>CM039676.1:326724195-327376707 GCA_022496015.1 Hordeum marinum
AAATTAATACTGATTTTTTTAAATCTCTATGCAAAGTTAAAGAAAAATAATATTGATTAAGACATAACGAAGTTTCAGTCGAACGAGGTATAGCAAAAATTATTTCGTAAAGGAGGGAGGAGATATATCACGGCGAAAGCGACCCGTACATGCATAGCAACCTTTTTTACAGTTTTTCTGCGGTGGCCGACACGTCGTAGGTTCCCTTTGTTTTCCCTAGGCGGAATGTTGCTCGACGGCGACACGACTGCGAAGCATTTATTCATCCCCAACGAAATACGTTTTTAAAAACAAATAAATCCCAGAACAAAATCCCCCAGATAGGCCGGTATCGGGCATAGCCACCCCACCCCGCGGGTCCACGACGCAGGCAGAAGTGGTAGCAGCGCACTCCGTCATAGAACCGGTCCACCACCGCAGTCCACTCCCAGCGCCGCCCGTCCCGCCGCCGCCGCCGCCGGGGAAGACCAAGATGGCCGAGAAGCCGGCCTCCAGGTCCAGGATCCGGGGCGGGCTCGCCCCCTCCGCGCCCTCCTCCAGGTCCCATTGCCCTCGATCTGCATTTCCGCCCGGGGTCCAGTTTGAATTTCTTTCTCCGGGGCTTTGCTCGAGCCGTCCTTGACTCTCTCTCTCTTTTCCTCCGATGTTTCTCGGTGCAGGAGGGTGGTCTCGATGGCGTACACGGCGGCTCCGCATCAGGCCAAGAAGGTGAGCGAGAGGCCTCCTTGACCCTGACCTTGACCCCGGTCCAAATCTCATTTTCAACCATCTTTTAGCTTTCCGAATCGCCTCTTTGTCTTGCTCGGTGAATGCTGGGTTCTTGAGTGCTCAAAGCTTGAGCCTGTCTTTGCTGGCGAGGAGCGTCCCATTTGTGCTCCTGCAAGACCCGGTGTGAGTGGACTAGTGGACACCAGCAGGAGGAAACTGTCCTAAAACAGTGCTCATTGCACCTGCCAAAACTAGATGCGTGCTTGTGAGTGGTGGTGGCTACTGTTTGTACTGGTGGTTTTGATCTATGCCACAACATCTACCACATGTGCAGGTTCCTGAGCCAAAGGTTGTGAAGCCAACCAGAACCACGCCGGCCAAGAGGCGGCAGCAGCTGGATCAGGCGCAGAAGCAGAGGGAAGAGGTCGCTGCTCTGCAGGAGCAGCTCAGTGGCCTGCAAGGCAAACTGCTTGAGAAAGACGAAGCTCTGCGGTCCGCGGAGAACTTGATTGGCCGGGTCAGTGCCGCGAACGAAGCGGTCGATGAATTGAGAAGCCAGCTTAATGACAAGGAATCGCTGGTAGAGTCTACTGGCTCCGAGTTGCATGGTGCAAAGGTATACTGGAGCTGGTAGTTTTGGTGTACCACTGCAGTTTATATTTCCAAAGCACTATTTTACTGCTTAACCGGTTACAGGGCGCCTTCATTCAAGAAAACACCATCCTAGTACCACATTACTGCTTTATGGAAAATTTACACTAACGAAGATAATGCTATTGGACACTACCCATTCAGAAGACAAAGTTTGCCTCTCTTTCTTTTGTCTCTGCGTTGTATCTATAAAAGGCAATGTGGCTTAAGTAATATCTTATTCGAAAACAATCAGAAAATGATGCAGTTAGATATGCAAGTGCACATCGTGTTTTGTGAGCCTATAGTTATTCCACTTTAGTTGGCCTGTTTTTGATTTGATTGAACTGAACTGAGGAAAGAAACTTAATATGCTGATTTGAGGTTCTACCTACGCTGCTGCTCGGCATTCAATGCTGAGTGGAAATGTGCATGCCTTCATGTATGTAACAAGGACAGGCGGAATTATGGATTTTAAGCTTTATTTGCCTCTTTTTTTAAAACCTCATACATATACTTCATTAGTAATATATGTTTCTCTCATTGTGTTTTAGTGCCATGCCAAAGATGCTCATGTGTCTTTAAGTTTCTTTTAATGTTGAACAATAGATTCTAAAGCAGGAGAAACGGAGCAAAAAAAAAACATGATTCTTTCTACTTGAACTAACCTGTGGAATGTTAATTTTGCTACTTTTGGCTTGTGCATTCATGATTGTCTGTGTCACAAAATACTTCCATGTCTTTTATCTTTGCATCATAAAATTACAAACTCGGTGTAATCACTTCTTGAGTAATAGCACTGCTAAGTACACTCTGATTTGTTATTGTTGTTGCAGATTATGTTGGCAGAGAAGCAAGCAACATTGGAGAAGTTAGAATGGGAGGCAAAGATGACAAATACAAAAGTTGAGGAACTTCAAATGGATGTAGCCTCTATGGATGTTGAAATCTCTGCTCTGATGAAGGTATTCAGGAAAATAACAGAGAACAACCGAGCCTCTCATCCCACGGAGAGATATGACGATTCACCGTTGGAGTGCGAACCAGTTCAGCTCGATGTAAGCTCATGTCTTTACATTTCCGTGAATTCCTCAGCACTATTTTACATCACCGTTGGAATGCGAACCAGTTCAGCTCGATGTAAGCTCATGTCTTGTTACATTTCCGTGAATTCCTCAGCACTCTTTTACATCTTATGCTATGAAAATGTGAATCAGTTATGTCTTTATCTAAATAGAACTATCAAAATATGATTTAATCTAAAACTAATGTTTTAAATTGTTGATCCTCATGTTTGCTATGAGCCAGGATACGGTAGGTGATATCGACACGGAGAAGATGGAGCAGGAAATGTCAGCCTACGTCACGGCTCTAGCAGCCGCTAAAGACAATCCTACGGAGGAGTTCCTGAAGGCGGTAACCGAGGCAAGACTGAGACTCCAAGCTTTTGTACTCTAACTTGGCTTGGAAACATTGACAATGCTCTGTGCACAGAGCAGCTCTCGTGAGGCTCAGTTGTCATCATGCTTCGCCTATGATATGATGTGCACGCGAGTTGACAGCTGTCATCGCTAGGTCTTATATCGTAGAGGATCCGTGTTTGTATCCTCTCATTTTGGATCTGGGCCGATGATGCCTCTGATCTCGTTGTTGTAATGTTATCAACTATGTTTATGACTGGGTGGCGTCTTGGTAGAGATGTCAAACGTGTACAATTGTAGTGAACATCTGATGGTTCGACCTGTCTGGCTGGCCTAGAGATTATTGTTCTCTGTGGTCTGAACATTTGCAATCGGGAGTATGTTCTCCAACTTTCAGGCTATTGTTTGTTTGGTTTCATTCACGTGCATGGAGTTTGGTTTCAGAAGTAGATATGTTTGAGTTTGTGAATTTTAGTGAACATCTGATGGTTCAACCTGTGTAAACGACCTATATTCTCAAACTTGTAAACATCCGTGTTTGAATTTATTATTCTCTGTTGTTTTAACATTTACAATCCGACATATATTCTCAAACTTTCAGCCGATTGCTTGGCATGTGCATGGAGTTATATTTCAGAAGCAGATACATTTGAGTTTGTGGCAAAAAGGAACAGGAGAGTAATAGCTCACAGAACAGAAGTATGTCCTAGCAACTCCTACATACTAGGCGTAACCCAAGATCCCAGCCTCCCAGGCATACCCCCCAAAACACTGAGATTCTAGTGCAAATCTACATAGCATCTAGACCTAGCGTATTGGGGGAAGGGGATTTGGAGAAGGGAGGAGACCACCAATCCCAAACCTCTTCGGGGTGGAAACACACAATCAGCAATGGAGGCCTAAATGTATTTACCAACACAGATAGGTCACACAGAGCATAGACAATGTAGTTCAACATGACCCCTGCCCTCAAGGTAAGAACATTGTGCTGCCGTATTCACAAAATGTGTTTTACAACATCTACCTTCTGACAAACCTAGCAACATTTTTAAAACTTCCTTTGTACATTCCTGCTGTTACAACCTGCTGCAAATCTACAGCCGCAGGCACAACAACCAACATCTAGGTCAGGTACTACAAAATGAAAACAGCATTCATAGATGGCATACAAGTGTGCTCTACAACACAACAGCAAACCTAGAACAAACAAACACTGCAGCTACCTCCAGGCAAGGACGAGCCACGTGAATGTTGGATGTTGGATCACTTGTCCAGCAGCAGCAGAGATAATTCAAAAGAAAGCAAAAGTAATAATACAAGGTTACAGACCAGTCGTCATCCTAATACATAGTAAATAGTACATTGTCGCACTCTCGGTGCTCTTTCCTCGCATAATAAGTAAACAAAAAGAGTATTTAGGGGAATCACAACACGTTTGACAGGTTTTTATGCCACTCAGCGACTATATTAAAGGTAGGGGCAGGTAGGGTAGGCAGGTAGGCAGGCGGCAACATCTTGTATCCGAGGAAGCTGGAATCATGACTTTGCACTTATTCGAACTGCTTGTATGGCTGCAAGAGAGAAAGGGAGTACAAGTCAGTACATGGTAGCAGGCTAGCAGCAAAGAAATACAAATAGGTTAAAAAAATATAAAGCACCAGAACATACAGTACAGCACAACCTTAAAAACTACACCCTCTGTTCATTAATATAAGATGTTTTGGCAGTTTAATTGCATTTAAACTGCCAAAGTGCCTTGCATTTAGGAACAGAGGTAGTACTATCTTTTATACCACAAATACCAGCATTTCAATATGAAAACTAATACATGAAGGCTGTGAACTTAATGGTGTTACAAGTAAATTTGCTAAACTAAGTTATTAATGGCAAATAAAGCTAAGTAGAAATAAGCTACAGACTTGCAGCAGGTGCTAGATGCTGACAGAAAGTTTGCAGCCAACAAAAAATAGAACGGCCTATCTATGGATTTGTTGTACAAAAAAAAACTAAGGACATATTTCGAAACAAAGAATGTAAAATTATATCAGGAAACATTTCATCTCAACACGAAGTACCTAAACATGAAATGATTAAACAAATACATCCAACCATAATACAGGATAATAGTATTTGCTGTAAAAATGTTTCTCCTTCACGGCCAACTAGGCAATGAAATAAGCAGGCAAATAGAAAGTAGCAGGGGCAACTCCACCATTAGCATGATAACGCAGTGAAAGTTACAGACTCAAAGATATTGGCATCAAATAACACTGACAGTTATTTAAGTAGGAAAGAAAGCATAACAGTTCATACAGCCTAAAACAATTCCCGAATAAGGAGATCAATATATGTATAGATCACTGAATAAAAGGGACTAGCAGTCACCAATGTCATCAAAATAAAATCATGTTTGATTTGATATTCTCCGTCAAGGAACACATAACAGGATGCGCGCAGAAAAGAAAAGATGCAGTGCTTACGTTTTCAGACAAGCATATATGTTTCTCACTAGATACTTCACATCCTATTGGTGATAGTACTTTATGAGTATACAGGTAGTGCATCTAGATATTTTTTCCAAATTTCACAAAGAAACGTCTATTCCCAGCCACAAGATTTACTTGAATGCAAAGCAGTATGCGGATATCCTAAACCTGTATGGCTATGGCATTTCCTTGGACAGAAGGTGGTCTTGTTTAGCTAACAGAGCAGGATGTCCAAAAGTGCAGCTAACCAGAAACCATAAAAGAAGGGAAGTGTATTTCTTAGTGCAATGTAATGAGTTTGTTGTTTTCTAGTATACACGAATGCATTTGCCAATTCAACTGAGAAGGAATCTTAGTTGATTCAGTGCAATCATAGCATGGTACTCATTTTAGTTGTTACATGAATATTCAACACAGGACAATAGTTCTTACAAATGTGAAACATTCTCTATACTCAGTAAAACTTAAGCTTTTATCAAGAACAGATAGGTCCTGGCATAAGATATAACTACACTAACTCTGGTCTGACCTATGCTGGCTATTATGTTTCTACACCTTAGATCACTGGAGCACTAGACTTCAAGCTTCGGAAATAAGCTATTACATGTGATGCAGTGCAACTTGTCTCCTCCAGTCTTTGTACTTGATTAATGTAAATGTGGAACTTTGGTATAAGTCACACACTTTGACAAGTATGTGGTCAATTATCTCAATGTGCAAGAACATTGTTTCAAGCACAGGACCTTTCGACTAATTGTCAGAGCGCCCAGTGCGGAACAGGACTGACATAAGCAATTACAAGCTCCAAAACAACACAATTAGGTCTTTTTACAACTTATATTAAGTTCAAGGCCTACTCTTGAGTACTTATCAAATGCTGGAGCATAAACACCACTGGTCATATTTGAAGAATACAGGGTGAGAGCCTTTACAGTTCCTTTTTGAGGATACATCATGTAAACAAAAATTGGATTACAAGGAGGTTTTCTACGACAGCTTATTTACAAGTTACAAACTAAGTTACATTCTTGAGTTCCCAGCTTGAGCAATGCCTTTAAGCTACAAAAGAATTAATGAAAAATCTATACACAACAGCAACCAGGGCGCTATACAGATGGTATACAGCAGGTTACACAAGTATATGCAGCTATACAGTGATATCCAATGACAGGAAGCTACGTACAGGTATACAACCAAATGAAAGAATGATTACACTCAAAACAAAAAACAAGAACAGATAAAGCAGAACTTACATCTCAGTTAATGCTACAACAGATCCCTGGAGAAACAAAATCCACCAGTTATAAGCAGTGAACGGTTGAAAGTCAGCATGTGCAAAAAATATGCCACCTCGGATTGCCGCTGCCCCTACGATAGGCATCCAGGTACATCACTCGTGCGACATTCGTCGCCGCTTTGAGTGATCAACCTCCCTTGATCTGCTTCGTCTCCCAGATGACCTTCCTCTATCCCAGTCTTCAGTACGATCGGACTCACGCTCCCTGTGTCTGTGATAATCACCATGGCGATCTCTGTCATCCCGGTGTCTGTCCCTATCTCCTCTATCCCTCTCCCTTTCCCTGTCTCCTCTGTCCCTCTCCCTCTCCCTATCTCCTCCTCTGTCCCTCTCCCTTTCCCGCTCACGACCCATATCCCTTTCATCACGGTGCCTTCTCTCTGGCAATTCTGGTGGTGGAGGCAAATCTTTTTCCCTCTCCCGCCTCCTTTCTGGTGCACCTGACCATTCCCTCTCTGGTGGCCTCTCTTTACCATGGCTTCCACCTTCTCCATAGTGCTGATCAGATGCTGCATCATCCCCATAGCTTGATTGTTCCTCGCCTCCCCAAGCACCACCCATGCTTGGGTCTGGCCACATCCCAACACCCCCAGCACCCATACCACCTCCTCTGCCAAAGAACGCTGGGTTCACATGAGGAGCAACCACAGGTGGGAATGGCTGCATCAAGCCTGGGAATGGTCCACCCCCAGGTCCACCAGGGAACCCTCCAAACCCACCACCCATCCTTCCCATGGCTGCACCATAGCCAGTGGGATCAAATCCTTGCCCCATCATCCCTCCGGGATGCATCATCGGTGGCGGTGGAGCCACCATCCCTCCGTTCCCCATGATCCCTCGGCCACCCACCGGACCCATCCGATTCCTCATATTCCCACCAGGACCTCTACCCCCCATCCCACCACCTGGACCTCTGCCCCAATTCCCACCACCAGCTCCACCTCCTCCTCCTCCGCCGCCGCCGCCACCAGCTCCTCCGCCTCCCCTGCCGCCATAGTTTCCTCCAACCTGAGGCCCAGGCGGGCCTCCAGGTGGACCACCACCACCTCTACCACCACTCTTCTGCATACCTGAATTCTGCTGACCCATAGGTTGGTGGTTCTTCATCTGAGCTTCACCCATGCGGCGTACAGTGTTGGGCGAAGCAAAGGCCACGACACAGGGGCGGCCATTGAACGGGTGGCCGTTCATGCCCTCCTTGCAGGCAGCAGCAGCGCCAGGGTCGAAGAAATCGACCTGGCAATAACCCTTGGATTTCCCGCTCGCCTTCTCATCAAAGAACCTGACTTCCTTGACATGGCCGTACTTGACCAGCTCCGCCTCCAGATCCGCGTCCGTCGTCCACCAGTGGAGGTCCCCAACGAAGAGCGTCGTAGCGCCAGGGCCATCACCACCCCCGCCGTTGCCAACAACTATCGGTCCTCCCCCGAAGTTGCCCCCTCCCTGCCGGTGGAAGCCGTCTCCTCCCGACTGGATCTGGTGGTGGGGAGGCGGCGGTGGCGCCGCGGCGACGGGAGGCTGAGGCGGCGGAGGGAGATGGGACGGGTTGGGGCGGTCTTGGATGGGGGGAGGGGCGGACGCGACCCCCGGGATGTGGACCTTCTCCGGGTGCCCCATCGGAGGAGGCGGCGGGGGCAGCGGGAGCGAAGGGGTGGGCAGAACCTGCTGCTGCGGCGGCGGCGGCGGCGCCTGCTGCGGGGGGAGCTGGTGCTGCTTGGGAGGCAGCGCGGGCGGCTGGGGCTGGACGGGGGGCTGGGAGGCGTGGAGGAAGCCGTCCCCGACGTTGACGTCGTTGTAGAGGTCGTCGTAGTCGTCGTCGTCGCCGTAGTACTGGTCGACGTCCTGCACGGCGGAGATGGCCTCCTTCCGGTGGAAGGAGCCGTCCCCGTCGGGATCCATGGCGGCGGCGGCGGGGGCGGTGAGGGCAAACCCTAGAGGCTGGATCTAGAGAGAGCGCGCGCCGAGGCGGAGGGGGGAAACGAAATAAGCTGGAGACTGGTCTGGCTGGTGCTCGGATTTGGATTTGGAGGGTGCGTGCGCGTGCGCCCCGTCCCGGGTCAGGACCGAGGGGGTGGCAGGTGGGGCCCGCGCGGTGAGCGCGGGATGGCTCCGGTGAGGTAAGGTGAGGTGAAGCGGTGGGACGTGGCGGGCTCGCAGTGGACGGGTGGGCTTGACAAATCTTTGGGCCCTGGGTCACCTCTCCCTCGGGAAAGGCCCGGTCCCCTACGAAGAGTTAAGGCCTGAAATTTTACAGGATTTCCGTGGGACCGGATAGGTTTTCATATTGTTTATGAAAATACGATATTATTATTTTTGAAATGGTAGGATTTTTATATTCATTAAGAAGAAGAAATTTGCATGATTAATTAGGGAAAATTGAGAAAAAAACCGATACAATGCAACTCTCTTTGGAGCGTTGCTCCAACTCACAAACACAATCATCGCACATGCCGACCCCAAGGTTGCGCGTCAGGTGAGCCACCGGCTCCGTCAGCCGAGCAAACCAAGAGCTGACGCCCTACAATCAAATTTGAAGTCGTCGCTACGACATCCACACCAATTGCTGCTTGAGGTGCGTTAGGATTTTTCCCAAAAAGGAAGAATGATGTAGTAAAGTAGCGAAAAGTATTTGCACTCAACGCAGTCAAGCGGATTGTCAATCCACTTGTACTTGTTGAATGTCAAGGATTAAATCTAATAATGATAGATAGATAAATTACAAAATAAAATAATAATAATAAAATTGCAACAAGTTATTTTGGTTTTTGTAATATGATTTAAGTAGACCAGGGGGCCATAATTATCACTCAAGGCTTCTCCCTTTTAGCATGTCATATGATGGGTAGACAAAATTATTATTGTGCAATTGATAAAAAAACAAATAATTATGACGATAGTCATGGCATGATCATATACATAGGCATTATGTTTGTGACAAGTAGACCGACTTCTGTGTGCATCTACTATTATTACTCACCGATTGACGACTCCTGCCTGGATCAACTACTATTATTTCATCAATTGGTCGACTATTGTCTGCATCTATGGTATTAAACTAGTTTATAACGAACACAACAACGCTTTAAGCAAGATGATAAAATATAGACAAAGAAAGACATGCAATATGTTCAGACCCCATTGTTTTATCCTTAATGACAACAATACAAATATGTGTCTGGCTATCCCTTCTGTCACGAAGTGAGGACACTACAAGATTGAATCCACTACTATGCACCACTTCCATTGAAGATCGGTAGATCAACTTGGCCAAGGAAAACCCATAGATCGAAAAACATTACATAGCTATATAAATAACCCATAATAGAACTCAGATTTGAATCAATAATGAATAATTTGATCATAAACTCATAATTCATCGGATCCCAACAAACACACCCTCACAAAAGGATTACAATGAATATATCTCCGAAGAGAACATGGTATTGAAGATCAAATAGAGAGAAGAAACTGATACATCTTCAACGTATCGATAATTTATAAAGTATCCATGTCATATTTACCTATGTCTATAATACATTTATATAGTTTTCATGCACTTTATATGATTTAATTAGAACTAACCTGGACTGATGATGTTTCCAGAAGAATTACCGTGGTGTTGCTTTCTTGTGCAAAAAATAAAAGTTCTCAGAATTGCCTGAAACTTTTTCATAGTTTTTTCTGGAACATATGAGAAATATCGGAGCAAAGAACCACCGGAGGGGGCCACCAGCTGCCCCAAGCCATCAGGGTGCCATCACCCCCTAGGCGTGCCCTGATGGCTTGGGACCACCTCGCGGCTCCGTTTAGCGTGATTCAAACGCCGAAAAATCCTATATATACAGAAATCCTCGGAAATAAACCTAGAACTTCCTCTCCGCCGTCGCAAGCCTCTATACCATAGAAAACTCATCCGGAGCCTTGTTCCAACACCCTATCGGAGGGGGCAATCATCACCGGAGGCCATCTTCATCATCCCGGCGATGTCTATGATGAGGAGGGAGTAGTTCACCCTCAGGGCCGAGGGTATGTACTAGTAGCTGTTGGAAATATGCCCTAGAGGCAATAAAAAATTAGTTATTACATATTTCCTTGGTCATGATAATCGTTTATTATCCATGCTATAATTGTATTGATCGGAGACTTAGATGCATGTATGGATACATAGACAAAACCATGTCCCTAGTATGCCTCTAATAGACTAGCTCGTTGATCAAAGATGGTTAAGGTTTCCTAACAATGGACATGAAATGTCATTTGATAACGGGATCACATCATTAGGAGAATGGTGTGATGGACAAGACCCAAACTACAAACATAACATATGATCGAGTCAGTTTATTGCTACTGTTCTCTGCATGTCAAGTATATGTTCCTTTGACCATGAGATCATGCAACTCACGGACACCGGAGGAGTGTCTTGTGTGTATCAAACGTCGCAACGTAACTGGGTGACTATAAAGGTGCATTACAGGTATCTCCGAAGGTGTCTGTTGGTTGGCATGGATCAAGACTGGGATTTGTTACTCCTTGTGCTGGAGAGGTATCTCAGGGCCCACTCGGTAATACAACATCATAATAAGCCTTGCAAGCAATGTGACTAAGTGTTAGCCACGGGATCTTGTATTACGGAACGAGTAAAGAGACTTGCCGGTAACGAGGTTGAACTAGGTATACAGATACCGACGATCGAATCTCAGGCAAGTAACATACCGAAGAACAAAGGGAACATCATACGGGATTAACTGAATCCTTGACATAGAGGTTCGACCGATAAAGATCTTCGTAGAATATGTAGGAACCAATATGGGCATCCAGGTCCGCTATTGGTTATTGACCGTAGAGGTGTCTCGGTCATGTCTACATAGTTCTCCAACCCGTAGGGTCTGCACACTTAAGGTTTGGTGACGTTTCGATAGTATAGAGTTATGTATGGTGGTGACCGAAGGTTGTTCGGAGTCCCAGATGAGATCCTGGACGTCACGAGGATCTCCGAAATGGTCCGGAGGTAAAGACTCATATATAGGAAGTCCTGTTTCGGTTGCCGGAAAAGTTTCGGGCTCATCGGTAGTGTACCGGGAGTGCCGGTAGTGTACGGGGAGACCACCGGGAGGGGTATTTCGACCCAAGAGGCTTCATGGGCTGTGGGAGAGTAAATATAAGACCTTTGTGGGATGGTGGAAGTCCCACACAAGTCCCATGCGGCTGGGAAGAAAAGTCCAAAGAGAAAAAGGTGGAAAAAGGCAAAAAAGGCAAAAGTAAGGAGGAGTCCTAGTCCTACTAGGATTGGAGGAGGAATCCTCCAATCCTGCTAGGTTTGGCCGACCCAAGGGCTGCCTCTTTGGCAGCCAAGCCTCCTCCTCCTCTCCCCCTATATATACTAGAGGATTTTATGGTTTTGGCACATAATTTTCAGCCACGTGCTACCGTTCCTCTAGTGCATAGTTTCTTCTCTAGATCAGTTTTCTACAGTGCTTAGGCGAAGCCCTGCCGGAATAGCTCCATCACGATCGCTGGAGCACCATCATGCTGCCAGAGAACTTTTCTTCTTCTCCGCTCCCTCTTGCTGGATCAAGACGGCGGAGATCGTCATCAAGCTGTACGTGTGCTGAACGCGGAGGTGCCGTCCGTTCGGCGCTAGATCGGAAGGACCGTGATCAAGATCGCGAGACGGATCGTGATGAGTTTGCAAGAGGATCGTGATGAGTTCGCGGGATGGATCGTGATGAGTTCGCGGCACGGATCGTGATGAGTTCGCGGCACGGATCGTGATTGGGTCGCGGGACGGATCGTGATGAGATCGCGGGACGCTTGGCGATTTGGATCGCGAAGATGTTCGACTACACCAACCGCGTTTCTTAACGCTTCCCGCTTAGCGATCTACAAGGATACGTAGATCCACTCTCCCTCTCGTAGATGCTCATCGCCATGGATAGATCTGCGTGTGCGTAGAAAAATTTTGTTTCCCATGCAACGTTACCCCACAGTGGCATCATGAGCTAGGTCTATGTGTAGATGAGATCTCGAGTAAAACACAAAAGGTTTGTGGGCGTTGATGCTTAGATTGCTTCTTCCCTTGGTCGGATTTTGGTTCGGCAGTATTGTGAGATGAAGCGGTCCAGACCAACATTACTCATACGCTTACAAGAGACCGGTTCCCTCGACCGCAACTTGTTGCATAGATGGCTTGTGGGTGCCCATTTCTCTCACTTTAGTTGGATCAGATTCGACAAAGGCGGTCCTTGAGAAGGTTGAAAAGCAACTAGTGTACCACCGTTGTGGTTTTTGCGTAGATGAGAATTGTTCTTGCTAGATACCCGTAGCAGGCATGTAAAACATGCAACAACAATTAGAGGACGTCTAACTTGTTTTTGCAGGGTATGTTGTGATATGATATGGCCAATTACATGTGATATATGTGATGTATGAGATGATCATGTGATGTATAGATTATCACGACTTGCATGTCGATGAGTACGGAAACCGGCAGGAGCCATAGGGTGGTCTTTAATTATTGTATGACCTGCGTGTCAATCATTAAGTGCTATGTAATGCTTTACTTTATCGCTAAACAGTAGCAACAGTAGTAGAAGCATGTTGGGCGCGACAACCCCGATGGCGACACGTTGATGGAGATCAAGATGATGGAGATCATGGTGTCTTGCCGGTGACGATGGAGATCATGCCGACGCTTTCAAGAAGGAGATCAAAAGCACAAGTTCATGGTCATATCATGTCACTTATGATTAGCATGTGATGTTAATCCTTTTATGCACCTTGTTTTGCTTAGGACGACGGAAGCATTATAAGGTGATCCCTCACTTAATTTTCAAGATGAATTGTGTTCTCCCCGAGTGTGCACCGTTGCAAAAGTTCGTCGTGTTGAGACACCACGTGATGATCGGGTGTGATAGACTTTATGTTCACATACAATGGGTGCAAGCCAGCGTTGCACATGCAGAACACTCGGGTTAAACTTGACGAGCCTAGCATGTACAGACATGGCCTCGGAACACAAGAGACCGAAAGGTCGAACATGAGTCATATAGTAGATATGATCAACATGATGATGTTCACCATTGAAACCACCTCAACTCACGTGATTATCGGACTTGAGTTGGTGAATTTGGATCATGTATCACTCGAATGACTGGAGGGATGTCAATTTGAGTGGGAGTTCTTAAGTAATATGATTAATTGAACTCATTGTCATGAACATAGTCAGTAGTGTCTTTGCAAATTGTGTTGTAGATTACTAGCTCACGCTGTAGCTCCCTTGAATTTTATATGTTCCTAGAGAAATAGAGTTCAAAGATGATGGTATCAATATTGCGGACTGGCTCCGTGATCTGAGGATTGTCCTCGTTGCTGCACATAAGGCTTATGTCCTTAATGCACCGCTCGGTGCGCCAAACCCTCTAGCGTTGTTTGTAGATGTTGTGAACATCTGACAGGCATGTTTTGATGACTACTTGATAGTTTAGTGCGTCATGCATTACGGCTTAGAATTGGGGCTCCGAAACGTTTTGAACGTCACGGAACATATAGGATGTTCTAAGAGCTGAAATTAGGATCTCAGGCTCATGCTCGTGTTGCGAGATATGAGATCTCCAACAAGATTCTTTGCCTGCAAGATGAAGGAGAATAGCTCAATCGTTGAGCATGTGCTCAGATTGTCTGGGTGCTACAATCGCTTGAATCGAGTGGGAGTTGATCTTCCAGATAGGATAGTGATTGATATAGTTCTCCAAGTCACTGTCACTAAGCTACTAGAACTTGGTGATGAACTATAAAACGCTAGGGATAGAAATAATGATCCCTGAGCTGTTCGCGATGTTTGACACCGCGAAGGTAGAAATCGAGAAGGAGCGTCAAGTGTTGATGGTTAGTCAAACCACTAGTTTCGAGAAGGGCAAGAGCAAGGAGGGAAAATTCATGGATAGCAAGTCAGTTGCTGCTTTAGTGAAGCAACCCAAAGTTGAACCCAAACCCGAGACTAAGTGCTTCGATAATGAGGAGAGCGGTCGCTGAAGCGGAACAACCCTAGATACTTGGTAGATAAGATAGGCTGGCAACGTCGACAAAAGTATATTTTATATACGTTTTAATGATGTGTACCTTGCGAGTACTCCTAGTAGCACTTGGGTATTGGATACCGGTTCGATTGCAAAATGTTAGTAACTCGAAATAAAAGCTACAAATGGAGCACTAGCTAAGGGTGAGATGACGATGTGTGTTGGAAATGTTTCCAAGGTTGATGTGATCAACATCGCACGCTCTCTCTACCTTCGGGATTAGAGACAAACCTAAATAAATGTTATTTGGTGTTTTGCGTTCAGCATGAACGTGTTTAGATCGTGTTTATTGCAACACGGTTATTCATTTAAGTTAGAGAATAATGGTTATTCGGTTTACATGAATAATACCTTCAATGGTCATGCACCCAGTGAGAATGGTTTGTTGAATCTTGATCGTAGTAATACACATGTTCATAACATTGATGCCAAAAGATACAATATTAATAATGATAGTACCACATACTTGTGGCACTGCCGCTAAATGTCATATTGGTATAAAGCGCATGAAGAAACTCCATGCTGATGGATCTTTGGACTCATTCGATTTTGAATCGGTTGAGACATGCGAACCATGCCTCTTGGTCAAGATGACTAAGGACCCCGTTTTCTGTTTTGATGAAGCGGACAAGTGATTTATTGGAAATGATACATGTTGATATATGTAATCCAATGAGTCTTGTAGCTGTTGGGAGACGTAGTAGTAAATCAAAATTTTCCTACGTTCACCAAGATCTATCTATGGAGAAACCAGCAACGAGAGGGGAGAGATTGCATCTTCATACCTTTGAAGATCGCTAAGCGGAAGCGTTACAAGAACGCGGTTGATGGAGTCGTACTCGCAGCGATTCAGATCGCGGTAGATCCGATCAAGTGCCGAACGGACGGCACCTCCGCGTTCAACACACGTGCAGCCCGGTGACGTCTCCAACACCTTGATCCAGCAAGGAGGAAGGAGAGGTTGGGGAAGGGCTCCAACAGCAGCACGACGGCGTGGTGGTGGTGGAGTAGCAAGGTATTCCGACAGGGCTTCGCCTAAGCGCTGCGGAGGAGGAAGAAGAGAGGTAGGGCTTCGCCGTGAGAGAGAGAGATCAAATCTTGTCTCAAAACATCCAAAACCTCAAGTATATATAGGAGGAGGGACGTGGAGGGCTGGCTTGGCCTCTACTCCAAAGAGGAGATGGCCGGCCGAATTAAAGGGAGAGTCCACCTCCCACAAGGGAGGTGGATCTCCTCCTTTTAAATCCTTTTTGCCTTATCTCCTTATCTCCAGCCGCATGGGCCTTTAGCAAAAGTCTTGCCCAGCCCAATAAGGGCTGGCACACTTTATCTAACAGCCCATGTGGTCCTTTGGTCGTCACACCCCTCCCGGGGGTCATCCGGCACCCTCCCGGCACTCCCGGTACACTACCGATGAGCCCGAAAACTTTCCGGTGACCAAAACTGGACTTCCTATATATCAATCTTTACCTCCGGACCATTCCGGAGCTCCTCGTGACGTCCGGGATCTCATCCGGGACTCCGAACAACCTTCGGTAATCACGTATACCTTTTTCCTATAACCCTAGCGTCATCGAACCTTAAGTGTGTAGACCCTACGGGTTCGGGAGACACGTAGACATGACCGAGACACCTCTCCGGTCAATAACCAATAGCGGGATCTGGATACCCATGTTGGCTCCTACGTACTCCACAATGATCTCATCGGATGAACCACGATGTCAAGGATTCAATCAATCCCGTATACAATTCCCTTTGTCTATCGGTATGATACTTGCCCGAGATTCGATCGTCGGTATCCCCATACCTTGTTCAATCTCGTTACCGGCAAGTCTCTTTACTCGTTCCGTAATACATCATCCCGTGACTAACTCCTTAGTCACATTGAGCTCATAATGATGATGTCTTACCGAGTGGGCCCAGAGATACCTCTCCGTCACACGGAGTGACAAATCCCAGTCTCGATTCATGCCAACCCAACAGATACTTTCGGAGATACCCGTAGTGCACCTTTATAGCCACCCAGTTACGTTGTGACGTTTGGCACACCCAAAGCATTCCTACGGTATCCGGGAGTTGCACAATCTCATGGTCTAAGGAAACGATACTTGACATTGAAAAGCTTTAGCAAACGAACTACACGATCTTGTGCTATGCTTAGAATTGGGTCTTGTCCATCACATCATTCTCCTAATGATGTGATCCCGTTATCAATGACATCCAATGTCCATGGCCATGAAACCGTGACCATCTATTGATCAACGAGCTAGTCAACTAGAGGCTCACTAGGGACATGTTGTGGTCTATGTATTCACACATGTATTATGGTTTCCGGTTAACACAATTATAGCATGAACAATAGACAATTATCATGAACAAGGAAATACAATAATAACCATTTTATTATTGCCTCTAGGGCATATTTCCAACAGTCTCCCACTTGCACTAGAGTCAATAATCTAGTTCACATCACCATGTGATTAACACTTACATCACCATGTGATCATATCATCATGTGATTAACACCCAATAAGTTCTGGGGTTTGTTCATGTCCTGCTCGTGAAAGAGGTTTTAGTCAACGGGTCTGCGACATTCAGATCCGTGTGTACCTTACAAACTTTCCATGTCATATTTGTAGATACTACTCCCATGCTCCACTTGGAGCTATTCCAAATGGCTGCTCCACTATACGTAGCTGGATTTCTACTAAGAGTCATCCGGATTGGTTTTAAAGCTTGCATCATCGTAACACTTTACGATGAACTCTTTATCACCTCCATAATCGAGAAATATTTCCTTAGTTCTCAAGTTACTAAGGCTAACTTTGACCGCTGTCTAGTGATCCACTCTTGGATTACTCTTGTACCCCTTGACAGACTCATGGCAAGGCACACACAGGTGCGGTACACAGCATGGCATACTATATAGAGCCTATGGCTAAAGCATAGGAGATGACACTCATCTCTTCTTTATCTTCTGCCGTGGTCGGGTATTGAGTCTTACTCAATTTCACACCTTACAATACAGTCAAGAACTCCTTCTTTGACCCATCTATTTTGAACTCCTTCAAAAACTTGTCAAGGTATGTCTTCGTCGAAAAAACTTATCAAGCAAATAGATCTATCCCTATAGATCTTGATGCTCAATAAAATAGTAGCTTTATCTGGGTCTTCCTTTGAAAAACAAAACTTTTCAAACAACCCTTCATGCTCTTCCAAAAATTCTACATCATTTCCGATCAATAATATGTCAACTACATATTCTTATAAGAAATTCCATAGTGCTCCCACTCACTTTCTTGCAAATACAAGTTTCTCATAAACTTTGTATAAACTTAAACACTTTGATCACCTCATCAAAGCATATATTCCAACTCCGAGATGCTTGCTCCAGTCCATAGAAGGATCGCTGGAGTTTGCATATTATTAGCATCCTTAGGATTGACAAAACCTTCTGGTTGTATCACATACAACTCTTCCTCACAGAAACCATTATGGAAACCTTGTTTTGTCATCCATCTGCCAGATTTCATAATCGAAAAATGCAGCAACTGCTAACAAAATTTTAATAGACTTTTAGCATCGCTACAGATGAGACAATCTCATTGCAGTCAACTCCTTGAACTTGGCGGAAACTTCTTTGCGACAAGTCGAGCTTTATAAACGGTGACATTTCACCATTAGCGTCTATGTTTATCTCAAAGGTCCATTTGTACTCAATGACCCGCCATTCAACAGGCAAGTCTACCAAAGTCCATACTTGGTTTTCATACATGGATCATTTCTCGGATTTCATGGCTCCTAGCCATTTGTTGGAATCCGGGCCCACCATCGCTTCTCCATAGTTCGTAGGTTCATCATTGTCCAACAACATGATTTCCAAGACAGGGTTGTCGTACTACTCAGGAGCAGTACGCGTCCTTGTCGACCTACGAGGTTCGATAGTGACTTGATCCGAAGCTTCATGATCATCATCATTAACTTCCTTTTCAACTAAGTAGGCTCTACAGAAACATCTTTCTGTGTTGCGCTATTCTCTGGTTGAAACAAAGGTTCAACAACCTTATCAAGTTCTATCTTCCTCCCACTCAATTCTTTCGAGAGAAACTCTTTCTCAAAAAGGACCCGTTCTTAGCAACAAACACCTTTTGCGCTTGGATCTAAGATAGAAGGTATACCCAATGTCTCATTAGGGTATTCTATGAAGATGCATTTGTCTGCTTTGAGTTCGAGCTCGCTAGGTGAAAAACCCATTTTCACATAAGCGTCGCAGCCCCAAACATTAAGAAATGACAGCTTAGGCTTCTGTCAAACCATAATTCTCACGGTGTCATCTCAACAGACTTAGATGGTGCCCTGTTAAAGTGAATGGATTTGTCTTTAATGCATAACCCCATAACGATAGTGGTAAAACGATAAGAGACATCATAGTACTCACTATATCCAATAGAGCACGACTACGACGTTCGAACACACCATCACACTATGGTGTTCCAGGAGGCGTGAGCTGTGAAACAATTTCCACATTGTCTAAAATTGCATACCAAACTCGTAACTTAGATATTCACCTCCATGATCATATCATAGACATTTATCTTCTTGTCACGATGATCTTTAACTTCACTCTGAAACTCCTTGAACCTTTCAAACATTTCAGATTCGTGTTTCATTAAGTAAATATCCCCATATTTACTCAAATCATCAGTGAAGGTAAAGAAAAACAACGATATCCACTGTGTGTTTCAACACTCATTGGACCACATACATCAACATGTATTAATTCCAATAAGCCACTTGCCCGCTCCATCATATTGGATGACGGGGTCTCAGTCATCTTGCCCAAGAGGCATGGCTCGCATGTCTCAACCGATTCGAAATCGAGTGAGTCAAAAAACATCCATCATCATGGAGTTTCTTCATGCGATTTATACCAATATGACATTACGTGGCAGTGCCACAAGCATGTGGTACTATCATTATTAACTTTGTATCTTTTGGTACCAATGTTATGAATATGTGTACTACTACGATCATGATTCGATAAACCATTTCGAGTGGGTGCATGACCATTGAAGGCATTATCCATGTAAACAGAATAACCATTATTCTCTAACTTATATGAATAACCGTATCGCACTAATCATGATCTAATCACGTTTATGCTCAACGCAAACACCAAATAACATTTATTTAGGTTTATCACAAATCCTGAAGGTAGAGAGAGCGTGCGATGGTGATCACATCAATCTTGGAAATACTTCCAACACACATCGTCACCTTTCACCTAGCTAGTCTCCATTTACTCCGTAGCTTTTATTTCGAGTTGCTAACACTTAGCAACCGAACCGGTATCTAATACCCAGGTGCTACTAGGAGTACCAGCAAGGTACACATCACTAACACGTATATCAAATATACTTCCATTGACATTACCAGCCTTCTTATCTACCAATCATCTAGGGTTTTTCCGCTTCAGCGAACATTCTCCTCATAACAGAAGCACTTAGTCTCGGGTTCGGGCTCAACCTTGGGTTTCTTCACTAGAGCAACAACTGGCTTGCCATTCCTGAAGTTTTTCCCTTCTTGCCCTTGCCCCTTTTGAAACTAGTGGTTTTCACTTAACCATCAACACTTGATGCTCCTTATTGATTTCTACCTTCGTGGTGTCAAACATCACGAACAACTCAGGGATCATCTTATCCATCCCTGGCATGTTATAGTTCATCACGAAGCTCTAGTAGCTTGGTGGCAGTGACTTGGAGAACTGCATTAATCACTATCTCATCTGGAAGATTAACTCCCACTTGATTCAAGTGATTGTAGCACCCAGACAATCTGAGAACACGCTCACCGATTAAGCTATTCTCCTTTATCTTGCAGGCAAAGAATCTTGTTGGAGGTCTCATACCTCTCAACATAGGCACGAGCTTGAGATCACAATCTCAGCTCCTAGAACATCTCATATGTTCTGTGACGTTCAAAACATTTTGAAGCCTCAATTCCAAGCCGTAATGCATGACGCACTGAACTATCACGTAGTCATCAAAAAGTGCCTGTCATATGTTCACAACATCTACAGACAACGCTTGAGGGAGTGATGCAGTTAGCGGTACATAAAAAACATAAGCTTTCTGTGCAGCAATGAGGACAATCCTCAGATCACGGACCCAGTCCGCATTATTGCTACCATCAACTTTCAACTTACTTTTCTCTAGGATTGTATCAATAAAACTGGGGAGCTACAGCGCGAGCTATCTACGACATAATTTGCAAGGACATTTTTAGACTAAGTTCATGATAATTAAGTTCATTTAATCAAATTATTAATGAACTCCCACTTAGATAGACATCTCTCTAGTCTTCCAAGTGATACATGATCCATGTCAACTAGCCCGTGTCCGATCATCACGTGAGACGGACTAGTCATCCATGGTGAACATCTCTATGTTGATCGTATCTTCTATACGACTCATGTTCGACCTTTCGGTCTTCCGTGTTCCGAGGCCATGTCTGTACATGCTAGGCTCGTCAAGTCAACCTAAGTGTTTCGCATGTGTAAATCTGGCTTACACCCGTTGTATGCGAACGTTAGAACCTATCACACCCGATCATCACGTGGTGCTTCGGAACGACGATCCTTAGCAACGGTGCACAGTTAGGGTGAACACCTTTCTTGAAATTTTATTGAGAGATCATCTTATTTACTACCGTCGTTCTATGCAAATAAGATGTAAACATGATAAACATCACATGCAATCAATATAGTGACATGATATGGCCAATATCATTTTGCTCCTATGATCTCCATCTTCGGGGCACCATGATCATCACTGTCACCGGCACGACACCATGATCTCCATCACCATGATCTCCATCATTGTGTCTTCATGAAGTTGTCTCGCCAACTATTACTTCTACTACTATGGCTAACGCTTAGCAATAAAGTAAAGTAATTACATGGCGTTTATGATTGACACGCAGGTCATACAATAAATAAGACAACTCCTATGGCTCCTGCCGGTTGTCATAATCATCGACATGCAAGTCGTGAATCCTATTACAAGAACATGATCAATTCATACATCACAATGCATCACATCACATCCTTTGGCCATATCACATCACAAGGCACATGCTGCAAAAACAAGTTAGACGTCCTCTAATTTGTAGTTGCAAGTTTTTACGTGGCTGCTATAGGTTACTAGCAAGAACGTTTCTTACCTACGTCAACACCACAACGTGATTTGCCAATTGCTATTTACCCTTCATAAGGACCCTTTTCATCGAATCCGATCCGACTAAGGTAGGAGAGACAGACACCCGCTAGCCACCTTATGCATCTAGTGCATGTCAGGCGGTGGAACCGGTCTCACGTAAGCGTACGTGTAAAGTTGGTCCGGGCCGCTTCATCCCACAATACCGCCGAATCAAGATAAGACTAGTAGCGGCAAGCAAATTAACAAACTCGACGCCCACAACTGCTTTGTGTTCTACTCGTGCATAGATTCTACGCATAGACCTAGCTCATGATGCCACTGTTGGGAGACGTAGTAGTAAATCAAAATTTTCCTACGTTCACCAAGATCTATCTATGGAGAAACCAGCAACGAGAGGGGAGAGATTGCATCTTCATACCTTTGAAGATCGCTAAGCGGAAGCGTTACAAGAACGCGGTTGATGGAGTCGTACTCGCAGCGATTCAGATCGCGGTAGATCCGATCAAGTGCCGAACGGACGGCACCTCCGCGTTCAACACACGTGCAGCCCGGTGACGTCTCCAACACCTTGATCCAGCAAGGAGGAAGGAGAGGTTGGGGAAGGGCTCCAACAGCAGCACGACGGCGTGGTGGTGGTGGAGTAGCAAGGTATTCCGACAGGGCTTCGCCTAAGAGCTGAAATTAGGATCTCAGGCTCATGCTCGTGTTGCGAGATATGAGATCTCCAACAAGATTCTTTGCCTGCAAGATGAAGGAGAATAGCTCAATCGTTGAGCATGTGCTCAGATTGTCTGGGTGCTACAATCGCTTGAATCGAGTGGGAGTTGATCTTCCAGATAGGATAGTGATTGATATAGTTCTCCAAGTCACTGTCACTAAGCTACTAGAACTTGGTGATGAACTATAAAACGCTAGGGATAGAAATAATGATCCCTGAGCTGTTCGCGATGTTTGACACCGCGAAGGTAGAAATCGAGAAGGAGCGTCAAGTGTTGATGGTTAGTCAAACCACTAGTTTCGAGAAGGGCAAGAGCAAGGAGGGAAAATTCATGGATAGCAAGTCAGTTGCTGCTTTAGTGAAGCAACCCAAAGTTGAACCCAAACCCGAGACTAAGTGCTTCGATAATGAGGAGAGCGGTCGCTGAAGCGGAACAACCCTAGATACTTGGTAGATAAGATAGGCTGGCAACGTCGACAAAAGTATATTTTATATACGTTTTAATGATGTGTACCTTGCGAGTACTCCTAGTAGCACTTGGGTATTGGATACCGGTTCGATTGCAAAATGTTAGTAACTCGAAATAAAAGCTACAAATGGAGCACTAGCTAAGGGTGAGATGACGATGTGTGTTGGAAATGTTTCCAAGGTTGATGTGATCAACATCGCACGCTCTCTCTACCTTCGGGATTAGAGACAAACCTAAATAAATGTTATTTGGTGTTTTGCGTTCAGCATGAACGTGTTTAGATCGTGTTTATTGCAACACGGTTATTCATTTAAGTTAGAGAATAATGGTTATTCGGTTTACATGAATAATACCTTCAATGGTCATGCACCCAGTGAGAATGGTTTGTTGAATCTTGATCGTAGTAATACACATGTTCATAACATTGATGCCAAAAGATACAATATTAATAATGATAGTACCACATACTTGTGGCACTGCCGCTAAATGTCATATTGGTATAAAGCGCATGAAGAAACTCCATGCTGATGGATCTTTGGACTCATTCGATTTTGAATCGGTTGAGACATGCGAACCATGCCTCTTGGTCAAGATGACTAAGGACCCCGTTTTCTGTTTTGATGAAGCGGACAAGTGATTTATTGGAAATGATACATGTTGATATATGTAATCCAATGAGTCTTGTAGCTGTTGGGAGACGTAGTAGTAAATCAAAATTTTCCTACGTTCACCAAGATCTATCTATGGAGAAACCAGCAACGAGAGGGGAGAGATTGCATCTTCATACCTTTGAAGATCGCTAAGCGGAAGCGTTACAAGAACGCGGTTGATGGAGTCGTACTCGCAGCGATTCAGATCGCGGTAGATCCGATCAAGTGCCGAACGGACGGCACCTCCGCGTTCAACACACGTGCAGCCCGGTGACGTCTCCAACACCTTGATCCAGCAAGGAGGAAGGAGAGGTTGGGGAAGGGCTCCAACAGCAGCACGACGGCGTGGTGGTGGTGGAGTAGCAAGGTATTCCGACAGGGCTTCGCCTAAGCGCTGCGGAGGAGGAAGAAGAGAGGTAGGGCTTCGCCGTGAGAGAGAGAGATCAAATCTTGTCTCAAAACATCCAAAACCTCAAGTATATATAGGAGGAGGGACGTGGAGGGCTGGCTTGGCCTCTACTCCAAAGAGGAGATGGCCGGCCGAATTAAAGGGAGAGTCCACCTCCCACAAGGGAGGTGGATCTCCTCCTTTTAAATCCTTTTTGCCTTATCTCCTTATCTCCAGCCGCATGGGCCTTTAGCAAAAGTCTTGCCCAGCCCAATAAGGGCTGGCACACTTTATCTAACAGCCCATGTGGTCCTTTGGTCGTCACACCCCTCCCGGGGGTCATCCGGCACCCTCCCGGCACTCCCGGTACACTACCGATGAGCCCGAAAACTTTCCGGTGACCA
The DNA here is from genome assembly GCA_022496015.1 of Hordeum marinum. NCBI lineage: Eukaryota > Viridiplantae > Streptophyta > Magnoliopsida > Poales > Poaceae > Hordeum > Hordeum marinum. Next base: position 326,748,659 of record CM039676.1, read on the forward strand.
AAACTGGACTTCCTATATATCAATCTTTACCTCCGGACCATTCCGGAGCTCCTCGTGACGTCCGGGATCTCATCCGGGACTCCGAACAACCTTCGGTAATCACGTATACCTTTTTCCTATAACCCTAGCGTCATCGAACCTTAAGTGTGTAGACCCTACGGGTTCGGGAGACACGTAGACATGACCGAGACACCTCTCCGGTCAATAACCAATAGCGGGATCTGGATACCCATGTTGGCTCCTACGTACTCCACGATGATCTCATCGGATGAACCACGATGTCAAGGATTCAATCAATCCCGTATACAATTCCCTTTGTCTATCGGTATGATACTTGCCCGAGATTCGATCGTCGGTATCCCCATACCTTGTTCAATCTCGTTACCGGCAAGTCTCTTTACTCGTTCCGTAATACATCATCCCGTGACTAACTCCTTAGTCACATTGAGCTCATAATGATGATGTCTTACCGAGTGGGCCCAGAGATACCTCTCCGTCACACGGAGTGACAAATCCCAGTCTCGATTCATGCCAACCCAACAGATACTTTCGGAGATACCCGTAGTGCACCTTTATAGCCACCCAGTTACGTTGTGACGTTTGGCACACCCAAAGCATTCCTACGGTATCCGGGAGTTGCACAATCTCATGGTCTAAGGAAACGATACTTGACATTGAAAAGCTTTAGCAAACGAACTACACGATCTTGTGCTATGCTTAGAATTGGGTCTTGTCCATCACATCATTCTCCTAATGATGTGATCCCGTTATCAATGACATCCAATGTCCATGGCCATGAAACCGTGACCATCTATTGATCAACGAGCTAGTCAACTAGAGGCTCACTAGGGACATGTTGTGGTCTATGTATTCACACATGTATTATGGTTTCCGGTTAACACAATTATAGCATGAACAATAGACAATTATCATGAACAAGGAAATACAATAATAACCATTTTATTATTGCCTCTAGGGCATATTTCCAACAGTAGCGTGCGGTGGATATCGTTATTTTCTTACCTTCACTGATGATTTGAGTAGATATAGTGTATATTTACTTAATGAAACACAAGTCTGAATCGTTTGAAAGGTTCAAGCAAATTTAGAGTGAAGTTTAAGATCATCGTGACAAGAAGATACAAATGTTTGCGATATGATCGTGGAGGTGAATATCTGAGTTACGAGTTTGGCATACAACTTTAGACAATGTGAAAGTTGTTTCACAACTCATGCCACCTAGAACACCATAGTGTGATGGTGTGTCCGAACGTCATAGTCATGCTCTATTGGATATGGTGCGTGCTATGATGTCTATTATCGTTTTGTTAATATAATTTTGGGGTTATGCCTTAGAGACAACTACATTCACTTTAAATAGGGCACCATCTAAATCCGTTGAGATGACACCGTGTGAATTATGGTTTGATAGAAACCTAAGCTTTCATTTCTTAATGTTTGGGGCTACGACGCTTGTGTGGAAAATGTTTTCACCTAATGAGCTCGAACCCAAAGCGGACAAATGCATCTTCATAGAATACCCTAAGAATAGTTGGGTAAACCTTCTATCTCAGATCCAAGCATAAAGTGTTTGTTGCTAAAACTAGGTCCTTTCTCGAGGAAAAGTTTCTCTCGAAAGAATTGAGTGGGAGGAAGATAGAACTTGATGAGGTTGTTGACCCTTTGTTCAACCAGAGAGTAGTGCAGCGCAGGAAGTTGTTTTCTGTGAAGCCTACGCTAGTTGAAGAGGAAGTAAATGATGATGACCATGAAGCTTCGGATCAAGTTACTATCGAACCTCATAGGCTGACAAGGATGTGTACTACTCCTGAGCAGTACGACAACCCTGTCTTGGAGGTCATGTTGTTGGACAACGATGAACCTACGGGCTGTGGAGAAGCGATGATGGGCCCAGATTCCGACAAATGGTTAGAGGACATAAAATCCGAGAAAGGATCCATGTATGAAAACCAAGTATAGACCTTGGTAGTGCTCGTTGGACAGCAGGTCGTTGAGTACAAATGGATCTTTAAGATGAAGAGAGACGTTGATGGTGAATGTCACCATTTATAAAGCTCGACTTGTCGCAAAGTAGTTTCCGCCAAGTTCAAGGAGTTTACTGCGATGAGACTTTCTCACTCGTAGTGATGCTAAAGTCTATTGGAATTATGTTGGCAGTTGCTGCATTTTTCAATTATGAGATCTGGCAGATGGATACCAAAACATTGTTTCCTTCCTTAAGGAAAGGTTGTATGAGATACAACCAGAAGGTTTTGTCAGTCCTAAGGATGCTAAAAGGTGTGCAAGCTTCAGTGAACCTTCTATGAACTGAAGCAAGCATCTCAGAGTTGGAATATACACTTTGATAAGGTGATCAAAGTTTTTGAGTCTATACAAAGTTTATGAGAAACTTGTATTTACAATAAAGTGAGTGGGAGCACAATAGAGTTTCTGGTAAGCATATGTGGTTGACATATTGTTGATCGGAAATGATGTAGAATTTCTGGAAAGCATAAACAGTTGTTTGAAAAAGAGTTTTTCAAAGGAAGACCTGGATAAGGCTACCTAATCGTTGAGCATCAAGATCTATAGAGATAGATCAAGAAGCTTGATGAGACTTTTCAATAAGTACATACCTTGACAAAGTTTTTGAAAGAATTCAAAATGGATCAGTCTGAGAAAGAGTTCTCGCCTGATTTGTAAGGTGTGAAGTTGAGTAAGACTCAATGCCCAGTGACTGCAGAAGATAGAGAAAAGATGAGTGTCATCCCCTATGCTTCAGCCATAGGCTCTATCATGTATGCAATGCTGTGCACAAGACCCGATGTCAGCCTTGCCATAAGTATGGCCGGAAGGTTTCAAAGTTATCTTGGAATGGAGCACTGGACAACGGTCAAGATTATCCTTAGTAACTAAAAGACTAAGGAGATGTTTCTCGATTATGGAGGTGATAAAGAGTTCACCGTAAAGAGTCACGCCGATGCAAGCTTTAACACCAATCCAAATGACTCGTAGTAGCAATCTGGATACGTATAGTGGAGCAGCCATTTGGAATAGTACCAGGTGGAGTGTGGTAGTAGTGTTTACGGTTTGACATTGAAATTTGCAAAGTACACACGGATCTGAATGTCGCAGACCCGTTGACTATAAGACTTCTCTCACATGCAAAGCATGATCAAGCCCCAAAACTCATTGGGTGTTAGATTCATAACAATGCGAATCACATGGTGATGTGAACTAGATTATTGACTCTACTTCAAGTGGGAGACTGTTGGAAATATGCCCTAGAGGCAATAATAAATTAGTCATTATCATATTTCCTTGTTCATGATAATCGTTTATTATCCATGCTATAATTGTATTGATCGGAGACTTAGATGCATGTGTGGATACATAGACAAAACCATGTCCCTAGTATGCCTCTAATAGACTAGCTCATTGATCAAAGATGGTTAAGGTTTCCTAACCATGGACATGAAATGTCATTTGATAACGAGATCACATCATTAGGATAATGGTGTGATGGACAAGATCCAAACTACAAATGTAGCATATGATCGTGTCAGTTTATTGCTACTGTTTTCTGCATGTCAAGTATATGTTCCTTTGACCATGAGATCATGCAACTCATGGACATCGGAGGAGTGCCTTGTGTGTATCAAACGTCGCAACATAACTGGGTGACTATAAAGGTGCATTACAGGTATCTCTGAAGGTGTCTGTTGGGTTGGCATGGATCAAGACTGGGATTTGTTACTCCGTGTGACGGAGAGGTATCTGAGGGCCCACTCGGTAATACAACATCATAATAAGCCTTGCAAGCAATGTGACTAAGTGTTAGCCACGGGATCTTGTATTACGGAACGAGTAAAGAGACTTGCCGGTAACAAGGTTGAACTAGGTATACAGATACTGATGATCGAATCTCGGGCAAGTAACATACCGAAGAACAAAGGGAACATCATACGGGATTAACTGAATCCTTGACATACAGGTTCGACCGTAGAGTATGTAGAATATGTAGGAACCAATATGGGCATCCAGGTCCCGCTATTGGTTATTGACCGTAGAGATGTCTCGGTCATGTCTACATAGTTCTCGAACCCGCAGGGTCTGCACACTTAAGGTTTGGTGGCGTTTTGTAGTATAGAGTTATGTATGGTGGCGACCGAAGGTTGTTAGGAGTCCCGGATGAGATCCCGGACGTCATGAGGAGCTCCAGAATGGTCTGGATGTAAAGATTCATATCTAGGAAGTCATGTTTTGGTTGCCGAAAAAGTTTCGGGCTCATCGGTAGTGTACCGGGAGTGCCGGTAGTGTACCGGGAGACCACCGGGAGGGGTATTTCGACCCAAGAGGCTTCATGGGCTGTGGGAGAGTAAATACCAGCACTTTGTGGGCTGGTGTAAGTCCCACACAAGGCCCATGCGGCTGGGAAGAAAATCCCAAAGAGAAAAAGGTGGAAAAAGGCAAAAAAGGCAAAAATAAGTAGGAGTCCTAGTCCTACTAGGATTGGAGGAGGAATCCTCCAATCCCACTAGGTTTGGCTGACCCAAGGGCTGCCTCTTTGGCAGCCAAGCCTCCTCCTCCTCTCCTCCTATGTATACTAGAGGATTTAGGGTTTTGGCACAGAATTTTCAGCCACGTGCTACCCGTTCTCTAGTGCATAGTTTCTCCTGTAGATCAGTTTTCTGCAGTGCTTAGGCGAAGCCCTACCAGAATAGCTCCATCACCCTCGCCGGAGCACCGTCACGCTGTCGGAGAAATCTTCTTCCTTTCTGCTCCCTCTTGATGGATCAAGACGGCGGAGATCGTCATCAAGATGTGCATGTGCTGAACGCGGATGTGCCGTCCGTTCGGCGCTAGATCGGAAGGACCGTGATCAAGATCGCGAGACGGATCGTGATGAGTTCGCGAGACGGATCGTGATGAGTTCACGGGATGGATTGTGATGAGTTCGCGGGACGGATCGTGATGAGTTCGCGGGACGGATCGTGATTGGATCGCGAGACGGACCGTGATGAGATCGCGGGACGCTTGGCGATTTGGATCGCGAAGATGTTCGACTACACCAACCACGTTTCTTAACACTTCTCGCTTAGCGATCTAGAAGGGTACGTAGATCCACTCTCCCTCTCGTAGATGCTCATAACCATGGATAGATCTGCGTGTGCGTAGGAATTTTTTTGTTTCCCATGCAACGTTACCCAATAGTAGCTATGTGATTTCTCTCTCTCTCGTGTTCTCGAGATGACGGGATCTTGATGTATCATGGACTTTGTTAATATAGTTGGATCATATGATGTTATTCCCTTGTTATCTTGATGTGATTAATTGAATCTTTCCTTTTGATATTTTCTTATGTCAGATTGAATATTGGATTTAAGATCACTTGATGTATGTCTTGCATGTGGATATCCGTGATGACAATGGGGTGTTCTATTGTTTCACTCGATATATGTTTTGGTACTCAACTTGCGGATTCCCGTGGTGACAATGGGGTAATCTATGCATATGGGTTGATACACGTTCTTGTCCTACTTTCTCTGATAGGAACCTTGGGGTACTCTTTGAAGTTCTTTGTGTTGGATTTAATATGATGAATCTGAAATTGTTTGATGCATGTCGAATAATTGACCCACTAATACTCTTGGTGACATTGGAGTATCTAGGTGACATTAGTTTTTTTTTATGTGTATCATATGGTGTTATTTTAGTACGAACTATAGGGTTGTTTGTGACACCTATAAGAATAGCTCAATAGAATGATAAAAAAAGGATAACTTTGAGGTGGTTCTACTATCTACAACAATTTCATCTTATGTTCTCAGCAAGATATGAACTTTGGAGTGATTCTTTGTCACACGTTGACGGATGATCATATGACTCTATTATGTTAGCATTGTTGAGAGATTGCACTAGTGAAAGTATGAACCCTGGGCCTTATTTCCAAGCATTTATACAACGTTTTGCTTGCTGTTTGTCACGTGCTACCTTGATGTTTCTATATTTTCATATTAGAAAAACCTATATCTACTATCAGTATTGCACTTATATCACCATCTCTTTGTCGAACTAGTGCACCTATACAATTCTCCATTGTATTAGGTGTGTTGGGGACACAAGAGATATCTTGTATTTGGTTGCAGGGTTATTTGAGAGAGACCATCTTCATCCTACTTCTCCCATGGATTGATAAACCTTAGGTCATCCACTTGAGGGAAAATTGCTACTAAGGGTTAGCCTGCATGGATGGGTGGGCTGAGGAGGCATGTGCCTCCGCAGCCACGGGCTTGGTGGCGGCACGAGGATGCCTGCGTCAGCCGGTGTTGATGACGGGCTCCGTGCAAACCATATGGGCCCTCCGTGCGTACCTCTCGTGGCGCGCCTCAGCCATGACGATGTCGAGCGAGATCAAGGATGAAGATGTGAAAGTAGCACCCCCACCTGGCGTGCCAAATGTCGGAGATTGGTTTTGGTCCTAAGGGAAACCCTCCAAGAACCCTGGTTTGAACACTTGGGAGCGCTTTGCAATCCACATCCTGACCATGACCATGGCGAGGCTACATGCGGAGCATAAGAAAGACACGCGGGTTTACCCAGGTTCGGTCCACCGTGGTGTAAAACCCTACTCCTGCTTTGTGGATTTAATCTCAAGGTTGCACAAGTGTTACAAGGCTCAAGCTGGAAGAAGGCTTCCAAGGAGAGCAAGATCTCTATGATTGAATGGTCGATGGGTCGATATCTACGGGGGCAGTTGTGTCCCTATCTTTGCCTTGGTCCTCTTTCCCCAAAAATATCATCGGGAAAAGGGCAGCCACAGAGCGGTAATTCGAAGGGGGCAGGCATGGGGCCATCCCGACAAAAGGTGGTCTTCACCCTGCAAGGCGTCGTCCATGATGCACTCATGGGATGATCACCCACAAGTATAGGGGACCACGACGGCTTTCACGAGTAGTATTTCACCCTAATTTATTGATTCCACACAGGGGGAGCCAAAGAATATTTGTTGGCCTTCACAATTGAGTTGTCAATTCAACCGCACTTGGCATATCTCTCTGCAGCAAAGGTTTGGTAGCACGGCAAATAATAGGAGTAGCAATAATAGTGATAGCAACAATTTTGGTAACAGTAGTAACAGTAGCAATTGAGTAGCAGGTGTGACAGTAACAACAACGGAAGTAACTTAGGAAGATTCAGTGCATGTAAAGCATAGGCACATGTATAGGTGATGGATAATGATTTAGATGTCATCAATCATGTACAATTACACACTAGGGCAGAACTAGCTCCAATTCATCAATGTAATGTAGGCATGTATTATGTATCTAGTCATACGTGCTTGCGATAAGAACTTGGATGACATCTTTTGTGCTACCCTCCCATGGCAGCGGGGTCCTATTGGAAACTAAGGGATATTAAGGCCTCCTTTTAATAGAGAGCCGAAACAAATCATTAACACATGGTGAATACATGAACTTCTCAAGCTGGCAATCACCGAAAAGAATCCCAATTATTGTCACCTTGGGGTATGCGGATCTAGACACGTAATAGGTGCATGCAACTTGCAAGATAAGATCCAAATCACTCTTATATTCATGGAAACATAATAGGTTCAGATTTGAAATCATGGCACTTAGGCCCTAGTGACAAGCATTAAGCATAGCAAAGTCATAGTAACATCAAGCTCAAAACATAGTGGATATTAGGGATCAAGCCCTATCAAACTTAACTCGATTACATGATCAATCTCATCCAATCCCACCACCGTCCAGTAGGCCTACAAGGAATTACTCACTCCCCTTGGTGAGCATCATGGCGGTGTTGATGAACAAGGGTTGGTGATGACAACGGCGACGAATCCCCCTCTTCGGTGCCTTAAACGGACTCCATATCAGCCCTCCCGAGGAAGAACAAGAGGTGGCATGGGGGAGCCACATGGGCCCCACAAACCATCATGGCATGCCTAGAGGGGTGGGCACACCCTGTTGGCTTGTGGCCCTTAGGCAGCCCCCTCTAGTAGATCTTCGCTCCATGATTCATTATATATTCCAGAAATAATTCACAAAAGTTCCCTCCAATTTCAAGAAATTTTATTTCTGCACAAAAATAACACCAAAGTAGCTCTGCTGAAAACATCGCTAGTCCGGGTTAGTTCCATTCAAATCATGCAAATTAGAGGGCAAAACTAGAGCAAAAGTGTTTGGAAAAGTAGACACATTTGAGACGTATCAACTCCCCCAAACTTAACTCATTGCTTGTCCTAAAGCAATTCAGTTGATAAACTTAAAGTGATGAAGAAAACTTTTACAATCTCTTTTATTCTCGTCATTATACACATGCTTAGCTAGTGTTCAAGTTTCCAGCATAAATCATAAATATCCACATCCATGATAATAGTTGAACATCACATTCACTCATGGCAAATACATAACCAACTAGAAAACAATAATACAATATCTCACATGCCAACAATTTGTCAAAACAATCATGATATAATATGGTGACATGGTATTTCAGTAGCCCTTTTTGAGACCGCAAAGCATAAATGTAGAGCACCTCTGAGATTCAAGCAGCAACTAAACACTATAACTCAGGGTAGAAAAGATCTAGTCATGCTCGCATCCAACATTAACTAGACTCAATGGATAAAAATGACAATAGTGCTCTCCGGTCTGGTGCTTTTAGTAAGAGGGTGATAACTCATCATAAAAGTAAATAAATAGGCCCTTCATGGAGGGGAGCATTGATTTGCAGTGGTGTCAGAGCTCAAGGTTTAAAACATGACTGAAAATATAGTTTTTGGGTGGTACACTTTTCCTGTCAATATTACAACAAAAAATTTCAATATCTTCCATGCTAAACTCATTATTGGCGGTTCCCAAACAGAATTGTAAAATTTACTCCTATCTACCATCCATACACAAACCATGGCTGACCAAATCCACGGGTGCCTGCCAACCTGCCAACTGTCCCAAGGAGTTTTGTTTTATTAATTTTGATTTTTCAGGACTGTGCATCCTTTTTACCAGCCTATCTCGTGCAATGACGGTGAATAAACGACCATCCTGAGAATAATCCACTTAGCATGGAGGATACCGCTGGCCACGTCGCTCCTTGAGCGGGACGAGTGCACATAAAAAATGTTTATTTGAATATTGGCGGTGGAACATGCAAATTTATTTGGAACGACAATAGGTAGGTAGGGTGGACTCATGTGGAATAACTTGGTTTAAGGATTTTGGATGCACAAGCAACATTCCCGCTTAATATAGGTGAAGGATAGCAATAGATTGAGAAGGGACCATCTAGAGAGCAAAAACGGTCATAAGCATGCATTGTGAATAATTAACATTGGACATAGGATGGGTAGGATATGAACACTCTGAATTTAAACATCACGAAGGCTATATTGGTTTTGAATCAACAACATGTTTGCACATGGGCCAAGTCAAGCCGCTCGAATTATTGAGAGGGAAATACCATACTACCATACCACATCATAACCATTTTAATGCATGTTGACACATGAGATAAATCATTATCCACTTCCTAGCTATTTAAGCATGGCATGAGAAACTATAATCTCTAATTTTCATCATAAACATGTTCACTCATGATACACTGAATCAAGATCGAACGAGCTAAACATATTTACAAAAACGACATACAAGAAGAGTTCATACCAGCTTCCTTTGCCACGATCCCTTCATCAAATATCGTCATTATTGTGTTTTACTTTCACGACGGAATGATGGGATATAATAATGCAAGAATGTCGTGGACTAAGCTGGAATGTGCAGGCGATTTTATACGAAGGAGAATACAAGGTAATATTGCCTCTTTGTTAGATCAACATAAAGCCTATAGGAGACACTCAACATTTTCATCATGATCTTCTCCTTTCAATGACTCAACAAAAAGGAAAGAATTTCAGAGAAATAACTAGAATTTTTTTGGAGTTTTTGTTTTTCTCGAGAAAGCAAATAAACTAAGGGAAAACAAGAACAGGAAAAATTATTTACACTGGAAAGCTTCCAACATGCAAAGGAAATATTTTTGGGTTTTATTTTTAATACCACAACTAATTAAATGAGAAAGAAAAAATGAAAAGAAGCAAGACATATTTTTGGATTTTCAAAGTTTTTCATACATACAAGAAGAAGGCGGGAAAATAACGCTAACATGGATACACAATGAAAGAGGATGAACACCGACAATTTATATGAAGTATGTGGACATGAATGTAATGTCGGTGAGAAATACGTTCTCCCCCAAGATTAGGCATTTGCCTAGCTTGGTGATCACCACTGATAATAGTCATCGGGTCTGGGAAAGTATTGATGATGAGGCACCTGAGCATCCCATGCCTGGGCCTCGGCCTCCGCAACAGTCAACTCGTTCTAGTACACAATTATGCCTTCTATCTTGATGGTGTACCGTGTCTGGCATGAAAATTAGACAAGGAGGGTGCATGCAACACAATAACATCGCGAGTATCCTTGATGTATACTAAGTTATAACGAATGTGATGTGAGGACTCGGGTTCATCAATGAACTGGTGCTCTATCATAGACTGGTGATCAAGATAAACCTTAGGCAATGAGTAATCAGGGCATATAGCAACATTAAAACTCTTTGCCAAGCATGTGGCATAAATACCACCATGGACCTTGCCTCTAGCTCGATTGAGATGCAAGCAGCGTGCAACAATAGCTCCTACGTTGTAAGTATTATCACCATAAAGTGCGCGACACAAAATAGCAAGGGTGGGGGCACTGAGGCCACCACCCACTCTATAGCACTTATGCATTTTCCTACAAACAAAGAGAAATAGTGCATAGACAGAAAATGCAATCTAGTGGCTCTAGCGTTTGATACGCCCCTAGTTTTTCCCATAGTTAAGGTGAGGATAAAATCTTTGAACTCCTCGGGGTTTAGGGTCACGCATTCCCCCGTCAGAGGGAAGCAAGCCTATTTCACCAAATTCATCTAGAGGCATTTCATAGTTCGTTGCATATAAATCAAAGCGTGATGTGGGAGCACTGGGCATATTCGAGAAGTTAAAGTTTGGTACGGAGGAATTAGTGAGGAGATAGTATTGGTCACACTCATCTGCGAGGAAGTTGGTCAGCACAACATTTGCAATGAATTGCATAAGTTCTTCATGAAAACCCTCTTCGTTCATGAATGGTGTATGTGACCATTCACAGGGCCTAACCTCTGTGTTGTGAAAAATGTTGATGTCACGATCCTGAGTTCTCCCAACAACTCCCTTGGGGCTCCGGCTAGAAGAACCCTTCCTTAGTAAATTAATTTCTCTAAGCACAAATTTCTGTAATTTTTGAGCCACGAATTTCAACATTACTTTGTAAGATTGATAGCAACTACACATATGGGTGCCTAGAGGCTGTATCAAGCATTCATACTACTTTGAACTCAAAGAATTCAACGTGGAAGCTCATTTTCTGTACCACCAAGTGCATCAAAATATGCAAAATATAAACCACTAAAGCAAAAACTAATTGGAGGAATGTAGGAGTCACATACCAAGGAGAAATTCCTAAAAACAGTTTCGGAAATGGAGTTCTAAGCAAAGAGATCGGAAATTTCAGTTTATAGAGAAAGAACACGGGAGAGAGGGAGAGAATTTTTTCTGGAGGTAGAGGATGAAGTGAGCCGAAGGGATACGGCAGGGGACCCTATGGGCCCCACAAGCAGAGGGGTGGGCGCGCCCTGTTGGCTTGTGGCCCATGGGTGCACCTCTATACAGTAATTTTTATGCCAAAAGATCTTAAATATTCCAAAAAATCATGCTAAAAATTTCTTGGCAATGTGAGACTTTTTATTCTGGGTTCAATTTTTTATTGCACGGAAAAATCAAAAAATAGGATAATCAAACTATTTTATTTTTCTTAACTAAAAATAACACAGGATAAACTTGTGATACAAAGAGTTGTGAATACTGAATTAATCAATCACATGTGTTTCAAAAAGGATCCATTAATAAGGTTAATCAAGTCTTATTAATAATTGTTTCCAATCGACATGAAACCAAAGAATTTTCGTATAACACTAGGTTACCTAAATGGGTATTTGCATCTCCCCAACAACAAGATTGTAATATCTCTTCTCGGTAGTAAGTAGAGGGATTTTAAAATCTCCAATGATAGCCATGGCACTAGGCTCAATGACATTAATATTATTAACCAAAGTTTGCTTCTTCGAAAAATCCACGGTACATTGCTTGCTATTGACATGAAAAGTAACCTTGCTTCTGTTGCAATCAATAACAACCCCTGCAGTATTTAAAAAGGGTCTACCAAGGATGATCGACATATTGTGGTCCTCAGGCATATCAAGAATAAAAAAGTCAGTTAAGATAGTAACATTTGCAACCACAACAAGAACATCCTCGCAAATTCCGATAGGTAAAGCAATGGATTTATCAGCCATTTCAAAGATATCTCAATAGGTGTAAGCTTATTCAAATCAAGTCTTTTATATTGAGAGAAATGCATAATACTAACACCGGCTCCTAGATCACATAAAGTAGTTTTGACATAACTTCTTTTAATAGAGCAAGGTATTGTGGGTATACCTAGATCTCCCAACTTCTTAGGTACTCCACCATCAAAAGAATAATTAGCAAGCATGGTAGCAATTTTAGTTTCAGGTATTTCCCTTTTGTTGATAATAATTATATCAGTCAAGCGAGTGCACAAAAAGACATGTCTAATCATTTCAGAAAAGCGTTCAAAATCTTCATCGTCCTTACTTCTAAAAGACATACGAGGGAATGACATGGGTTTTTAACACATGGCTCTCTTCCCCTTTCATGTTTTCTAGCAACAAAGTCTCTTTTATCATAGCGTTTTTTCTTGGGATGTGGGTTATCAAGATTTTCAGCTAGTTCTATTTCCACATCATTATCATGTTCTTTATTATCATCTGGTGGAGCATCTACATGAACATCGTCATTATTGTAATTTTGATTATCACTAGGTGTATGTTCACAACCAGATTGTGTCTCAGCATCAAAAATAGAAACATCATTATGTTTCTTAGCAGGTTTTTCTATAATATGCTCACTAGAAGCATGCAAGTTCCTATCATCTTTCTTTTCTTTTTCTTCTTAGATGAACTAGGTGCATCTTCATTAATTCTCTGAGAATCTTAATTAATTCTTTTAGGGTGACCCTCAGGATAAAGAGGTTCCTGAGTCATTCTACCTCCTCTAGTAATTACTCTAACAACATGATCATTTATATTGTTATTTATTTCAGCAAGCAAATCATTTTGTGACTTAGCTACTTGGTCTAATTGGGTGTGAAGCATAGAAGCATGTTTACCTAGACCTTTCACATCATTAGCAATCCCAAACATCAAGTCACTTAAGCGGTCTATCATCATTGCATTACATCTTAATTGATCCTTAACATAATTACTGAAGTGCCCTTGCTTAACAATGTAATTAACCCTGTGCCATTCCTACCGCCGGGCTTCGCTGTCGAACCGGGCCCAGATGACCGCGTCGTGCGGAGTGGCATGGTGGCTGGACCATTCCCACCACTCAACCATGATTTCCTGGCCATTGCGGAGGCCAGCCACTTCGTCCCGCTTCATTGCCGTGCGGACATCCGCAATATCATTGAAGGTATGCTCCATGAGGCTCAGCTCTTCCCCACTGAAGTGAGCTCCCATCCTTTTGGGATTGGAATTTTTGGATTCTTCGATATACCACTGTAGCCACCCCATTGGAACTAGAGGATGAAGATCTGTTCATCACATTTGTCCCGCATAATGAGGCTCTCAATTCCCGCAACACCACCTTTGGGCCTGAGATCTGGTTGATGTATTTTGGATTTCCATATGATTATCAAACTGAACATTACATTGGCAAATCTCTTGGGGTTTTTGGTGCTCTGGTTTCTTGGTATAATCCGCGACAAGATAGAAGGTTTGTGCTGCTCCGTGCTAGGGTTATCAGTCTCCGCCATGTTCCCAAGAGCTTTGTTGTGTGACAGTTAGGAGAAGCGAGGGATTGCTAGATTGTTCAAGTGACAATCCTCCGAAGCCACGACCGGAATGCACTGCTACCAGAGGTCCCCCCTACTGGTGAAGAACAACCACCCCCATATGGCAATCCACACCCCCAATTTGGACCGGACCTCACCGCCGAGTAGCTCTACCAACAACAGGTCCACAATTGGCTGGTTTAGAATGCAGCACCTTTGCCCCCAATCCTCCACCTGCGGACAATGATCAGGCTCACGATCATGATGGCTGGGGAGCTTGGCCTCAGCTATCAGCTCCAACTTTACCGCCATACCTCATGAATTTTCAAGCGTGGCTTGCTGCATAGGGACTCACAATGCAGCATGGCCTTGTGCCCGAGGACAACGACTCTGACAGTGTAGTAGAAGCGTGGAATGATGCTATCACTGAATCTGATGGGGCCAGTTCCATTCAGTCTGTTGCGGTCTCCCTGTCTTCGGAACACACTCTGCTCCATGTACTGGAAACATCCCCCCTGTATCACAAGATGAGGATAGGAACTTGGTTGCTGGTGAATATAGGCTCTCCATCACTATTGATCTACATAGCCAAGGCATGAGTTTTGGTCCATCAGCTCAAGGTGAGACTCTGTTGGCTCTGCTCTTAACTGACTGTGTCCCCCAACATCAACTGAATTCTGCATTGTTCTTTGCTCTACAACCACTGATTGCCTCCACGGGTCCCTGGCATGCTGGATATGGTATGAGGCATGAGTGCATGACTGTGGAAGTCCAAGTGATTGCTGCCAATGGAGGTATCAAAGTCACTCAAATTGCCCCTCGTACTCCTCCTACAGGTACCTCCACTGTTGTCATAACTGAACTACATGACATGAATGGTGCCCCTGTTCTGAATGGCAATGTGACAAGTGATAATCACCACCAATGCACCTCTGCAACCCCCCCAATGGAATTCACCTCTGTTGTTGTTATTCATGATGCTAATATCCCTGCACATGAGATAGTTTCTCTGCCTGTTGCAAGTCAGTTTGAGGTTAGTCTGCCCAGGATGCTCTACCTGCAGATACTGTGGCCCAGCCTGCTGAACCTCCCATAGTGCTCACTTCAGCTATCTAGGAACATCCTAAACCGAAGAAGGGGAAGATGAAGGCACCTATTGACACCTCCAACTTACGCTGCAACAATAGTTCCAATAAATAAGATGGTTTCCGTGTCATAGGACCTTCAAATGGACGTACCTGCAAGTCCAAAGTGAAACCCAGGGTGATTCCTGCAGCTACACCGCACCACATCTCTGCTGATTGTCAGGAGGAAGAAGAATCTACACCAGCGATACCCCTTCATACTGAGATCGTCACGATGCAAGCAATTGGAATACAACTCCGTGCCATACCCGCGGAGGAACTCTCGGTGGAAGAGCTCTCTAAGGAAAGAGAGGGCTCAGCCTCCTCTGCTTAGTGGTTTACTATCATTTACTTTTAGCTCATGGCCGTTTTGCAGAATTGGAACGTACTATGCTGGAATATCCGTGGTCTTAATGCCCCGAAAAAATGTTTAGCTTTATCTAATGCCATTGCCTCTAGTGGATCCTCTATCATTTGTTTGCAAGAGTCTAAAATGTTAGACTTTGATTCTACTATGTTAAAATCTTTATGCCCCAAGCGATTTGACAAGTTTGCTTTTGTGCCCTCAAGAGGTGCCTCAAGTGGTTTAATCACTATCTGGAATAGTAGTTTGTTCTGAGGCTCAGTTTTCCTAGCTAAAGATTACACTCTGGGCCTTGAATTCACCTCAACCCAATCCGATCAGTCCTGGAAACTGATCAATATATATGGGCCATGTCAGGGAGAACCCCAAGAAATTTTCACTCAATGCCTTTTTGAAATCAACATACCCACTAAGGAAGACTGGCTCCTTCTTGTGGATTTCAATTACATTAGATCTCCTAACAATCGCAACAAGCTAGGAGGACATGTAAATGACATGTTTACTTTCAAAAATTTCATCCGAGAACCAAACTTAACTGAACTACCTATTAAGGGACGGAAGTACACATGGTCAAATATGCAGCAGAACCCACTGCTAGAACAGTTGGATTGGTTCTTTACATCGCTCAATTGGACCGTCTCATTCCCGAATACATTAGTTAACCCTCTCGGCAAGCCAGTCTTAGACCATACCCCGTGCTCGGTCGTCATTCAGACATCAATACCACACAGCAAACTGTTCAGGTTGGAAACTTACTGGATCCCCCATCCGGGATTCTTGGATGTAGTCTCCCAAGCTTGGGAGAACCCAATTAAGCATGGCAAATCACACAATGTTGCCACTACTCTCTATCAGAAACTTAAAGACACATGAAAAGCGCTCAAACATTAGAGCAAAAGAATCTCACGACTGAAAGTGGCCATTGAAAACACCAACAAAGCCTTAGTACAGTTTGATGGAATTGCAGATCGAAGGAACCTCACCACGCCCGAACACAATTTCCAAATCATCCTCAAAAAACACCTCTTATGGTTACTGCAGTACCAGAAGGATTACTGGAAGAAACGCTGCACGATCAGATGGATTCAGTTTGGGGATGAAAATACAATTTTTTTCCAAAACATAACAACCGAGAGATATAGGAGGAACTGCATTTCGAACTTAACTACCCTAGACGGGGCTATTGTGGATGACCATGCTGGTAAAGAGTCAATTCTTTTCAACACCTTTAAAGAAAGAATGGGAAGTTCTGATGAACAACATATGCGCTTTAACCTTCCAAATTTATTGAGAACTGATGTGGATTTTGAGAGTCTAACAACACCGTTCTCCACTAAGGAAATTGATGATGTGATCAAGAAGATGCCCCCAGACCGTGCCCTTGGCCCTGATGGGTTCAATGGTGCCTTCCTTAAAGCTTGTTGGCCTATAATCAAACAAGATTTTTATCAGCTTTGCAATGAGTTCCACACAGGGAATCTAAACCTAGAAAGTTTGAATTATGGCTACATTACCCTGATACCGAAGAAAACTTCCCTAGTGATGTTAATGATTTCAGGCCCATTACCCTCCTCAACTGCTGCCTCAAGATGATCACTAAAATACTAGTGAATCGACTACAGAAAATCATCCTCAAAATTGTCCACCAAATCAATATGGTTTTCTGCGGGGTAGATCGATACACGACTGCCTTGTGTGGGCGTTTGAATTTATACACCAGTGCCAAGCTTCCAAGAGAGAGATCATTATCCTCAAACTTGACTTCGCAAAAGCATTTGATACCATTCAACATCCTGCTATGATACATATTATGCAAAGCATGGGCTTCAATGATACGTGGATCAAATGGATGCATTGCATCTTCGACTCTGGAAAATCTTCTGTTCTCCTCAACGGGGTGCCTGGCCGACAATTCCATTGCAAATGTGGCGTCCGACAAGGAGACCCCGTGTCCCCGCTGATTTTTGTTCTGGCCCCCGATCTTCTCCAATTGGCCATCAATGAGGCTACGGAGAACAACCTACTGCAACACCCGATCCGACCACGAGAGGAGACTGAGTTCCCCATTATCCAATAAGCTGACGATACTATAATCGTTATGCAAGCATGCCCAACCTAAGCGGAACACATGAAAGGAATTCTGGCGGACTACGCGGATTCTATTGGTTTAAAAATATACTTTCACAAATCAACCTTGATTCCCATCAACATACCAAGTGAAAAATGTATAGCCCTTGCAGAAATCTTTGGCTGTACAACAGCAACCATGCCCTTCACCTACCTTGGTTTGCCTCTGGGCACCACCCGTACGAGTGTGTTGGATATGACCCCCTGGTTTGCAAAGCCGAAAGGAAAATCATAACTGCCATGTCTCTGATGTCACATGCTGGTCGACTCGCGCTAACAAACTCTCTTATCACCTCGCTTATGTACCCGATGGGGACCATCAAGCTCCCATCAAAGATCATAGCGCAGCTTGATAAAATCCATCACCACTACATTTGGAAGAAGAAAACAGCCAATGGAGACAAGAGCCAACCCCTTGCTGCATGGGATATGGTGTGCCGACCGAAGAAACACAGAGGCCTAGGGGTCATAAACCTACGAACGCAAAATGAGGCCCTATTGCTAAAGCTCCTACATAAATTCTACAACCGCCACGACATCCCCTGGGTGAATCTGGTCTGGAGTAAATATTACACCGACACCGTACCCCATGGCAATGAACCGTGTGGTTCCTTTTGGTGGTGTGATCTTGTTCAATTAATGCCTATATACAAAGGGATTACTCAAGTTCATGTGCATGATGGGATGTTCATGCTATTATGGAAAGACAATTGGACTCAAGAAATTCTGTCTGACAAGTTCTCGAGAGTGTTCTCTTACACCATTATGGAAGATGTCTCGGTAAGGGACTTTCTATCCATCACAAACCTACACATGGCATTCCGTATCCCACTCTCCTTGCAAGATCCCGAAGAACTGCGACAGGTCCAAGAGATGGTAACATCTATGACTTTGGAACACAAGCCAGACGTCTGGACATATGCTTGGGATGCGTCTAAATTCACAACAAAATACTACTATAATTTCTATTATAGGAACGAGATTGCACCCGATGCTTTTGGATGGTTGTGGAAATCCAAATGTGCCCCGAAGATCAAAGTCTTCGCCTGGTTGCTGCTGTCGGATAGACCGAACACGAGAAACATGCTCAAGCGAAGACACTACAACATCGGCGATGATCTAGACTGCTTACTCTGTGGTGAACACATTGAATAAACAGTTGATCATCTCTTCTTCCATTGCTGTTTCAGCACACAATGTTGGTCCAAGCTCAGCATTCGATGGAATGTCCAGGGGGACAAGCTGGAACTGATCAAAGACATGAAGATCACACACACTCGGGAAATGATAATGGAAACATTCATGGTGGCGTTGTGGAGCCTCTGGAAGGAACGAAATAATAACCATTCCAGGAAAATAGCCCCATCCATCTCTTCATGGTAGGAGAGGTTCAAGACTAATTTCATCAACATTAGTTATAGGCTACCGCCCCATAGAAGACATCTTGTGTCTGGGGTGATTGAATCCATCACGTAGAAGGCTTACTGCAGAAAAACATTGTACATGTAGACATTCACCCCACCACCCACCACCCCACCTGCAAATGGGCTGTAAAATTTTGTAAACTTTACACCTGTTCATTAATATAAGCGCAGTAGGATCCTCTCCTACTGTTTTCATAGTAAAAAATCAATGTAATTATCAAATTCATCCATGCATTGACTAGGAGTCTTAGTATAAGGTATATAATTTTCATGAAAGGAACATATATAATTTACCTCTACTACCTGTGTTTGGGTGTTAAGTACATGTATTTCTTCGATATGTGGTAATTTCTTGACATCTCTAGTTTTGATACATTTCTCTTTCATAGATCTTTTTTGCTTCTTGCATATCTTCGGGACTAAGGGATAGAATGCCTCTCTTCTTTTGAATAGGTTTCAGAGGTGGTTCAAGAAGTGTCCAATCATCAGCATTTTGCAATATGTTATTCAATAGTTCTCCAGCTTGTCCAACAGCTCTATCCCTGAAAACAAAACCAACACAACTATCCAAGAGTCCCTAGAAGCATCGTTAGTCCATTATAAAAGATATCAAGAATTTCATTTTTGTTAAGAGGATGATCAGGTAAATCTCTAAGTAACTAGAGAAGCCTCCCCCCAAGCTTGAGGGAGATTCTCTTCTTTAATCTGCATAAAGTTAAATATTTCTTGTAAGGCAACTTGTTTCTTATGAACAGGAATGTATTTTTAAGAAAAGTAATAAAGCATATCCTGGGGATTACGCATACAACCAGGAGCCAGAGAAAGGAACCATTCCTTGGCCTCGCCTTTGAGAGAGAAAGGAAAATGCTTGATATAATAGTAGCGTATCTTTTTATCATTAGTAAACAAAGCAGCAATATCATTTAGCTTCACGAGATGTTTGGCAACAATTTCATTTTAACCATGGAAAGGATAAGACTCTGCTATAGGAATCAATTTAGGGTCTGTAGAGAATTCATAGTCCTTATCAGTGACAAATATAGGAGAAGTGGCAAATTTAGGATCATGTTTCATTTTCTCCATCATAGATTTTTCTTTTAGTTTGCATAATAGTTTCTTCAAATCATCTCTATTTTCACAAGCAAGAAAGTCCCTAGCTACCTTACCATCCATAACATAACCTTTAGGTACATAAGGCAATCCATACCTATTAGGAGAGCGAGGTGTAACAGACGATCCAAAGTCTTCATTAGTTTTGGAATTTTCAAATTGCATAGCTTTAGCAATATGAGCATCAAGTAATTCACTCAGTGGCACAATTTTAGTTTCATCATGTGTAGCAATACTATCATAATTAATTTCATAAGTAGCATCATTAAGTTCATGTGACATATTAGAACGAGCAACACGTTTTGGTGTAATCATTGTTGAGGATATCACTTATCGTTAGCGTCTCGGTGAGCTGGCAATAAGAGATTAATCAAAAATCGGTTGATTAATCAATTTTATTGGTCGATTGTTAATCGGACATTTTTTTTGCAAATCCCAGGTTACCAACACTGGAATATGCTATATTCAACACCAAAAAAATGTTGGACAAAAGTGTTACCTTGATTCCTAGCCCTTGAATCCTTGTATAATGACCAAAATATAGGGTAATAATACATATTGTCTAACAAGGTCAAGAAAAACACAAATAAACATAGTTTTTTTTGCAAACATAGTGCTAGGAATAGGCCTAACTTATTGGTAGATTCCCAATAAATCGCTTGTCAGAGTGATAAATAGGCCCAAAACATAAACGGTGAAGATAAGGCATAATCTTAGCAGTCACCCCATGAGTAGTGATAAGTCGGACGATAAATCGTTGAATCGTAAGATTTTTTTGAACAGTGGGTGTAATAAGCCGATTCAAAACAGTAGGTGAATCAAAAGCAGAGCTAGATGACAGTTCCTTACCTCCTCTCGTGCGAGAGGGGACGATCTTAGTTCGAGTATCTTTCGGATTGTTCATAGTGGAAATTGAATATCCTCAAGTTAACACAATAAATAGAGCCATGCTCCCCGACAACAATGCTGATACGTCTGCAACTATTGATAATTTATGAAGTATTCATGTCATATTTACCTATGTTTTTACTGTTGTTTTATGATTTATTGGGACTAACCTACTAATGGTTGCAAAATTGCACAAGTTCTTATTTCACACTTTGATGTTTAGAAATTAATTGAAAATTGTCGAAAAAACGCAAAAGGAGCCTTGTTGGAGGAGGACTCTGACTTTCCTGAAATCTGTCCGCAAACAGTTTTTAGATATAGTCCGTTTGACCCTCGAATATGGCGTCAAATTGAAAAAAATTAAAACTAGGAAAGTGTGAGGAATTTTATGGCAATGATGTTGGACTGCAAATTCGTCCAAAACGGAGTTTGGATGCAATCTGCAGACCCGTTTTACTAAAGGAAAATATTTGATTATGGGATCACGAGAATTGATGACATGATTGAGTACAACTCTTACCATATCTGATATATTTGGCCAAGCCATGACTTTGGGGACTCGTGAGGACTATGAGGATCCCCTAGAAAGTTTCTAGAGGTGCTTAAGAGCCATTGGATCAAGGGCCCATCCATCGGAAGGCCATAGAGCACCAGAGAGGCACATATAAGGAGAGGAAAATCCTAATTTCGGAGAGTCACCAAGAGCCATGAATTTGCCTCTCCCTTGGCAGCTGCCAAGAAGGGGAGAGGCTCCTCCATTGCAGCACCAAGACCAAGGAAGAAAGAAGGGGCAAGGAGCCGCTGCCCGTCGCCGGCGTCGTGGCCGCCATCGCCTCCATCCCTTCGGGGCTTGTTAGGGATATACACCGAGGGTGAGACCCGCCCAGGTGGGGCCGGGTCATGCAGTTGGTGGCTTACGGTAACTCCAGGAGGAAGCATAACCAGTGGGACGGAGGGCCCAGAGCCAAGAAGGCCGGATGTAATCCGGTGGACTTGAGCCGCCGGGAGTGACTTGTTAGATAAGACATGTTTAGTTAGAGGTGAGGTCGGTTGTTAAGTTTAACCCGACCCGGACTCTTGTAAGCCCAGGGCCTTGACCCGTGTTTATAAGGATGACTTACCTGGGCATCTTAGGCACGAAACAATTGATTGAGAGCTAGGTCAAGCGAACTCGCTCCCTTGTAATCGATACACAATCAATACAACACAAAACAGGACGTAGGCTTTTACCTCTTTCCGAGGGGCCGAACCTGGGTAAACCCTTGTCTCTTGATTCCAATCAACCTCTTCGAGTTCACCGCCTTAGCGATGGCCTCGAACCTAAGTCCGTTGACCCGGACATCTGCCGTGATAAATCCATGACAGTTGGCGCCCACCATAGGGCTAGCGCTCGGTGGTGTAAGGTTCTTGAAGGGATCTCTTCCAGGGATCGAGGGGAACACCATTGACAGGATGACCAAGAGTCGCCACGGCAAGCTCTACATCGACGATGCCGGCTGGGGCCCCGAGTCCGACGGGTCCCCTTTGGCGGAATTCACGTTTTCATCGGCAAGATCGGCGGATGTGAACCCGGGCCGGACATCTGCACCGACCTCGTCGAGCTGGCCCGACACGTGCAACTCGCCCGTGTTAACCCGGGCAGGAAGCATGTCTTCGTCGGCTTTACCCAAGGTAGGGAGCTTGAAGGCTCCATGTCAGGGGAAGGAATGCTCATCTGCTCAGAGGATGGTTCCTCGAGCGAAGAGACATAATCAATCTATCAGCTTCACAACAGTGGGCTTGGGGCTATGTATAGCATTATGCCGAGTCAGAATATCATGAGCTGGAGGAGTACGAGATGCCAAACCACGCCGCTGTTTTCATGACAGGGTCGGCATCAGCTCATAATAGCACAACTGCTGGTGCGGCCAGATCTGGAGTGGACAGGCCGCCGGATCAAGTTCTTCTGGATCGGATGGATGAGATCACAAACCTAATGGAAGCAGAGGTAACTGTTGAAAATCAAGCGGCCCGTAATGCAGAGATCACAAGGTTGAAGGACCAGATGGCAGGAGTCCAACAGGAGATCAATGCGATGAAGGCTTAGATGGACACTGACTCAGAGCGCCTTAGGGCAGGGGCTTTTCGCTTAGAGCTAGAGCAACAGTCTGCAGCAGTGGTTCACCGGATGAGGCACCAGTCTTGTTTGTCGGATCAATATGAAGCCAGAAATCTTTTTAATACGCCAGGTACGGGACGAAATATGCCTTTTACCGTAACCCGGATGGCGGAAGTACCTAGAAGCCGGGCGGCGGTTCAGCGTCAGTAGCCAGACCCGCCCCATCGCAACCAGACCTCATTGCAGCCTTTTCCAACTCCATCGGGTCATTATTCTAACCCGATGGAGAACATGGTGGTAGTGGCAACCAAGCTTGGTACAATCCCTATCCCTGATGAGGCACCTTTTGCAGAGGAAGTATGGAACGCCATAGGATACTTGCAGACGACGGTGGCCCAGTAGGAGAAATATACTTCGGAGTTGCTTGCATTCAACCCCCATCCCAAGCCACAGCTATAGCTGGCGTTATGAGTCGCTGGCGGTTTCCAGTAGTGATCAACATCGAAACCCGCCGAGGGATGATCAGCCGGTTCATGATGCTCAAGCGTTGGTGGATCGAGCAAGAGCCCAGCGAGAGGCGGCAGCTCTAGCAGCTATGATGGCTTATTAGGAACCCACGATTGCGCCCTCCATCTCAGTAGGAGCCAGCTTAACTTCTAGGGATGTGGGAGTGCCATGTTTAGTGTCGGCTTTGCGAAATGAGCGCCTGCCGAAAGATTTCAAAGGTCCTCGCAAGGTGCCCAATTATACTGCTGATCTACCTCCAGAGGCTTGGATTGAAAGTTATGAATTAGCCATGGAGATGTTTGATGTTAGTGATGTGGTGTGTGCCAAGTATTTCATCATGATGCTGGAGGGGCCAGCTCGTACGTGGTTGAAAGGTTTGCCACCCAACACCATTAACACTTGGGCCGAGTTAAAGGCGAGGTTCATCAAAAATTTCTAGGGAACGTGCAAGCAGCCCATGGAGATTGTGGATTTGCATCATTGCGTTCAGCATGAAGATGAATCGGCTCATCATTGGGTCTGGCGGGTCTCGACCATCATCCACTCTTCCCATAACATCACGACGTCTCAAGCAGTTCTAATCCTGGAGAAAAATTGCCACTTCACGCCTTTGAAGCAGAAGCTTGGCCAGCTCAAATGCACATGTCAAGACATGGAGGAACTCAAGGCGGCTCTCACCAAGTATGTGGACTCTGACAACACGAAGGACCCTGGCTTCGATGATGAGAAATCAGCCAAGGGAAATAAGAGTAACAATGGCAAGGGTCAGTCGTAGAACGGGGGAGGAAACAATAATAATGGCAATGGCGGAAAGGGGAAGAACCAGAATGGCAGGTCAGAGTTAGTGGCCAACGCCAACACTGGGAATAACTGCGGCAAGGGCAATGGCAAGCGGCCTTTTAAGCGCAAGACTCCTAATTTGGAGGCAATGTTGAATGATCCCTGCCCGAAGCAGAGCCGCCCGGATTAGCCGTCGACTCATGCATGGAAGGATTGTTGGATCATGCGAGAATACTGTAGGACCGAAAGTATGTCTAGAGGGGGGGTGGGGTGATTAGACTACTTGACCAAATAAAAGTTTTGCCTATACCAATTTTTAGGGTTGACAGTTTTTACCATTTCATGGCAAGTCAAGTACAACATACACATGCAAGTCTAAGAGTATATAGCAGCGGAAAGTAACAACAAGCATGTATAGAAGGGATAGGGTAGGAAGATCAAATGCAGTTGTAGACACGATGATTTTTCCTGTGGTTCCAATAGGTGGCGCTATCGTATATCTACGTTTATGGAGTCTTCAACCCACGGAGGGTAACGGTCGTGAGAGTCCACGGAGGGCTCCACCCAAAAGGGTCCACGAAGTAGCAACCTTGACTATTCCATAACGCCTTCCATCCACGAAGTACTAGCCTCACTATGGGTAGATCTTCATGAAGTAGGCAGTCTCCTTGCCCTTACAAACTTCTTGGTTCACTCCTCAACATGAAGTAGGAGGCTCCCAAGCGACACCTAACCAATCTAGGAGGCACCACCCTCCAAAAGGTAATAGGCTCGGTAATGATGATGAACTCCTTGCTCTTGTGCTTCAAGATGATAGACTCCTCAACACACAATCTCTCTCTCTTAGGTTTGGCTTGGTAGAAGAGATGGGATTGGTGGAAAGCAACTTGGGGAGGCTAGAAATCAAGATTCATATGATTGGAGTGGAATATCTTGACCTCAACACAAAGGTAGGTGGTTCTCTCTCAGAAAATTTGATAGGATAGGTATGGAATAGTGCTAAGTGCTTCTCTTTCGAGTAGGTGGTGGTGAAGGGGTATATATAGGCATCCCCAAAAATCCAACCGTTACACACAAAATGACCAACTCGGTGACACCGATGTGTTAATCTCGGTGGTACCAAAGTGACCAAAAGGTGGCAACTTTTGAATCTCGGTGAGACCAATATAGGAAACTTGGTTGCACCGATAAGGTGACCAACGGTCAGATTTCCAATCTCGGTAATGCCGATCCAACATTCTTAGTGGTATCGATAATGTGAATTTGCGTAACATAAAGTTGGCAACCTAAACTCGGTGGCACCGGTATGGAATCGGTTGCATCGATGTAGCTAGGGTTTGGCTGAGTCTGTCTAGGTTCTGGAATCGGTGGCACCGGTATGGGAAAGTTGGTTGCATCGATTTTGAGTGTTAGGTATAGAACAGACTTTGGTGGGAGAGTTTGTGGATGTTTTTGGCGACTATCACTTGTGCATGTTTGAGCATATTGTTCACCAACAAAACCTTACGCCCTTTTAATAGTATTGGCTTTCCTATGGACTCAAAGTGATTTCTCACAAATATAAAATGTAGAGTCGTCTTGCTTGAAGCTTGGCCAACCTATTTCCTTGCATCTTGGGGTGTCTCCACAATCTCCTTTTGCCAATCCTATCATTGATCATTTCCTGAAATATACTTGGTGGAAACATTAGTTCAATGACTTATATGTTGTTATTAATTACCAAAACCACCAAGGGAGCAAATGTGCTTTCAATCTCCCCCGGTTACCAAAAAGTTCAAAGGCATACATCTAATCGTTCTTGGGCTGATCTCCTCCGGTTGTTGATGAAGGAGTCGAGAGAACAACATCGGCGAAGATCTCTATAGATGTCGTGGATGGAGTTGGAGTGGCAGCTGGAAGAACTGGAGCAGATGGAGCAGGAGCTGAGGTGACAGTAGTAGGAGCCGATGAAGAGGGCCTCAAGTTTAGAGCTGGCACAGTGGCTGATCTGGCCTGGGTATGAAACTGTGTGCCTATCCTGAGAGGTGATTCATCCTCCTCCTCCTCATCATCTAAAGAAGTAGTCTAAGGAAGAGGCACTAAGACAACTTCCTTCTTGAGATCATTGATTGTCTTAGTCAGCCCATCCACCTTATCATTAAGGGTCTTGATCCTGTTTTCAAAGATCCTCACAAGACTGTTCTGGTTGTCCAGAATCCCCTTAATGTCCTTCTGCATACCCTGAACCGATGATATCAACAGATCCGTTTGCTCATTCCTGGATCTAGGGACCTGAGCACTAGCGGCTCGAGCTGCCTCTGTTTCCGCCTGAGCTATAGCTGAAGTGGGATGATCTGGGTTCATCACCACAACATTGTCCTCGAGATCTGGCTGTAGGGGTAAATATGGACGATTTAGAGCAAAAATGTGCTTCTCCAACTTTGAATTGATAAGCATCTGGATGTAGGGTGCATAACAGCAAGAGCGCTTCTGGTCAGCAGCAACCCTCTTGATTGTCTCAACAATCAAATCCATGACTCTGATCCTGGTGTGTCTATCAAGGTGGATCAACATATTGATGGAGTGGCATCGGATCATCTTGTCATCTCCTGACTTGGGTATCAAAGTATGCCTCAAAATGGTGTTCATTGTGCGGAGGCCATCCTAAAGAAAGTAGATAGATCCTAGCTTGTGAGACTTCACATTGGCATCAAGGATCTCCTTGTACATATTTGCCATAGCATTGTGGCTCTCCTTGGATTTTGAGTATACATCCAAGTCACCATCCTGTGCTTCAGGTGTTGGAAATATGCCCTAGAGGCAATAATAAATTAGTTATTATCATATTTCCTTGTTCATGATAATCGTTTATTATCCATGCTATAATTGTATTGATCGGAGACTTAAATGCATGTGTGGATACATAGACAAAACCGTGTCCCTAGTATGCCTCTAATGGACTAGCTCGTTGATCAAAGGATGGTTAAGGTTTCCTAGCCATGGACATGAGATGTCATTTGATAACGGGATCACATCATTAGGAGAATGATGTGATGGATAAGACCCAAACTACAAACATAGCATATGATCGTGTCAGTTTATTGCTACTGTTTTCTGCATGTCAAGTATATGTTCCTATGACCATGAGATCATGCAACTCACGGATATCGGAGGAGTGCCTTGTGTGTATCAAACGTCGCAACGTAACTGGGTGACTATAAAGGTGCTCTACAGGTATCTCCGATGGTGTTTGTTGAGTTGGCATGGATCGAGACTGGGATTTGTTACTCCGTGTGACGGAGAGGTATCTCAGGGCCCACTCGGTAATACAACATCACAACAAGCCTTGCAAGCAATGTGGCTAAGTGTTAGTCATGGGATCTTGTATTACGGAACGAGTAAAGAGACTTGCCAGTAACGAGGTTGAAGTAGGTATGGAGATACTGACGATCGAATGTCGGGCAAGTAACATACCGAAGAACAAAGGGAACGTTATACGGGATTAACTGAATCCTTGACATAGAGGTTCGACCAATAAAGATCTTCGTAGAATATGTAGGAACCAATGTGGACGTCCAGGTCCCTCCATTGGTTATTGACCGTAGAGGTGTCTCAGTCATGTCTACATAGTTCTCGAACCCGCAGGGTCTGCACACTTAAGGTTCGGTGACGTTTCGGTAGTGTAGAGTTATGTATGGTGGTGACCGAAGGTTGTTCGGAGTACCGGATGAGATCCCGGACGTCACGAGGAGCTCCGGAATGGTCCGGAGGTAAAGATTCATATATAGGATGTCCCAGTTTGGTCGCCGGAAAAGTTTCGGGCTCATCGGTAGTGTATCGGGAGTATCGGTAGTGTACCGGGAGTGCCGGTAGTGTACCGGGGGACCTCCGGGAGGGGTATTTCGACCCCAAGAGGTCCATGGTCTGTGGGAGAATAATAACCAGCCCTTAGTGGGCTGGGAAAACAGCCACAAAGGCCCATGGCGCAGGAGAGAAAGTCCTAAAGCAAAAAGTGGAAAATCAGCCAATAGGAGGCAATCCTACTCCAACTAGGATTGGAGGTGAAGTAGGATTGCTCCCACCTCCTATTTCGGCCGACCCAAAGGCCTTGGATGCCTCTCCTCTCCTCTCCTCCTATATATACTAGTGGATTGGGTGGTTTTTGGACAGAATTTCCGGCCACGTGCTACCCGTTCCACCGGTGCATAGTTTCTCCTCTAGATCGTAGTTCCGCGGCGCTTAGGCGAAGCCCTGCCGGAATTGCTCCACCACCATCACTGGAGCACCGTCACGCTGCCGGTGAACTCTCTCTCCTCTCCAACTCCTCTCGCTGGATCGAGACGGTGGAGATCGTCATCAAGCTGCACGTGTGCTGAACGCAGAGGTGCCGTCCGTTCGGCGCTAGATCGGAAGGACCGTGATCGAGATCGCGAGACGGTTCGTGATGTGATCACGGAACGGATCGTGATGAGTTAGCGGGACAGATCGTGATCAAGATTGTGAGATGGATCGTGATGAGTTCACGGGGCGGATCATGATGTGTTCGCGGGACGGTTCGTGATTGGATCGCGGGACGCTCGGCGATTTGGATCGCGAAGAAGTTCGACTACACCAACCGCGTTTCTTAACGCTTCCCGCTTAGCGATCTACAAGGGTACGTAGATCCACTCTCCCTCTCGTAGATGCTCATCACCATGGATAGGTTTGCGTTTGCGTAGGAATTTTTTTGTTTCCCATGCGACGTTCCCCAATATCAGGAACTCCTAAGATAGCAGCCCATTCTTCAACAGTCGATTCATACCTTGCACCTTCAGTCATCCATACAATTCTACCATCTCCATAGAAATGTGCAGTGGAGTAGAATTGCATGATCATCTCATCATTCCAAGCAGTGAATTCTCTGCCAACAAACTCATCCAAACCTATGCAGTGGAAATTGTCTTGGACACTTGGAAAGTAGTCCTTGTTTTCCTCGATGAATTTCCAGTCAACATACCGCATATCACTCACAGATGGACTCTTGTCAAAAAACACAGTCTCATAGAAATCCTATTGCTCCTTGGTATAAAATTTGTAGTCCATAGTTGTCTTCTTCCTTTGGGCATATGGATCTATAGCTCTCCAAGCTCTCAATCCCGAATCCTTCCTCTTCTTCATTTCTTCAGCTAGTGGGTAGCTGGCATTGTGTACCGGAGGGTGAGGTCTGAGCTTCATCAAAGTTGTCAAGTCATCACCATCTTCAACTCTGGAAGTAGTCCCATTGTTTTTCTCAGAAGCTGGAATTTGCCTGGACGTCCTCTTAGGCTTCTCAACAACAGCCTTCTTGGATGTGCTAGTCTTTGGCATGGCATCAACCATAAGCTTCTTTTTCTTTTTCTTGGGAGGGGCCTTCTCAACATGCTCTTCCTCTTCTTCAACATCAGCACCAGCAACTTCTTCTGGATCCTCATACATGGAGGTTCTTCTACCAATAACATGAATAACCCTCTTTCTTGCTTTCTTCTCTACTGCCTTCTTAGGCATAGCTTTCTTGGGGACCTCAACTGAAACAGTTGCTCTAGCAGTCTCATGAGCCTTGAAGGTTGAAGCAAGTGTATAGATCTTGCTGACAACTCTCCTAGAAGAAGTGGCTTCAGTAGCAGACTTCTTAGCAGCTTTCTCTTGCTTCTTAGCAAGAATCTCCTCAAGGATAAAGTCTGAATCCTCCTCATCTGAATTCAGCTTCTTTCTGTTCCTTGTAGCAACTTTGGGCAACCCATGGGAGCTGGGGGTGCCTGGATCTAAAAATGAATTAGACTCTTGGCTTGTGCCTGAACTCATGTTAGCACCCTGCTCTGGCAAGTTCTGACTGTCCTCAGCATCTGACATACTGACCCTATGAATGGAATATAGATGAGTAGAAGTAGATGAGTCATCACAAAATTATCAGCTGGTTTTTGAAATTTTGAACAAAAGATTTTCAAAGTTTTGCATTCTGTCAGAAACAAATTGGTAAGGCCGAAGCAAAATTTTCGGTGACACCGAGACTGACTGTCCCTTTTAACAGAAACTTGGCACCCTTTTTAGTGAGACCGAAAAGGAGTGCTCGATTTCACCGAGACAGTTCTCAGCAACACAGAAGCGAAAATTGGTGGTACCGATTTTCTTGATTCGGTTCTACCGAGTTCTGTCGGGCGGAAGGCAAAACCCTAGAAAATCGATGGTTTGCTAGCCTATGGGATTTTGTGTGGATAGGAATACGTGCAATGAGGGGCTTATAGATAAAATCAAATCCAACGCGCAAGAATCAGAAGGGAGTGCAAAGGAGGTCGAATCCGTACCCTAACTTGGTGTGGATCCGCTATGGCAGCGACGATGGAGCAGATTTCGTCGACGGTGGCGACTCCTAGCGGAGGAGGAGCGCAAGAAGACAAGGGCGACGACCAAGGGTCTCAAAGTGGCAACTTAGGGTTCTGAGGCGTGACAGTTCTGAGGATGAATTTCAAAATGTCGGAGACCACAATATATATACCCTCCACTGTCGGTGATACCGATTTTATGTTTTTGGTGTCACCGAGTTCCACAACTGTCAGCTGACAGGGAAACTCGGTGTAACCGAGAATATGAAATCGGCATTACCAAGATTGAAAAACAGATCAACCCCAGGCATTCGGTGAGACTGAGATTGTGGGGTTGGTTCCACCGAGATGCACTTAGGAGGTTTTAATGGTCAGTCCTTGTCGGTACGGAACTCCGAGTGCTCCACACACATAGGGATCGAAAAGCACTTGTTCAAATTTTGTGATGCAGCATGAATGGAATATGAGGTGAGAAAGCATAGATAGCTAAAGAGTGGTCCTAGGCATTCTTGTCCATCCAATTGGCAAAAGAGAAAATCAATAACCAAATAGCAACAATTGGATGTCCTCGAATGAGAAAATAAATGCAGACCAACATGCTCACACAATAAGATGTCAAAAGAAATCATGACAAACATGCACAAACACACTAGCATCTAACAAGCACTTGGGCGACGACGAAGTCATCTATATATGAGTATTTGCCTTAGGAGCCAAGTAAGAGTACTTGATCATAGGTCATACTCATCGTTTAAGCACAAGTGGGGTTACCACTTTTACATAAAGCATTTAATGTTGTCACATACTAAGAGATGCTTTGACTCAAGTCTTAGAGTAAATCTCCCCCTTAATGTGACATCCCCCCATAAGAGGGATAAACTAACCTTGGGTTTTGTCGATGAAGACTTCATGTTGGTGAGGTAGTTGTGGATGCTCAATGTTGATGAAGATCACCAAGAGTTGGGAGCATCCTTGTTGTTTCCTTACTCCTATCACCTACATGGGTTAGTCCCAACACACAAGAGACAAATACAAGGATATCTATGGACATGGAGTGTAAAGCATATGTTATGATGTCCATTGATTAGTTGATTACCTTGTCCCTTGCTTACCTTTGAGGGAATGTATGACTACTTGAACTATTGCATTGAGTTGATGTTGAGTGCAAAAAGTCCTTGCCAATAATGAATGTGAGTGAATTTCATTGGCGGAGTCACCCCTCAAGAACTTACTAGTTCTTTTTCTTGGGGACCGCATCAAGTTGATGGGGATCCTTGGTGTTGAAGTAGCCTTTGTAGTAGTTGAGCTTGAAGTAGCCTTGGGAACCCACTCCACCAAAGCTAGGGGTTCATCTTCATATGAGTCAATGTCCTCTTGAAGCTTGTTCTTGCCCTTAAGCTTTTGGTCTTGTGGTGGAAGGTCATCTTGAGTGTTTGTCCCCTTGGGAAGAGTATTTTCATACTTCTCCTTTTGAGGAACAAACTTGGGCTTGGGATATTGACCTTCTTCCCACTCAACTCCATTAGCGTTGAAGTAGCCAACACCACGATTCTTCCGGTATCCTCCGTGCTTGCGTACAATTTCCTCAAATTGCTTACATCCAGCAAGACTCTTGTAGATACCTTTTTCAATAACTCCTTTCAATAAAGCATTTTCTTGCTAAAGTGTAACTTGGCTAAGAGAATCATCATTCGTGGAATCAATAGTACTACTAGAAGCAACATCATTGGGTTTAGCATTTTTATTGTTGCTACTAGATGAAGAACCTTTCTTGCCTTTGTTACTAGATTGTTTAGTTTTAACTTGAGGCATGAAAGTAGACAAGAGTAGTCGTTTGGCTAGATAAGATGAAGTCTTCTTTCGGAGATCGTCATTGATAGCTTTGAGAAACTCATGCTCTTGCTTCAAGTTGAGCTTCTCGAAGCGTAGCTTCTCATGAGTTCTCATGAGTTCTCACAAGCTCTCTATGATCTTCGAGAGTAGATTCATGAGCTAACTTAAGAGTGTTTAGTTCTTTAGTTAGTTGTTCTATTTTCATCTTATCATCATCAAATGACTCATCTTGACTAGCATGAGAATTATCAAGTTCATTTTGATCAACATCACTAGTTTTATCACATCACTATCAAAATCAAGATACTCGGGGTGTGATACCTTGGGGCCTTTATCCATGAAGCAACTTCCACTCCCTTCGTTTGGTGAATCAAATAGATCGTAGGAGTTGGTAGTCAAGTCGGAGTCGGAGTGATAGCTTCTCTCAGAGTTGTTGTCAGAGTCAGAGCCGGAAACCCATTCACCAACATGAGCTTGATGTTTTCTTCTTGTGTAGCTCTTGGTGTACTTGTCCTTCTTCTCCGAATGTCTACTTCTCCTTGAGTGTCTTCGTTCATAACGATCATCTCTACTCCTTCTCTCTCTTTGTGGCGATTCATTCCTTGAGCTTCGTCTTCGAGGTGACTCTTCTATTCTTTTGTAGGGACCGTGCACTCATTTGAGTAGTGTCCGGGCTTCCCACAATTGTAGCAATTGTGGTCATGACTTGACGAACGCTTCTCTTCATATCTTGAGTTGGAGTTTCTTTCTTTGCCTCTATTCTTGTAGAACTTGTTGAATTTCTTGACCATGAGGCTTATCTCTTCATTGGTGACAAGGTTGTTGCTTGAAGTTGCGGGAGCATCACTTGTGGCTTTGTAAGCACCGCTAGACTTGTGATGAAGTTCTTACTTATCTTTGAGTGTCATCTCATGAGCAACAATCCTTCCAATGACTTCCGTAGGCTTGATATCTTTGTAGTTTGGCATCATTTGGATCAATGTGCACACGGTGTCCTATTTCTCATCCAAAGCTCTAAGTACCTTCTTGATGATGAATTTGTCCGTCATTTCTTCGCTTCTAAGCCGGCAATCTCATTTGTGCTGAGAGCTAGCCTAGAGTACATCTCTATGACTCCTTCACCATCCTTCATCTTGAACTTTTCAAGCTGACCTTGAAGAACATCTAACTTGGATTCTCTCACGGACTCGGTTCCTTCGTGCATATCAACCAAAGTATCCCAAATCTCCTTTGCATTCTCAAGACGACTGATTTTGTTGAATTCTTTGGGGCATAAGCAGTTGAAGAGAATGTCGCATGCTTGAGCTTTGAGTTGCAACATCTTCAACTCATCCGCG
Organism: Hordeum marinum; assembly: GCA_022496015.1. Classification (NCBI taxonomy): domain Eukaryota; kingdom Viridiplantae; phylum Streptophyta; class Magnoliopsida; order Poales; family Poaceae; genus Hordeum; species Hordeum marinum. Next base: position 326,782,586 of record CM039676.1, read on the forward strand.
GTCGCTTCACGATCTGGTTCCTGTCCATCCACAAAGAACTCACCTTGCAAGCCAACATGAACAACAGCCCAAACGGAAAGGTTATGACCAAGAATATGCATTTTCATTTTGTGCTTCCAACTAGAAAAATTAGTGCCATCAAAGTATGGACCTAAGCAATGGAGACCTTAGCTCTAATACCACTTGTAGGACCGAAAGTATGTCTAGAGGGGGGTGATTAGACTACTTGACCAAATAAAAGTTTTGCCTATACCAATTTTTAGGGTTGACAGTTTTTAGCATTTCATGGCAAGTCAAGTACACCCTACACATGGAAGCCTAAGAGTATATAGCAGCGGAAAGTAACAACAAGCATGTATAGAAGGGATAGGGTAGGAAGATCAAACACAGTAGTAGACATGATGATTTTTCCCGTGGTTCTGATAGGTGGCGCTATCGTACATCCATGTTTATGGAGTCTTCAACCCACGGAGGGTAACGGTCGCGAGAGTCCACAGAGGGCTCCACCCAAAAGGGTCCACGAAGTAGAAACCTTGACTATTCCATAACGCCTTCCGTCCACGAAGGACTAACCTCACTATGGGTAGATCTTCATGAAGTAGGAGGTCTCCTTGCCCTTACAAACTTCTTGGTTCACTCCACAACACGAAGTAGGAGGCTCCCAAGCGACACCTAACCAATCTAGGAGGCACCGCCCTCCAAAAGGTAATAGGCTCGGTAGTGACAATGAAATCCTTGCTCTTGTGCTTCAAGATGATAGACTCCTCAACACACAATCTCTCTCTCATAGATTTGGCTTGGTAGAAGAGATGGGATTGGTGGAAAGCAACTTGGGGAGGCTAGAAATCAAGATCCATATGATTGGAGTGGAATATCTTGATCTCAACACAAGGGTAGGTGGTTCTCTCTCAAAAAATCTGGTAGGATAGGTATGGAATAGTTCTAAGTCCTTCTCTTTCGAGTAGGTGGTGGTGAAGGGGTATATATAGGCATCCCCAAAAATCCAACCGTTACACACAAAATGACCAACTCGGTGACACCGATGTATTAATCTCGGTGGTACCGAAGTGACCAAAAGGTGGCAACTTTTGAATCTCGATGAGACCGATATAGGAAACTCGGTTGCACTGATAAGGTGACCAACGGTCAGATTTCCAATCTCGGTGACGCCGATCCAACATTCTCGGTGGTACCGATAATGTGAATTTGCGCAACAGAAAGTTGGCAACCTAAACTCGGTGGCACCGGTATGGAATCAGTTGCACCGAAGTGGCTAGGGTTTGGCTGAGTGTGTCTAGGTTCTGGAACCGATGGCACCGGTATGGGAAAGTTGGTTGCACCGATTTTGAGTGTTAGGTATAGAACAGACTTTGGTGGGAGAGTTTGTGGATGTTTTTGGCGACTATCACTTGTGCACGTTTGAGCATATTGTTCACCAACAAAACCTTACCCCCTTTTAATAGTATTGGCTTTCCTATGGACTCAAAGTGATTTCTCACAAATATAAAATGTAGAGTCCTCTTGCTTGAAGCTTGGCCAACCTATTTCCTTGCATCTTGGGGTGTCTCCACAATCTCCTTTTGCCAATCCTATCATTGAATATTTCCTGAAATATACTTGGTGGAAACATTAGTTCAATGACTTATATGTTGTTATTAATTACCAAAACCACCAAGGGAGCAAATGTGCTTTCAAATACCAAAACTACGGCAGTAACCAGCATCCAGGCGGTGGCAGTAGGCCATCCGGCGGGTCAGGCCCTTCCGGGTCTGGTTTCGGTGCGGGTGGCTCAGGCTCAGGCCATCAGGGCCAAGGAAACCATGGAGGGAATAATCAGCAATCTGGCATTGGAAGTCAAGAGAAAAATAACCAGTCCGGGTTTCAGAGTAATCCCAAGCAGCTTAACTCCGACCAGCACCACATCTTTACAACCAGCCTTGACAAGCGAGACCAGAAGTTATGCAAGCAGGTGGTTAACGTGGCTATGCCGACTCTCCCATAGTACTTAAAGTGGTCGGAATATGACATAACCTGGACCAGGGAGGATCACCCACCGCGTGTGGATAACCCGGAGCAGTTAGCTCTAGTGGTCCCCCCAAGTGGGAGGATATGTGTTCACCAAGGTCCTTATGGATGGAGGCAGCAACATCAACATTCTATATTATGTCACTTTCCACCGGATGAATTTGCTTGACAAAGATCTTAAGCCTTCTTCAACAGTTTTTCACGGCGTGGTGCGTGGGAAGTCGGCTTATCCGGTGGGAAAGATTTCACTAGAGGTTGCTTTGGGTGTTGAATTCAATTACAGAGTGGAGTCTCCGTGGTTTGAAGTGGTCAAGATTAAAAGCACCTATTACGCTATGTTTGGATGACTGGCTTATGCCAAGTTCATGGCTAGGCCTTGCTATGTTTACTTGCAGCTCAAGATGCCCGGGTTAAACAGGACGATCATGATACATGGAGACCGGAAGACAGCGGCTAAGTGTGAGGAAGGGGATATAGCTTATGCAGAATCAAGTTGTGCGGAGGCAGAGCTCAAATTTTATAAGGAGAATTTCGACCCGACATATATGACCCCATTGAAAAAGCCTAACACAGAATCTGAGCCGCCGCTTAAGTTTGTGGCAGATGATACCAAGTTGGTGGACTTCATGCCTAGCGACTCATCGCAATAGTTCACTATTGGGGCTAATATGGATCCTAAATAGGAAAGCACGCTCATTGACTGAGCACCACCTTAATGTGGATCCTAAGTTTAAACCAGTTAAGCAATTTCTACGCCGATTTAATGAGGAGAGGCGGAAAGCCATTGGCGAAGAGGTGGCCCGGCTCTTGGTAGCAGGGTTCATCGTTGAAGTATTTCACCTGTAGTGGTTTGCTAACCCGGTGTTGGTGCTTAAGAAGAACGAGACGTGGCGTATGTGCATGGATTACACGGACCTTACCAAAGCATGTCCGATTGACCCGTTGATGACCCACAAGTATAGGGGATCTATCATAGTCCTTTCGATAGGTAAGAGTGTCAAACCCAACAAGGAGCAAAAGGAAATTACAAGCGGTTTCCAGTAAGGTATTCTCTGCAAGCACTGAAATTATCAGTAATAGATAGTTTTGTGATAAGATAACTGGTAACGAGTAACAAGTGTAGCAAAGGTGTAGCAAGGTAGCCCAATCCTTTTTGTAGAAAAGGACATACCTGGACAAACTCTTATATAAAGCAAAGCACTCTCGAGGACACATGGGAATTTCTGTCAAGCTAGTTTTCATCATGCTCATTTGATTCGGTTTCGTTACTTTGATAATTTGATATGTGGGTGGACCGGTGCTTGGGTGCTTCCCTTACTTGGACAAACCTTCCACTTATGATTAACCCCCCTCGCAAGCATCCGCAACTACGAAAGAAGAATTAAGGTAAACCTAACCATAACATGAAATATATGGACCCAAATCAGCCCCTTACGAAGCAACGCATAAACTAGGGTTTAAGCTTCTGTCACTCTAGCAACCCATCATCTACTTATTACTTCCCAATGCCTTCCCCTAGGCCCAAATAATGGTGACGTGTTATGTAGTCAAAGTTCACATAACACCACTAGAGAATATACAACATACATCTAATCAAAATATCGAACGAATACCAAATTCACACGATTACTTATAACAAGACTTATCCCATGTCCTCGGGAACAAAGGTAACTACTCACAAAACATGTTCATGTTCATAATCAGAGGAGTATTAATTATCATAAAGGATCTGAACATATGATCTTCCACCAAGTAAACCAACTAGCATCAACTACAAGGAGTAATCAACACTACTAGCAACCGACAGGTACCAACCTGATGTGTAGAGACAAAGATCAGATACAAGAGATGAACTAGGGTTTGGAGAGGAGATGGTGCTAGTGAAGATGTTGATGGAGATTGACCCCCTCTCAATGAGAGGATCGTTGGTGATGACGATGGCTTCGATTTCCCCCTCCGGGAGGGAAGTTTCCCCGGTAGAACAGCCCTGCCGGAGCTCCAGATTGGTTCTGTCCAAGTTCCGCCTTGAGACGGCGGCACTTCGTCCCAAAAGATATCTTCTAATTTTTTCCAGGTCAAAACGCTTCATATAGCAGAAGATGGGTGTCTGGGGAGCCACAGGGGCCTCACAAGCCCGCTAGGCGCGGCCAGGGGGTGGCCGTGCCTAGCAGGCTCGTGGCGTGAAGGCGGCCTCCTCTGGTTGATTCTTGCGCCAGTATTTTTTATTAAATCCAAAAATATTCTTCACAAATTTTTAGGACTTTTGGAGTTGTGTAGAATAGGTATCTCAGATTTGCTCCTTTTCCAGTCCACAATTCCAGCTACCGACATTCTCCCTCTTCATGTGGACTTCATGTATTGTACCATAACGTGTAACAACAGCCCATAAAGCAATAAATATCAATATAAAATCATGGTGCAAAAAGGACGTATCAACTCCCCCAAGCTTATACCTCGCTTGCCCTCAAGCGAAAGCCGAGATCGATGAATATGTCCACATGTTTAGAGATAGAGTTGTCTATAAAATAAAATACAAACATGAGGGCATCATGATCAACTTTAGAACAATAATACTCATTGTATGAGATTCTTTATACCAGAGTAACAATTCATTCACAAGATAAAGTATGAACCAAGAACTTTATTGACAACCAACAAACTATGTTCTTAGTCATTGAAGCAATTGACAATTTATCATAACATCGGAAAAAGTCAATATAAGAGCTTGTAAAGCAAATCCACATACTCAATCATCTTTTGGTCTTTCACAATTGCTAGCACGCACGCGGTACCCACGAGATCAAAGCTTCAATCGAACACAGAGGAAGATAGGGACTTGTAGTTTTCCCTCCCAACTATTCACCTCAAGGGTGATGTCAACAATAATAACTCATGATCTCCCACATACGAGTGGAGATATAAGTCTAGATCGATCCCCAACACATAATGCTTGCCAAGAGAGATGAAATATAGGAATTGGTGAAGACCACCATGACTCTTGCATAAAGGTACGTTCTAAAAGGTAAAAATAATAGATAGGCCCTTCGCGGAGGGAAGCAGAGGTTGTCATGCGCTTTTTTTGTTTTTGGATGCACAAACTCTTAGTGCAGAGGAACGCCATGTTGTATTGCCCTTTGTGATAGCAACCTTTATTATGTAGTCTGTCGCTTTTATTTCTTTACTATCACAAGTTCGTACAACGCTTATTTCCTTTACAATAAAATATCGCACATATTTAGGAGCAATTATTATTGCCTTTTTGCACCGATGATAACTTACTTGAATGATGTTATTCAATCCATAGGTAGGTATGGTGGACTCTCATGGAAAAACTGGGTTGAGGTGTTTGGATGCACAAGTAGTATATCTACTTAGTGCGGAGGTTTTGGCTATTATGAGGTGGAAGAAAGCACTACATGTTGGAGGATCTAAAACCATATAACTTCTATCCGGAGGCAAGCAAACATAACCTATTATGTTGTCTTCCTTGTCCAACATCAACTTCCTGGCATGTAATATATTAATGAGTGGTCACAATCATAAAAGATGTCCAAGATAATATATTTATATGTGAATCTCTCTTTCTTTATCACTTCCTTTCAATTGCACCAGTGACCAATTACTATGGTTGTTAACTCCCAACAAATTTCAGTCAACATACTTTTTATATGTGAAGTCATCACTCCCCATAAGATCACTATGTATACTCTTTGCTTTTGTTCTATTATTCTTTATTCACTATTTTCAAGAGCATAGTAATCTAGCAAAGCCCTCTCATCAAAACTACTTTTTATTATATAACTCTCGGACTTGCTTACATAAGGGGATCAAAAGCAAAAACTAAAAACTAAATCATACTAAAACTTTATTCTACTAGATCAAAACAAAATCAAGAAGGATCAAACTAGGAAAGATAATAAAAACGAAAAAGGAAAAAGGTGTGGTGTGATACGATACCGGGGCACCTCCCCCAAGCTTGGCACAAGCCAAGGGGAGTGCCCATACCCATGTGCTCAGGTGTCCTTCTTCGGAGGTGATGGTGCGATATTCTTGGCGATAATACCCCTCAGAATGCGATTATCCTCCTCAAGCTTGTTATTTTGCCGCTTGAGATCTTTTATTTCCTTGTGAAGTTTTCTAGTGATGATCAGAGATTCCTTCACCCATGGGTGTTTCATTTCTATGGGTGAAAAGGCAACACTCTTTTTCAAGTTTTCATAAGTAAGGAATTTAGCATCGGGATGAATAACCGAATTCGGGATTGCTGAGCTCTGAAGTTCCTCCATCATGACTCCGGGTTGTGGACGAGAATTAACTTCTTGGTCTTCCTCCATGGCATCCACCCTTTTCAAGTCAGCCTCCATATCCTCCTTTGTGCTTCGCCCAAAGTGGTTAGCTTCAATGTACGCCTCGGGCTCCTACGCCGAGTGAGAAACACGACTCTCCCCGGTCGATCCTTGGGATGATATCTTGCTCTAAATCTGCTACATAAACATCTCAAAACGAAAACATGAGGTATTGTCGTGATATGAAAGTCGAGACCTTCGGGAGATTATATAATGAATTTTTGCAGGCCTGAAGGTGTATTCCACCAGAAAACGGAGTGTGGGCGCGCACGGGTTGGTGACAAGCCCCCTAGGCATGGCCAGGGGGTGGCCGCGCCTAGCAGGCTTGTCGCCTCCATGTGCGTCCTTCGAACTGCTTTTTTATTTTCCTAATTTTTAAAATATTCCAAAACTGAATAAAATTGCTATGGGGAAACTTTTGGAGTCGGTTTACTTACCATACCACATACCTATTCCTATTTGGAGTCTGAAACATTCCGGTAAATCTCCCTAATATGCTCTTCGGGAGTTATGGTATTGATAACATTGGTTTCAACATTAATGGGAATACCTGAAATATAGTGTTTGATTCTTTGCCCATTTACCACCTTCGTATTTGTGCCTTCGGCGTTGTTGATCTGGATGGCACCGGAACAATATACTTCCTTGACAATGTATGGTCCTTCCCATTTAGAGAGAAGTTTTCCTGCAAAATATCTTAACCGAGAATTGTATAGAAAGACATGATCACCTACATTGATTTCACGCTTTTGTATCCTTTTATCATGCCATCTCTTAACTTTCTCTTTAAACAGCTTGGCATTCTCATAGGCCTGAGTTCTCCATTCATCAAGTGAGCTAATGTCAAATAACCTCTTCTCACCAGCAAGTTTGAAATCATAGTTGATCTCTTTGATTGCCCAATAAGCTTTATGCTCTAGCTCTAGAGGTAAGTGACATGCTTTATCATAAACCATTTTATAGGAAGACATACCCATAGGATTCTTGTAAGCAGTTCTATAAGCCCATAATGCATCGTCAAGTTTCTTAGACCAATTCTTCCTAGATCTATTAACCGTCTTTTGCAAGATCAATTTAATTTCTCTATTGCTTAATTCTACTTGACGACTAGACTAAGGATGATAAGGGGATGCAATTCTATGATTAACATCATACTTAGCAAGCAATTTATGGAAAGCATCATGAATAAAATGTGAACCACCATGAGTCATTAAATATCTGGGGACTCCAAATCTAGGGAAAATAACTTCTTTAAGCATCTTAATAGAGGTGTTATGATCAGCACTACTAGTTGGAATAGCTTCTACCCACTGAGTAACATAATCAACAACAACTAATATATGAGTATACCCATTGGACGTTGGAAAAGGTCCCATATAATCAAAACCCCAAACATCAAATGGTTCAATAACAAGAGAGTAATTCATAGGCATTTCCTAACGTCTACTAGTATTGCCAATTCTCTGACATTCATCACATGACAATACAAACTTACGAGCATCCTTGAAGAGAGTAGGCCAATAAAAACGAGATTGTAATACCTTATGTGTAGTTCTATCTCCAGCGTGGTATCCTGCATAGGCCTCCGAATGACACTTCTGTAGGATCTGTTCCTATTCATGCTCAGGTACACAACGTCTAATAACACCATCTACTCCTTCTTTATAAAGGTGTGGGTCATCCCAGAAGTAATGTGTTAAATCATAGATTTTTTTCTTTTGCCGGTATGTGAAAGTAGGCGGTATAAATTTAGCGACAATGTAATTAGCATAGTCAACATACAAAGGAGCATTACGAGAAGCATTTATGACAGCTAATTGTTCACCAGGAAAGCTATCATCAATAGGTAGTGGGTCATCAAGAACATTCTCTAACCTAGACAAGTTATCTGCTACGGGGTTATCAGCACCCTTTATATCCACAATATGCAAATCAAATTCTTGTAACAGAAGAACCCACCTGATAAGTCTAGGTTTAGCATCTTTATTTTCCATGAGATATTTAATAGAAGCATGATCGGTGTGAACAATTACTTTAGAATCAACAATATAAGGTCTAAACTTATCACAAGCGAACACAACTGCTAAAAATTCCTTTTCAGTGGTAGCATAGTTTCTTTGAGCACTGTCTAGAGTTTTGCTAGCATATTAAATAACATTTAATTTCTTATCAACTCTTTGTCCTAGAACAACACCTATGGCATAATCACTAGCATCACACATAATTTCAAAGGGTAGGTTCCAATCAGGTGGTTGAACAACAGGTGTAGAAATCAAAGCATTCTTGAGAATTTCAAAAGCTTCTACACAATCATCATCAAAAACGAATGGAACATATTTTTGCAAAAGATTAGTGAGAGGCCTAAAAATCTTAGAGAAATCTTTTATAAATCTTCTATAGAAACCAACATGGCCAAGGAAACTTCTTATACCTCTGATATCCGTAGGACACGACATTTTTTCAATAGCATCAACTTTAGCCTTGTCAACTTCAATACCTCTTTAGGAAATTTTATGTCCCAAGACAATGCCTTCATTCACCATAAAGTGGCACTTCTCCTAGTTCAAGACAAGATTAGTTTCTTCACATCTATGCAAAACTCGATCAAGGTTGCTCAAACAATCATCAAAAGAAGTTCCGTAAACGGAAAAAATCACCCATGAAAACCTCAACAATCCTTCACAAAAATCATAGAATATAGCAGTCATACATCTTTGAAAGTTAGCAGGTGCATTGCATAAACCAAAAGGCATACGTCTATAAGCAATGGTACCAAAAGGGCAAGTAAAGATGGTCTTCTCTTGGTCCTCTTTTGACACAGGTATTTGAGAGAAACCAGAATAACCATCTAGAAAGCAGAATGTGTGTGTTTGGATAATCTTTCTAGCATTTGATGAATGAAAGATAGAGGGTAATGATCTTTTCTAGTAGCTTTATTCAATTTCCTAAAATAAATTACCATTCTATAACCTGTAACATTTTTCTGCGGGATCAATTCATTTTTATCATTAGGAACTATGGTAATACCTCCTTTCTTAGGGACACAGTGAACGGGACTAACCCATCTACTATCAGCAATAAGGTAAATGATACCTGCCTCTAGAAGCTTTAATATTTCATTCTTACCACTTCCTTCATTTTATGATTCAACCGTCGTTGGTGATCAACAACTGGATTGGCATCAGGCTCCATTTTAATTTTGTGCTGACATAGAGTGGGACTAATGCCCTTAAGATCATCAAGAGTATATCCAATAACAGCATGGTGCTTCCTCGGAGTTTTCAATAATCTCTGTTCTTCATGCTCTAAAAGGTTAGCACTAATAATAACATGATATATCTTCTTTTCATCAAGATAAGCATATTTCAAAGTATCTGGTAATTGTTTAAGCTCAAACATGGGATCACCCTTGGTTGGAGGAGGATCCCCAAGTATTTCAACAGGCAAGTTGTATTTCGAGATAGGATGCTGATGAAACAAAATCCTATCTATTTCATTCCTTTCATTCATATGCATATCATTTTCATGGTTTAGCAAATATTGCTCTAAAGGATCAGTAGGAGGAACATCAATAGAAGCAAGACCAATAATTTCATCCTTACTAGGCAATTCTTTATCATGGGGTTGTCTACGAAATTTAGAGAAATTAAACTCATGAGACGTATCCCCAAAACTTAGGGTAATCGTTTCCTTCTCACAATCTACCCTAGTATTAACAGTATTCAAGAAGGGTCATCCCTAATATAATGGGACAAAAATCATCTTGTGGGGAACCAAGAACAAGAAAATTAGTAGGATATTTTATTTTCCCACACAAGACTTCAACATCTCTAATAATCCCAACTGGTGATATAGTGTCTCTATTAGCAAGCTTAATTGTAACATCAATTTCCTCTAACTCAGCTGGTGCAATATCATTAATAATATCTTTATATAAGGAAAAGGGAATTGCACTCACACCAGCACCCATATCACATAAGCCATGATAACAATGATCTCCTATTTTAACAGAAACAACAGGCGTGCCAACAATGGGTCTATGTTGATCTTTAGCATCAGGTTTAGCAATTCTAGCAGCTTCATCACAAAATTGAATAACATGCCCATCAATACTATCAACCAAGAGATACTTAACCATAGCAATACTAGGCTCAACTTTAATTTGCTCAGGGGGTGTAGGTGTTCTAGCACAGCTCTTACGAACCACAGTTAAAGCTTTAGCATGTTCCTTTATTCTAACTGGGAAAGGTGGTTTCTCAATATAAGCAGTGGGAATAACAGGATCAACATTATATGTAATAGTTTTCTCTTCAACTTTAATAGGTTCAACTACTTTCACTTTAATGGGATTTAAACCAATTCTCCTCGGGGAGATCAACATGAGCAGCAAAAGATTCACAAAAAGAAGCTACTATCTCAGAGTCAAATCCATATTTAGTGCTAAATTCACGAAAAACATTGGTGTCTACAAAATATTTAACACAATCAAACTTAAGGTTCATACCTGACTCCTTACCTTCATCGAGTTCCCAATCTTCAGAGTTGCATTTAATTCTTTCCAATAAATCCCATTTGAAGTCAATATCTTTCTTCATATAGGAACCAACACAAGAAGTATCAAGCATGGATTGATCATTGCGAGAAAGCCGAGCATAAAAATTCTGAATAATAATTTCTGTCGAGAGATCATGATTGGGGCATGAATATAACATTGACTTAAGCCTCCCCCAAGCTTGAGTGATTCCTAATGCTTCACGAGGCCAAAAATTATAAATATAATTCTGATCACGATGAACTAGATGCATAGGATAGAACTTCTGATGAAATTCCATTTTCAATCGGTTGTAGCTCCATGATCCAATATCATCACATAGCCTATACCATGTCAATGCCTTCTCCTTAAAAGATAAAGGAAAGACCTTCTTCTTGACGTGATCCTCGGGTAGACCTGCAAGCTTAAATAATCCACAAACTTCATCCACATAGAGTAGATGCAAATCAGGATGTAGTGTTCATCTTTTGCATAAGGATTAGCTAGCAGTTTCTCTATCATACCCGAAGGAATTTCATAATAAATATTTTCAATAGGTTCAGTAGGTTGAGGGACAACTCTTTGTGTTTCCGGTCGAGGTGAAGATACCCCGAACAAGCCCCTCAAGGGATTACTTTCCATAGTGACAAGTGACAGTAAATTTCAGCATAGTATATAATTTTTTCCTTACCAGATTCCACTTACCAAAGGCGTTCACTCCCCGGCAACGGCGCCACAAAAGAGTATTGATGACCCACAAGTATAGGGGATCTATCATAGTCCTTTCGATAAGTAAGAGTGTCGAACCCAATGAGGAGCATAAGGAAATGACAAGCGGTTTCCAGTAAGGTATTCTCTGCAAGCACAAAAATTATCTGTAACAGATAGTTTTGTGATAATATAAGTCGTAACGAGTAACAAGTAACAAATGTAACAAAGGTGCAGCAAGGTACCAATCCTTTTCGTAGCAAAGTACATGCCTGCACAAACTCTTATATAAAGAAAATCACTCCCGAGGATACATGGGAATTTCTGCCAAGCTAGTTTTCATCATGCTCATTTGATTCACGTTCGTTACTTTGATAATTTGATATGTGGGTTGACCGGTGTTTGGGTGCTGCCCTTACTTGGACAAACCTCCCACTTATGATTAACCCCCATCGCAAGCATCCGCAATTACGAAAGAAGAATTAAGGTAAACCTAACCATAACATGAAATATATGGATCCAAATCAGCCCCTTACGAAGCAACACATAAACCAGGGTTTAAGCTTCTGTCACTCTAGCAACCCATCATCTACTTATTACTTCCCAATGCCTTGCCCTAGGCCTAAATAATGGTGAAGTTTTATGTAGTCGACATTCACATAACACCACTAGAGGAGAGACAACATACATCTCATCAAAATATAGAACGAATACCAAATTCACATGATTACTTATAACAAGACTTATCCCATGTCCTCAGGAACAAACGTAACTACTCACAAAACATGTTCATGTTCATAATCAGAGGAGTATTAATTATCATAAAGGATCTGAACATATGATCTTCCACCTAGTAAACCAACTAGCATCAACTACAAGGAGTAATCAACACTACTAGCAACCCATAGGTACTAATCTGAGGTGTAGAGACAAAGATTGGATACAAGAGATGAACTAGGGTTTGGAGAGGAGATGGCGCTGGTGAAGATATTGATTGAGATTGACCCCCTCTCGATGAGAGGATCGTTGGTGATGACGATGGCTTCGATTTCCCCCTTCGGGAGGGAAGTTTCCCTAACAAAACAACCCTGTCGGAGCTCTAGATTGGTTCTGTCCAAGTTCCGCCTCGAGACGGCAGCGCTTCATCCCGAAAGCTCTCTTCTAATTTTTCTAGGTCAAAACACTTCATATAGCATAAGATGGGCGTCGGGGGAGCCATAGGGGCCCCACAAGCCTGCTAGGCGTGACCTTGGGGGTGGCCACGCCTAGCAGGCTTGTGCCCTGCAGGTGCCCCCCTCTGGTTGATTCTTGCGCCAGTATTTTTTATTAAATCCAAAAATATTATCCATAAATTTCAGGACTTTTGGAGTTGTGCATAATAGGTATCTCAGATTTGCTCCTTTTCCAGTCTAGAATTCCAGCTGTCGGCATTCTCCCTCTTCATGTAAACCTTGTAAAATAAGAGAGAAAATGCATAAGTATTGTACCATAACATGTAGCAACAACCCATAATGCAATAAATATCAATATAAAATCATGGTGCAAAATGGACGTATCACCCGTTTGCTCTCCCCGTATTGATCAAATTATTGACGCGACGGTGGGGTGTGAGAGTGTGTGTTATCTGGATGCTTATTCAGGATATCACCAGATCAAGATGACAGTTCAAGACCAAGAGAAGACGACTTTTATTACGCCTTTTGGTGCTTTCTACTATGTGTCTATGCCTTTTGGGCTTAAGAGTGCCCAGACGACTTACCAGCATTGTGTGCAGAACTGTCTTCATGGTCAGATTGGGCACAACGTTCACGCTTACGTGGATGATATTGTGGTCAAGTCAAGGAAGAAGGAGACTTTGCTGGATGATCTGAAAGAAACCTTTGACAATTTGCGGGTCTACAAGATGATGCTTAACCCGGCAAAGTGTGTCTTCAGTGTACCTGCAGGCAAGCTCTCGGGGTTCTTAGTTTTAGAGCGTGGCATTGAAGCTAACCTGGACAAAATAAAGGCTATTACTTCCTTGTCTAAGCTGGTGTGCATCAATGATGTTCAACGCCTAGCGGGTCATATTGCTGCATTAAGCCGGTTCATAAGTCGCCTGGGCGAGAAAGCTATTCCTCTATACAGGATGATGAAAAAGACAAATGACTTCGTCTGGAGCAAGGATGCGGATGAGGCGCTTGAGGCGCTCAAGAAGCAATTGGCTGAGCCGCTAGTTTTAGCTGCTCCGGCTAAGAAAGAGCCTTTGCTCTTGTACGTAGCGGCTAATAACAGGGCAGTCAACGCTGCGATTGTTGTGGAGCGTAAGGAGGCAGGGAAAGAGTATCTTGTCCAGTGGCCGGTTTATTATGTTAGCAAGGTCTTGATAGAATCGAAGCAAAGGTATCCGCATTGGCAGAAGCTGATATATGGGGTGTTCATGGCAAACCGCAAGTTGAAGCATTAGTTCCTTGGACATCAGATAACAGTGATTAGCTCTGCTCCGTTGGGAGATATTATCCAAAATAGAGAAGCCACTAGCAGGATTGCTAAGTGGGCACTTGAGCTTGGACCCCTCAACTTGAAATATGTGCCCCGTACGGCTATCAAATCCCAAGCGTTGGTGGACTTCATAAATGATTGGACAAAAAGTCAGTCACCTGAGGAGAAGCCGGACAACATATACTAGACGATTCACTTTGATGGATCTAGGCAATTGGATGGCTCGGGGGCTGGAGTTGTATTAACTCCCCCATGAGGTGACAAATTTTGTTATGTTTTAAGGCTAATGTTTCCTTGTACTAACAATGCAGCAGAATATGAGGATTTGCTTCATGGGCTCCGGGTGGCCAAGGAGATGAACTTGAGCCGGGTCAGGTGTCTTGGCAACTCAGACCTAGTGGCTCAGCAAGTCTCTGGAACATGGGACTCAAGAGACCCGCGCATGGCGGCTTACCGCCAGGCGGTTGATATTGTTGCGAGCAACTTCAAGGGTTATCAAGTGGATCACATTGATCAGCGCAAGAACGAGGCGGCTGATGCGTTATCCAGGTTGTGGTCTCAGCGTAAGCTGGTGCCACCTAATGTGTTCTTGTACGTATTGCATCACCCGTAAGTCAAGTTGTCGTCGAAGGAGGACTTGGCTATACCTGACCCGGAGGGGGAATTGGTGATGGCTCTCCATGCGATCCCCGATTGGACACTTCCTTACCTGGCCTACTTGACTCGTGGTGATTTACCTCAAGATGAGACCCTGGCGCGTCACATCTCAAGGCGATCTAAGTCTATGATTATCAAGGACGGCGAGTTGCATCGGCACAGTGTGACTGGCATTTTTCACCGATGTGTCTCTCATGACGAGGGCCATGAAATCTTACAATAAATCCATGCTGGCAATTGTGGTCATCACGCCGGGTCAAAGTCATTGGTGGCTAAGGCTTTCCGCCACGGTTTTTACTAGTTAACGACTCGTAAAGATGCAGAGGACATAGTTAGTAAGTGTGGTCGGTGTCAGAAATTTGGACGCCGTGCTCACGTGCCAGCTCAAGAACTACAGATGATTCGAATCACCTGGCCATTGCGGTCTGGGGGCTTGATATGGTAGGACCTTTCAAAAGGTCCAAGGATAAGAAGACCCACCTCTTGGTGGCGGTTGACAAGTTTACTAAGTGGGTTGAGGCTGAGCCGGTCAGTAAATGTGATGCTGCAATGGCGGTTTAGTTCGTCAAAAATCTGATTTTTCATTTTGGTTATCCACATAGTATCATCACTGATAATGTCACAAATCTATCCAAGGGGGCTATGAAGGACTTCTGTGATGAGGAGCATATACGCCTTGATGTATCTTCAGTAGCTCACCCCAGTCTAATGGTCAAGCTGAGCATGCTAACAAGTAAATTTTGAGAGGTATTAAACCCCGGCTTATGGTTCCTTTGGAGCACATGCCAGGTTGTTGGGTGGAGGAGTTGCCGTCTGTTCTTTGGAGCATAAGAACCATCCCTAACAGGTCCACATGCTTCACGCCTTTCTTCATGGTATATGGCGCAGAGGCTGTTCTCCCGAGTGATATTTGTCATGACTTGCCCAGGGTGGCCGCCTACATGGAAGCTGACAATGAGGCAACACGTTAGGATGCTTTGGATGCCCTGGATGAAGAGCGGGACCTTGCAGTAGCTCGTTCAGCTATTTATCAGCAAGACCTGCATCGCTATCATAGCCGTAGGGTCAAGACCCAGACGTTCCAAGAGGGCGACTTAGTACTCCGTTTGATTCAATACCAGTCAGATATGCACAAGTTGCCGCCTCCCTGGGAAGGATCATTTGTGATCAGTAGAAATCTCAACAACTGGTCGTATTACCTCATAGATATACGAGAGAGGGAAAAATCTCACACTTCTGGTGAAGAGACGAAGAGGCCATGGAATATTGCCAACCTTCGGCCATATTATACGTAAGCCGTCGGACGGCTTTAATCAATGTACATATCTCTGTCA
Source organism: Hordeum marinum (assembly GCA_022496015.1). Taxonomy (NCBI): domain Eukaryota; kingdom Viridiplantae; phylum Streptophyta; class Magnoliopsida; order Poales; family Poaceae; genus Hordeum; species Hordeum marinum. The sequence goes on from CM039676.1 coordinate 326,798,668, forward strand.
TTGTACAAACCATCTTTTATGATATAGTAAAATGGGCATCCCCATGATTAGGGGCCTCTGCCGTGGTCCTCACACTGAGTGTCATACAAAGGAGTTAATCCTTCATCTTGTCACTTGGGGGCTTTTAAACCCCCTGGCCAGGTTTCTATGCCATCAAGAGTCGATCCTTAATCTGGTACTATAAGGAGGGCTTTTAAACCCTCTTGGCCAGATTTAAACTACAAAAAGAGCTGATCCTTTAAATTGGTCACTTGGGGGGGGGGGGGCTTTCGGCCCTATGGGTTAAGCTTATTACCTTGTCTTGACCTGGCTTTCCGCCATCTCCGACTTATAACTGCCTATTTGCAACTTGCTATTCCACCATGTGACCCGCCGAACTCTTGACAGTTAATCTTGATAAGAGACCCTGAACTTTTTTAAAGTTAATCTCCCACAAAGACACTAAACTTGTCAAGGTTTAAACGACGGCTTTTCTCACGAGAGATCCGACTTACAATGAGCGAGTTCAAACTCGTCTTGTCTACCATACCCCCTCTGCTATGTGACCTGTTCGTACTCTTAGCAATGCCAATCTTTAAAAGACTCTGAACTTTCTAAGGTTTAAATGACAGATTTATGTCACGTGAGGCATGGTTTACAAGTTCTTAGGCTTTCCGCCTCGTTTCTTCAAAAAACAAAAATGTTTTTATAAAAAAAAGGGAACAAGAGTTGTCTTATCCCGTCGTATCTTTAAAGTCGGCTTATAGGATGGGGCGTACGATTGTTTGTTCTGTCAGGTACTTTCATTGAAAGGTTCTAAGTCTTGGGAAATTTCCGGCTTGGCCCATGGAGTATAAGCCCCTGGCGAGTCAAAACAGCTAAAGTGCTCCAATGTTAACAATTGAGTTGGCTGAGTCGCCAACAGAGCTTTCAAGCATAAGCATCAAAAGTGCAGGAACATGCAGTTAAGAGTTTTTTCTACAACTATTACAAGGCTATTCAACAGCCCCAAGACCTAAAGTTTTTGATGAGGCAGGAATAATAAAGCCGGGTTTCATGATGCATATTTCTCTCTTTAACTCGCCGCCGGGTCATCCCGCGCCAGGTCTTTGTGGTCCTTGATCTAGAGATTGTCCACATCCCAATTGCAATCGGTCAAAGCTTCAAACATAGCTTCATCGTGCATGATTGGAGACGGGTCAAAATCAGGAGCGAAGAGGTGCTTACGACATTGAGGAATCAGGTTCTTTGCTTTAAAAGTGGGTCCTTTGATCTGCCTGTTGTCTTTAGAGTAAGCCGCTTGGTACACTGATAGGTCAGCTTCTGCAACCAACCGACTTGCAAGAACTTGAGATGCTTTATGACAGCGGGAGTAGTCCGCTTATGTGAAATCCGAGCTGTCATCCTTCAGTTCAGGAAAGCCGTTCATCATCTCCTCTGGATTGAGCTCTTCGGCATAAGCTAGTGACCGGCTTAAAGCGACCATGGCACCCATGCAAGCGTCTGATCTCTTTAGTTCCTCCACTTGCATAGGAATGGTGGAAAGGGTCTCAATCACGCACTTCATGAATTTTGGAACACCCTTTGCAGACATGATGGCCTTGATAGTGATTAGCGACCCGGTGTATAACTATTCCGTTAAGGTGTAGACGACCTTGAGCGCCATCAGGCTATTGCTAGACAGCTGGCAGCTCCGCTCGCCTACAATCAAGGCAGAAGTTTTATGAGTCGCCAGGCAGGATTTTCAATAAAGTTTGACAAGGAATACTTACCAAAGATAGCTCCAGCCATGCGAGAGATGTGGCCCTTCAAAGTGTTCAGTTATTCAGCGGTTGCTTTAAGCTGTCCCTCTGCTTCTTCAGTGCGTTTGGTTAGGGCGGCTTGGCTGGACTCAATAGTCTGCTTGAATGTTTCAAATTCTGTTTTGAGCTTCTCAATCTCAATGGAGCAGAGCCGCCATCTTTCTTCTGTCTCTGCTCGGCCACTTTGTTGCAAAGACAGGTTCTTCTTAAGGTCTGCTACGGCTGCTTCTGTGCTGATCAAGGATTCTTGCACAAAAAAGGATTATAAAATTTTAAGCCGCCAGTCCGGCTCATATAGTTTTACATCAAAATTTGGTGCAAAATTCAAGTTTCAAGCAGATTGCAAGCAATTTACTTGACACTTGGGGGCTAATGTATCTCAACTTTTTCTTAAGTGCCGGCTCATTACTTAGGTAATGACCCGGCCCTTGGGGGCTACTTTTGGTGCTTAAGTAATACTTAAGTGCCGGCTCATTACTTAGGTAATGACCTGGCCCTTGGGGGCAACTTTTGGCGTTAAGTTATACTTAAGTGTCGGATCATTACTAGGTACTGACCCGGGCTACTTTTGGCGCTTAAGTTATATTTAAGTGCCGACTCATTACTTAGGTAATGACCCGGCCCTTGGGGGCTACATTTGGCTTTTAAGTTATACTTAAGTGTCGGCTCATTACTTAGGTAATGACCCGGCCCTTGGGGGCTACATGACAGTTCTATGAAAGATTGCTAAATGATTGGAAACCCAACTCATCCTTGGAAAAATCAACCGGCTCTTGGGGGATGCATAAGTATATATGTACAAAGAGGCAAGATAAATTTAGTACCTCATATTTCTTCTTCATTGTGGCGATCAGGCTAGCCTCCATGTCCCGGCTGGTAAACAGGCGACTCAAGTAGCCACTGTGCAGTTCATCAACGGTGAGCTTATCCAAGTTTGAAAGGTCGGTTGGAGTTTTCTCTTCCTTCAAGGGAGCTGCATCATCTTCTTTGACATGTTTTGATAATGCGTGTGAGGGAGCTGGAGGTTCATAAGCCGTCCCGGTGATAACAACTTCTTCATGAGAAGCCTCGTGTTTAGTTGATGGCCGGGGGCTGGGCAGCTTAGGGGCAGAATCTGGGTGAGCTTTAGAAGTTTCAACATCCATAGCAGTCGACTTAGCATGCGAAGGAATTTCTTCAGGAGCATCTTTGGTGGCTCCAGAAGGCTTAGTATGAGACTCAGGGATGTCGGGTGTGGGAAGCTCTGGGTCTTGAACATCAGGAGTGGTAGATGACCCGATCCCTTTCCTCCTCTTAGCTTGAGCCCTGTGGGTAAAGGCAATTTTGGATATGTCATGATAAAGTAGGGCATATTGAATGCTTTTCAGAGTATAGAAACACATACCCTGGATTAATAGTAAAGGGAGGCAACTTTGAGGCGGTTGAATCACCAAAAGAAGGAGGTGAATCTTGGAAAAGTTATCATTAATAAACCAATTAGTCAATCGCAAAAATAGTATCATACAGAGTAAGCCCAAGGCAAAGAGGTACCTTAGTGTGCTATTTTTGAGGAGCCGGCTCATTGGGTAAGCCGGATAAAAGATCTCCAGAGCTGGCGCTCTGGGTCTGATGTCTGCTATCATCCTGCTGTTTCTTCAAAAGAAAGTTACGACTCAAGTAAGCAAAAGGATGGGAGCTCTTTACCTTTCGTACAACTCGCCGTGTTTTCTTTATTGGAGAAAGGTCAAAGTCAGAAGAGACAATGATTACCTCAGCAACATTGGCATGGCTGGTTTCAGCTTCTTCCTGTGAGTGATCATTATCAATAAGTTGCATGAACAGAAGGTCAAGGGAGTCAAGTTCTACCTCTGAATCGTCTAAGTCAAATAGCTCTTCAGTTGACTGTTTTCGTTTGCAAGACAGTGCCTTAGGTTTTGAGGCCTTAGGAACCTTGCTTTTCTTTTTTGAGGACATCAGCCTTTTCCAGAAGGAGGAGCCAGACTATAAGAGGCAAAGCAGATCAACAAGAAGGGTTATTAAGATATGGAGTTAAAAGAATGGATGAAGGTTAAAATGAAAAGATTTACACCCGGAGTCGGGTTAAGAGCATAGAAGGGGCTCAGGCTAGTCTCGCTGCAGGCGGCAAATGTTTCCCCTAGCAGAGACTTGACAATGGTGTTGAGGTCCTGATCTGTTAAGAGAGTCTGATTGCAGTGTTGAGGGTCATCCACGTTACCAGAATACTGGCACATCAAGGCATTTCAGCGGCTTAGTGGCAGAATCCTCCAGGAGACCCAGCAGCGGGCTAGGTCAATACCCGTCAGCACATTCACCAACAAGGCCCTGACTTTGGAAAAGGTAGTGGCATATTGAGCCCGTTCGACTGCTGACATCCGATCTTGAAGCTCTGTATCTGTCCTAAGCCGATAAGGACGATAACCCGATAGTGGATTCTCCCCCTCTGGTGAAGTGTCTTGGCAATAGAACCAAGTCTTGTCCACTCTTTGGGATGACTCTGCAAGGTTGCTACTGGAAAGAGTACGTCCCTCCGCCTCTGAAGGGTTACGCCTCCGATTTCAAGACTTAACCGTCTACCATTTCACTTTGGCGGTTGACATAGAAGTATTCTTTGAATAAATAAATAGATGGCTCTTCTTGGAGGTAGGCTTCATAGAAGGTTTGAAATTGACACATATTGGTGACAGAGTTTGGACCAATATCTTGGGGGTGCAAGTTGAAAGCGTGTAAGACATCCCGGATTTTTTTGATCCGGGTGGAGAGAAACCCCGAAGGAGATGGTTCGTGAAGACAATGACCTCCCCGTCTTTGGGCTTAGGGGTGGTCTCACTGCCTGGAACCCACCAATGGATAATGTCCTGAGCCAGCAGAACTCCCATGGTGACGAACTCATTGAGATTTTCTTCGGACACTCCGGACCGGACCCAGTTGCAAGTAGACGGAGTCCTCGACATGATGTCAGCTTAGGACGCCATGGAAAGACATGAACGTTTGGCGACTCAAAAATACATTATGACTAAGGTTGCTACAGTAATAAATGGTAGCTCCATTTCCCGGATCAATAAAAATTGTGAGCCGCCAAAATGGCTTGTGAGCAAACGCAGTGAGTCGACAGACCGTTGGCGGGTCAAGTTATCTATGCAGGACGGAACATTGCTAAGTGTTGACAAACTGTTTCCACAACTACAACTATGGATTTAGGATCTACGGGCAAAGGAAAATGAAAAATATTCTAGCCCTAAAAAGCCTGGCAGAAGAACGGATGGCCAATACTTGGATTATTACAAAGTTGCAGATTTACAAACAAACGCATCTGAGTGCAGAGCAAGCAGCCGCGTGATTTCCGTGGTACCATGAAGTTTTGAAGATGTTTTCAAATTAATGGATAAAGAACGCTTCCACAAAGAATGATGAACTCGACGGACTCCACGGATGCGAGAAAACCCTAATGCAGATCTGATGGGGAGCAACATTCAAACTTGGAGAGTGCGGTGAATGCACGGGAGCTCTGGTTCATTTCAGCTTGATGTAGCAGCCAGTGTTGGTGAAGACGGCGAAGATCGGGTGGCGCGGCTAGCTCTAGTGGTGCAGGTGCTCGGAGGAAGAAGAAGAAGATGGTGGCGAGGAACAAATGAAAGTGATAACCCCCCTCCCCTGCGTCTATTTATAAGGGTATGATGGTCTTTCCAACGGTCCGGTGCGGGGATCGAGGGAGCACGCTGATGATTATACTAAGAAGACGCCTTGATTTTTGGGCTGGTCATTTTAATGACGAAAGATCTGTTCTGTCGTCAGTGGAATCTTTTTAATTTTGTCAAATGACGTCACGACGGGTCATGACAGCTTGTGAGATGCAAGGATTGCCCATTTTTCAGCGGGTTATGAAGACTTCAAGAGAAGGCAAGACTCGCCAACCAGAAGACTTGAAGATTGACATGAACTGGTTCAAATCAATCTGGGGCCTAATGTTGGGGATATACACCTAGGGTGAGACCCTCCCAGGTGGGGCCGGGTCATGCGGTTGGAGGCTTATGATAACTCTAGGAGGAAGCATAACCAATGGGCAGGAGGGCCCAGAGCCAATAAGGCCGGATGTAACCTGGTGGACTTGATCCGCCAGGAGTGACTTGTTAGATAAGGCATGTTTAGTTAGAGGTGAGGTCGGTTGTTAAGTTTAACCCGACCCGGACTCTTGTAAGCCCAGGGCCTTGACCCGTGTATATAAGGGTGGCTTACCTGGGTGGTTTAGGCACGAAACAAATGATCGAGTGCTAGGTCAAGCGAACTCGCTCCCTTATAATCGATACACAATCAATACAACACAAAGCATGATGTAGGCTTTTACCTCTTTCCGAGGGGCCGAACCTGGATAAACCCTTGTCTCTCGATTCCGATCAACCTCTTCGAGTTCACCGCCTTAGTGATGGCCTCGAACATAAGTCCGTTGATCTGGACATCTGCCATGATAAATCCACGACAGGGTTGCACCTCTCTATCAACAAATCTCTCTTTATCACCATGATAATGTGTGAGTAATCCTCCTCAGGGCTGAGGGTATGTACTAGTAGTTATGTGTTCAATCTCTCTCTCTCTCGTGTTCTTGAGGTGTCATGATCTTGATGTATCACGGGCTTTGTTAATATAGTCGGATCATATGATGTGTTTCCCTCTCTATCTAGTTGTGATGAATTGAGTTTTACCTTTGAGATTTCATTACCGGATTGAATACTTCTATGGAGTTGAGAACACTTGATATATGTCTTGCATGCGGATACCCGTGGTGACAATGGGGTGTACTATTGATTCACTTGATATATGTTTTGGTACTCAACTTGCGGATTCCCGCGATGACATTGGGGTAATCTATGCATGGGGGCTGATACACTTTCTTGTCCTAGTTTCTCCGATAGAAATCTTGGGGCACTCTTTGAGGTTCTTTGTGTGGATTGAGTATTATGAACGTGAAATTGTTTGATGTGTATTGTATAATTAACTCAGGGATACTTGTGGTGACAGTGGAGTATCTAGGTGACATTAGAGGTTGTTGATGCGTATCATATGGTGTTATTCTAGTATGAACTCTTGAATAGATCGATCAGAAAGAATAACTTTAAGGTGGTTTCATACCCTACAAACAATTTCTTCTTATGTTCTCCGCTAGATAAGAACTTTGGAGTGATTCTTCGTTGCACGTTGAGGGATGGTTATCGGATCCAATTATATTAGCATTGTTGGGAGATTGCAATTGCAAAAGTACGAACCCCAGGCCTTGTTTTCAAGCATTGCAATACAGTTTGTGCTCACTTTTGTTACTTGCTACCTTGATGTTTTTATAATTTCAGATTATAAAAACATATATCTATCATCCATATTGCATTTGTATCACCATCTCTTTGCTGAACTAGTCCATGATACGTCTCCAACATATCTATAATTTTTTGCTTGTTCCATGTTGTTATATTACCACTTTATATCTATAATCTTGGATGTTTTACCATTATTTTATTACCACTTTATATCATTTTTTTGGGACTAACCTATTGACATAGTGCCAAAGTGCTAATTGTTGTTTTGCTAGTTTTTTTCTTCACAGAAAATCAATATCAAACAGAGTTCAATCTCGATGAAACTTTTTAGAGATTTTTTATGGACCAGAAGACACCCAATGGACCAAAGAAGTGCCGGGGGAGTGGGCCGAGGAGGCCACAACACACTAGGCCGTGCCAGGGGTCCTGCCCGTGCCCTGGTGGGTTGTGCCCTCCTCGGGGCCCCTCTCCACCGCCTATGATGCCTATAAATTCCCAAATATTCCAAAAACCCTAGGGGAGTCGACAACACACAATTCCAGGCCGCCGCAAGTTCCAGAACCTCAATATCCAATCTAGACACCATCACGAAGGGGTTCATCTTCATCATAGGTGCCTCTCCGATGATGCGTGAGTAGTCCACCATAGACCTACAGGTCTGTAGGCAGTAGCTAGATGGCTTGCTCTCTCTCTTATGATTCTCAATACAATGGCCTCTTGGAGATCTATTTGATGTAAATTTTCACGGTGTGTTTGTTGGGATCCGACAAATTTTGAGTTCATGATTAGTTTCTATCCATGATATTATTGGAGTCTTCTTTGATCTCTTATATGCATGATTGCTTATAGCCTCGTACTTCTTCTTCGAAACTTTGGTTTAGTTAGGCCAACTAGATCGACTTTTCTTGCCATGGAAAGAGGTGCTTTGTGATGGGTTCGATCTTGCGGTGTTCTTTCCCAGTGACAGAAGGGGCAGCAAGACACACATGTATTGTTGCTATTAAGGATAACAAGATGGGGTCTATTCCTACATGAATAGATCTTGTCTACATCATGTCATCATTTTTATTGCATTACTCCGTTTTTCCATGAACATAATACACTAGATACATGTTGTATATCGGCCGATGTGTGGAGTAATAGTGGTAGATGCAGGCAGGAGTCGGTCTACTTATCTTGGACATGATGCCTATATAATGATCATTGCCTTGGATATCGTCATGACTATTCGATTTTCTATCTATTTACCACCGGTAATTTGTTCACCCACCGTGCACTATACTCACGAGAGAAGCCACTAGTGAATCCTACGGCCCCGAGGTCTACTTTTCCATCATATTGCTTTCCGATCTACGTTTTTGCAATCTTTGTTTTCAGATCTACAAAACCAAAAAACCAAAAATATATTGCTGCATATTTACTCTTTTATTTTGTGTTCTTGAGAGATCTATCTCTCCTATCTATCATTACCTAATCTATCTTATTACCGTATAGAGCGTGACAACCTCTCTTTCGCGTTGGGTTGCAAGTATTTGTTGTTTGTGTGCAGGTCTTGTTTACGTGGGTGCGTGATCTTCCTCTATGGATTGATAGCTTAGTTTCATAACTGAGGGAAATACTTAGCATCGCTGTGCTTCATCATCCCTTCCTCTTTGGGGAAATACCGACGCAGTCTCAAACCACGTTAGTGCACCTATACAATTTGCCATTGTATTGGGTGTGCTGGGGACACAAGAGATTTCTTGTATTTGATTGCAGGATTGCTTGAGAGAGATCATCTTCATCCTACACCTCCCACGGATTGATAAACCTTAGGTCATCCACTTGAGGGAAAATTGCTACTGTCCTACAAAACTCTGTTCTTGGAGGCCCAACACGAGTCTACAAGAATAAAGTTGCACAGTAGACATCAGGCGCCAGAAAAAGGTCTTGATAACCCACACGTATAGGGGATTGTGACAGTCTTCACAGGTAGTATTTCACCCTAGTTTATTGATTCAACACAAGGGGAGCCAAAGAATATTTATTGGCCTTGACAGTTGCGTTGTCAATTCAACCGCACCTTGGATATCTCTCTGCAGCAAAGGTTTGCTAGCAGGGTAAATAATAGGAGTAGCAATAATAGTGATAGCAGCAATTTTGGTAACAGTAGTAACAATAACAACTGAGTAGCAGGTGTGAAAGTAACATCAACAGAAGTAACTTCGCAAAATTCAGTATATGTAAAGCGTAGTCACGCGAATCGGTCATGGATAATAATTTAGATGACATTGATAACCCACAAGTGTAGGGGATCTTTTGTAGCCTTTTTCGATAAGTAAGATTTTCGAACCCAGCGAGGAGCTAAAGGTAGAATTATTATTCTCTCAAATTCTACTGACCACTGATACAACTCTATGCACGCTAATGCTTGCTTTACCTAGAACAAGTATGAACTACTTTGCGGGAATAAAACTAGAAGTACTTTGCAAGATAATAAAGAACGTGGAAATAAAAGTTAGGTGATGTTTTAATAAGAAAATAAAAGTAAATAGTTTAGTAGCAAGCTTTTTGTCTAAACAAGAGAAAGATTGTCCCTAGGCAATTTAATATAATATGATAGATACTTGTTATATGCAATGAGGGAGAGGCATACGCTAACACACTTTCCGTACTTGGATCATATGCACTTATGATTGGAACTCTAGCAAGCATCTGCAACTACCAAATTTCATTAGGGTAAAACTCAACCATGGCATTAAATATCAAGTCCTCTTTACTACCATACGCAACAACCCACCTACTCAGGTTTGTGCTTCTTTCACTCACGCAACCCACCATAGGCAAATCATGAACATATTGCAACACCCTACAACAGGGACCCCTCATGTTTGTGCGACACGGAGGGAACCATAGGACAACACTATATCAATATACAACTCACATCCATAACATCATACCACAATTAACCCATAGGACAAAAGAGATATACTCAAACATCATATGATAGCCAAATATCATTGGGAAATAATATATGGAGTTGAGCACCATGTTTATGTAGAGGTTACAACATGGAAGAGAGGTGTTACGCCACTGCATAGAGAGGGGAGAGTTGGTGTTGATGGTGGCGAAGTTGTTAGTGTAGATCGCCATCACGATGATTGCCCTGGCGGTGTTACGGCGCCACCAAGAGAGAGGGGAGAGAGCCCCCTACTTCTTCTTTTTCCTCGGCCTCCCCTATATGGTAGGAGAGTCCCCCCTCTCGTCCATGGCCTCCATGGTGGTGGAGGGGCAAGATCCCCTCCGATATTGGATCTCCCTCTCTGTTCTCTTCTGTTTCGTGTTCCTGTTTTCTGGCCGAAAATCGTTTCTTATATTCCCCGAGATCCGTAACTTCGATCGGGATTAAATTTTGAGGGGAATTTTATCCAAAAATTAGCTTTCTTGCGGCCAAAGAAGATCTCCAACCGACATACGAGGTCAGCACCACCCACCACCCCGCGCTTGGGCCCTAGACCGCGCCCTGGTGGGTGGTGGCGGCTGTGGGCCTCCTTTTTTGTTGATTCCACCTCCCAAAGTTCACAAATATTCCAAAAGAAATCTCCATAACTTTTTATCGCATTTGGACTTCGTTTGACATGGATATTCCGTGTGAAATAAAAACACACACAAAAATAGGAACTGGCACTAGGCGCTGGATCAATAGGTTATTCCAATAAATCATCTAAATTGTTGCCAAAAGTATGTGAAATATGTATAATATTGGCATGAAACAATCAAAAATTTTAGATACGATGGAGACGTATCAGAGATCAATCATGTAACAGTTACTCTTATAGGTGCATACAACTTTCAAGATAGGATCCAAATCACTCTTATATTCATGAAAACATAATAGGTTCAGATCTGAAATCATGGCACTGATAACCCACAAGTGTAGGGGACCGCAACAGTCTTCATGGCTAGTATTTCATCCTAATTTATTGGTTCGACACAAGGGGAGCCAAAGAATATTTATTGGCCTTGAAAGTTGAGTTGCCAATTCAATCGCACCGAGGATATCTCTCTGCAGCAAAGATTTAGTAGCACGGCAAATAATAGTAGCACACGTAACAGTAGCAGTTTTGTAGCAAGTGTGACAGTAGAAATAACAATAGTAACTTGGCAAGATTCAATATATGTAACACGTAGGCACGTCGATCGGTGATGGATAACGATTTAGATGACATTGATCATATAACAGTTACAATCTAGAGCGACACAGAACTAGCTCCAATTCATCAATGTCATGTAGGCATGTATTCCGTATATAGTCGTACGTGCTTGTGATAAGAACTTGCATGACATATTTTTTCCTACCCTCCCATGGTAGTGGGGTCCTATTGGAAACTAAGGGATATTAAGTCCTCCTTTTAATAGAGAACTGGAACAAAGCATTAACGCATGATGAATACAGGAACTCCTCAAACTACGACAATCGCTGGAAAGAATCCCAATTATTGTCACCTTGGGGGTATGCGGATCATGACACGTAATAGGTACATATAAATTGCAAGATAGGATCCAAATCACTCTTATATTCATGAAAACATAATAGGTTCAGATCTGAAACCATGGCACTCGAGCCCTAATGACAAGCATTAAGCATAGCAAAGTCATAGTAACATCAATCTCAAAACATGGTGGATACTAGGGATCAAGCCCTGTCAAACTTAACTCAATTACATGATCAATCTCATCCAATCCCACCACCGTCCAGCAAGCCTACAAAGGAATTACTCACTCCCAATGGTGAGCATCATGGTGATGTTGATGGAGAAGGGTTGGTGATGATGATGGCGATGATTTCCCCTCTTTAGAGCCCCAAAAGGCTCCAGATCAGCCCTTCAGAGGAAGAACAGGAGGTGCCGGCGGTTCCGTCTCGTGAAACGCGATGAAATCTTCCCTCTGTTTTTTAATCCACGGATGAGAATTTATAGGATTGGAATTAGGGTCGGAGGGGCCACAAGGGCCCCACAAGCCAACATGACGTGCCACTAGGGTGGGGCGGCGCCCTGTTGTGTGGTGCCCCCCTATCACACCCCCTCCGACAGGTCTTCGCTCCATAATTCTTCATATGTTCCAGAGAAAATCCACAAAAAGTTTCGTCCAATTCTAAGAACATTTATTTCTACACAAAAATAACACCAAGGTAGTTCTGTTGAAAACAACGTCAGTCCGGGTTAGTTTCATTAAAATCATGCAAATTGGAGGTCAAAACCTGTCACACCCAAGATGCATGCCTATCCATTTTAAGGCGCGAGGGCCTCGCAAGGGATAGATGCGCATCTTGCCGTTAGCAACAATAGTATCACCACAGCATACATACGAGTTCTACGATGAACGATCGAATCTAGTTTGATCTCCAAGAGATCCTAAACACTTACTTACATCAATCATAACCCCACCGTGTTCTCTCTTGGATCGTGTTCACGAGCAGAGACGATCACGGTTACTCACACAGTTGGTACATTTCAATTAGAGTTTACTTCAATTTAACTATAACCGGGTGTTAAACAAATATCCAAGTTGCCACATAACCGCAAGCACGACTTTCTGAAAGATTTAACCCTACAGGGCTGCTCCAACTAATCCATCACAAATTAACCACACTCCGCGGGAATAGCCTCGACTGCGGATCTCGCGTTTATCATAGGTAATTCCAAAGGAATTCCAACACCTCGAGAAAACCCGAAGAAAGTCAGACTCCACACGCAAGACATTCGGTAAAGGTAAAACAAATCCAGCAAGACCTCCCGACGTGTCGACGAACCCGATAAGAGCCGCGTATCTCGTTCTCACGACACGACGGATGAGCGATGGTTACCACGCCAATCACCGAGTTGCCCTGGGCGGCATTAATAAGCTGCTCTGGGTTGGACCAACACTCATGCGGAGCACTGGCCCGGGGGTTGATTAAATTATCCACGGGTTTGCAAGACCCTATGCAAATTTTATTAAGTTATTAAGCAAATGTAGTAACAATGTTGGGTCTTGCCAGACAAGTTTTAATCTCAACCGAATAAACAAGGGGGTTCCCATAACAACCCCGAGCATGTTAGGAGCGCAAATTATGGAAAACATAACACCGGTAACAAGGAACTAATGGCGGTAACAGCGGAACAAATCACTTAGCAAAAGGCCAAGCCTTCCACCAATACCAAGATATATATGTGCATTGAATTAAATAACAGATAATATTGTGATATCCAAATCCATGTTATCACATGGAACAACCTGCACCTGCAACTAAAATGCTATAAGAGGGGCTAAGAAGCGGTATCTTAGCCAATCAAAAGTTTGCTAGTATGTGGAGGTTAGAGGCTGTCATGTCAACATGGGGGATGAAATCAAGTGGTAGGTAGCGCAATCGTAACGATAAGAGCGAGAAACAGAGTTACGGTTCTCACGATACGCTCACGACAAGGTACGAAGGCAAAATCACAAGACCACCAAGCCATAGGCTAATTCTTGGCATGCCAAGGTATCCACTGGATAGGTGATGTAAAACCAATCACAATAGCCTCAAGAATCAATCAATTCCATGGAGCATAGCTCCCACAAGTCACAAAACAATAAAACCCACAATCTGCCACAAAACAGCAACATAGCAACTTCTACAGCTCACCACTTGAGCTACAGGAACCCTACAGCCACAAACAAGATATGGACAGAATCTACTCAACACACATATCAACTTATCCAACTACACAAACAGCAAATCAGGCTCACATCAATAAGCATGAAGCAATCAAGTTGACATGATGAGACAGTTTTCTGGGACTTAGTGAAAATTCCAGTTTTTCTGGAATCTGAGATTATAAAGTAGCAAGTTGATAGCAGTAGTTAAATATTATAGAGAGCTCCTATTGGCATGAAAATTAACAGGATGGTATAAGTCAATATCTACTACAAATAACTAACACTAAGCTTGAGCAAAAATCCAACACATCACAAGATACCATCCACTCTACATGGCATAAAAATAACAGCAGATCCCCAGACTTAGTCATCTCTAGCATGCTGAAACAGAAACATCAAGTAGGCAACTTAGCAGCTTGTTTCCCACTTATATGGGTGATTCTCACATTAAACAAAAATACTAGAGCATAATAGATATGAAACACTAGCACTTAAATGTTGACACATATCCCAAAGCAAGCATGGATTAAATCATGCAAAAATGACAAAAGGACATCCCAACTAAAATGACAGATTTATGAACTTGCTCAAAAGTGAAATCTGAGAGTTCCAATGAGTTCATTTGCTCTTTGTACCCCAAAACCATGGGTCATACTCATATGTTCATGTAAAATATCAAGGCACAAACAAGATATCAAAACTACCACCTATTCTTCAAAGTCAAGACTTACTCTACTAGGGATGCACATTAATGGACATAAGCATATTGTCAACTTAGCTAAGAATGGCAATGAGCTAGCAAACCCTACATGACATGCTTATCTACCACAAGGGCAAAACAAGTGGGATACCACTAGTCACCCTCACACACACTCACCTACACACACCACTACAAGCACCCACACACATGCTCTACACATGCCCAAGGCATATGAGCACAAATGCCACTAAGAACACACCACCCATGAAGGGGGGGGGGTGTTCACCCACACACACACTCACATGCCCCATATGCATATGCACTCTCTATACTACTCACACACTTGTGTATGTATGCTTAGCATACACACACACTCACAACTCTCATGCACATACACCACATATGTGCAAACTGCCACACACACACTCAAAAACACACAAACACCAAATACATCACTGCACTTGCATAAAGAAAACCACACACACAAACACTAGCATATATACACTTATGTATATACACATACACACTCTCATACATATGTGCAAACACACATACACTAACTACACATGCACATAACCCTCTCACACTCACACTCACATGTGTGTGTTTGCACTAAGCACACACACACACCACATATGTAGAAAAGAGAAAACAAAAGGAAACAAAAGGAAAAAAAATCAAAAGGGTGAAGGGGTCGGGCTCGAACCTGAGACCTCCTGGTCACCACACACTACACCAACCACTCTGCTATGCTGCGTATCGACAATAGAGGAGGGGCACTACGGCTCCAGTAGTACACACGCACTTCGGAACTAACGAAATTGACAAACAACACAACGCGGCGACAGGCAACAGCGGCAACAAACTCCAGCGGTTCTACGATGAATCTGGCTACGCAAACTGCTCCTACGCACAACGGTTCATCCATGGCTCCATTCCCCTGCTCACCTTGCAGAGAGGAGGAAGGAGGCGAGCAGCAGGTCCTCGTCTTGCTACCGGCGGCGACAGATGCGGCGCGACCACCTAACGAGCTACGTGCGGAGGAAAGGGATACGGGGATCGGCAGCTCACCTTGGGGGAAAGGAGACGACGAGCCGGTCACGATGGAGTCGACGGAGGGGAAGAAGATGGCCGAAGACGATGCAGGGGAAGAAGACGGCGGCGCAGGGCTTCCGGCGACGACGAGGCCGTCGCTGTAGGGCTCCTCCAGGGCCCGTAGCGGCAGGAATGGAACGCCGGGACAACCCCCGAGCTCCACGCCATCATCACCAAGGACGCCGCCCACCGGAGACGCGGCGACGACGGCGACGACGACCGGCAGACGCGACTGAACTATCTGAACCTCTCAGAAGCTTACCTGGCAGGGGGGAAGAAGAGAGGAGGCAGAGAGATGGAGGGGAAGAAGAGAGCTGCAGCGGCGGCTAGGAGAAGCGGAACCCTAGGCAAGGGGGCACACACGCTGAGGGGAGGCTAAATAGGCTGGAGCTGACGGCGACGGCGACGGAAAGCGACGACGGACGCGGCCTCTCCTCTCTGAACCTGATGGAGAAGGGGACGGGAGCAGGTAGCCATTTTCCCTAGCGGGCTGGGCCGCGGGGAAAGGCCCACGCTCCTCTCTTTCTCTCGCTTAAACAAAACATAAGAGGGTTTTCTTGTTTTAAAATAAACAACCTACTTAGAAAAAACCCAGAGAAATAATTAAGAGGATTTTTGGGCAAACAAAATATTGTTGTAAACCAAATAATATGCACTATTTAATAAAAATGTTAAGTTGATTTTTAGGCCAAGTAAATTTAATACTTTAAAGAAAATAACAGCTCCTGTTATTTAAAATCCACAAAAGCAAAAAAGCTCAGATTAACAAAACAACCACACTCACATAATCAAAACATATTAGGCTAGCACTTGAACTTTTTAAAATAATTTATATAGCAACTTAAATCTGATTATAAAAACAACATGGGAAAAAGGCATTAGGTTGGGTTTGGAATGAAAGAAGAGAGGGAAGGAAGGGGGTTGCACACAAGACTCCAACCACACTCAAGCACCAACACAAAACAAGACCCACTCACAACCACCACATCATACAACAACACATGAATACAAGTAAGGCATGAAGAATGCTATGATGGATGAAATGATGCATGAATGCAAACAACACATGGATGGCAAGTAACAAAACATATCATAAGCTCATGACACAAGGTTCATAAATGGGGTTACATGCCACAAAAGGAAGGGACAACACTTGGGCTGTCACAACTCTCCCACACTACAAGAGGATCTCGACCCGAGATCTAGGAACGAAAGAAATCCGGAAATTCGGAACGGAGAAGGTCCTCGCATTCCCAAGTAGCTTCTTTGTCGGAATGATGAGACCACTTCACCTTGAGGAACTTGATAGACTTGTTGCGAGTCTTACACTCAGTTTCTTCAAGAATTGCAACTGGATGCTCACGATAGGAGAGATCTTTTTGGAGATCGATGTCTTGGAGGTCAATGGTTCGCTCAGGAGTCTTGAAGCATTTCCAGAGCTGAGAAACATGGAAGACATCGTGCACATTTGCGAAATTTGGAGGAAGCTCTAGTTGATATGCAAGACCACCATTCTTGCCAACAACTTTGAACGGACCAACAAAACGAGGAGCTAGCTTCCCTTTAATTCCAAACTGCTAAGTGCCCTTCATGGGAGAGACTTTGAGATAGACTAGATCATCCACTTGGAAAGAAACATCCCGATTTTTGTTATCGTAATAACTCTTCTGTCGGGACTGAGCTGCTTTGAGGTTCTCACGAATGACATGGCACATTTCTTCTGCTTCAGTGATCATGTCATTGCCCAGTATCTGACGCTCATAGGTTTCAGACCAGTTAAGCGGGGTACGACACTTTCTGCCATAGAGAATCTCAAAAGGGGCCTTGCCTGAACTAGCTTGGAAGCTATTGTTGTATGAGAATTCAGCATATGGAAGGCAGTCTTCCCACTTCATGCCGAACAAAATCACACAGGCTCTGAGCATATCTTCAAGGATCTGATTGACTCTCTCAACTTGACCACTTGTCTGCGGATGGAACGCGGTGCTGAAACGGATCTTTGTACCCATAGTAGTCTGGAAGGAGTCCCAAAACTTGGAAGTGAAGAGGCTTCCACGGTCAGAAGATATGAGTTGAGGAATACCATGCAAAGACACTATCCTTGACATATACAACTCTGCAAGCTGAGCTGCCGAGATAGATTCTTTGACTGGCAGGAAATGAGCAACTTTTGACAGCTTGTCGATAACCACAAGGATGACATTGTTGCCTCTCTTGGACTTGGGAAACCCAGTGACGAAGTCCATCTCCACATGATCAAACTTCCACTCTAGTATAGGCAAAGGTTGAAGAAGACCTACTAGACGTTGATGCTCCGCCTTCACTCTACGGCAAACATCACACTCATGCACGAACTAAACAATTTCATGTTTCATGCGAGTCCACCAGAAGGTTTGCTTGAGATCCTGATACATCTTTGAACTGCCTGGATGAATGGATAGGAGAGAATTATGTGCTTCGTCCATGATAACTTTTCTAAGATCACCTTTTGGAACCACAAGACGGTCCTCAAAGAACAAGGTATCTTTGTCATCAATTCGAAAGCACTTATACTTCGGAATGCTCTTAACCACACCTTTCATCACTTTCTTCACCATAGCGTCAAGAAGCTGCGCTTGGCGAACCTGATCTTCCAAAGTCGGAGGGACTTGGAGATTTACAAGAAATCCTTGCGGAATCATCTGAAGGTTGAGTTTGCGGAAGGTTTCACAAAGCTCGGGTTGAAGAGGCTTCAAGATGAGACTATTGCAGTACGCTTTACGGCTGAGCGCGTCTGCAATGACATTTGCTTTCCCAGGAGTATACTCAATGCTTGGATTGAAGTCCTCAAGCATTTCCACCCAACGAGATTGCCGAAGATTGAGATTGGGTTGAGTGAAAATGTACTTCAAGCTCTTGTGATCGGTGTACACCTCAACTGGTCTACCCAACAACAAATGCCGCCAAGTCATTAGAGCATGCACAACTGCCGCCAACTCAAGATCATGAGTGGGGTAGTTCTTCTTGGCCGGCTTCAACTAACGCGAGGTATAAGCAACAATCTTCTTGTCTTTCATGAGAACACCACCAATACCTTGGATAGAAGCATCACAGAAAACTTGGAAAGGCTTTGACTGCTCAAGAGGAACAAGGACAAGAGCTGAAGTCAATCTCTGCTTGAGCGTATTGAACGCTACATCACACTTAGGAGACCAAACATACTTGACACTCTTCTGGAGGAGATTGGACAGAGGCTTGGCAATTTGAGAGAAGTTCTCCACGAACCTTCTGCAATAACTAGCAAGCCCGAGGAAACTCCGAAGCTGCTTCACATTCTAAGGAGGTTCCCACTTCAAGATTGCCTCAACTTTCTCAGGGTGCACTTTAATTCCCTCGGCAGAGATGACATGCCCAAGGTACAACACTTCGTTGAGCCAAAACTCACACTTGGAAAACTTGGCATAGAACCGATGCTCTCTTAACTTGTCAAGCACAAGGCGGAGATGCTCTGCATGCTCTTCTTCTGTCTCCGAGAACACAAGGATATCATCGAGATAGACCAAGACAAACTCATTCTTGAAAGGAGAGAAAATGAAATTCATCATTCTTGAAAAGGTTGGAGGAGCATTAGTGAGACCAAATGACATGACGGTGTACTCATAAGAGCCAAAACTCGACCTGAAAGCGGTCTTAGGAATGTCTTCTTCGCGAATGCGAATCTGATGATAACCCATGTGAAGATCAAGCTTCGAGAAAACCTTGGCACCTCTCAGTTGTTCAAACAACTCATGATGTTAGGGAGTGGGTATTTGTTTCTGATTGTCTTCTTATTCAATGGCCGGTAATCAACACAAAGACAATCCATGCCATCTTTCTTCTTGACAAACAAAAGTCCACAAACCCACGGAGAAGAGCTTGGTCTGATTAGATCCAGACATTCTTGCTCATCTAGCTGCTTCTTCAACTCTTTCAGCTCTGTGGGGCCAAGTTTATATGGGCACTTACAGACCGGTTCAGTTCCGCGCTCGAGATCAATCATGAACTCGACTGGCCGGTGTGGAGGCATTCCTGGCAATTCTTTTGGAAAGATATCTTCATACTCACAAACCACCGGATGTGAGAAATCGCCGATATTTCACCCTTCTCATTGAGAGCAAAGAGACGGATTGTGTCATCGCGAGCCGCGAAAATAATCACGTCTTCTGAAGGATGAGTCAGCTTGACTTCTTTTGCTTTGCAATCAATATGAGCCTTATTCATAGCCAGGAAGTCCATGCCCAGAATGAGATCAATATCAGAATTACCGAGAACAATTGGAGAAGCTAGAAAAGAATAATTGCCCATCTTGATAGAAGCATCCTGAACAATCATATGTGAACTCATGCGCATCCCCAGAGAAACCACACGAAAAGGACTAGCTAAATGCTCCACTGAAAACTCATGCATAGTGACAAAAGGCTTGGAAATGAATGAATGCGATGCACCAGAATAAAAAAAACTTTTGCGGGAAAATCATTAACTGAGAGATTACCCATAATCACATCATTTTACTGCTCTGCTTCAGCTGCATTCACCATATTCACTCTGACTGACTTGGGATTATGCTTCACCATACCATTGCCTGGAGGCTTGATAGGAGGAGGAGGCAGAAGACGCCGCTGGTTGCACTTGTTTGCATAGTGACCCTTCTGGCCACACTTGTGACAAGTCACCTCAGAAAGCAGATGAACATTGCCTGGAGGAGAAACAAGAACAGCCTTGGACGCCTGGGGTCTCTGCTGGAATCCTAGGTTGGGTGGGTGGGAAGAACCACGACCACCAAACTGATTCTGCTGCTGAGGAGGACGAAACGGAAGAGGATTTGGTGCCCAATACTTCTGCTGCTTGGAAACCATCTGAGAGCCAGAAGAAGAAGAATATGAATCCCTTGAACGCTTCTTGGAGTTCTCCAACTTGAGCTGAGCTGCTTCAACCTTCAAAGCCATGTTGTAGAACTGATCAAACTCACGAGGCTCTTGAAGAAATAGGCTTGGCAGAAGCTCATCCTTGAGACCACCTCTGAACTGATAGATCATAGCCTTGTCATCTGGAACATCTTGCTTGGCATAACGGGCTAGATTCTGGAACTCAATGTTGTACTGGTAGACAGACTTGCTTCCCTGCTTCAGGTGCCTGAACTTCTCACGCATCTCCTCGACAAAGCTTGTCGGAATATAATGAGCCTTGAAGTCACGACGGAAATCGTCCCAAGTAACAACACGATCGCCCCTAGAATCCTTGTACTGCTGCCACCAATCAGCTGCTTGACCCTTGAGCTGGAACGATGCAAATCTGACAAAGTCCTCTGGCCTGACATTGCTGCAGTCAAAATGCTTACTCATATCACGAAGCCAATCATCAGCATCAAGAGGCTGCTCACAACAGGTGAAAGTCTTGGGCTGGTTGGCAAGGAACTGATTGAGTGTCGCAAATTGAAGCTGATTCTGAAAATTCCCTTGATAACCTTGCTGACCCTGCTCCCTTTCTTGCAACAGTCTGAGCAACATCTGAGTGTTCGCATTGGTTGTGGCCATCACAGCTTGCCAAGCTTCTGGAGGAGGAGGCGGAGGAGGCGGTGGCGGGGGTGGTGGTGGAACATCAGTGTGCTCCTCACCACGATCCGGATTGTTGCGAGTTGGTGGAGCCATCCCGAAGATGGAAAAAATGCATCAGCACCTTATTGATAAGATGAATTCAAAGCTGAATCAGATGCTTGAAAGAAATTGAACAATTAACAACACAACCTTCCTACTGAAAAATTAGTAAGAATGCTTCTTCGGTTTACGATAACATCATCAGAAATTAGAAGCCACTTGAAATAACACAAAAGTATTGAGCTAAGCGCTCGGAACAAATGTACATGCCCATATACATCTGAAGAAGATGATCCTAGATGACTACAAGATTTCCCACCTATGAACTTCCGAAAACTTTCTGGTTATGCAATCCGGTGTGGGGGATACAAGGAGGAAATATCTCACGCAACTAGCAATCCTACACCCCAACTATATCCATCCTTCAACACATAACCAGAGGCTTTCGCAAACTCATCTAATCTCGAATCCTCGAACTCACAACGATACTAAACCATGGTGGTACCCCGGATGCCTCCCCAATACTGGGTGACTCCGGCCTTATCTCACCACGATAAGTATTGAAGTAATTTCGAACACTCTCCGTCCTGAGATATCAAGGAAGCTAAATGATAATGATGTTCCAACATTCCCTGGAGCTCGACTCCCCGGAAGAAATCAAGTCAGATAGGAGGCACCAAGACAGAACCCTGTCACATCGGCATCATATAGACTCCAAAATACCCGCATGATCCTAATTTTTTTTGAGCGAGAAGAGGAGTAGAAACAAAATTCCTAAGTTGGATACCTCACCAGAGCATAGAAGAGGAGTAAAAATAATCCTACTCTCCGATATAACTAGACTCAAAATAGTTTTTACTAGACATGACTCGGCCAAGTTCGAACAAGCAAAGGTTCCTATGGTCGTATGGCTCTGATACCAACTTGTCATGCCGAAGATGCGCGCATATCCATTTTAAGGCACAAGGGCCTCACAAGGGATAGATGCGCATCTTGCCGTTAGCAGAATAGTATCATCACAACATACAGTACTGAAAGAGATGAGTGTACAAGATTGGCTTACACTCGCCACATGCTAACTTACAATGTCACTCAAATTCATATCATCAAGTTGAACACAGGGTCCGACTATGGACGAAATCAAATGATAAAACAGTTGCAAATGATACTATCAAGCTATCCCAAAGATCACGACCAAGTCCTCTACACATCCGGATACGTCACGTACATCCCGCCTCTTTCCTCATCATATTCCCACAGGAGCTGGGTAAGATCATCCTGCACGAACTCATCTGAACCTGCACCTGGAGTGTCGTAGTAAACTGTGAGCCACAAAGGACTCAGCTATCATGTGCCCGGGTACCGAGACTATTCAAGCTTAAAGGTTGGGATGTGGTAGTGTTTAGTTTGCAGCAGCACTAAGCATTTATGGTGGCTAACTTACACAACATGAAAATAAATATGAGTGGCCTACGATGAACGATCGAATCTAGTTTGATCTCTAAGAGATCTTGAACACTTACGTCAATCATAACCCCACTGTGTTCTCTCTCGGATCATGTTCACACAGTTGGTACATTTCAATTAGAGTTTACTTCAATTTAACTATAACCGGGTGTTAAAACAAATATCCAAGTTGCCACATAACCGCGAGCACGGCTTTCTGAAAGATTTAACCCTACAGGGCTGCTCCAACTAATCCATCACAAATTAACCACACTTCGCGGGAATAGCCTCGACTGCGGATCTCGCGGTCATCATAGGTAATTCCAAAGGAATTCCAACACCTCGAGAAAACCCGAAGAAAGTCAGACTCCACACGCAAGACATTCGGTAAAGGCAAAACAAATCCAGCAAGACCTCCCGACGTGTCGACGAACCCGATAAGAGCCGCGTATCTTCTTTTTAGGACACGACAGATGAGCGATGGTTACCACGCCAATAAACGAGTTGCCCCGAGCGGCGTTAATAAGCTGCTCTGGGTTGGACCAACACTCATGCGGAGCACTGGCCCGGGGGTTGATTAAATTATCCACGGGTTTGCAAGACCCTATGCAAATTTTATTAAGTTATTAAGCAAATGTAGTACCAATGTTGGGTCTTGCCAAACAAGTTTTAATCTCAACCGAATAAACAAGGGGGTTCCCATAACAACCCCGAGCATGTTAGGAGCGCAAATTATGGAAAACATAACACCGGTAACAAGGAACTAATGGCGGTAACAGCGGAACAAATCACTTAGCAAAAGGCCAAGCCTTCCACCAATACCAAGATATATATGTGCATTGAATTAAATAACAGATAATATTGTGATATCCAAATCCATGTTATCACATGGAACAACCTGCACCTGCAACTAAAATGCTATAAGAGGGGCTGAGCAGCGGTATCTTAGCCAATCAAAAGTTTGCTAGGATGTGGAGGTTAGAGGCTGTCATGGCAACATGGGGGATGAAATCAAGTGGTAGGTAGCGCAATCGTAACGATAAGAGCGAGAAACTAGCAAGCAAAAATAGTATCGGGATCCGGGTACGATCATCTTGCCTGTTGGTTCTTCAGCGGAACAAGTAGCGGGAACCTCGTAGTGGTACTCTCCTCGGTCCTTGTACTTAGTATCAACACTCGCGTCTACCCAAGAGAAAAACCAACAATAAACATCCAACCAAGGTGCAATGCACAACCAAGATGATGCATGATTCATTTATGAAGAATTAAACATGGCAATCCAAAACTAGTCATGTTTCACATGCAAAGTTTGTATATTACTAAATCTGGACAGAACCTCATATTAAGTTATTTATACATGCATGATCATGGAAAATATGGATGCATCATGAAAAATCTATAGAAATTCATATAAAGAACGCAATAAACAGAGTTACGGTTCTCACGATACGCTCACGACAAGGTACGGAGGCAAAATCACAAGACCGCCAAGCCATAGGCTAATTCTTGGCATGCCAAGGTAGACACTGGATAGTTGATGTAAACCTATCACAATAGCCTCAAGAATAAATCAATTCCATGGAGCATAGCTCCCACAAGTCACAAAACAATAAAACTCACAATCTGCCACAAAACAGCAACATAGCAACTTCTACAGCTCACCACTTGAGCTACAGCAACCCTACAGCCACAAACAAGATATGGACAGAATCTACTCAACACACATATCAAATTATCCAACTACACAAACAGCAAAGGAGGCTCACATCAATAAGCATGAAGCAATCAAGTTGACATGATGATACAGTTTTCTGGGACTTAGTGAAAAATCCAGTTTTTCTGGAATCTGAGATTATAAAGTAGCAAGTTGACAGCAGTAGTTAAATATTCTAGATATCTCCTATTGGCATGAAAATTAACATGATGGTATAAGGCAATATCTACTGCAAATAACTAACACTGAGCATGAGAAAAAATCCAACACATCACAAGATACCATCCACTCTACATGGAATAAAAATAACAGCAGATCCCCAGACTTAGTCATCTCTAGCATGCTGAAACAGAAACATCAAGTAGGCAACTTAGCAGCTTGTTTCCCACTTATATGGGTGATTCTCACGTTAAACAAAAATACTAGGGCATAATAGATATGAAACACTAGCACTTACATGTTGACACATATCCCAAGGCAAGCATGGATTAAATCTTGCAAAAATGATAAAAGGACATCCCAGCTAAAATGACAGATTTATGAACTTGCTCAAAAGTGAAATATGAGAGTTCCAATGAGTTCATTGGCTCTTTCTACCCCAAAACCATGGGTCATACTCATATGTTCATGTAAAACATAACGACACAAACAAGATATCAAAACTACCACCTATTCTTCAAAGTCAAGACTTACTCTACTAGGGATGCACATTAATGGACATAAGCATATTGTCAACTTATCTAAGAATGGCAATGAGCTAGCAAACCCTACATGACATTCTTATCTACCACAAGGGCAAAACAAGTGGGATACCACTAGTCACCCTCACACACACTCACCTACACACACCACTACAAGCACCCACACACATGCTCTACACATGCCCAAGGCATATGAGCACAAATGCCACTAAGAACATACCACCCATGAAGGGGGGTGTTCACCCACACACACACTCACATGCACCATATGCATATGCACCCTCTATACTACTCACACACTTGTGTATGTATGCTTAGCATACACACACTCACAACTCTCATGCACATACAGCACATATGTGCAACCTGCCACACACACACTCAAAAACACACAAACACCACATACATCACTGCAGTTGTATAGAGCAAACCACACACACACACAAAGACATGCATATATACACTTATGTATATACACATACACACTCTCATACATACGTGCAAACACACATACACTAACTACACATGCACATAACCCTCTCACACTCACACTCACATGTGTGTGTTTGCACTAAGCACACACACACACACCACATATGTAGCAAAGAGAACACAAAAGAAAACAAAAGGAAAAAAATCAAAAGGGGGAAGGGGTCGGGCTCGAACCTGAGACCTCCTGGTCACCACACACTACACCAACCACTCTGCTATGCTGCGTATCGATAACAGAGGAGGGGCACTACGACTCTAGTACTACACACGCACTCCGGAACCTGACGAAACTGACAAACAACACAACGCGGCGACAGGCAACGGTGGCGACACACTCCGACGATTCTACGACGAATCTAGCTACGCAAACTGCTCCTACACACAACGGTTCAGCCACGGCTCCATTCCCCTACTCACCTTGCAGAGAGGAGGAAGGAGGCAAGCGGCAGGTGCTCATCTTGCTACTGACGGCGACAGATGCGGCGGCGACCACCTAACGAGCTACACACGGAGGAAAGGGATACGGGGACCGGCAGCTCACCTTGGGGGAAAGGAGACGACGAGCCGGTCACGATGGAGTCGACGGAGGGGAAGAAGATGGCCGGACACGATGCAGGGGAAGAAGACGGCGGCACAGGGCTTCCGACGACGACGAGGCCATCGCTGCAGGGCTCCTCCGGGGCCCCTAGCGGCAGGAATGGAACGCCGGGACAACCCCTGAGCTCCACGCCATCACCACCAAGGATGCCGCCCACCGGAGACGCGACGACGACGGCGATGACGACCGGCGGACGCAACTGAACTATCTGAACCTCTCAGAAGCTTACCTGGCAAGGGGAAAGAAGAGAGGAGGCAGAGAGATGGAGGGGAAGAAGAGAGCTACAAAGGCGGCTGGGAGAAGCGGAACCCTAGGCGAGAGGGCACGCACACCGATGGGAGGCTAAATAGGCTGGAGCTGACGACGACGGCGACGGAAAGTGACGACGGACGCGACCTCTCCTCTCTGAACCTGACAGAGAAGGGGACGGGAGTAGGTAGCCGTTTTCCCGTGCGGGCTGGGCCACGGGGAAAGGCCCATGCTACTCTCTCTCTCACTTAAACAAAACAGAAGAGGGTTTTCTTGTTTTAAAATAAACAACCTACTTAGAAAAAACTCACAGAAATAATTAAGAGGATTTTTGGGCAAACAAAATATTGTTGTAAACCAAATAATATGCACTATTTAATAAAAATGTTAAGTTGATTTTTAGGCCAAGTAAATTTAATACTTTAAATAAAATAACAGCTCCTGCTATTTAAAAGCCACAAAAGCAAAAAAGCTTAGATTAACAAAAGAACCACACTCACATACTCAAAACATATTAGGCTAGCACTTGAACTTTTTTAAATAATTTATATAGCAACTTAAATCTGATTATAAAAACAGCATGGAAAAAAAGTTATTAGGTTGGGTTTTGAATGAAAGAAGAGAGGGAAGGAAGGGGGTTGCACACAAGACTCCAACCACACTCAAGCACCAACACAAAACAAGACCCACTCACAACCACCACATCATACAACAACACATGAATACAAGTAAGGCATGAAGAATGCTACGATGGATGAAATGATGCATGAATGCAAACAACACATGGATGACAAGTAGCAAAACATATCATAAGCTCATGACACAAGGTTCATACATGGGGTTACATGCCATAAAAGGAAGGGACATCACTTCGGCTATCACAAAACCAGAGCAAAAGTGTTTGCAAAAGTCGATACATTTGATACGTATCAGGTACTCGGGCCCTAGTGACAAGCATTAAGCATAGCAAAGTCATAGCAACATCAATCTCAGAACATTGTGGATACAAGGGATCAAGCCCTATCAAACTTAACTCGATTACATGATCAATCTCATCCAATCCCACCACCGTCCACCGTCTAACAGGTGAACAAGGAGCAGCAAGGACCTAAGATTGTGGATACCCAAGGCACCCCCAAGGTAATATCTAAGGAAGACTCAAGCGTCTAAGCTTGGGGATGCCCCGGAAGGCATCCCCTCTTTCGTCTCCAACATTACCGGTACATCTTACTTGGAGCTATATTTTTATTCGTCACATAATTTGTGTTTTGCTTGGAGCGTCATTTTATTTTGTTTTTCTCTATTATATGTTACTTATAGACTTGTTTCTAATAAAAATGTCCAAGAATTTCCTTAAGATGCCTCCATTTCATGTTTGATGTGTGTTGTGTAAAAACATAAACTTTTGCTCTAGTGTTTGAATTATCATATTTTACTGGAATGAGTAAATTTTCTGATAGTATTTCCAAATAAATTACTTAGCCTTTCCTAAATTTTAGAATTTTTGGAGTTACATAAGTACACTAGTTTAATAGATTGCTACAAACTGTTCTGTTTGGACACATTGCTGTCATAGTTTTGTTATCTACTTAATCTATAGTTTCGATAGCGTATATTGGTAGATATAAAGTGTGGAAACAATAGTAAACAGTAGATGATGTTTGAAAATTATTGCGCAACTTGTCTTGGCAGTACAAGAATTATGAATTTATTTTTATGTGTACTAACCTATCTCACGAGTTCTTTCCAAGTTTTGTGTGGATGAAGTTTTTGAGACCTAGGTGAACCGGGATATGAGAGGATTCAATGAGATACAAAATCTCAAGCTTGGGGATGCCCAAGGATCTTCAAGTAAACATTTCAAGAAGTCTCAAGCATCTAATCTTGGGGATGCTACTCATCCCATCTCTCTTCGTCAAATATCGGTTAGCCTATGTTAAGCCTAATTTCCCCCCACATGATTTGTGCTATTTTGGAAGTGCTATTTTTGTTTAGTTTCATGTTTGAATAAAACAATCAGATATTAAAATATTTATTGAGAGAGAGAGAGAGTCCTCACATAGCTACTTTATTGTTTGACTACAAATTCATCTTCACTTATATCTTTTGAGAGTAGTTTGAAGTTTACTCATCTGCTTCACTTATATCCTAAGAGTAAATGTTGAATGAATTGAATATCAAAAATCTGAAATTGTACATGTGCTTTATGCTTAGTAGTAGCTTCACATCTGGTTTATAAAGTAAAATCTATTGAAGTTTGACAAACATAGTATTGGTCATACAAGCAATTTATGAATGATTAGTATAAGAAATAGAACTTTCACATACAAATATATTATCTTGGACGTCTTTTATGATAGTGAATACCCCTTAATTATTTTCAAACTTGATCAAATAGTTGAAGTTGGACAAGTAAGACAATGTAATGGTTATGTTTGGGTATATTTGCATAGAAGTTATATGTTATGGATCCTCCAACATGTGGTGCTTGTTTAGAACCTTTTCCTAGCCAAAACTTCGTACTAACTAGAGATACTACTTTTGAATCCAAATCCTTGAGCCAAGTTTCTTCCATAAGAGTCCACCATACCTACCTATGTATGGTATTTCACTGCCATTCCAAGTAAATTACACGTGCCACCTCTAAACATTCAAATACAAATACTTTTTGTGTGCTCGTATCGCTCATGGAGAGACGGGGCGGTCATTATCTTCCATGCTAAGCGAGTTTTTCTCAAGATGAGTTTTTATTCACTTGTCATTGCATGAGAGAGGTTGGTAAAAAGGATGCCCAGTCCTGCATGATACAAAAATAAATAAATAACCCCCCATAGAAAGTTGATTATTTGGAGGGCAACCGTGGATTTGGCCAGCCACGGAATGTGTTTGGATGGTGGAGGAGGAGTAAAATTTTAATCCTGTTTGGGAACTGCCAATAATGTGATTAGCATGGAAGATATTGAAAACTCCATTGTGATGTTGACAGGAAAGGCACACCACTCAAAATTACTTATTCACATCTGCTTTTAAACAATGATCTCTGGCACGTCTGTAAATACCTGCTTCCCTTTGCGAAGGGACAATCCATTTACTTTTGTGTTACTTACTTTTCATGTTGAGTCAACTTCTTATTCCAACCTACTTCTATTAGTTGGCAAGCATCATGTGGTGGGGAAAGTTCTAAACACATATATCCTATCAAATATATTTGATCATGATTCATTATTGTTGACAATTATCTTTATGATAAGTATGTTGGGAGGCGAAACTTTAAGCCCCTATCTTTCTCTATGTTCGATGGATGTTGTTTGTTCTAAAAATATGCTTTGAGTATTAGCAATCATAGAAGACTATATGATAATTGAGTATGTGGAGCTCTTACTTAGACTTGATGATGCATTGAAATTGTTTGATGATTTGCTACTCTATCATGATGATTTGTCTGAGAAAAAGTTGCTAAGAACATATGTTGTTAAGTTTCAAGAGTATGAATTTTTTGAACCATGACATGTGAATTGATTGCTACTCTATCATGATGATTTGTCTGAGAAAAAGTTGCTGGTTATGATGCTAGACAAGTGACTAAAATTATCATTGATCAAACTAATATACTATGCTAGCATTCACACTTCATAAATTATTCCTTTTATCATTTATCTACTCGGGGACGAGTAGGAATTAAGCTTGGGGATGCTGATACGTGACCAACGTATCGATAATTTATGAAGTATTCATTGCATGATTGCCTATGTTTACAATACTTTTATATGGTTTTGATGCACTTTATATGAGTTATTTAGAACTAAACCGTTTGATGACGTTTTCACCAAAATTATCGTGGTGTTGTTTTTGTGCACAAAATGAAAGTTCTCGGAGTCGCCCGTAACTTTTTGGTGATTTTTATGGAGGAAAAAAGCCATATTGGAGCGAAGAACCACCGGAGGGGAGCCACCCTTGGGACACAAGCCATCAAGGCGGAGCCCTCGGGGGGGGGGGGAGTCGCGCCCTGATATGTGGTGGGTCTCACGTGGCTACGTTGCGCGTGATTCCAACGCTGAAAAATCCTATAAATCCCAGAAACCCCCAAAATAAATAGAGACTCTCCACTCTTTCGAAACAAATCTATGTATCGATGAAAACCAATCTGGAGCTTTTCAGGTACCCTGCTGGAGAGGTAAAGCATCACGGGTGGCCATCTTGATCATCCCGGCGGAGGCCATGACGAGGAGGGAGTAGTTCACCCTCGGGGCTGAGGGTATGTACGACAGCTATGTGTTCAATCTCTCTCTCTCTCTCGTGTTCTTGAGATGTCACGATCTTGATGTATCACAAGCTTTGTTAATATAGTCGGATCATATGGTGTTCTTCCCTTGTTATCTTCTTGTGATGAACTGAATCTTTCTCTTTAAGACCTCGTTATGTTGGGTTGAATATTTTGGTTTGAGAACACTTGATGTATGTCTTGCATGCGGATACTCGTAGTGACATTGGGGTATTGAAGTGATTCACTTGATATATGTTATGGCATCAACTTACGGATTCCGGTGACCTTGGGGATATATGCATAGGGGTTGATTGCATGTTTTTATATTACGTTCTCCGATAGAAATCTTGGGGTGCTCCTTGAAGTTCATTGTGTTGGATTGAATATGATAGATCTGAAATTTTTTGATGCGTGTCGCATAATTTACCCACGGATACTTGAGGTGACATTGGAGTATCTAGGTGACACTAGGGTTGATTGATATGTATCATTGGTGTTATTTTAGTACAAACTCTAGGGCTGTTTGTGACACTTGTAAGAATAGCTCACAAGATTGATCGGAAAGAATAACTTGGAGGTGGTTCTACTACCTACACCAATTTCATCTATTTGTTCTCCGCTAGATAGAAACTTTGGAGTGATTCTTTGTTGCATGTTGAGGGATGATCATATGATTCAACTATGTTAGCATTGTTGGGAGATTGCACTAGCAAAAGTATGAACCCCAGGCCTTATTTCCAAGCATTTATACAACATTTTGCTTGCTGTTTTCCACTTGTTAGCTTGCAGTTTTTATATTTTCAGATTACAAAAACCTATATCTACTATCCATACTACACTTGTATCACTATCTCTTCACCGAACTAGTGCACCTATACAATTTGCCATTGTATTGGGTGTGTTGGGGACACAAGAGATTTCTTGTATTTGATTGCAGTGTTGTTTGAGACAGACCATCTTCATCCTACGCCTCCCATGGATTGATAAACCTTAGGTCATCCACTTGAGAGGAAAATTGCTACTATCCTACAAAACTCTGTGCTTGGAGGCCCAACATAGTCTACAAGAATAAATTTGTGTAGTAGACATCATCCAACTACTCAAAGGTTTGCCTAATCTTCCTCTTAAGAAAAATGAAATGCCTGATATCTTCTATAATGGACTAACCGATGCTTCTAGGGACTACCTAGATAGTTATGCTGGTTGTGTTTTCACGGAATGAACTATTGGACACGCCGAAGAATTATTGAATAATATTTCGAAGAATGCTAATTATTGGACACTTCCTAAACCACCCCCGGAACCCATTCAAAAGAAGAGAATTATTCTATTCCTTAGTCCAGAAGATATGCAAGAAGCCAAGAGATCTATGAAAGAAAAAGCTATTAAATCATAAGATGTCAAGAATTTACTACTATTGAAGAAATACATGGACTCGATATCGCTACATAGGTAGAATAGGTAAATTCTCTCTATAGATTTAATGAAAGTGATATACAATATACTAAGACTCCTAGTCAATGCATGGACGAATTTCATAATTACATTGTTAAGAAAGAACATTTTAACAATTATGTCAAGGATCAATTACAATGCAATGCTACGATGATTGATCGCATGGTGACTTGAAGTTTAGAATTGCTAATGATGTTAAAGGTCTAGGTAAACATGCTTCCATTGTTTATACTCAATTAGACCAAGTTGCTAAGTCACAAAATGATTTGCTTGTTGTAATCAGTGATAACATGAATGATGATGATGTTAGAGTAATGACTATAGGAGGTAGAGTTACTCAGGAACCTCTTTATACTGAAGGTCATGCTACAAGAATTGAACAAGATTCTTAGAGAATTAATGATGATGCACCTAGTACAACTAAAGATAAAAATAAAAATAAAGATGATAGGACTTTGCATGTTTCTAGTGGACCTATTATAGAAAAACCTACAGAGAGTCATAATGATATTTCTATTTCTGATGTTGAGACACAATCTGGTGATGAACATCCACCTAGTGATAACGATAATGATAATGTTCATGATGATGCTCTACCAGATAATGATAAGGAAAATGATAATGTTGTAGAAATAGAACCCGCTGTTGATCTTGATAACTCTCCTCCTAAGAATAAATATCATGATAAGAGGCACTTTTTCAATAGAAAACATGGTAAAGAAAGGGGACAATGGGTACAGAAACCCATTCCTTTCCCTCATAATCCTTCTAAGAATAAGGATGAGGAGGATTTTGAGCGGTTAGCTGGAATGATTAGACTTGTTATTTCGCGCACTCGCTTGAGTGATATCTTCAAAATGCTTATGTATGCTAAATACATGAAAGATATTATCACTAATAAAAGAAAGATACCTGAAATTGAGATTTACACCATGCTTGCTAATTATTATTTTGACGGTGGAGTGTCTAATAAGTTGGGAGATCTGGATATACCCACAATACCTTGCTCCATTAAACGAAGTTATGTTAAAACTATTTTATGTGATCTTAGCCGATGTTAGTGTTATGCCTTTCTCTTTATATTAAATACTTGATTTGAATAAGCTCACACCTACTGAAATGTCTTTGCAAATGGCGGATAAATTCACTACTATACCTATTGGAAATTATGAGGATGATCCTGTTATGGTTGCAAATCTTACTATCTTAACAGACTTTGTTATTCTTGAGATGCCCAGGAATGACAACATGTCGATTATCCTCGGTAGACCTTTTCTAAATATTGCAGGGGTTGTTATTCATTGCAAGAAAATAGAGGTTACTTTTCATGTCAATTGCAAAAAACATACAATGCACTTCCCGAAGAAAAAAGTTTCAATGAATAATAATGCCATCAAGCAAGTTGCCACAATCGCTTTCGAGGAATTTAAATTTCCTCTTCTTACTGTCAAGAAGGAATATGATATTCTTATTATTGGGGAGATGCAAGTCCCCATTGAGATAACCTAGTGTTATACGAAGATTCTCCGGTTTCATGTCAATCGGAAACGGTTTGTTAATAAGACTTGATCAACCTTATTGATGGATCCTTTTTGAGAGGCATGTGGTCGATGAATTTAGTAAGCACAGCCTTATATACCTATAGTTTACTCTATGTTATTTTTAGTTTAATAAAATATAATTTCAATGATTATCCTGTTTTTTGAATTACCCGTGCAATAAAAATGGCCCAAACATAAAAGTTCTTAGATTGCCACAAAATTTCTACAGGAATTTGTCTAGAATATCAAAACAAAATGGAGATGAAAACACCCGAGGGGGGGTGCACATGTTAGTGCCAGGCTAACAGGGCGCGGCCACCCCCTGGGCACGCCCTAGTGGCTTGGGGGCCCCACAGGGACCCCTCACTTATTCCTTTAGCCCACTCCATCTCTTTCCCATAAGAAAAATTCCTGGTTGCTCTCTCTCTCTCATGTTCTTGCTCACAAACCTGAGATTTTTGGTCTCTTTGCTCGGAACTCCGTTTCCGAAACTGTTTTGAGGGATTGCTCCTCGATATGTGACTCTCCCATCACTCCAATTAGTTTTTGCTTTAGTGGTTTATATTTTGCATATTTTGTTACACTTGGTGCTACATAAAATGAGCTTGCATTTTGAATTCTTTGAGTTCCAAGTAGTTTGAATGCTTGATATGGCCTCTAGGCATCTATATGAGTAGTTGCTATCAATCTTACAAAGTTTTGTTGGCATAATTTTGTGGCCCAAAAATTTCAGAAATTAGTTCTTAGGGAAATGGAAATCTATAGGAGGAGCTCTTCAAGAAGAGAGTCCTCTGGAGAATCGCCAAGTGGAAGTTCGGTACGACAAACTTACGTTGAACTAAGAGCAAGCTTAGTGGGCATGGCTGACATTGAAACATGTCTCTATCCATGCAACAAGTTCATGTTGGGTGCCGGTATTAAGGAAGAATTTGATCAATATATTTATAATACCGACCTCACCACCTTCTTCGTGGATAAGTGCGCTCAACAAGATAATCCTACCCATTCCTTCACACAAAGGTTTGAGTATCAAAGTCTTACTTCTAGAGTTCCATTTCATCTTTATGATAAATCTTATAGTATGACTCTAGAAGAATTTTGATGCATGCAAAATTTCATATTGGGGCTCACTTAGCAAACCACAAAAATCTGATTATAATTTGTTCCTTGAGAGCCTATGAAGTAGCGAGGATAGAGGAGTTACACATGCTAGAATAAAACGTATTTGGTTTCCCTCTATTCGCTACTTTGCATTGTTTAATAGGAAACGTATTGTGGACAAGCAAGATTGTACTGCACTGTGCGCTCCTGACTTGAGGATTATTTATACTGCCTTAACTGGCAAGAAGCGATTTAATCTTAGGGCAATTGTTGTCCGTAGGCTACATCTTAGTGCGGTTAATGGTGAACTATATGAAGGAGTTTATGCCTCCCGTGTAGCCACGATGCCGGGGGTCTCACCTCAACCTAATGATCCCTTGTTGCCTGATAGATACTTAGACTTTGAGGCGATGCAGCGTCATGACTTTATTGAAGACATGGCTCAGTGTTATGATTACAACTTAACAATTGATAAATACCATACTATCTTTGTTATGTTGCATGGCCTGCTCTTTTTGATTTTTAGAACAAACAAAGGTATTACATTCTTGAGAACGAAGCACATGAGTATAACACAACAGTGGAGGCCGCTCGCTTGGCTGAGGAAACAACATGGAATGCCTCTACGAAATACTACTTCAATTATTATCCAGAGCAGAGGTGGTGATCACCAAGCTAGTCTAAAAGCCTAAGCTTGGGGGAGTACGTATATCTCACTAACATTACATTCATGTACACATTTCATATTGACTATCGGTGTTCATCCTCTTTCATTGTATATCCATGCTAGTTTATTTTTCACTTTCTATTTGTGTGTTTGAAAAACTTTGAAAACCCAAAAATATTTCTCGCTTCTTGTTGGCTTTTATTTCTTGTTTAATTAATTTGCAGTACTAAAAGAAAACCCCAAAAATATTCTTTTGCTTGTTGGGATCTTTCCCGTATAAATAGTTTTTCTTGTTTTTGTTTTCCCCTTGTTTATTTGCTTTCCTCAGAAAAACTAAAAACTCCAAAAATATTCTAGTATGTTCCTCTGAATTTATTTTCCTTTCTTGAGTCAATGAAAGGAGAAGACCACGACAAAAATGTTGAGTGGCTCTCATATGCATTATTGTTGATTTAACAAAGAGCCAATATTACCTTGTCTTCTTCTTTGTATAAATTGTTTCGCAGATTCCAGTTTAGTCCACGACACACTTGCACTATTATTACTTTCACATCATTCGGTCATGCAAGTGAAAGTCAATAATGATGATATTTGATGAAGTGTCGTGGTAAAGGAAGCTGGTATGAACTCTTCTTGTCTTCCGTTTTTGTAAATATGTTTAGCTCGCTCGATCTTAATTCAACATATTATGAGTAAACCTGTTTATGATAACAATTAGAGATTATAGTTTCTCATGCCATTCTTAAATAGCTAGGAGTGAATAATGATTTATCTTAAGTGTCAACATGCATTAAAATGGTTGTGATGTGGTATGTTAGCATGGTATCCTCCTCTGAGTAGTTCGAGCGACTTGACTTGGCACATCTGCAAACATGTAGTTGATTCAAATTCAATGCATCCTTCATGATATTTATGTTCAGAGTGTTTATATCCTACTCATGATAGCGTTCAATGTTAATTATTCTCAATGCATAGCTATGGACGTTTTTGCTTTCTAGCTGGTCGGTTCTCAACCTATTTGCTAGCCTTCGCCTGTACTAAGCGGGAATGCTGCTTTTGTATCCAAAACCCTTAAACCCAAGTTGTTCCAAATGAGTCCACAATATCTACGTATATGCTATATTACCCTGCCATTCAAAGTAAACTTGGATGTGCCACCTCTAAACATTCAAATAAACATATGTTTTGTGTGTTCGTACCGCTCATGGAGCAACAGGGCGATCAATATCTTCCATGCTAAGCGGGTTATTCTGAAGATGGTCATTTATTCGTCTATTATTGCACGAGAGAGGCTGGTATAAAGGATGCCCAGTCCCGCGTAATCAAGAAATAAATTAAAAAACTCCCGTGACAGTTGACATGTTGGAGGGCACCCGAGAATTCGGTCAACCATGGCTTTGTATGTATGGTGGATGGGAGTAAACTTCACAATTCCACTTGGAAACCGCCAATAATGTGTTTAGCACGGAAGCTATTGAAATCTCTGTCGTGTCGTTGATAGGAAAATCATACCACCCAAAATTACAATGTAATCTCAGTTTTAAACCATGAGCTCTGGCACCTCTACAAATCAATGCTTCCCTCTACGAAGGGCCCTTCTATTTACTTTTATGTTATGTTATTTTTATTCTTGAGTCATCACCTTCTCGCTAAAGCACCAGACCTGAGAGCACTATTGTCATTTTTATGCATTGAGCCTAGTAAATGCTGGATGTGAGCATGACTCGATCTTCTCTACTGTGAATTACAATACTTAGTCGTTGTTTGGACCTCACGGATGCTCTACATTTATGTTTTGTGGTCTCTTAAAGAGCTAGCGATATACCATATCATCATATTATATCATAATTGTTTTGACAAATTGTTGGCGTGTGAGATATTTTATTATTGCTTGCTAGTTGGTTGTGTTATTGCCATGAGTCAATATAGTAGCTAAGTGTTATCATCGATACGCTTATTTATGACATTTGCTGAAAACCTAAAGACTAGCTAAGCATAAATATGGCAACAAGAACAAAAGAGTTTGTAAAAGTTTTCTTTATCATTTTCAGTTTATCAACTAAATTGCTTGAGGAAAAGCAATGAGTTAAGCTTGGGGGAGTTGATATGTATCCAACGTATCTAATTTTCCAAACACTTTTGCTCTTGTTTTGGACTCTAATTTGCATTATTTTAATGGAACTAACCCAAAATGATGTTGTTTTCAGCAGAAATACCATGGTGTTGTTTTTGTGCAGAAATAGGAGTTCTTAAAATTGGATGAAACTGTTTGGAAAAAATTTCTGCAATATATAAAAATCAACAGAGTGAAGACCCACCGGAGGGGGTCCACTTGTTCGTGCCAAGCCAACAGGGCACGGCCACCCCTTGGGCGCGCCCTGATGCCTTGGGACCACCTGGTGGCTCCACATACCCTAATTCTAGTCCTATAAATTCTTATTTTCAGAGAGAATTATCATCACTTTTACGAGGCGGAGCCACCGTCACCACCTGTTTTTCCTCGGGAGGGCTGATCTAGAGTCTGTTTGGGATTACGGAGAGGGGGATTCAATGTCATCATCACCAACCCTTCTTCATCAACACCCCCATGATGCTCACAATCGGGAGTGAGTGATGCCTTTGTAGGATTGATGGATGGTGATGGGATTTGATAATATTTATCATGTAATATAGTTATTTTGATAGGGCTTGATCCCTAGTATCCATTATGTTCTGAGATTGATGTTGCTATGACTTTGCTATGCTTAGTGATTGTCACTAGGGCCTGAGTGCCATGATTTCAGATATGAACCTTTGATGTTTCATAAATATGAGAGTATTTTAGATCCTATCTTGCAAGTTCTTTGCACCTATTATGTGTCATGATCCACATACCCCAAGGTGACAATAATTGGGATTCTTTTCAGTGATTGTCGTAGTTTGAGGAGTTCATGTATTCACCATGTGTTAATGTTTTGTTCTGGTTCTTTATTAAAAGGAGGCCTTAATATCACTTAGATTTTCTTATGGACCCCGCTGCCATGGGAGGGCAGGACAAAAGAAGTCATGCAAGTTCTTATTATAAGCATGTATGACTATATATGGAATACATGCCTACATTATATTGATGAATTAGAGCTAGTTTTGTGTCGTTCTAGTGTGTAACTATTACATGATGAATGTCATCTAAATTATTATCCATCATCGATCCCTGGCCTACGCTTTTATATACTGAATCTTGCTAAGTTACTATTGTTGTTGATGTTGTTACCATCACTACCAAATTCTTGATGTTATTGTTCCTGTTCCTATTATTATATTGTTGTGCTACTAAATCTTTGAGACAGAGAATAACCTGGTGTGATTGAATTGACAACTCAACTGCTATGACTCCCCTTGTGTTGAATCAAAAAATTTAGGTAAAATACTTCCCTCGAAGACTATTGCGACCCCCTACACTTGTGGGTCATCAGACACCTACAGCTTGGGGAGATGTCTTGGGGTGCCCCTTCTTGGAGAGAGGGAAGTCTTGCGGGGCTAGCGCCTAGCGAGATGGCCCGGCCCTGTAGAGATATGAAATGCGACATTCCTGGAATCGGGCCCTCCAAGCGTCGTTGACTGGGCCGCTAGCAGATGGGTCGTGGTACCCTCATATCTACTGGACCAACAATTTAAATACAACGTAAAAACACAAAAACAAAAAAATCATAAAACTTTAGCAGTGGCTGATACGTCTCCAACGTATCTATAATTTTTGATTGTTCCATGCTATTATATTATCTGTTTTGGATGTTTTATATGCTATTTTATATTATTTTTGGGACTAAGCTATTAATCTAGAGCCTAGTGCCAGTTTCTATTTTTTCCTTGTTTTTGAGTTTCGTGGATAAGGAATATTAAACGGAGTCCAAATGGAATAAAACCTCCGAAATAATTTTTTCTGGAAAATATGGAAGCCACGAGACTTGAGAACCAAGGCAGAGGAGCTGCCAGAGGGCCACAAGCCCGCTTGCCATGGCTAGGGGGCCACCCATGTCGGGCAGGCTTTGTTGCGGAACGTCGCATGGGAAACGAAATTTTCCTACGCACACGCAAACCTATCCATGGTGATGAGCATCAACGAGAGGGAGAGTGGATCTACGTACCCTTGTAGATCGCTAAGCGGGAAGCGTTAAGAAACGCGGTTGGTGTAGTCGAACTTCTTCGCGATCCAAATCGCCGAGCGTCCCGCGATCCAATCACGAACCGTCCCGCGAACACATCATGATCCGTCCCGTGAACTCATCACGATCCCTCTCACGATATTGATCACGATCTGTCCCGCGAACTCATCACGATCCGTTCCGTGATCACATCACGAACCGTCTCGCGATCTCGATCACGGTCCTTCCGATCTAGCGCCGAACGGATGGCAACTCCGCGTTCAGCACACGTGCAGCTTGATGACGATCTCCACCGTCTCGATCCAGCGAGAGGAGGTGGAGAGGAGAGAGAGTTCACTGGCAGCATGACGGCGCTCCGGTGATGGTGGTGGAGCAATTCCGGCAGGGCTTCGCCTAAGCACTGCGGAACTACGATCTAGAGGAGAAACTATGCACCGGTGGAACGGGTAGCACGTGGCCGGAAATTCTGTCCAAAAACCACCCAATCCACTAGTATATATAGGAGGAGAGGATAGGAGAGGCAGCCAAGGCCTTTGGGTCGGCCGAAATAGGAGGTGGGAGCAATCCTACTTCACCTCCAATCCTAGTTGGAGTAGGATTGCCTCCTATTGGCTGATTTTCCACTTTTTGCTTTAGGACTTTCTCTCCTGTGCCATGGGCCTTTGTGTCTGTTTTCCCAGCCCACTAAGGGCTGGTTATTATTCTCCCACAGCCCATGGACCTCTTGGGGTCGAAATACCCCTCCCGGAGGTCCCCCGGTACACTACCGACACTCCCGGTACACTACCGATGAGCCCGAAACTTTTCCGGCGACCAAACTGGGACATCCTATATATGAATCTTTACCTCCGGACCATTACGGAGCTCCTCGTGACGTCCGGGATCTCATCCGGGACTCCGAACAACCTTCGGTCACCACCATACATAACTCTACACTACCGAAACGTCACCGAACCTTAAGTGTGCAGACCCTGTGGGTTCGAGAACTATGTAGACATGACCGAGACACCTCTACGGTCAATAACCAATGGCGGGATATGGACATCCACATTGGTTCCTACATATTCTACGAAGATCTTTATCGGTCGAACCTCTATGTCAAGGATTCAGTTAATCCCGTATAACGTTCCCTTTGTTCTTCAGTATGTTACTTGCCCGAGATTCGATCGTCAGTATCTCCATACCTAGTTCAACCTCGTTACTGGAAAGTCTCTTTACTCGTTCCGTAATACAAGATCCCATGACTAACACTTAGCCACATTGCTTGCAAGGCTTGTTGTGATGTTGTATTACCGAGTGGGCCCTGAGATACCTCTCCGTCACACGGAGTAACAAATCCCAGTCTCGATCCATGCCAACTCAACAAACACCATCGGAGATACCTATAGAGCACCTTTATAGTCACCCAGTTACGTTGCGACGTTTGATACACACAAGGCACTCCTCCGATATCCGTGAGTTGCATGATCTCATGTTCATAGGAACATATACTTGACATGCAGAAAACAGTAGCAATAAACTGACACGATCATATGCTATGTTTGTAGTTTGGGTCTTATCCATCACATCATTCTCCTAATGATGTGATCCCGTTATCAAATGACATCTCATGTCCATGGCTAGGAAACCTTAACCATCCTTTGATCAACGAGCTAGTCCATTAGAGGCATACTAGGGACATGGTTTTGTCTATGTATCCACACATGCATTTAAGTCTCCGATCAATACAATTATAGCATGGATAATAAACGATTATCATGAACAAGGAAATATGATAATAACTAATTTATTATTGCCTCTAGGGCATATTTCCAACAGTCTCCCACTTGCACTAGAGTCAATAATCTAGTTCACATCACCATGTGATTCGCATTGTTATGAATCTAACACCCAATGAGTTTTGGGGCTCGATCATGTTTTGCATGTGAGAGAGGTCTTATAGTCAACGGGTCTGCGATATTCAGATCCGTGTGTACTTTGCAAATCTCTATGTCAAACCGTAAACACTGCTACCACACTCCACTTGGTACTATTTCCAAATGGCTGCTCCACTATACGTATCCAGATTGCTACTACTAGTCATCCGGATAGGTGTTAAAGCTTGCATCAACGTAACTCTTTACGACGAACTCTTTATCACCTCCATAATCAAGAAACATTTCCTCAGTCCTCTGGTTACTAAGGATAATTCCGACCGCTGTCCAGTGATCCACTCCTGGACCACTCTTGTACCCCTTGACAGACTCATGGCAAGGCACACATAGGTGCGGTACACGGCATGGCATAATATAGAGCCTATGGCTAAGGCATAGGGGACGACGTTCGTCCTTTCTCTTTCTTCTGCCGTTGTCGAGCTTTGAGTCTCACTCAACTTCACAGCTTACAAATCAGACGAGAACTATTTCTCTGGCTGATCCATTTTGAACTCTTTCAAAATCTTGTCAAGGTATGCACTCATTGAAACTCTCATCAAGCATCTTGATCTATTTCTATAGATTTTGATGCTCAACAATTAGGTAGCTTTATCTAGGTCTTCCTTTGAAAAACACTTTTCAAACAACCTTTGATGCCTTCCAGAAATTCTACATTATTTCCGATCAACAATATGTCAACCACATATACTTATCAGAAACTCTACAGTGTTCCCACTCACTTTATTGCAAATAAAATTTCTCGTAAACTTTGTATAAACTACAGAAACTTTGATCACCTCATCAAAGTGTATATTCCAACTTCGAGATGCTTGCTTCAGTCCATAGAAGGATCACTAAAGCTTGCTCATCTTTTAGCATCCTTAGGACTGACAAAACCTTCTGGTTGTATCACATACAACCTTTCCTTAAGTAAACCGTTAAGGAAACGATGTTTTGACATCCATCTGCCAGATTTCATAATTGAAAATGCAGCAACTGCTAACATAATTCCAACAGACTTTTAGCATCGCTATGAGTGAGAAAGCCTCATCGCAGTCAACTCCTTGAACTTGTCACAAACAACTTTGCAACAAGTCGAGCTTTACAAATGGTGACATTCACCATCAGTGTCTGTCTTCATTCTAAAGGTCCATTTGTACTCAACGACCTGTCGTTTAACGAGCAAGTCTACCAAAGTCTATACTTGGTTTTCATACATGGATCCTATCTCGGATTTTATGGCCTCTAACCATTCGTCGGAATCCGGGCCCATCATCGCTTCTCCATAGCTCGTAGGTTCATCATTGTCCAACAACATGATCTCCAAGACAGAGTTGTCGTACCACTTAGGAGCAGTACACATCCTTGTCGACCCACGAAGTTCGATAGTAACTTGATCCTGAAGCTTCATGATCATCATCATTAACTTCCTCTTCAACTAACGTAAGCTTCATAGAAACATCTTTCTGCACTACGCTACTCTCTGGTTGAACAAAGGTTTAACAACCTCATCAAGTTCTATCTTCCTCCCACTCAATTCTTTCGAGACAAACATTTCCTCGAGAAAGGATCCGTTTAAGCAACAAACACTTTGCACTAGGATCTGAGATTGAAGGTTCACCCAACTGATCTTAGGGTATTCTATGAAGATGCATTTGTCCGCCTTGGGTTCGACCTCATTAGGTGAAAACATTTTCCACACAAGTGTCACAGCCCCAAATATTAAGAAATGACAGCTTAGGTTTCTATCAAACCATAATTCACACGGTGTCATCTCAACGGATTTAGATGATGCCCTATTTAAAGTGAATGTAGTTGTCTCTAATGCATAACCCCAAAAATTATAGTAGTAAAACGATAAGAGACATCACAGTATGCACTATATCAATAGAGCATGACTATGATGTTCGGACACACCATCACACCATGGTGTTCCAGGTAGCGTTAGTTGTGAAACAAATTTCACATTGTCTTAAGTTGTATGCCAAACTCGTAACTCAGATATTCACCTCCACGATCATATCGTGGTCATTTTTATCTTCTTGTCACGGTGATCTTTAAACTTCACTCTGAATTTGCTTGAACCTTTCAAACGATTCAGACTTGTGTTTCATTAAGTAAATATACACTATATCTACTCAAATCATCAGTGAAGGTAAGAAAATAACGATATCCACTGCACGCTACAAGACTCACTAGATTGCATACATCAACATGTATCATTTCCAATGAATCACTTGCCCGCTCCATCCAACGGGGTCCTTTAGTCATCTTGCCCAAGAGGCATGGTTCGCATGTCTCAACCGATTCGAAATCGAATGAGTCCAAATATCCATCAGCATGGAGTTTCTACATGCGCTTTATACCAATATGACATTTAGCGGCAGTGCCACAAGTATGTGGTACTATCATTATTAACTTTGTATCTTTTGACATCAATGTTATGAACATGTGTACTACTACGATCAAGATTT
This sequence comes from Hordeum marinum, assembly GCA_022496015.1. Taxonomy (NCBI): domain Eukaryota; kingdom Viridiplantae; phylum Streptophyta; class Magnoliopsida; order Poales; family Poaceae; genus Hordeum; species Hordeum marinum. The sequence goes on from CM039676.1 coordinate 326,842,576, forward strand.
CAACAAACCATTCTCACTGGGTGCATGACCACTGAAGGTATTATTCATGTAAACAGAATAACCATTATTCTCTAACTTAAATGAATAACCGTATTGCAATAAACATGATCTAATCATGTTCAAGCTCAACGCAAAACACCAAATAACATTTATTTAGGTTCGTCACTAATCCTGAAGGTAGAGAGAGCGTGCGATGTTGATCACATCAACCTTGGAAACACTTCCAACACATATCGTCACCTCACCCTTAGCTAGTTCTCCGTTTATTCCGTAGCTTTTATTTCGAGTTACTAACATTTAGCAACCGAACCTGTATCCAATACCCAGGTGCTACTAAGAGTACTAGCAAGGTACACATTAATAACTTGTATATCAAATATACTTCTATTAATGTTGCCAGCCTTCTTATCTACCAAGTATCTAGGGTTGTTCCGCTTCAGCGACCGCTCACCTCATAACAGAAGCACTTAGTCTCGGGTTTGAGTTCAACTTTGGGTTGCTTCACTAGAGCAGCAACTGACTTGCTATCCATGAAGTTTCCCTCCTTGCTCTTGCCCTTCTCGAAACTAGTGGTTTGATTAACCATCAACACTTGACGCTCCTTCTTGATTTCTACCTTCGCGGTGTCAAACATCGCGAACAGCTCAGGGATCAACATTTCTTTCCCTGGCATTTTATAGTTAATCACCAAGTGCTAGTAGCTCAGTGACAGTGACTTGGAGAACTACATCAATCACTATCTTATCTGGAAGATCAACTCCCACTCGATTCAAGCGATTGTAGTACCCAGACAGTCTGAGCACATGCTCGACGATTGAGCTATTCTCTTTCATCTTGCAGGCAAAGAATCTCGTTGGAGATCCTATATCTCGCAACTTGGGCACGAGCCTGAGATCACAATCTCAGCTCTTAGAACATCTCATATGTTCCGTGACGTTCAAAACGTTTCGGAGCCTCAATTCTAAGCCGTAATGCATGACGCACTAAACTATCAAGTAGTCATCGAAACGTGCATGTCAGATGTTCACAACATCTACAGACGACGCTAGATGGGGTGGCGCACCGAGCGGTGCATTAAGGACATAAGCCTTTTGTGCAGCAATGAGGAAAATCCTCAGATCACGGACCCAGTCCGCAATTTTGCTACCAACATCTTTCAATTCTATTTCTCTAGGAACATATAAAAATACAAGGGAGCTACAGCGCGAGCTAGTAATCTACAACATAATTTGCAAAGACACTTTGACTATGTTCATGATAATGAGTTCAATTAATCATATTACTTAAGAACTCCCACTCAAATTGACATCCCTCTGATCATTCGAGTGATACATGATCCAAATTTACCAACTCAAGTCCGATCATCACGTGAGTTGAGGTGGCTGCAATGGTGAACATCATCATGTTGATTATATCTACTATATGACTCATGTTCGACCTTTCGGTCTCTTGTGTTCCGAGGCCATGTATGTACATGCTAGGCTCGTCAAGTTTAACTCGAGTGTTCTGCATGTGCAACACTGGCTTGCACCCGTTGTATGTGAACGTAGAGTCTATCACACCCGATCATCACGTGGTGTCTCAACACGACGAACTTTCGCAACGATGCACACTCGGGGAGAACACAATTTAGCTTGAAATTAAGTGAGGGATCACCTTATAATGCTACCGTCGTCCTAAGCAAAATAAGGTGCATAAAAAGGATTAACATCACATGCAAATCATAAGTGACATGATATGGCCATGAACTTGTGCTTTTGATCTCCATCTAGAAAGCACCGGCATGATCTCCATCGTCACCGGCACGACACCATGATCTCCATCATCTTGATCTCCATCAACGTGTCGCCATCGGGGTTGTCACGCCCTACATGCTTCTACTACTATTGCTACCGTAGCGATAAAGTAAAGCATTACATAGCGCTTAATGATTGACACGCAGGTCATACAATAATTAAAGACAACCCTATGGCTCCTGCCGGTTGCCGTATTCAACGACATGCAAGTCGTGAAATTCTATACATCACATGATCATCTCATACATCACATATATCTCATCATGTAATTGGCCATATCACATCACAACATACCCTCCAAAAACAAGTTAGACGTCCTCTAATTGTTGTTGCATGTTTTACGTGGCTGCTACGGGTATCTAGCAAGAACGATTCTCACCTACGCATAAACCACAACGGTGATACATAGATTGCTTTTCAACCTTCTCAAGGACCGCCTTTCTCGAATCCGATCCAACTAAAGTGAGAGAAACTGTCACCCGCAAGCCATCTAGGAACAAGTTGCGTCAAGGGAACCGGTCTCTCGTAAGCGTACGAGTAATGTTGGTCCGGGCCGCTTCATCTCACAATCCCGCTGAACCAAAATACGACCAAGGGAGGAAGCAATCTAAGCATCAACTCCCACAAACCTTTTGTGTTCTACTCGAGATCTCATCGAACCATCAACCTAGCTCATGATGCCACTGTTGGGGAACGTCGCATGGGAAACAAAATTTTCCTACGCACACGCAAACCTATCCATGGTGATGAGCATCTACGAGAGGGAGAGTGGATCTACGTACCCTTGTAGATCGCTAAGCGGGAAGCGTTAAGAAACGCGGTTGGTGTAGTCGAACTTCTTCGCGATCCAAATCGCCGAGCGTCCCGTGATCCAATCACGATCCGTCTCATGATCTTGATCATGATCTGTCCCGCAAACTCATCACGATCCGTTCCGTGATCACATCACGAACCGTCTCGCGATCTCGATCACGGTCCTTCCGATCTAGCGCCGAACGGATGGCAACTCCGCGTTCAGCACATGTGCAGCTTGATGACGATCTCGACCGTCTCGATCCAGCGAGAGTAGGTGGAGAGGAGAGAGAGTTCACTGGCAGCGTGACGGCGCTCCGGTGATGGTGGTGGAGCAATTCCGGCAGGGCTTCACCTAAGCACTGCGGAACTACGATCTAGAGGAGAAACTATGCACCGGTGGAACGGGTAGCACGTGGCCGGAAATTCTGTCCAAAAACCACCCAATACACTAGTATATATAGGAGGAGAGGAGAGGAGAGGCAACCAAGGCCTTTGGGTCGGCCGAAATAGGAGGTGGGAGCAATCCTACTTCACCTCCAATCCTAGTTGGAGTAGGATTGCCTCTTATTGGCTGATTTTCCACTTTTTGCTTTAGGACTTTCTCTCCTGTGCCATGGGCCTTTGTGGCTGTTTTCCCAGCCCACTAAGGGCTGGTTATTATTATCCCACAGCCCATGGACCTCTTGGGGTCGAAATACCCCTCCTGGAGGTCCCCCGGTACACTACCGGCACTCCCGGTACACTACCGATACTCCCGGTACACTACCGATGAGCCCGAAACTTTTCCGGCGACCAAACTGGGACATCCTATATATGAATCTTTACCTCCGGACCATTCCGGATCTCCTCGTGACGTCCGGGATCTCATCCGGGACTCCAAACAACCTTCGGTCACCACCATACATAACTCTACACTACCGAAACGTAACCGAACCTTAAGTGTGCAGACCCTGTGGGTTCGAGAACTATGTAGACATGACCGAGACACCTCTACGGTCAATAACCAATGGAGGGACCTGGACATCCACATTGGTTCCTACATATTCTACGAAGATCTTTATCGGTCGAACCTCTATGTCAAGGATTCAGTTAATCCCGTATAACGTTCCCTTTGTTCTTCGGTATGTTACTTGCCCGAGATTCGATCGTCGGTATCTCCATACCTAGTTCAGCCTCATTACTGGCAAGTCTCTTTACTCGTTCCGTAATACAAGATCCCATGACTAACACTTAGCCACATTGCTTGCAAGGCTTGTTGTGATGTTGTATTACCGAGTGGGCCCTGAGATACCTCTCCATCACACGGAGTAACAAATCCCAGTCTCGATCCATGCCAACTCAACAAACACCATCGGAGATACCTGTAGAGCACCTTTATAGTCACCCAGTTACGTTGCGACGTTTGATACACACAAGGCACTCCTCCGATATCTGTGAGTTGCATGATCTCATGGTCATAGGAACATATACTTGACATGCAGAAAACAGTAGCAATAAACTGACACGATCATATGCTATGTTTGTAGTTTGGGTCTTATCCATCACATCATTCTCCTAATGATGTGATCCCGTTATCAAATGACATCTCATGTCCATGGCTAGGAAACCTCAACCATCCTTTGATCAACGAGCTAGTCCATTAGAGGCATACTAGGGACATGGTTTTGTCTATGTATCCACACATGCATTTAAGTCTCCGATCAATACAATTATAGCACGGATAATAAACGATTATCATGAACAAGGAAATATGATAATAACTAATTTATTATTGCCTCTAGGGCATATTTCCAACAGGCTTGTGGGCCCCTGGCACCTCCCCTAACCCTAATCTTTGGCCTATAAATACCCAAATATTCCATCATTATCAGAACGAGCCACGAAAACACTTTTCCGCCGCGAGAAGCTTCCGTTTCCGAGAGATCCAATCTTGGAGCCTTTTCCGGTAATCTGCCGGAGGGGGATTCGATCACGGAGGGCATCTATATCAACTCCATTGCCCCACCGATGATGCGTGAGTAGTTCACCACAGACCTATGGGTCCATATCTAGTAGCTAGATGGCTTCTTCTCTCTCTTTGCTTCTCAATACCATGTTCTAAATGATCTTCATGGAGATCTATCCGATGTAATACTCTTTTGCGGTGTGTTTGTCGAGATCCGATGAATTGTGGGTTTATGTTCAAATTATCCATGAATATTTTTTGAGTCTTTCCTGAATTCTTATATGCATGATTTCATATCTTTCCAAGTCTCTTCGAGTTATTCGTTTGGTTTGGCCAACTAGATTAGTAATTCTTACAATAGGAGAAGTGCTTAGTTTTGGGTTCAATCTTGCGGTGTCCTCACCCAGTGACATAGTAGGGGTAGCGAGGCACATATTGTATTGTTTCCATCAAGGGTAAAAAGATGGGTTATTCATCATATTGCTTGAGTTTATCCCTCTACATCATGTCATCTTACCTAATGCGTTACTCTGTTCTTCATGAACTTAATACTCTAGATGTAGGCAGGAGTCGGTCGATGTGTGGAGTAATAGTAGTAGATGCAGAATTGTTTTGGTCTACTTGTCACGGACATGATGCCTATATGCATAATCATTGCCTTGGATATCTTCATAATTATTCGCTTTTCTATCAATTGCTCGACAGTAATTTGTTCGCCCACCCTAATACTGGCCATCATGAGAGAAGCCATCTAGTGAAACCTATGGCCCCCGGGTCTATTTTCCATATTATATTTTCATATCTAAAACCAAAAACACCAAAAATACTTGCTGCATTGTTGAAGCACCCTATTATATCTATCTCTACTAGATCTCATCTTTACAAATAACCGTGAAGGGATTGACAACCCCTCTATAGTGTTGGGTGCAAGAGTTTGATTCCTTGTGCAGGTATATATATTGGTGGCTCTCTTGTATATATAGTTTGGTTCTCAAAAACTGAGGGAAATACTTATCTACTTTTCGGCAACAAACCGTTCGTCTTCACGGGAAACCGATGCATGCTCGAGAAGTAGCAAGAAGGATTTCTGGCGCCGTTGCCGGGGAGATACATAGCAAGTCAAGGATACCAAGTACCCATCAGAAACTCATCTCTTGCATTTACATTATTTTCCATTTGCCTCTCGTTTTCCTCTCCCCCACTTCTAAAACGATTTTCAAAAATATTTGCCTTTCACCCTTTCCCGTTCGTCTTCTTGCTTGTGTACTTGATTACTCGCTTTGTCATCATGTCTGAAACAAAGGAGGTTATCATTGAAAATCAGGGGGGTATCACTAGTACTAATCCTGAGGAAAAATTTGAATCTTGTTCTCTAGATCATGAAACTGAATCTCTTTTTAAAACTAAAACTTTTCAAGTTGGAGATGGAAACATTATCGGTAAGGGCGTTATTCAAGAATTCTTTGATTGTACGGGAACAATACCTATGAGTAAGAGATCTATTCTTCTTAGCACGGATAGTTATGCGGATGCTATTGTCATGCTCATTGAAAAATTGGAAAGGAAATTTGTGCACATTCATCCTGCTTTGCAGAAATTGTTTTATGAACTTCCCAATATTAATCATCCTAAAGCTAAAAAGATTGCTACTATTATCCTTATACGAGAATTTGATTTCATCATACAAGAAGCTAGGGAGATTTTTGCCTTCTACAATAAAGATGTTGAACACCCTCCTATTGAAGAAATCCTCCATTATAAAGAAACCTTCCATAGCCTCGAATCTAGAGACTATCAATCTTATAGTGAAAATCTTAGGAAGAGAGCTCCCTACGAAGAAATAACTCACACCCTATATCATGAAACTTATGAGGAATTTGATTGGGTTACTAGGGGAATTTTGGAAGGGTATGAGGATGATTTACTTGAAAATATGATCAAAGAACCTCTTAGAAATAAGATACATGTGTTATATGATGATATTTATGGTGATGATCTAGACTACGGGTTTATGAATGTTAAAATCACTAACCACAGCCCCTTTCATGATTTAAGTTCTTCTACTAGAAAAGAAATAAAGGAAAGGATGGATATATTTAGGAAATCTTTTGATGGATTGATTAAGTTTGGATTGTTCACCAATGATGATAATACCTAGATCTATTGCGTTTTGCCTAGCTAGGGGCGTTAAACAATAGCGCTTGTTGGGAGGCAACCCAATTTTATTTTGCTTTCAGTTTTTTGATTCTGTTTTGGTGTGTTTGGCACATTATTACTTATGTAGTAATTGTGTTTTGTGTTTAAATTAGTGTTTGATCCAATTAAAACCTTTGGGGTGATCTATGGTAGTTGTTGATTTGATCTTGCTGGAAAACAGAAACTTTTGTGCTCAGTCCAGGATTTTTCTGATTTTTTAGAGCGTCAAATTTATTTGTAATTTTTACACAGGATTGATATACAAATTTCCCTGGCTTTCCTAATTTTACAGAATTTTTACAGTTAAATAAGTATTCAAAGTTTACAGATTTCTGCAGACTGTTCTGTTTTGGACAGATTCTGTTTTCTTTGTGTTGTTTGCTTATTTTGATGTATCTATGGGTCCTATTGGGGGGTATGAGTCATGGAGAAGTTAGAATACAGTAGTTATTACACAAATATAAATAAAGAATGAGTTCACAATAGTACCGAAAGTGGTGGTTTATTTTTCTTATACTAACGGATCTCATGAGTTTTCTGTTGAGTTTTGTGTTGTGAAGTTTTCAAGTTTTGGGTGAAGATTTGATGGACTATGGAATAAAGAGTGACAAGAGCCTAAGCTTGGGGATTCCATGGCACCCCAAGTCATATTCAAGGATACCAAAAAGCCTAAGCTTGGGGATGCCCCGGAAGGCATCCCCTCTTTCGTCTTCAATCCATCGGTAAATTTACTTGAGGCTATATTTTTATTCACCACATGATATGTGTTTTGCTTGGAGCGTCTTGTATGATATGAGTCTTTTATTGTTAGTTTGCCACAATCATCCTTGCTGCACACATCTTTAGATAGAGACACGCTGAATCGTGAATTTGTTGGAATACTCTATATGCTTCACTTATATCTTGTGAGCTAGGCAATGTTGCTCTAGTGCTTCACTTATATCTTTATAGAGCATGGTGGTGTTATTTTTTAAATAAATTCTTGAACTCTCGTTCCTCACTTATATTATTTTGAGAGTTTCTTAAAACAACATGTTATTTTTTTAGGTTATGAATTTAGTCCTAATATAATGGCATCCAAGAGGGATATAATAAAAACTTTCATATTAAGTGCATTAACAACTATGAGAAGTTGGATTCCTTGCATATAGTTTTGAGACAATAGGGATGGTAATATGAGAGTCATGCTAGTGAGTAGTTGTGAATTTAATAGATACGTGTGTTAAAGCTTGTGATTCCCGTAGCATGCACGTATGGTGAACCGCTATGTAACAAAGTCAGAGCATGACTTGTCTAATGATTGTCGACCTTTGTGTGAGGGTCGGGAGCGCGTGTTGGTTAACTCCTACCAACCTCTCCCCTAGGAGCATGCGTCTAATGCTTTGTTTGATGACTAATAGACTTTTGCAATAAGTATGTGATTTCTGTATGACTAATGTGAGTCCATGGATTATACGCACTCTCACCCTTCCATCTTTGCTAGCCTCTCTAGTACCGCGCAACTTTCACCGATACATCAAACCCTCCTTCCTCAAAATAGCCACCATATATTCCTCAAAATAGACACCATACCTACCTATTATGGCATTTGCATAGCCATTCCGAGATATATTGCCATGCAACTTCCACCATGTAGTTTTTCTATGACTTGCATCATCACTTCATATTGCATATAGAGTTATATCTTTTCATAGGAATCGAGTTGTAATTTATTTTTCTTTGAGTTATAAGTAAATAAAAGTGTGATGATTTTTCATTAATATAGCATTTTCCCATGAGAGAAAAGGATGATGGAGGCTATGACTCCCTCACAAGTTGGGACGAGTATCCGGACTTTACAAAAAATAAAAGAGGCCAACGAAGCCCAAACAAAAAAAGAGAGGCTAAAGAAGCCCACCAAAAAAGTGAGAGAAAGAGAGAAGGGACAATTGCTACTATATTTTTCCACACTTGTGCTTCAAAGTAGCACCATAATCTTCATGATAGAGAGTCTCCTATTTTGTCACTTTCATATAACTAGTGGATATTCATATTGCACGACCACTTAGTTTTCTTTTTGAGCTTTCATACACTTATAGCTCTAAGTCTAAGTGCATTTGTTGCATGGCAATCCCTACTCATTCACATTGATATCTATTGATGGGCATCTCCATAGCCCGTTGATACGCCTAGTTGATGTGAGACTATCTTCTCCTTTTTCCCTTGCACCCCCACCATATTCTATTCCACCTATAATGCTATATCCATGGCTCACGCTCATGTATTGCGTGAAAGTTGAAAAGGTTTGAGAACACCAAAAGTGCGAAACAATTGCTTGACTTGTTCATCGGGGTTGTGCATGATTTAGATACTTTGTGTGGGGAAGATGGAGCATAGCCAGAACATATGATTTTGTAGGGATAACTTTCTAAGGCCATGTTATTTCGAAAGGACACGACTACCTTGTTGGTGTGCTCGAAGTATTACTGTTTTTATGTCAATATTAGACTATTGTTTTGAATCTAACGGATCTGAATATTCATGCCACAATAAAGAATATTACATGGATAAATATGTTGGGTAGCATTCCACATAAAAAATTCTGTTTCTATCATTTACCTACTCGAGGACGAGCAGGAATTAAGCTTGGGGATGCTGATACGTCTCCAACGTATCTATAATTTTTGATTGTTCCATGCTATTATATTATCTGTTTTCGATGTTTTATATGCATTAATATGCTATTTTATATTATTTTTGGGACTAACCTATTAATCTAGAGCCTAGTGCCACTTTCTGTTTTTTCCTTGTTTTGAGTTTCGCAGATAAGGAATGCTAAACGGAGTCTAAACAGAATAAAACCTCCGGAATGATTTTTTCTAGAAAATATGGAAGCCACGAGACTTGAGAACAAAGGCGGAGGAGCTGCCACGGGGCCACAAGCCAGCTTGCCGCGGCTAGGGGGGCCACCCGCGCCAGGCAGGCTTGTGGGATCTGGCACCTCCCCTAACCCTAATCTTCAGCCTATAAATACCAAATATTCTATCATTATCAGAACGAGCCACAAAACACTTTTCTGCCACCAGAAGCTTCCGTTCCCAAGAGATCCAGTCGTGGAGCCTTTTCCGGTAATCTGCCGGAGGGGGATTCGATCACGGAGGGCATCTACATCAACTCCATTGCCCCTCCGATGATGCATGAGTAGTTCACCACAGACCTACGGGTCCATAGCTAGTAGCTAGATGGCTTCTTCTCTCTCTTTGCTTCTCAATACCATGATCTTCATGGAGATCTATCCGATGTAATACTCTTTTGCGATGTGTTTGTCGAGATCCGATGAATTGTTGGTTTATGTTCAGATTATCCATGAATATTATTTGAGTCTTTCCTGAATTCTTACATGCATGATTTCATATCTTGGCAAGTCTCTTCGAGTTATTGGTTTTGTTTGGCCAACTAGATTGGTAATTCTTGCAATAGGAAAGTGCTTAGTTTTGGGTTCAATCTTGCGGTGTTCTCACCCAGTGACATAGTAGGGGTAGCGAGGCACGTATTGTATTGTTGACATCAAGGGTAAAAATATGGGGTTTTCATCATATTGCTTGAGTTTATCCCTCTACATCATGTCATCTTACCTAATGCATGACTCTGTTCTTCATGAACTTAATACTCTAGATGGAGGCAGGAGTCGGTCGATGTGTGGAGTAATAGTAGTAGATGCAGAATCGTTTCGGTCTACTTGTCACGAACATGATGCCTATATGCATAATCATTGCCTTGGATATCTTCATAATTATTCACTTTTCTATCAATTGGTCGACAGTAATTTGTTCACCCACCGTAAAACTTGCCATCATGAGGGAAGCCATCTAGTGAAACCTATGGCCCTCGGGTCTATTTTCCATATTATTTTTTCAGATCTAAAACCAAAAACACCAAAAAATACTTGTTGCATTGTTTTTACTTTTAGTTTTACTTTCCGTTCAAGCACCCTATTATATCTATCTCTACTAGATCTCATCCTTTCAAATAACTGTGAAGGGATTGACAACCCCTTCTAGTGTTGGGTGCAAGAGTTTGATTCCTTGCGCAGGTATATCTATTGGTGGCTCACTTGTATCTCCTACTGGATTGATACCTTGGTTCTCAAAAACTAAGGGAAATACTTATCTACTTTGCTGCATCAAACTGTTCCTCTTCATGTGAAACCAACGCATGCTTGAGAAGTAGCAATGGCGCGGGCAAAGGTTTACCAACAACGTGCCTTTAATAGTGGCGCTTAACTCACACTCGCGCTGGAGATAAGCAGTAGTAGCACTCGTCGAACGCGCACTACTCCTATGTTAACTTACCAGTAGCGCTGGGTTGAAAGGATGCTACTTCTAAAAGTTAGTTGTAGCGCCATAGCAGTAGCACGTGTATCCGCACTACTGGTAGCTCAAAAAATCCAACGCTACTGGTAAGGTTTTCCCTAGTAGTGTGCGCAAACAAGTTGGATGCACACCCACTTAGCTTCCATTGAACATTCATACATTTATAGCTCTAGTGCATCTATTTTATGGCAATCCCTACTCCTTACATTAATATCAATTGATGGGCATCGCCATAGCCCATTGATCCGTCTAGTTGATGTGTGACTTTGTTTCCACTTTGTCTCCTTTTGATACCTACCACCATACTCTGTTCCACCCATATGCTATATCCATGGTTCACGCTCATGTACTGTGTGAAGTTGACAATGCTGAAGCACGTTAGAAGTACGATCCAATTGCTTGGTTTGACACCGGGGTGCTCATGATTTATACTTATGCGGTCAAGACGGAGTCATGCCATGCTTAATATGATAAAATAAGTAGGAAATAACATTCTTCAAGGATCATATATTTTGAATAATAATGATTATGTTATTTATCTTTATGGATATTATCAATTAGTTCATCGTTTCTCACTGATCATATCTAAAAGCGATTACATGTTGGGTAGCATGTCATATCAAAATTTCCGTTTTTATCATTTACCTACTCGACGACGAGCATGAATTAAGCTTGGGGATGCTGATACGCTCCAACGTATCTATAATTTTTTATTGTTCCATGCTACTATATTATCAATCTAGGATACTTTATATGTAATTATATGCTAGTTTATACCATTTTTGATAACTAACATATTGACCGGTTCCTAGTGCAAGTTGATGTTTATTTTGCATGTTTTTGGTTTTCCAGGAAATTAGTTCCAAACGAAGTCCAAACGCTATGAAACTTTTTGATGATTTTTTTCTGATCAAAAGGGACCCTGGAAGCTTCGGGGGGAATTAGGAAGAGAGACCAGGAGACAACAAGGCAACAGGGCGCGCCCAGGGGGTAGGCGCACCCTGTTACCATGTAGGCCCCTCGTGGCTCCGTATGACCTATTTCCACCTCCATAAGTTCTCTAAAATCAGGAAATCAACAGAGAGCCACCCGAAACACTTTTTTCGTCGCCGTAAGTCTTTGTTCTGATGGGAGCCCATCTGGACACCTTTTTTGATACTCTGCCGGAGGGGGAATCGGTCACGGAGGCCTTCTTCATCAGCCTTGCTACCTCCATGATGATGTGTGAGTAGCCCACCAAAGACCTACAGGTTCGTAGCCAGTACCTAGATGGATTTCTCTCTCTCTTTGATCTTCAATACCATGTTCATCGTGATCCTCGCTGTGATTTATCCGATGTAATCTTCTTTTGCGGTGTGTTTGTTGGGATCCCATGAATTGTGTGTTTATGATCAGATTGTTCATTGAAAGTAATTGAGTCTTCTCTAAATTCTATTATGCATGATTGTTATAACTTCGTATTTCTCTCCGATCTATCGATTTGGTTTTGCCAACTAGATTGATTTATCTTTAGCGGGGGTGGTGCATCGTAATAGGTTCAATCTTGCGATGTTCTATATCCTAGTGACAGAAAGGGACAAGACACATGTTTATATTATTTCCATTAAGGATAAAATGACAGGATCTGAACATATTGCTTGTCTTATCTTGTCTACATCATGTCATCTTGCTCCAAGCATTATTCTATCTGTTATGAACTCAATACCATAGATGCAAGTAGGAGTCAGTCGATTGGTGGAGTAATAGTACTAGACGCAAAATTGTTTCGGTCTACTTGTTTATGGACGTGATGACTATATACATGGTCATCGTCATGAATAACGTGTCATAACTATGCACAATTCTGTCAATTGCTCAACAGTAATTTGTCTATCCACTTTATGGTATGTTCAAGAGACAAGGCTGTAGCGAAAATTATTCCCCCGGGTCTACTTAACCATAAATACTAAAACCCTAAAAATACTTTGCTCTAATTTATTTATTGTTATTTCTCTACCTTTATATCATGTATCTCCATCAAAATTTAATCCTTGCAAGTAACGAATTCAAGGGGCTTGACAACCCTCTTACCTGCGTTGGGTGCAAATGTTTGGTTTTGTGTGTGTAGGTGCTGTTGAAGGGAGTTTGCTTGGTTCTCCTATTGGTTCGATAACCTTGGTTCTCAATGAGGGAAATACTTATCTCTATTGTGTTTGCATCTCCTCTCCTCTTCGAAGAAAATCCCAACGCAACTCACAAGTAACACGAGTCTCTAAATAACGGGATTGCGGAGAGTGATACCTATATAAAGACTGACAAAGCATGCCCAAAGTTCCGCTTCCTCCACACTTGTACAAAACACAATAAATTCCCGCAAAGACATGATGAGCTTTCCCGGAGGAGTCCCTGACCACCACTCAAACACTTGCAACGCTATGCTCTCCACAAAGCTAATCAATATTGAGCTTGATATAATCAGAAGGTGAGGATTGCGTGAAGTTTCACTTGTGGTTTTTGGATGGCTATTGTGGTGCGGGGTGTTGCGCATCTTCTCTTGCGTGTGCCATGTCGGGGTGAACACGGCTCTCAGCGTGTCATGATATCGAGAAGGTTTAGTCCTGTTCGTGTTGGTTTTCGTTTGATTTCCCCTAATTAATTAGGCATTATCTTCTTAATTAATGAAACGGCAACGCTTTTTTTTTTCTCTTACAAAATCCAAATGATAAGTGTCACATGTCAGGTGCCGGACACTTCGACCCTAACGTTTTTGATGGTTATTCTAGTCACGAAGGGATGGCACCACACGACAAGTTTCTACCAAAAATAAACCAAAGCACGAACGCTATTAAAGTTGCCATCCTTGCGTCATTAAATTTAGGGAAAAGATAACGCCCACACATGTGGGCGTTTGCATCTCGCCCACACACATGGATCAACGTTCGTTTGTGTTTGCACGAATCTTGGCATGTTTTGCCAGATTTTTTATGCCACGTAGGACTGGGCTCGTGTATGGGCATTCATCCGGTTGCCCACACGCCCGTTTCACCACGCGGAGGGGCTGGTGTGTGGGCGTTTAGCAGTTCGCCCACACACCAGTTTCACGCACGCAGAGGAGCTGGTGTGTGGGCGTTTAGCAATTCGCCCACACGTCCGTCTCCTTTCCCACACCCAAAGCTGTCAGTTGCCATGTGTTTTGCAGGGTACATGGCAACTGCCCTAGTGTGCTTGTAAGCAGATGGCAACTCTCTCTTTACCCGAACATGTTATTTTGCCATGTCTTTTTTGTAGTGTTACATGACAACTGTCTACTGTTAGTAGGTGGCAACTCCTAAAGTTTTCAAATCATGGCAACCGTAGTAGACGATGCCATACATGGCAACAATCGCAGTTGTCCATAAATGGCATCTGACACTTGACCTGAGAGGGTAACTGCAGTTGAGCAACCATGGCAACTGTAGTTCAGCAACATGGCAACTGTAGTTAAACGAACATGGAAGAGGGTCCGGACCATGGCAATTGTGGCGACATGCGATGGCTGTCACGCGGGCGTGCGGGACCGTAAGATAGAAGGCCGGACGTGCGGGCGTGTGGGCGTTACCAGTTTTACCCACACGTACCGTCTGGACGGAACCGCGAGACAGGAAGGTCGGGCGTGTGAGCATTACTTATTTTGCCCACACGTAGGCGTGTGGGCTAGTTCTCTTACATACCACACGAAACATGTGGCCAGACCCTTTAACGCCCACACGTGTGGACGCTATCGAAACCCTAAATTTACTGTAAAAGGAGCTTCGAGTTGACATGTGCTCGTTACTGATGTACATGGTCCTTTCAAGAAAGATACGTCCTCCGGTCCTTTTTAGTCTGCATATAAGTTTTGTCCGATGTCAAAACACCTCTATTTTAACCAAACTTACAGAAAAAGTATAAACATTCACAATGTCAAATCAATATTTTTAGATTCATTATGAGATGTAGTTTCATAGTATATATATTTGTTATTGTAGATGTTTATATCTTTTAATATATATATGGTCAAAGTTTGCATAATTTGACTTAACAAAAATCTAATACGCGAAGTAAAAAGGACCGGAAGGAATACAAGGCGCTCTACAGGAGATGCTGTGCGGCAGTACCTGTATGAGATGCTGCCCAACACATCAGCCATATGGGCTCAATTTGTGCAAAGCAGCCTACTCGAACAGTCCGCGCGCCGTTGCAATCGATGGCACGTTCACTGTCTTCCTCCACTCGGGCGCAGATGGCAAAATTGAGCGTCCATGCATTCGCCCGCTTGTCGCGCGCCACCGCTGACAAATTAAGATGCCGACGTCAAAGATAGTCACCGCCTCCGCATGGCTGTATAACTGCACCACCGTCTCGGTCTTCCTACGTCAAAAGGTCGCCGCGCTCGCGCTCGCTACGCACCTACCCTGCCTGCATGTGAACCAGCACGAACGCAGCAACGCGACATGGCCCGCGCTCCCGCCCCCGCCCTCGCCGGATGCATCCTCGTCGTCGCCATCGTGCTCGCGGTGGCGGCCTCTCCCGTCCGCGCGGCAGCCCCGCCGGCTGCCTCTCCGGAGAAGTCTAAGGCCACGTCGTTGCCGGCCGCCGCGCTGTCGAAGGCGCACGGCGCGGCGGTCGGGGTGGTCAACACCCTCGAGGCTGGCGTGTCCGGGACCCTTGGGATGCTGAAGAGCACGCTGGGCGGACGTAAGGGTAAGGCCTCCGCTGTCGCCGGTGCCCCGGAGGGAGGCGCGCCCGCCATGGCCCCAGCTGCCGCAGGCGGCCGGCGGCATGGCGCGCCGACCATGGCCCCTGCCGCTTCCGCCCCTGAACACGGCGCACATGCCAGGAGCCCTGCCGCTGGCGTCCGGGAGTTTGGCTCGGCAGCCATGGGCCCTGCCGCCGGCGCCCCGGGGCATGTCTCAGCAGCCATGAGCCCCGCCGCCGCCGCCCCAGGGTATGGCTCAGCAGCCATGGGCCCTGCCTCCCGCGCTCCGAAGTCCGCCATGGGCCCCGACGCCGAATCTCCGGGGCACCACGCTTTCGTCATGGAAATAGGCGGCGCCTCCGCTCCTACCGCCGAGAGCGGGGAGGACGAGGAGGCCGAGGAGGCCCCAGCGGGCGCCCCCCACGTCAAGGCCGGGGCCCCTGGCCACTCCGTCTCTGAAGCGCCGAGCGCCGCCGGCCCTGGCTCGAAAGAGTCCAGCGAAGAAGCCGCATTCCCGCCCGACACGCCCATTGCCAGCGAGGCCCCCATGGCCGAGGTCACCAGTTCCACGGACAAAAGCTCGCCGGCTACTGAAGAAACCCCCGCCGCCGCCGAGGGGGAGGGGCCCGCGGCGGAGGCTCCTGGTCCCGACGCCGAGACGGCCGACCACGCTGGCGGAGCGAGCGTCGTCAAGTCCAGCGGCCTCGGGCCCGTCGTTGCGTTCTTCACCGCCGTCGTGTGCGTCGTGGCTGCTCTCTAAGACGGCCGCGCGACGAGGCGCCGCGCACCCGAGGCCGGCGCACGGTGGAGCTCGACTCTGGAGGGCAATGCATGCATGCACTGGTGCACGAGACAAGTGCCGTGCTAAGCATGCATGGGGATCATGAACTTGGGAAAGACTGGAAGAGCACACGAAAAGAAACGAAGTGGTCACTTACAAATTGTACTTCGAGCTTGGATGTGTATATCCATTGCCATTCTTCAATAGTTTTGATTGATTATGTTGTGTTATCGTTTCAAGCAAGAGATCGATGCAGATCCTATCCAAGTAGGTGTACGTGGATATTTTCCCGTGATCGGAGAACAAGTGCAGAAGGTGACGCTGAGAGCGTGAACTGTTTCAAACTTTCAGATTCAGTTGTTTCATGTGTCCGGATGAAAGCTTTGCGACAGAAGAAAAATACTCACTTGTAAAGAAATATAACAAGGTTTAGATCACTATTTTAATGATCTAAATGCTTTTTTTTTACAAAGGGAGTGCTTATCTACCACACATGAAATATTAGAGTGGATCTTGTTTTCCCCTTCTCTATGTATGATCCCGCGGCAGGCGAAAGGGAGGCGACTCGTGTGCCACCGTTGTGTGTTGGTGAGTCGACGGGTTCCTTCACCCTCTGTCGGACGCTCTGGCAGTGGGAAGGTGGATGGACCTTCTTGTCTCACTCATGGTGTGTAGATAGGTTAGGGCTAGGTTTTCGGTCGTCGGTTGTTTCAGTTTCGACTCTTATGGTGGCAACATTGAATAAAGGTGCTCTGGACTTCTTCCTCACGGCTTATTGTGCGGTGGTGGATCTGGAAGCAGGTTTCCCAATCGGGGAAGGCGGTCGCCTTGTGGTTTGGTTCTTGCTCTTGCATTGCCGTCGCGGCAATGCATCTTCTGGCATTGTTGTGGAGTCTGAGAGCTTTTACAGGAGCATTGCACCGGCGGTGCTGATTCTACAGATGTTTGTCGGTGGTCAAGTACACGCCATATTTTTCCTCTCTCCCGATCACCGGTGAGAGAGGTGGTGGATTCAAATGGTGCCCCGATTCAATGCTTCTCCGGCGTGTTGGTTCTTATGGACAAAAGTTGTTGACTTCCCACTCACAAAGATCCCGTCCGCGGATAACAAGATCACACTGACTTCGTGTGGGAATGGCGACGACAACGTGCCTGCAGTTCGCGTTGGTGAATGTGTTGGGTTGGCTCCTTAGGGACCCTGGTGTAATTTTCAACCTTTGTAGAGTGTTGTGTATCACCGGTTATCCTTATTATTAATAGATATGAGGTGTTTTCGCATAAAAACAACATGAATGGGATTGGTACATCCGATTTTGGTGATATATGGTACTACAATATACCCATATACTCAAAAACAAGATGAAACTTGATTAAAATATAATAATGCACCCTTCTTTTCCCTGTTATTACATAATCAAATATTACTTATACACCGGGAATCCAGAAAAACATGCATGATAAAACATTGTGTGTTGCTGTCAAATAAGATAAGATTCTACCCGCAGAAAAATATAAACTTCAACAAAACTAAAACCATGGCACAATTCTCTCCATGATGATGGATGGTGGATCAATGCACACTATATACCCACTAGTAGAGAAACGAGCATTAGAAGTGTCCCCTAGAAGTGGTTGTGACAAACGCATCTAATGATCACATCAAATACGGTTATTGTTGGTATACAACGCACCGGATGCGGTTTGTAATATAAAAGTGTTTGCACGGTATATTGGTGATGGTTTTTATTTCTAAACTGCCTCCAATGTTTCAATATAGTAGGCGGTCTCACTTTAGGAACCGCATGCATGTGTTGAGTACCTCGTGGCGCAGCCTTTCTCTTCTCTTTGTCTCAGGATTATCAGGCATCATCCATTAACTTTTTGTACATTCCCATGCCCCTTCCCCATTCTATGACCAAACCCTAGTGAAACCCTAGCACCGCACATCTAGCATTGAACTCGTTGCGCACATCGGCCATTCCATGACATCGCGGGTGGCCCATCTGCCCATCCGCGGTGGCACAATGGCTTTTCTGCATATGCCCGGTTGTGAGGTGGCAGATCGGTCCATCCGCGACGGCACGTTGGTAGATCGGCCCATCCACAGTGGCGCGGTGGCACATCCTCCGCTAAGGTCTCCATAGGCAAACTCCATCACATGGGAGGACCCCTATGAAGTCCTCCTGGATATCCGACACGGTGAGTTTCCAATTTGTTGCTTATATATTTTTGTGTGCTTAGTTGCTTCTTATAGAAATTTGCTTAGGATCATAGTTAAGTTACAACTTTAGACTAATGACCAAATTGTAACCTTTACATGTACCTCTAATGCATGGCTAGCCTAGGCTTGTTTGTATTGAACAATAAATAAAATTCTTTAACTCGTGCTACCCAAATAAGTTATGTCTTTAATGTAAAAAATTAAGGTTTATTACGGCATCAAGGTTGTATCTTTGTCTGTCTTCCTTCTATATTATATACCCCACTTAAAGAATGAGTTGATCTTTCTACATCCGGATGTTTAACAAAACTCAACAAGATCCAAATGAAATATTTCTTTTGCAGTTGCTTTACATTTTAGTTGCACAACTGTCACAACATATACTTTCCTAAATCTGGAAGATTTTTTTTAAAGGGGGTGAAAACTTTTCTAAAAATGATTGTGTTTTCTTGCTTTTAGTTAAGTTTGACTTAGGCGTTGACTTCGTTGTCTGAATGTGTGACTTGTGTGAAGTTGTTTGATTGGAAACTAATTCCAAAACCCTATCTTTTAAAAAGGAAATCCTAAAGGGGAAGCCCTAGAAATGAAAATAATTCCCCAAATAGTTGGCATTCAAATAAGTAAAGGTTTGAGAGAAGGTCAATTCAATAAAACTTAAACACTAAGAAAAAAACAAAGTGAAATGGGAAATGGTCAAATGGAATTATTTAAACAAGGCCCCACATTTTTTTGAACCGGGATTTACCCCATTCCATTACTAAGAACGGAAATACAACAATTCAGTATCCAGGAGAAGGAAAAGAAAGTAAGCGACTTGAACGCATTGCGAGAAAACCTACCGCATTCGCCGCCATCGGAACAAATGCTATGGGCCGAAAACCGGACAACATCATAGTTTAAAGTAGCCCTATTACACGCCTAGAAGACATGTGCAACAGAGCCCATCATAGCCAGCCTGATTGCCCAGGCAACAACAGCCAACCCAACAGTACAAAACCTGGTCTCCCCAGGCAAGAATTTATGACACCAAACAAAGTACTGCGAGTAATTGTTGGGACAGAAGCCAGCCCCGAAGACCACCCCAATCGATCTCCATTCCACCCGAGCCAAAGGAAAAGTGAAGAATAAGTCAGTAAAAGTGTCGACATTTTTATAGAAAGAGCAAACTGAGTTGCGGGGCCATTTTTTCTTTGCATAACCTGCCTAGTGAGCACAACATTTTGCTCTAACTGCCACATGAAGATTTGAATCTTGAGAGGCTCCACATAATATTGGCAAAAAATAAATCATCAAAAGGCCCCAAATAAATGTCAACACTATTGTAAGTATTCCTAAAAGATTTTAGGGCAAGTTTGCCTTTAGAAATAAATTCAAATTCAGAACATATTTGAAGTTAGAAAGAAAACATAAAAGTGGGAAGGAAAAAGAGGAAGAAGCCCAGCCAGCCGGCCCACCCCAGCAAGTGACCCAAACTACATACACACGCACAACCCACCTACCTACGAGCTAAGCGGTACATTTTCGTTTTATCATGGTCATCCGATCATAATGAAACGACCAGCGTCTGCCCCGCAACTTCTCTCCCTCTCCTTCTCTCTCTTTCTCTCTCTCTCTCTGACCTCTTTTGTTAGCTCCACATCATCGTATTTAATCGCTCGCCCACATTCTCATCACGATCCCGCACCCACGACCTCCACTTCAGCCACCTCCAGCACGCATCCTTGCATGTGCCCATGTCTTATAAAAAACGACCCCTCTTCATTTCACCCACTCCATGCCGGACATTGCCGACATGCTAGCACAATGATATCCCACCTTCTCCGCCTCGACCCGAGCCACTGCTGCTAAAATTCTGGCGAAACCTAACCCCTCTCGACCAACTGCTGCCATCTTCACCTTCAACACACCAGTGTGTGCCTGCCATACATCCTCCGTGCCACCAGTTCATCTCGAAGCGTCGACTTTCGTCAACGACCGAGACACTTCGCTATGAGCTCCACTTCGGGGAGGTGAGCACCCTTTTGACCCCATGGACATGACCTTTATGCTCATGGTGACCACTGCTTGCTCCCTCGTGAGAGTAGTTGGGTAAAGTAACCTAGCAATAAGTATTTTCCTCGATTGAGAACCAAATTTTATCGATACAGTTGGACTTTCTTCGGCAACGTAAATCCTTAGTATTTGCACACCAAGCACAAAACAATATTACCCCAACGTTTCAACAAGGTTGCCAAGCTTCATGTCCTTCTAGTTAAAAGGATAAATTGTATGGTATGGTAGAAAGTGATAAATAGGTAAAATAATAAACACATAACAACAAGAAAAGCAATTGTAACAATGTAGATAGTTAAATAAGATAGACCCAATGGGGTAGAGTTTCACTAGAGACATCTCCCCGAGAAAGGTAGATGTATTCTGGTGAACAAATTACAGTTGGGCAGCGGTTAAATTACAATATTTATATTTATGATCATGATCATTTATGGTACAATCTCATATAGGCAATACGATCCAACTTCATCTACAAATAATACGCCATCTAAAGACCGCTATCCAACATGCATTTCAAGGTATTAAGTTCATAATGAACAAAGTACTATAATAAGCAAGATGACATAATCTAGACATTAAAATTATTCTCCAAGTGTGATAAAGAAACCATTATTTTATACTTAATAGCAACTATACAATACAGTACAATAAATGCTCGTTCCCTTTTTTATCACTTGGATGGGTCATTGCATGATTGAACTCGGTACCGCGCACAACTCCCAACGAAGAACTACCTATCATACTTAGCCAAAATAGACAAATAGATCCGAGAGTATATACGTCTACTTAATTGTTGTAGCATAGAAAAGTCACGACCGCATATGTTCTATTCACAAGGATTATTGTAGCATACAAAGGGACATGCGACTTCATGTTAGTTAGAGACATTTCACAACCCGGGAAGATTCGAGACTTGGCTCGGAGCATTAACGAAATGCGAATACAGCCTCGAGAATCTGTTAAGAGATGGAATATGAACAATCAGTCAAGATCACATGCTTTTGGCAGCTCATCCATAGTTTCAAGTTGACATCGTTGATACAAATTTCTGTCTCAATAGGAGCCAACCGATGGTGATGTAAGCGTGCAAGCTGGCTCTGGTAGTGGAAATCTAAAAGAGTCCAAAATCTCAAACCGAACGATAAATCTGGATTGGTCCATAAGAAGTGAACCGCATGAGGATTAGACATCTAGTTATCACAATGCTTTTGTTTATCAAGTCATGTAAAGAAAAAGAATGAAGGTGAAAAAAATAGGAAGATAGGTTATGGACATTGACTAAGGCATTATAAATCGTTGGACAAATTCCCGGGATAACTTGTTCTAACTTGCAGTTGTCTTCATCACCTTGTACAAAAAAAAAATTCTATGAGACCAGGTGTTTTCTCCCATCCGATGAGACCCACCCTAGAGGAGTTCACATGTCTTTCACCAATCCCAAATCATCTCTTTTTCTATGATGCATTATTTCACAAGTTTCACATGGCTTTATGACGGCTGACGCCTTGTCTATCCTTCACCAGAATTAGCCGAGTTGGGCTTTCATTCCTTATCTAGACGGGGCACAATAAACTATTGTGGCTTCTTTGTGAGTAGTACCCATATGTACGTATATAATTAGCACAAAACTTGTGATGAACACGTTGTATACAACTGAACGGGAAACGGGAGTGTCAGTCTGTCGTGCGCAAAAATTATGTACCATCCAATGCGATGACAATCAGCCAGGGATGAGGACGAGCATTAGTCTTCCAAAGTGGATCATAAGTACAAACCGAACTTGGATTTGAAATTAACTAGACAAGTTAGGTTGAGTCCAACTTATCTTTTTATTTTCTACCCTTCTCTTCTTCAAATTCTCTTGCTACTCCCCAACGTGGCACCTAGCTACAACTGATGATCCTCATGGACGCGATGTGGAGCATTCAATAGAGACTGAGGAAATTCGAAGAAGAAGGCGTCAAGGAAGAAGAGATGATTTAGGATTGGTGATCGCATATGGCCTCCTCTCCTCTAGGAAGGGTCTAAAGAGATGGGACAAAAAATCGGTCTTATATTTTTTTTCTCACCTTCTACTATTGATTCACAATATTAACCAAAACCACAAGTTAATAGAAAAAATACTCTGCAAAGGATTGATATTTTTTTTCGAGATTGGTAATCCTTTTTTTAATGAAAACTACACTATTGCGCAAAGCCAAATGGATGAACACAAACCCTCAGGGAAAAAAAAGAGGATGAACCCAAAGCGCGAGGGCCTGGTTCACAATTGGCAATTTGGGGCTCCAGTGCATCTGACTTCGGATCCTCGGCCCACCCTTCAGATTTCGACTCATCTCAGCTTCTCCTCTTCCTCGTCGGCGCATGGCGGCGCCGCCGCCGCCGATAGACGCGCCTCTGCGGCTGCCGCCTCTCCCGGCGGACACTATCTTGGAGATCTTGTCCCGCGTGGGCGACGCTACCGCCGTCATCCGCTGCGCAGCTACCTGCAAAGCATGGCGCCGCCTCATCCTGGAGCCGTCCTTCCTCTCCCGCGGTCGCGCCGGGCGCTCCGACCCGTCCCCTCTCCTCGGGTTCTTCTTCCTGGACACCTCCCAGAAGCTGCCCCGTCGCCGCCTCTACCTCCGCCGCCCCACGCGCTTCCTCCCCCTCGGCCCCTCTCAGTCGCAGGCAACCGCCCTCCCCCTGTCCCACTTCCTGCCGAAGCCGGACGCGGCCGGCCTCAGCGGATTCGCCCCCGTCACGTCAGGCGCCGGCGGTCTCCTTGCCCTCCGCCGTTCCCCGGCCAGCTCGTGCGACCCCGTCAGGATCTGCGTCTGCGACCCCGTGGCCGGGACCTCCACCTTCCTCCCCCCTCTCCCGCCCACAACATTCCCCGAGAACATCGTCATTCTGGACGCCGATGGCTCCTCGTTCCGCCTGCTTGCGGTCATGGACGACCGCCCAAGGGGGATCCGCCTGCGCGTCTTCTCCTCCCAGACCGGGCAGTGGGGCACGGCCATGACGGCCCAACTTCCTCATAGTACGGTGGTCCACCTCTGCTCCCCTGCCGTCGTCCACCGTGGTGCCGTCCACTGGATATGCGGCACTCGTGCCCTCCCGAATGCGGTGCACGCACTGGCCGTCCGCCCCGGCCAGGCCGAGGTGTCAGTGTGCCGATTCGACCTTCCGCTGCGTGCAGGCATTCACCGCCTGAACCACGCCGCAGGAGCCGTTCGGCTGTGCAGTTCAGCTCAGGGGTGTCTCTCCTTGGTTCTTCTGGATGATCGTGTGATCTCCATCTGGAACTTCAGAGACAATGGCGCTGATGGCAGGCCCTGGGAGCTTCACAAGACGGTACATCTGGCGTCGGTGTTGCCGTCGACAATCTTTGATCCTTCTGCGGAGTGGGGGCTCTCTGTCGTAGCATTGTGCGACCAGAGTGGCTCCTTGTTCTTGCGTGCTGTGGGCGAGGGTGGCCTTTTTGTGCTCAACCTGGAGACGGAGGCGATGTCGAGAGTACGCAGTGACCACTGCGCCAAGTTCCTGTGCCCGTATGTGGCGAATCTGAGTTCTTGCCTAGGAGCCATGAAGAATTTCTGATGTTGGACTCAAAATTCAGGTCTCTGAACTCACTAGCTTAATGCATATTAAGAGATGAGTGTGCCGTTCTGTTTATTTTCACACCTGGAGGCTTCATACTGTTTTAAGTTTCAGCTTATTGTATGTGGCTTGCTTATTGTAGTCTTCATTTATAATCAAATCAGTGTCCTCTACTGCTAAACTTGAATTGGGTATGATACTATGATTATAGTTTGTATGTCCAGTGGGGTTCTATGATGCGAAACTGAAAGAAACATGATTAAATTGCGCTTATTTTCTTCAATTCACTATGCCAATATGCAATTTGCTGTCTCTTGGAAGCCAATGTGAACAATGGGAGGAATTATATTGTTTTGCATTCTGAGGTGACAACTCTTGTGATCGGGTAGTAAAAGAAAAAAGAACACATAAAATAGGAATTTGCCAGATTATGATTACTAGAGCTGACAGTTACATCATGTCTGAGAGTTAGTATGACACAATATACGTTCCATCATGTCTAAGGGTTAGTATACACAATATACGTGCACAGAATTTTCTATATCTGAATAGCCAGTCCTGACTACTAGATTTCTCTGCACATGTGTGCTTCCATATTGTAAATAGCCAGACATCATCGTGAGTTGTATACGTCATGGAGTAGATATTTCCATATTGTAAAGTTCAATTAGAAATCTGTGGAGTTGATTTTGATGTCTCAAATTTGTTAATTAAGAAATGGGAAAAAAACTAACGAACATCCAAAGTATGACTGTGAAGCTGAGATCAAAATCGAAGCCGTGAAAATAATAATACCATTCTCTCATATTAGTAATGTTTCGATATTCTATAAGCAAAATATCAGCCTTGAAAACTAAAAAAAATAACTGAAGTCGGGAAACCTCTTTACTTCCTCAATTTCAATGAATAAGGTACGCACACATTTTAAAATCTAACTTTGATCATAAATTAGACCAATAATACTATATAGTTTTAGTGTTTTATGAATTAAAAATTGTTCCATTGAAAACCTCATTTGAATACGAATACTCCGCATTTGGTATTACTTTTGTCACGTATTACGCACATTTGGTATAACTTTTGTCACGTATTACCCACATTTGGTATAACTTTTGTCACATATTACCCACATTTGGTATAAATTTTATTAGGGTTAGGAACTACAATGGTATAGCTTTTGTCGCGTGTTACCCACATTTGGTTGGTATAATTTATGATCAAACTTCGATTTTGAAATGCATGTGCACCTTATTCATTCCAATGGAGGGAGTATCAACTAGGCTAAATTCTTGAAAATCAAAGTTTCAACATATCATTGTAATATGAATTTTTAATTGAATGGGAAAATGCTTTCATGTTATTTTCTTTTTTTCTAATATTTGTTGACCGTTCATTATTTCTGAGAAAATGAACTTTGAAGAACCTTAACTAAGACATATTCTTTTAAATAGATAGTTTTGAATTTTTTTATAAAAAATATATAGTTTGTAATAGGCAGTGAATGGAATTACGGTATCAAAACTAACAATTCCTACTTACTCCTGCATGTTTTTTTAACCATACTCCTTCATGTTAATTAATGGTTGGGGCACAGTGCAGCTAGTATGCAAAATTGATTCGACTGGACCACAACAACATGCGCTGAGAGCTTCTTGTATTATTTTTACTTCTTGGTATTTTTTTCCTGGTCTTCTATTAATTAGCATACTGATTTTTCTTATTGTTTCATTTTAAATTTTAAATTGTATATTTCATTATTCGAGTTAACTATAAAGAAGAAAGTCAACTGATGCAGTTGGCGAGCACTTTAAGTCCACTCAATTCCAACTTTGTCTGCTTATCGGCCAAGAACTGTCATGTGCACGGCAATTTTGTTTATGTTACGAAAATGATAAATCCCGAACATTTAGATTTTAAGCATGGCAACCCGAACATTTTGTATGACAATTTTAGTTGACGCGAGGTGGCAAGTTTAGTTGTCAAACATGATAATTTTCTGACAGAACAAACTAGGACAGTTGTCATGTTTAACAACTAAACTTATCAACTTAACTAAACTTGTCATGAAATTTTTTCGGGTTGCCATGATAAAATCGGAACGTTCGCAACGAAAAATACAAAAAAGAAACACATAAACACACACAATTTAGAGGAGAATAACCTTGACCCGGTGGACATGAACCCGTTTGTGTCTTTCTCTGTTTCAAAACAAGTGTCGTGGTTTTAGTTCAAACGGAGAGAGTATATATTTGCATGTGACTTTTTTTTCTTCAAAACTAACCCATGAAGTACACCCTCGGTCCGAAAAAGCTTGTTCCAAGCTTATTTCTCAAATGGATGTATCTAACACTAATTTGGTGCTACATACATTCATTTGAGGGACAAGTTTTTTTTGAGCGGAAGGAGTATTTCTCAAGCGAAAGGAGTACTGTGTTATTGGACCAGTTGGTAGTTTTAATGCCTGCACTTAAGTTTGAATTGCGCTCCAGCTGGCCCAGCTCCTCCACCGTTGCCATGGCTTCCAGGTCACCTTCGTACACACGCAGCACAACCGTCGGCGCCTCCTCCGCTCGCGCGGCCCCGGCGCTCTCGCGGGGGTCCCTGGGTTCCGCTTCGCCACCGTCCCGGACGACCTTCCACCGTCCGAGGCGGACACATAGGACATGGGCGCCCTGCTGTCCACCACGGAGGTCCTGGTCCCGCACTTCAGGGGCCTCGTCTCCGGCCTCATCCCGCCCGCGTCCTGCGTCATCTCCGACGTCGAGCCCATCCTCTACGCGTCCAAGGAGACGGGCCTCCCCTGCGTCACCTTCTGGCTTCTGGATAAATGAGCGCGTTCTCCTTCATGGCGTCCCAGCAATTGCAGCGGCTCGTAGATATGGGCATTGTCCCCCTCAAAGGTGGAGTACATACATCGATCCATTGTTTTTGCCATGAAAAAACAGCCTTACTAAATAAATGTGCTCGATTTGGGAACCAGAGGCTGAGCAGCTGAGGAATGGATACCTGGACGATACGGTCCTGGACTGGGTGCCGGGGATGCCCAGCGACATCCGCCACAGAGACTTCCCGAGCTTCATCCGCACGGCGGACCCCGACGACGCCATCCTCAAAATCATCCTGGGTGCAATGGCGTGCCACAGGACCACTCCGTCGGCCATCATCTTCCACGCCCTCGACGAGACCGACCGCGAGGCCATGGCGGCCATGTCCACCATCCTGCCACCGACCTACGCCGTCGGGCCGTTGCCGCTCCTCCTCGGCCAGGTCTCTGGTGGAGTGGCTGACACGCTGGAACCAGACACACAGGAAGTCCTTGTTACTGCCAGGTGCCAGCCAAACCCCACGCCAACTCCACCAGCTGGCTGCTCTGCCCGTGAGCGTCGTTATGCTCCCGAAGCTCACGTACGGCACCGAGTTTGCCCGCTTGCCCTCCACAGGTGAACGACGGCTTGACGGCCCTGCCGCCGCTGTGCTGCCACCGGGGTTCCTGGAGGCAGGGGCGAAGCTAGCTAAATTTGTCATCGGGAGCATCTTCATATATTGCACGTGTTCAACCCTAAATATACTTTGATTACCATCAATTTAGTACTAGTCTAACATAAATCCACCAGGGTCATTTGACCCCATTGCCATAGTGTAGCTCCGTCCCTGCCTGGAGGAGACGAAGGCGAGGAGCCACGTGACGAGATGGTGCTCCGGCACGAGGCGACGGGCGCGTTCCTGACGCAGTGCGGGTGGAACTCTGTCCTGGAGAGCCTCGGCGACGGCGTGCCGATGCTGTGCTGGCCCTTCGGCGCCGATCAGTGCACGAACAAAAGGTACGTCGGCTCCGAGTGGCGCGTCGGGCTGGAGATCGGCGGCGACGTCGAGAGGCGCGAAGCGGAGGCGGTTGTCAAGGAGGTGATGGGAGGAGGGGACAAGGGAAAAGAGATGAAGAGAGTGGCCATGGAATGGAAGGAGAAGGCTGCCATGGCTGCACTGCCAGGTGGGCCCTCTTGGGTAAATCTGGAGAAGGTGGTCAATGAGGTACCACTTGTTGTGCAACCTAGCAAGATTAGTGATACGGGATTATGAGTAGGCTCTTGCTTGGTCTACACTGGCAATAAATTTGATGAAATGGGAGCATGCCATGGTTATGCTTTTGTCAGGACCCAAACTAATCTAAGCAGAGTAGGGGAGCAGATCTCAACAAATTCACAACGAAATCAGGGATTAAGCTAGGGTTCATATTCTCTCAAAGGGGAAAGTAGTGTAGCACGCCATCGTTGGCTAGGGTTTACACCCAAGTACAATAATGCATAACCTGAATGGAGAGGGAGATGCTGGCTATAGCTACTACACTAAAGCAAAGTGAAAAAGTCAGAGGAGCGCACATGCTCTTGCCGGAAAGGGAACAACTGCGTGACGATGCCAGCAACCGTCCGATGAAGAATCAACGGCCTTCAACGAGATGAACCTGCGAACCGTTATGGGAGCTTGTCGACCGTCCGATGCGAGATCAAGGCTTCATATGTAATGTGGCACAGGAATAACAGGGGAAGGACTCTGTAGCCTGACAATACCCCCCGAAAGAGACAAAGCTTATCCTCAAGCTTGAAAAGAAGGAAAAACCTTCTGAATAAACGCCGCATCCTCCCAAGTAGCAGCTTCTGGAGGCAGATTTACCCACTTGACCGGCCATCTCACCACTGGGATGCTGATATTGCCCTGAGGTCTCGGAATCAGCTTCCTATCCAACACTGTTTCTGGTTCCATTTTGATGCAACCCTCGGAATCAACCAAGGACAGGTGTTTTGAAGGAACCACCTGCTGTCCTAGATGTTGTTTAAGTTTTCTGACATGGAATGTATCATGCATTTGGCACCCTTCAAGCAACATCAATTGATAGGCCACATTGCCCACTTTCTTCAGAATCTAAAAAGGGCCATAA
This sequence comes from Hordeum marinum, assembly GCA_022496015.1. Classification (NCBI taxonomy): domain Eukaryota; kingdom Viridiplantae; phylum Streptophyta; class Magnoliopsida; order Poales; family Poaceae; genus Hordeum; species Hordeum marinum. The sequence goes on from CM039676.1 coordinate 326,871,925, forward strand.
AACCTTGAATGAAGTTTCAAATGCTTGTGTAAACTCAGGGATGTGTGCCTGTACGGCTGCAGTTTCAAGTATACCATGGAACCCACCTCAAAAGTCATTTCCTTTCTATTCTTGTCAGCAAAATGTTTCATCCTGTACTGGGCTTTCAGGAGGTTTTGCTTGATCACTTCCAAAGCCAATTCACTATTCTGTAGCAGATCTTCAGTGGTATCAGAAATAGAATCAGGAATGGCAGATTCTGTTATCATAGGTGGAGGGAAGTCATAGAGAGCCTGAAAGGGGGTCATTTTAAGTGCAGTATGAAAGCTGATATTATACCACCATTCTGCTAGAGCCAGCCAACCATGCCACTTCTTAGGCTGCCTGAAACACATGCATCTCAGATAATTCTCCAGGCACTGATTCACTCTTTCTGTCTGTCCATCTATCTGGGGGTGATAGCTGGTACTCAAATGGAGTTTGATGTTAAGTGATTTGAACAATTTCTGCCATAGGTGACTGGTGAAGATTCTATCCCTGTTAGTGACAATAACCAGAGGCATACCATGTAACTTGAAGACTGTATCTGAGAAAGCTCTAGCCACAGACTGCACAGTGATTGGATGTTGCATTGCCATAAAATGTGCATATTTGGTGAATCTATCCACAACCACCAGAATTAAGTTCTTGCCCTCAGATGTAGGCAGGCCCTCCACAAAGTCCATGCTGATATGGGCCCAAGCAAAATCAAGCACTGGCAGGGGTTCTAACAACCTAGGGTAAGGTGTATGTTCAGACTTATTGATTTGGCACACAGGGCACTACTTGATAAAATCACTTACCTCTTGCTTCATGCCTGGCCAGTGGAATATTAACTTGATTCTTTGATAAGTTGCTCTTTCTCCAGAGTGCCCTCCCAGTTCAGAAGTGTGAAATGTTTTCAAGATATCCAGCTTCAGGGCAAGAGCTTTGCCAATGATAGTTTTATTGTGAAATCCGAGGATTCCATTCTTGAATGTGTAAGCAGATTCATTGTCTTTGCCCACAGTACATTCAGCAATCAGGTCTTTAACCTTCTGATCATCCTGGTAACTTTTCACCACTTTAGTGACCCAGACTGGTGTGGATGCACTAGCAACCAAAGCGGAGATTTTGTACTTCACTCTTGAGAGAGCATCAGCTACTTTGTTTTCCTTTCCTTTCTTGTACTCGATAGAGAAATTGTATCCCAACAGTTTGAGTAGTAGCTTGTGTTGAACACCTTCAGTTATCTTCTGTTCTTGTATGTATTTCAAACTTTCTTGATCAGTTCTAATCACCAGAGATGTAGCAGAGAACTAATGTTTCCATTTCTTAACAGCTTCAATAATTGCCAAGGCTTCCTTATCATAGGTAGATAATGTTGCTGCCTTAGGCCCAATTGCTTTGCTAAAATAAGCCAGTGGCCTTCCTTCTTGCATTAAGACAGCTCCCAAACCATATCCACAAGCATCAGCCTCTAAAATGAAAGGCTTAGTGAAATCAAGCAGAGCTAAAACTGGAGCATTAGTTAATTTCTCCTTGAGTTTTTCAAAGGCCACTTGTTGTGCATCAGTCCGCACAAAGGAGTCCTTTTTTAGACTATCAAATAGTGGTCTGCATACTATGCCATAGCCCTGAATGAATCTCCTGTAATACCCACTCAATCCTAAGAAACTTCTTAGTTCAGTAACAGTTTTAGGAGCTGGCCACTCCTTAATAGCAGAAATTTTTGTAGGATCAGTAGCTACCCCCTCTTGATTAATCACATGTCCAAGATATTCCACTCTAGATTGTCCAAAAGAACACTTTTCCAGCTTAGTAAATAACTGGTTGTCTATTAATATACCCAACACCTAAGTGAGATGCTCCTTGTGTTCCTCCACTAACACACTGAAAATTAAGATATCATCAAAGAATACTACCACAAACTTTAAGAGACCAAACAGCATGTTCATGAGTGCTTGAAATGAAGGAGGGCCATTAGTAAGTCCAAATGACATAACCAAGTATTCGTAGAGCCCCATGTGAGTGGAGAATGCAGTTTTGTGAATATCTTCTTCAACCATCCTGATTTGATGATACCCATTTCTCAAATCAATCTTAGAAAATATTTTGGCTCCCTTAAGTTTATCTAACAAATCCTCTATCACTGGTATAGGGTATTTGTTCTTAATGGTGATCTTGTTTAGTTTCCTATAATCAGTACAAAGCCTCCACGTGCCATCCTTCTTCTTAACTAGCAAGGCAGGTGAAGAGAAAGGACTAGTGCTTGGTCTGATCACTCCTGACTTGAGCATTTCCAAGATGATTTTCTCCAAAGCTTCCTTCTGGTGATGTGGCAATCTTTAAGGTCTCTGATTTACCACTCGATTTTCATCTACCAAAGGAATTCTATGATCACAAGGTCTTGCAGGAGGCAGAGTAGTAGGCTAAGCAAACACCTCATCAAACTGTTGCAAGACTTGTTGCATTTCAGCAGGTAATTTCTTATTGCTTACCACTTCCATGGAGCAATAAGCAGTGAGCAAGAAGAACCCACAAAACGCTTGGTCCATTAATGTTTCAGCCTTATCTTTAGTTTCCACCAAGTGGCCTTGTGGAATGGTTTCATCTACAAAGGTTAACATTTGTCCCTGAGGATGTGTAATCTTCATTTCCATTCTTACAAAGTCCGGCTGAATAGGACTATACTTTCTTAGCCAATCAACCCCTAGTATCATATCATAGCCATTAAGTTTCAACACTCTGAAGCTATCATAGAATTTATTGCCTTGAATTTCATAAGGGAAATTGATGCAAGAAAATTCATTCCAGAGGGTTCCACCACTGGCCACCACAACTTTTACCTTAGGAGTGGGTATTGGGGCAATAGGTAATTTTGCAGCCAACTCAGTTGACACAAGGTGGAAGTGCTACCACTATCCACCAGGGTTGTGGCTACTAGAGACCCAATCTTGACAGACAGGATGAACGTATTCCTTGCCATACCAATACCCATAGCAGCATGCATTGAAACCTGTAATACACTATTGTCCTGAAGAGGTTCATATTGCCGCAGATATGGGTCATCAGCATCAATAACAAACACTACCTCAGCATTTTCCACTTCCCGAGCTTGCAAAGCTTGGATTTGAGCTTTGTTGCTCATCTTGCAAACCTGTCTGTGACCTGGTACCCAGGACTCTCTGCATTTATAGCATACCTGGTTTTGCTTGGCTTGTTGAATAATTGCATTCTTGTTTTGGACTGGAGGGTTAGGAACCTGTTTAGCTTGCTCAAACACCACCTGTCTCTTTGGCTGAGGAATGTAAGGTTTAGGGGGTGCTGGTGCATGAGCTTTTTCCATTCTTCTAGCATACCAAGCTGTTGTCTGCATATCTGTAGGTTTGAAACACTCCACATGTCCTCTTATGTAAGGGTTTAACCCTAACAAGAAACTGGTAACATAATAATCATTGGGAATAGTAGGATTTTCTCTTCTCATGCTGTTCACCAATTGCTCAAACTGTTCCACATATACAACCACAGTAGATGTTTGAGTAATTACATGGAAGGAGTTGACAATGTCACATACAGAATCCAGGGAGAATCTTTCAGAGATGAAGGAGCAGAATCTGTGCCAGGGCACATTTTGAGGGGAGTATCCAGTTCCTCTCCACCATTGCACTGCAGATCCTTGTAAGTATGATACTGCTAGCTTAGTTCTGTGTTCCAAAGGAGTTCTGGCTGCTGCAAAGTACTGCTCCAAGTTTTGAATCCAAGATTCCGGATCATGACCACTGAATTCAGATATGTTCAGTTTTGCTGGTTTTGCTGTGAGCACATTTCTTCTTTTTTCAAAAGGGGAGTTGGGTCTGCTTTTTCTGTCCCCTCCATCTGGCCATTCTTCTTGAGCCATATTCTCTACAAGAGACTGTTCAGCTGGTGTCTGATGGGACCGTGGTGCCTGTTGGGAAGCATTGTTCCTGGTAATACCAAAATTGGGGTGTCGATAAGGAGGCTTGGGGGTGCCATCCAAATTCAACTCCTTGCCCTGAATGTCTCTGAGTATTGCCGTGCCAACTATCAGAGGAGCCTCCTTTTCTAGCATCGCCACTGAAGGAGGTGTTCCAGTCTGTAGCTGCCTGGGATGACCTGGCGGCACTGCTGGGGTCTGGGCTTGGTACAGCTTTGGCTGCGCACTTCCTTGTGCAGACTGCGCATCCACAATTTCCTCCGGCTCCGTGTCAAGCAACAAAAGCTTCAAACTTTCTTGGATTTTGTCAAAATTCCTCTGCATAGTGACAAAGTTCTTGTTTACTAGTGACTGAAGTCTCTGAACTCTTTCCTATCATCCTCACGATCCCGCTGCAGGGTTTTGAGGTCGAGTTCCAGGGATTCCAACTGTAAGGTTTCTATGTCTGTTGACTCCACCGGTTTCGACATGGTATTCCCTAGATCAGGACCGATCGAAGTCACAGGGTGGGAAGGGTAGGGAAATTTCGAGCTCACCCGTCCGGTTTACCTCCGACTCCACGCCCTGCTCCAAGAAGCACCGTCGCAACTCAACCTCAGGAATTTTACTACCGAAAAATTGTTTCCCAGCAACCCGAACTGAGTTTCGACTGCCTCCGATCTTTGCCACTCCAGCCGCCTCCACGAACATCGTCGCCATGATTGCAGGCCGCCAATTTGCACCTCCACCGAGGACCGACTGGCTCTGTATACCAATTGTCAGGACCCGAACTAATCTAAGCAGAGTAGGGGAGCAGATCTCAACGAATTCACAACGAAATCAGGGATTAAGCTAGGGTTCATATTCTCTCAAAGGGGAAAGTAGTGTAGCACGTCACCGGCGGCTAGGGTTTACACCCAAGTACAATAATGCATAACCTGAATGGAGAGGGAGATGCTGGCTATATAGCCACTACACTAAAGCAAAGTGAAAAAGGCAGAGGAGCGCACATGCTCTTGCCGGAAAGGGAACAGCTGCACGACGATGCCAGCAACCGTCCAATGAAGAATCAACGGCCTTCAACGAGATGAACCTGCGAACCGTTATGGGAGCTTGTCGACCGTCCGATGCGAGATCAAGGCTTCATATGTAATGTGGCACAGGAATAACAGGGGAAGGACTCTGTAGCCTGACAGCTTTCGGTCCATCGTTCCCACAAACTATCTTTGTCCAAAGTTTAATGGAAGTAATGCATTGCATCCCTAGTCGTTTGGCGCTCCTTAAGAAGCGCCACACATGTTTTTGTAGAGTGGAGACATGGCAATACTGTCCGCTATCAAAATGGGGTTTTGCTCTGCTACTATACACTTCCAGTTTATAAGAGTGCTTGCGGTATCAAACTAAATCGCAGCGGGTTACAAATGTCTTTCACTTTATAAGGATGCATCTGATCGGCGAACCTTCCGCTCCGCGCAACCGAAGTGGCAGGCAATGCAACGAGTATATCCCAGATTTGACATTCTCCAGTTTGAGGCCCTCCACAAGAATGACATCCTGAAAGGAACGAAATAACAGCAAAATATTAGGTATACGGGCCCTCCTTCAGCGTATCGCTAAACACGTTGCCCTTGAGAAGGACTTCGCTACTTCCGCAAATAAATATCAGCAGGGCTCAAATATTCTTTGGATTCGTTTAAAATTACAGTTGGAGACTGCATGTTCGGATTGCCGGAAACGCAAGGAAGATGAAGTTCGGAGCACAGGGCACAAACAGAAAGTACAATAAGAAAAGAGATGAAATAATGCAAACATAATTCAATAAAGTAAATATAAACTAAAAAAAATTACTCCAAGAAGTATCTTCATACCCGATTTTGGAGAAAAACTAAATGTGAAGGGATCAAGTCATCGAAAGCTGCAACAGACAAATAGTCTATTCCTGCAAAAACATGACAACAAAAGTTAAATACAGATTTTGAGAATAAAAGTGAAGAGATGAATATAAATAGAAGAGTTAATGCAGGACAATTTTAACCTGTCCAAGATGGAGAAGTTTGTAGTGGAGGTAAATGCAACTCAAGTGAAAAGAACTCAAGAGATGACTTCAATTTATGGTAATCCCAGAGAGGGAGAGGGAGAGAGAGAGAAATGAAGAACAAGTTTCCATAGCTTGACAAAAGCCAAACCAAGGAGAACAGGGCTGATGTGTAAGCAGCAACTAACAGGAACACATATGGCAAAAAGGAATTCGATGGAGCAGAAGGAATGCAATGATAATGAGATCATGGTCCAGGGGCTATGGAATGATAAGAGTGCATGGTGTGTGCAGCACTGGGTGCGTCCAAACATGATACTTCCAATCTCAGTATGCTAAATGCTAATGGTGCAAACAGAAACCCCTATAGTTCAGACCACTGATACACACAAGCAGACCCAGACGGTGATCAAGTGCACAAACTTAACATATTTGCATAGAGAACTAAGTAACATATTAGTTTCAATAGATACAGTGAAGGACCTCGTAAAAGGATACATAGCTAGTTGGAACTCACCGACAAGCTTAATGTCTGTGTTGTCTACCAACCATTGGGCACCATCTTTCATAAAACCCACATAGCTTGTGTCAAACTCTTTCTTCCACATTAGGTTCCTGCATGAAAACAGTTTTGCTGAATTCACTTTCCCAGTTTATCACATTTTGCTCTACAGTTTGGCATAGTAAAGCACTTTGTGCAATAATTTACTTCAAGAAATTGCATAATAGATAGTTAAAATAGAGGATACAAGATGTTCTATAGAAAAACTATTCAGGGGTTGTATGAACCAAAAGCACATGATTAGGCAGAAGGAAGAAGACAGATATAGGGAAAACATATTCCCAGATCGATAAAGGTGGCCACTGAAAATACATGCGAATGCCTCAATGAACTTTATGCCCTTTGCTTGTTCAAATAGCAGGTTTAGAAGGCCGAAAAAGTCTGACAGATATATCGATGAGTGACGGTGGCATCAGGGGAATTATTTGAAGTTTTTCCTAAACCGAGGATGCAACAAAGTAATCATCACTCTAATACAAAGTGACATGTGGTTGGCCGCGTGTTCGAGAAAAAAACAAAGCAATTATCACTTGTTTGCATCTACCAAAGATGCTTTTTGCAGTAGATACACACCCTTGGATTTGCATTTTCTATGCAACGAAACCCTCTATCAATTTACTAGGCGAAGTGACAAGGGAGTAATGTAAATCGTCAGAATTTAAAGTACCCCGGGTCCTTAACAGCAAACTGTTTTCTTTCCAACTACGAGAAGACAGAGGCCATATACTACCAGATAAGAAGTAGAAAATCAAATTACTTCTCATAGTTAGTTCGTAGCAGTTGGTTCATGTATTTCTGTTGAATATCTCAGCTGAACCTCTTTCCGAATATCAGACATAATATAAGTCAACAATAAACCTGTGTCAAAACATTCAAAATAGATGCAGGGCCATATCAAATGCAAAATATTATTTGAGTGCAAACATCCAAACATACCCACACTTTTGGATGACAGATAAAGTGGAGGGTCTTAAGAAGGCTATCATAAAGGGTTTTCAACATGCAACGAGGTTACTCAAAGTTACCCACTTATGTGGTGCCAAGGCCTCCTGGATACTTTACTTTGCTAAGTGTGGCAGAAGGTTTTTGAACATGAAGTTTGAATGATGGCATTTAAATTTTGGTTTGCGCTAGATGTTCACTTGAGCATAACATGAAAAGGTGCTCCCATAGAAAATCTGTAAGCATGATTACCACAAATGAGCAAACAATTGGGTTAAGATCCATTACCTGTCAGTGTTTAATGTTCTAAAAAGTACCCGCTGAACTCCTTTAGGAATATGCAAAGATTCCATCGTTTTAGCTGCAATGATAGATCAACTCAATATGCAGATTCCATGTCTAATTAAACAGGTGTTAAGGTATTAAATTAGACTTCGCCAAACATTAGTTAGACAAGTTTGACTTCCTGTCGTCGGTGTTTGATTCTTGGACACATTTCCTTGGTCATGTAGCTCACCTTTGATATAATAATGCTTTTCCTAAAACTGTGTAAGGTCTGGCCACCTATTTGTCGGCCACAAAAGGTGTGGCACGACTTATCAGCCACACACGACCAACATAATAACCCGCAGCATGCAAATAGTTAGCCTAAGTAAACAACGCTAGCCTTTTTACCAAAATAACAAATAAGCAAAGGGAACGAATAATAGGAATTTTACCAGTAATATTTTCATCCCTTGGAACATCAACCAGCAGTGCAGGACCTAATAACACAAAATCAGTTGTTAGAATGGTATAAAACAATTGCATATATGTACATCTAGTTGTAACCCTGTGCATAATGATTCAGATGTACACAGTGTATGCTACATAATGCATTTTTTCTATCAATAATGGCATGTCCAATATGCAGTACCACTCATTTTTGCAAGCCTGAGGAATGAGCTATGATCGTTACATTCAGTGCTTACAGAAAACTTCTGTTACTCAACAACAGTTAACATGAAAATTTAGCTGACTGAGTAAGAAAATGTTTGAACCTGTGGAATAAAGCTCTTATAGACTGGATGGTATCAGCAGTTCTAAACCAAGAAAGTAAGGAACCATGATGTAGCAACATTTTCGGTTTCTCCAGTACCACTCCCTCCTCTGTCCAAGAAAAATGTGATATTTCTAAAAATTCCCTATGGAGCTTGTCTCACAAGAAAATTTCGAGTGGTATATTTTGATGACCGGAACGGCTTTCACAAGAGGTATATTTTGGACGATCATGCTATAGATGTTCTGCCGACGGCCTTCAATCTCCCAATAAGAAGAGTAACGAAGCAGCAAAGTAGAGTTGCCATAATCTGCCAAAAAAAATTGCAAACTTCTGCATCGAAGAATGTCGTTCAATTCAGACAAATTCTAATCACCAAAAGTGAATTCGCATAGCAATTGATTACAGTCCACCAATTGCGTGTAACTCGCTCCCTTCTTGGGAACGCAAACATCCAACGGAGTGACACGCTTCACTGGTACAGTGGTACTTCGGAAATTGCTATGGAATAAAAAAGACAGAAAAAGAGGCGGCGGCGGCGGAGTGAGCTCACCGTTGAGGACGTCGAGGTCGAGGGTGTCGACGTCGAAGCCAGCGTCGAAGTAGTGCTGGAAGACGTGGCCGGGGGCGTCGACGTGGGTGCCGGTGTGGGTGGGCATCCGCATCTCGGAGTTGTTGGCGAGGGAGCCGTTGCGCATGGAGGCGGGCAGCCACAGGAACTGGCCCACCCCGGCGCTGGACTCCCACGAGGGCATGTCCTCCCGGTAGTAGTGGGTGATGTCCAGGATGCGGCCCCCGCCGTGCGTCTCCCGGCGCTCCGGCGCCAGCACGGGCTCCGCGGCGCACGACGCCGGCTGGCTTGGGTAGGCCGGATGGGCGCAAGGTGCGGCAGCGGCGACGAGAGGGAGGAGGAGGTGGAGGAGGAGGACGAGCAGGGGAGGCGCCATTTGGTGCATCGGGGATCAGTTGCTTCTCTCCGCCGGCGTCGCGGATAGGTGCGGGTTATGAGGTGGTGCTGCTTCAGTTTCGCAGCACATTTTACTTCAACTGCTCCCACATTTCCTGTTGCGACTTGAGAGTAGTGACTTCTTTTTTCTGAGAGAGATAGAACTTGTAAGTAGTGATTTCTGCTGAACTGCTTAGGCAAATTTCGGATTTGCAAATTGCAGTACTGCGTTCGTGATGGAAGTGTAATACACGAGTAAACAATAAGGATTGGAAATTATGCCAACTTCAATGCAAGACCCAAACAAACGTTTGTTTTATCCAGATTTGACCCCTTTGAATAAAGTAATAGAGCAGCATCCGACCATTTTGTTATTTACGTTGACCGCACATCCAACGCGGCGGACGCACCTGATCCTTCACGCCCAGCTGGTGAACGAATGTATACATAAAATAGGTTTTTCACAAATCAAATGAATCAAACATTGTAAATAGTTTTACAAATAAATAGTTTCACATTAAAAAACACAGCAAAATAGTTTTACAATCTAATTGAAATTGTCTTCAATTGATGAAAATAAAATGAACATATGCATTCACTGGTTGCCAAATGTGAGTCCACATGTGCTCAACTAAGTTATTTTGAAGTTGCATATGAGTATGCCAATCACGCATTTCACGATGAAATTGGGCAAACTGTTCAAACATTGTTGGCTTTTGGTGCTCAAGTATAACATTTTCACTCTGTAAATCAAACCCTTGGTCATAGATCTTGTCATCACACTCATCCTCCACGATCATGTTGTGAATGATCGCACAGATAGTCATCACCTCCCAAAGCTTCTGGTTGCTCCATGTCATTGCAGGATTTCGAATGATACCCCATCAAGAATGAAGCACACCAAAAGCACGCTTCACATCCTTCCTACCACTCTCTTGCATTTGGGCAAATCTCTGTCTCTTCTTTCCTTGCGGACTGGGTATTGTCTCCACAAGAGTTGACCATTGATGGTAGATACCATCAGCTATGTAGTATCCTTTGTTCTAATGGTGGCCATTGATCTCAAAGTTGACCACTGGAGAGTGGCCTTCTACAAGCCTTGTGAACACCGGTGAACGCTGAAGCGCGTTGATATCATTGTGAGGACCAGCCATGCCGAAGAAAGGGTGTCATATCCAAAGATCTTGAGAAGCCACCGCTTCTAGTATTACGGTGGTAGCTTTCACATGCGCCTTGTACTGTCCCTGCCCAACAAATGTACAGTTCTTCCACTTCCAATGCATACAATCTATACTGCCAAGCATGCCCGAAAAGACTCTATCGGCATTGATCATCAACAATCTTTGTGTATCAGTGGGAGTTGGCTCTCTCCGGTACTTAGGGCTAAACACTACCACTACGGTCGTGCAGAAGCTATACATTGATTGGAGACATGTGAAGTCACTCATATAGACGTACTCATCCACAAGATCGCCCGAAATTTCATATGCCGACATGCGAATAGCCTCATTGCATTTACGTTAAGAGGAGAAGCCAAGCTTGCCAAGGGCATCCTCTTTGCACTCAAAAGTATGGGTCATATGCCACCACTCCCTCTCAAACACGATTGAACACATGTCTCCTCATACGAAAGGGGTGGTGGAATTGATGTGGTTTGAAGAGTGTTGTATTATCAAAGTAATTGGCATAGAGCAGGGCATGGCCGATCTCCCTATTGTGGTTTAAGGACGGAGCATGACCCGAGATTGGTCCCCTGAAGCAAGGCCGCTTCATAGCAATGTGGTCATTGACGACCAATGTAGCCAGCACAAGCTCTTCGTCGTCGGAGGACGAATCATCTGATGAACAAATGAAGTTGTGGAAGAAGTACTCGGCCCCACTATCCATGATACCTTGGCGAACACCTTTCGGTCATGGTGGAGATGCGGACGGGAAGAGAACCTCATGATCCCCTCCCACGCAGCAGGTGAGCTAGGTATAGGCGCCCGACTACCGACGGCTATGCAACGCTTGCCGGAAGGATTTGGGGTCGATGGGCATCACTGGAAGGACGTAGCTCCCCTGGTACCGGATGCGATGACAAAGAGCCAAAAATGCCGGCAAAAACTCCTCTAACACACGGGTGTGGGATGGCTAGAGCGAGGGGTGGTCGTGGTTTGGGCAGCCGGGCTGGAAAGCGAAGCGGAGGCCGCAAATATGGGTGCCGGCGACGATGGTGGGGGGTGGGAGGACGCAGGGGAAGATGAAAGGGGGGTTGTGTCCCCAACGGGCGGGCCATACGAGGACCAGGCACGCATCCCGCCCGTCCGCGCGTGTCCGTTTTGATGCAAAGGCGGCCCAAATTTGGGTCGGGAATGGGCCAAAAGCGGATAGAAAACAGACTTTTGTCTGTTTGCTCCCACGCGTTAAGCCGCGATTTGTGTCCATTTAGCCCCAAACGGACGTGGTCGGACGATTTTGGGTCGTGCGTTGGAGTTGAACTTTGCAACTTCTATCGATGTCTAAGCATGTGAGCACGTACAATACATAGAAGCGAAACATCTATGAACACACCATATATAGCTAGCACATACATGAGGAAAAAAGGGATGAACAAGTCATACCCTCCTCCAAGCGGAACTAGCTGCATGCAAGGAAGGCCTGATATTGGGGTTACAGCGGACAGACTTGCCCATCAAGGTAGAGCTAGGTAGTGCATAAACTATCTCGATGCTTACGGCACAATCTGAGAATCGGTCACAATACCAAATTCTTGTGGAGGATATTCGTTGGATTGCAGTAGATGACTCAAGGGAGATTTATTTTACTCACATTAGCCATTCGCAAAATAAAGTTAGTCATGCGCTCGCCACGCATGGTAGTAGTACCCCCACCATGTTGTCGATCCAGGGGCAGTAGTCAAAGCAGAGCATTACGTAGTCGGGTCGGGTCGGGACTAGTCGCGCCAAGACGCTCTCGAAAAAACTTATTTCCATTCTCCTAGGCACCAGCTCTCCCGGTCGTGCACGCGGTCGTTAGGATGGGATCGCCGGAAGCAGCACAGTGAAAGGAATAGTACATGTCGGCTAGAGTTATGCAGTAGGGAGAGAGTGAGTTAGGGATCATTTCACATGCAAGCACCTCCTTATACAGTTCATTAGGTAGATGGGCCTTGGCTTAGTCCCACGACCGAGTCTGCGAACAGCTCATGGTCCAACGTCTCTTACAATGACACTTTCGTTAGCGACTCGTTAATTAGTCCACAATTAATTAACCGTCTTTGACCGAGAATAATAAGGCTTGGCTCGGTTCATTCCTTCAATCCGTGGGGCGCTGATGACCCACAAGTATAGGGGATCAATCGTAGTCCTTTCGATAAGTAAGAGTGTCGAACCCAACGAGGAGCAAAAGGAAATGACAGGCGGTTTTCGGCAATGTATTCTCTGCAAATAGTTTAAGTAACAGTGATAGGTAGTTTTATAGCAAGATAATTCGTAACAAGTAACAATGGTAACAAGTGTGCAGTGCTACTTCTTGAGCTTGCGTTAGTTTTCCCTTGAATAGGAAATGGTGATGCAGCAAAGTAGATAAGTATTTCCCTTAGTTGTTGAGAACCAAGGTATCAATCCAGTAGGAGGAACAAGCAAGGCTCCAATTTATGCACCTACACAAACAATCAAACACTTGCACCCAACACTATAAAGGGGTTGTCAATCCCTTCACGGTTACTTGCAAGGATTAGATCTGATAGAGATAGCTATAAAAGATTGCGAGAAGTAAAAGTAAATAAAATTGCAGGAAGGTATTTTTGGTACGTTTGGTTTATAGATCTGACAATATAATATGGAATATAGACTTGGGGGCCATAGGTTTCACTAGAGGTTTCTCTCTCGAAGGAAAATAATATGGTGGGTAAACAAATTATTGTCGAGCAATTGATAGAAAAGGGCATAGTTATGATGATATCCAAGGCAATGATTATGCATATAGGCATCACATCTGTGTCAAGTAGACCGAAACGATTTTGCATCTACTACTATTACTCCACACATCGACCGACTCCTGCCTGCATCTAGAGTATTAAATTCATGAAGAACAGAGTAACGTATTAAGTAATATGACATGATGTAGAGGGATAAGCTCAAGCAATATGATGAAAACCCCATCTTTTTATCCTTGATGGCAACAATACAAATACGTGCCTCGCTACCCCTACTATGTCACTGGGTGAGGACACCGCAAGATTGAACCCAAAACTAAGCACTTCTCCCATTGCAAGAATTACCAATCTAGTTGGCCAAACCAAAACAATAACTTGAAGATACTTGCAAAGATATGAAACCATGCATATAATAATTCAGATAAGATTCGAACAATATTCATAGATAATCTGATCATAAACCCACTATTCATCGAATCTCTACAAACACACCGCAAAAGAGTATTACATCGGATAGATCCCCATGAAGATCATGGAGAACATGGTATTGAAGAACAAAGAGAGAGAAGAAGCCATCTAGATACTAGCTATGGACCCGTAGGTCTGAGGTGAACTACTCATGCATGATCGGAGGGGCAATGGAGTTGATGTAGATGCCCTTTGTGATCGAATCCCCCTCTGGCAGATTACCGAAAAAGGCTCCAAGATTGGAACTCTCAGAACGGAGGCTTTCGGGGGCGGAAAAGTATTATCGTGGCTATTTTTGGTATTGGGGGAATATTTCTGAATTTATAGGCCGAAGATTAGGGTTGGAGGAGCTATGGGGGGCACAAGCGAGGGGCGCGGCCCCTCTGGTCGCGCCAGGGTGGCTTGTGGGCCACCCGTGGATCTTCTGGCCTCTTCTCCAAGTCTCCTGGGTTTCTTCTGGTCCAAGAAAAATCATCGTAGAATTTTATTCCGTTTGGACTCCGTTTGCTATTCCTTTTCTGCAATACTCAAAAACAAGGAAAAACAAAAAACTGGCATTGGGCACTAGGTTAATAGGTCAGTCCCAAAAATAATATAAAATGGCATATTAATGCATATAAAACATCGAAAACAAATAATATAATAGCATGGAACAATCAAAAACTATAGATACGTTGGAGACGTATCATACAACAAGGTGTTGGGGAACGTTGCATGGGAAACAAAAAATTTCCTACGCACACACAAGATCTATCCATGGTGATGAGCATCTACGAGAGGGAGAGTGGATCTACATACCCTTGTAGATTGCTAAGCGGGAAGCGTTAAGAAACACAGTTGGTGTAGTCGAACGTCTTCGTGATCCAAATCGCCGAGCATCCCGCGATCTCATCACGATCCATCTCGCGATCCAATCACGATCTGTCTTGCAAACTCATCACGATCCGTCCCGCGATGTCATCATGATCCGTCTCGCGATCTTGATCACGGTCCTTCCGATCTAGCGCCAAACGGACGGCACCTTCGCGTTCAGCACACGTACAGCTCAATGACGATCTCCGCCTTCTTGATCCAACAAGAGGGAGCGGAGAGGTAGATGAGTTCTCCGGTAGCGTGACAGCGTTGCGGCGATGGTGGTGGGGCTATTCCAGCAGGGCTTCGCCTAAGCACCGCTGAAAACCAATCTAGAGGAGAAACTGCGATCTAGAGGAGAGGTAGCACGTGGCTATTAGGGTTAGCTTTTTCCTCTAAATCCTCTAGTATATATAGGAGGGAGGGAGGGGAGGAGGCAGCCTCAAACCCTCAAGGTTTGGTAGAAATTGGAGGTGGAGGAGTCCTACTGCAATCCTATTAGGAGTAGGATTCCTCCTTTCCACTTGGAAACTATTTTCACCTCTCCACCTTTGAATTTTTTCCTTATCAAACCACTCCAGCCGCATGGGCCCTTAAAGGAGGCTTTAGCCAGCCCACCAGGGGCTGGTTACCTCCTCATAGCCCATGTAGCCTCTTGGGTCGAAATACCTCTCCCGATGGTCCCCCTGTACACTACCGACACTCTCGGTACACTACCGATGAGCCCGAAACTTTTCCTGCGACCAAAACAGGAGTTCCTATATATCAATCTTTACCTCCAGACCATTCCGGAGCTCCTCGTGACATCCGGGATCTCATCCGGGACTCCGAACAACCTTTGGTTACCACCATACATAACTCTATACTACCGAAACGTCACCGAACCTTAAGTGTGCAGACCTTGCGGGTTCGAGAACTATGTAGACATGACCGAGACACCTCTACGGTCAATAATCAATAGCGGGACCTGGATGCCCATATTGGTTCCTACATATTCTACGAAGATCTTTATCGATCGAACCTTGATGTCAAGGATTCAGTTAATCTCGTATGATGTTCCCTTTGTTCTTCGGTATGTTACTTCCCTGAGATTCGATCATCGGTATCTCCATACCTAGTTCAACCTCGTTACTGGCAAGTCTCTTTACTCGTTCCGTAATACAAGATCCCATGACTAACACTTAGTCACATTGCTTGTAAGGCTTATTGTGATGTTGTATTACCGAGTGGGCCCTGAGATACCTCTCTGTCACACGGAGTAACAAATCCCAGTCTTGATCCAACCCAACAGACACCCAACAATTAAGTAGCCTTATCCAGGTCTTCCTTTGAAAAACTCTTTTCAAACAACCGTTTATGCTTTCCAGAAATTCTACATCATTTCCGATCAACAATATGTCATCCAGATATGTATCAGAAACTCTATAGTGCTCCCACTCACTTTATTGTTAATACAAGTTTCTCATAAACTTTGTATAGACTCAAAAACTTTGATCACCTCATCAAAGCATATATTCCAACTCCGAGATGCTTGCTCCAGCCCATAGAAGGATTGCTGGAGCTCGCACACCTTTTAGCATCCTTTAGGATTGACAAAACCTTTTGGTTGTATCACATACAACCTTTCCTCAAGTAAACCGTTAAGGAAATGATGTTTTGACATCCATCTGCCAGATTTCATAATTGAAAAATGCAGCAACTGCTAACATAATTCCAACAGACTTTAGCATCACTACGAGTGAGAAAGTCTCATCGTAGTCAACTCCTTGAACTTGTCAGAAACTTCTTTGCGACAAGTCAAGCTCAATAAATGGTGACATTTACCATCAGCGTGTGTCATCATCTCAAAGGTCCATTTGTACTCGACGACCTGCCGTCCAACAAGCAAGCCTACAAAAGTCTATACTTGGTTTTCATACATGGATCCTTTCTCGGATTTCATGGCCTCTAACCATTTGTCGAAATCCAGGCCCATCATCGCTTCTCCACAGCTCATAGGTTCATCGTTATCCAACAACCTGACCTCCAAGACAGGGTTGTCGTACCGCTCAGGAGCAGTACACATCCTTGTCGACCTATGAGGTTCAATAGTAACTTGATCCGAAGCTTCATGATCATCATCATTAACTTCCTCTTCAACTAACGTAGGCTTCACAGAAACATCTTCCTGCGCTGCGCTACTCTCTAGTTGAACAAAGGTTCAACAACCTCATCAAGTTCTATCTTCCTCCCACTCAATTCTTTCGAGAGAAACTCTTTCTCGAGAAAGGACCCAGTTTTAGCAACAAACATTTTATGCTTGGATCTGAGATAGAAGGTTCACCCAACTGTTCTTAGGGTATTCTATGAAGATGCATTTGTCCGCTTTGGGTTTGAGCTCATTCAGTGAAAACATTTTCCACACAAGCGTCGCAGCCCCAAACATCAAGAAATGATAGCTTGGGTTTCTATCAAACCCTAATTCACACGGTGTCATCTCAACGGATTTAGATGGTGCCCTATTTAAAGTGAATGTAGTTGTCTCTAATGCATAACCCCAGAATTATAGTAGCAAAATGATAAGAGACATCATAGCACGCACCATATCCAATAGAGTACGACTATGACATTCATACACACCATCACACTATGGTGTTCCAGGTGGTGTGAGTTGTGAAACAACTTTCACATTGTCTAAAGTTGTATGCCAAACTTGCAACTTAGATATTCACCTCCACGATCATATCATAGACATTTTTATGTTCTTGTCACGATGATCTTAAACTTCACTCTGAATTTGCTTGAACCCAACAATTCAGACTTGTGTTTCATTAAGTAAATATACACTATATGTACTCAAATCATCAATGAAGGTAAGAAAATAACGATATCCACTCCACGCTACAAGACTCATTGGATTGCATACATCAACACGTATCATTTCCAATAAATCACTTTCCCACTCCATCCATCTGGAAAATGGGGTCCGTAGTCATCTTGCCCAAGAGGCATGGTTCACATGTCTCAACTGATTCGAAATTGAATGAGTCCAAAGATCCATAAGCATGGAGTTTCTTCATGCGATTTATACCGATATGACATTTAGCGACAGTGCCACTAGTATGTGGTACTATCATTATTAAGTTTGTATCTTTTGGCATCAATGTTATGAACATGTGTATTACTACGATCAAGATTCAACAAACCATTCTCACTGGGTGCATGACCATCAAAGGTATCATTCATGTAAACAGAATAACCATTATTACCTAACTTAAATGAATAACCATGTTGCAATAAACACGATCTAATCACGATGATCAACGCAAAATACCAAATAACATTTATTTAGGTTCGTCATTAATCCTGAAGGTAGAGAGGGCGTGCGATGTTGATCACATCAACCTTGGAAACATTTCCAACACACATCGTCACCTCACCCTTAGCTAGTTCTCCATTTATTCCGTAGCTTTTATTTCGAGCTACTAACATTTAGCAACCGAACTGGTATCCAATACCTAGGTGCTACTAGGAGTACTCGCAAGGTACACATCATTAACACGTATATCAAATTTACTTCTGTCGACGTTGCCAACCTTCTTATCTACCAAGTATCTAGGGTTGTTCCGCTTCAGCGACCGCTCTCCTCATAATCGAAGCACTTAGTCTCGGGTTTGGGTTCAACTTTGGGTTGCTTCACTGGAGCATCAACTGACTTGCTATCCATGAAGTTTCCCTCCTTGCACTTGCCCTTCTCGAAACTAGTGGTTTGACTAACCATCAACACTTGATGCTCCTTCTTGATTTCTACCTTCGCGGTGTCAAACATCGCGAACAGCTCAGGGATCATTATTTCTATCCCTGGCATTTTATAGTTCATCACCAAGTTCTAGTAGCTTAGTGACAGTGACTTGGAAAACTATATCAATCACTATCTTATCTGGAAGATCAACTCCCACTCGATTCAAGCGATTGTAGCACCCAGACAATCTAAGCACATGCTCAATGATTGAGCTATTCTCCTTCATCTTGCAGGCAAAGAATCTTATTGGAGATCTCACATCTTGCAGCACGGGCACAAGCCTGAGATCCTAATTTCAGCTCTTAGAACATCTCATATATTCTGTGACGTTCAAAATGTTTTGGAGCCTCAATTCTAAATCGTAATGCATGTCGCACTAAACTATCAAGTAGTCATCAAAACGTGTCTGTCAGATGTTAACAACATCTATAGATGACGCTAGAGGGGTTGGCGCACCGAGCGGTGCATTAAGGACATAAGCCTTCTGTGCAACAATGAGGACAATCCTCAGATCACGGACCCAATCCGCAATATTGCTACCATCATCTTTCAACTCTATTTCTCTAGGAAGATATAAAAATTCAAGGGAGCTACAACGCGAGCAAGTAATCTACAACATAATTTGCAAAGACACTACTAACTATGTTCATGATAATGAGTTCAATTAATCATATTACTGAAGAACTCCCACTCAAATTGACATCCCTCCGGTCATCCGAGTGATACATGATCCAAATTCACCAACTCAAGTCCGATCATCATGTGAGTTGAGGTGGTTTTAATGGTGAACATCATCATGTTGATCATATCTACTATATGACTCATGTTTGACCTTTCGGTCTCTTGTGTTTTGAGGCCATGTCTGTACATGCTAGGCTCGTCAAGTTTAACCCGAGTGTTCTGCATGTGCAACACTGGCTTGCAACCGTTGTATGTGAACGTAGAGTCTATCACACCCGATCATCACGTGGTGTCTCGACACGACGAACTTTCGCAACGGTGCACACTTGGGGAGAACACAATTTATCTTGAAATTAAGTGAGGGATCACCTTATAATGCTATCATCGTCCTAAGCAAAACAAGGTGCATAAAAGGATTAACATCACATGCAAATCATAAGTGACATGATATGGCCATGAACTTGTGCTTTTGATCTCCATCTTGAAAGCACTAGCATGATCTCCATCGTCACCGGCATGACACCATGATCTCCATCAACGTGTCGCCATCAGGGTTGTCGCGCCCACCATGCTTCTACTACTATTGCTACCATTTAGCGATAAAGTAAAGCATTACATAGTGCTTAATGATTGACACGCAGGTCATACAATAACTAAAGACAACCCTATGTCTCCTGCCGGTTGTCGTACTCATCGACATGCAAGTCGTGATATTCTCTACAAAACATGATCATCTCATACATCATGTAATTGGCCATATCACATCACACAATACCCTGCAAAAACAAGTTAGACGTCCTCTAACTATTGTTGCATGTTTTACGTGGCTGCTACAGGTATCTAGCAAGAATAATTCTCACCTACGCAAAAACCACAATGGTGATACATAAGTTGCTTTTCAACCTTCTCAAGGACCACCTTTGTCGAATCCGATCCAACTAAAGTAGGAGAAACAGACACCCGCCAGCCATCTTTGTGCAACGAGGTTACACGTCAGCCGATGGAACCGGTCTCTCGTAAGCGTACGAGTAAGGTTGGTCCGGGCCGCTTCATCGCACAATACCGCTGAACCAAAACACGACCAAGGGAGGAAGCAATCTAAGCATTAACGCCCACAAACTCTTTGTGTTCTACTCGAGATCTCATCTACACATAGACCTAGCTCTGATACCACTGTTGGGGAACGTTGCATGGGAAACAAAAAAATTCCTACGCACACACAAGATCTATCCATGGTGATAAGCATCTACGAGAGGGAGAGTGGATCTACATACCATTGTAGATCGCTAAGCAGGAAGCATTAAGAAACGCGGTTGGTGTAGTCGAACGTCTTCGCGATCCAAATAGCCGAGCATCCCGCGATCTCATCACGATCCATCTCGCGATCCAATCATGATCTGTCCCGCGAACTCATCACAATCCGTCCCGCGATCTCATCATGATCTGTCTTGCGATCTTGATCACGGTCCTTCTGATCTAGCGCCGAACGGACGGCACCTCTGCGTTCAGCCCACGTACAGCTCAATGACGATCTCCGCCTTCTTGATCTAGCAAGAGGGAGCAGAGAGGTAGATGAGTTCTGCGGCAGCGCGACAACGTTGTGGTGATGGTGGTGGAGCTATTCCAGCAGGGCTTCGCCTAAGCACCGCTAAAAACCGATCTAGAGGAGAAACCGCGATCTAGAGGAGAGGCAGCTCGTGTTTATTAGGGTAAGCTTTTTCCTCTAAATCCTCTAGTATATATAGGAGGGAGGGAGGGGAGGAGGCAGCCTCAAACCCTCAAGGTTTGGTCTAAATTGGAGGTGGAGGGGTCCTACTCCAATCCTATTAGGAGTAGGATTCCTCCTTTCCACTTGGAAACTCTTTCCACCTCTCCACCTTTGAATTTTTTCCTTCTCAAACCACTCCAGCTATATGGCCCCTTAGAGGAGGCTTCGGCCAGCCCACCAGGGGCTGGTTTACTTTCTCACACAGCACATGTAGCCTCTTGGGTCGAAATACCTCTACGATGGTCCCCCGGTACACTACCGGCACTCCCAGTACACTACCGATGAGCCCGAAACTTTTCCTGCGACCAAAACAGGACTTCCTATATATCAATGTTTACCTCCAGACCATTACAGATCTCCTCGTGACGTCCAAGATCTCATCCGGGACTCCACACAACCTTCGGTCACCACCATACATAACTCTATACTACCAAAACGTCACCGAACCTTAAGTGTGCAGACCCTACGGGTTTGAGAACTATGTAGACATGACCGAGACACTTCTATGGTCAATAACCAATAGCGGGACCTGGATGCCCATATTGGTTCCTACATATTCTACGAAGATCTTTATCGATCGAACCTTGATGTCAAGGATTCTGTTAATCTCGTATGATGTTCCCTTTGTTCTTCGGTATGTTACTTGCCCGAGATTCGATCGTCGTTATCTCCATACCTAGTTTGACCTTGTTACCGGCAAGTCTCTTTACTCGTTCCGCAATACAAGATCCCATGACTAACACTTAGTCACATTGCTTGCAAGGCTTATTGTGATGTTGTATTATCGAGTGGGCCCCGAGATACCTCTCCGTCACACGGAGTAACAAATCCCAGTCTTGATCCATGCCAACCCAACAGACACCCTCGGAGATACCTGTAGAGAACGTTTATAGTTACCCAGTTACATTGCGATGTTTGATACACACAAGGTACTCCTATGGTGTCAGTGAGTTGGATGATCTCATGGTCATAGGAACAGATACTTGACATGCAGAAAACAGTAGCAATAAACTGACACGATCATATGCTACGGTTGTAATTTGGGTCTTGTCCATCCCATCATTCTCCTAATGATGCGATCCCGTTATCAAATGACATCTCATGTCAATGGATAGGGAACCTTAGCCATCTTTGATCAATGAGCTAGTCTATTAGAGGCATACTAGGGACATGGTGTTGTCTATGTATCCACACATGTATCTGAGTTTCTGATCAATACAATTATAGCATGGATAATAAACGATTATCATGAACAAGGAAATATGATAATAACAAATTTATTATTGCCTCTAGGACATATTTCCAACATAAGGTAGACCAATCCTTTTTATAGCAATGTACAGGCCGAAAAGTTATCTTATATAAAGCAAAGTGCTCTCGAGGACACCTGGGAATTTCCATCTAGTCACGTTCATCATGTTTAGTTGATTTGTGTTTGCTACTTTGCTACTTTGATATGTGGGTGGACCGGTGCTAAGGTGTTGTTCTTACTTGAACAAGCAACCTACTTGTGATTACCCCCCCCCCCCGTCGGAAGCATCCGCAACTACGAAAGAAGAATTAAGATAAATCTAACCATACCATGAAACATATGGATCCAAATCAGTCCCTTACGGAATAATTCATAAACTAGGGTTTAAGCTTCTGTCACTCGCGCAACCCATCATATACTTATTACTCCACAATGTATTCCCTTAGGCCCAAGGATGGTTAAGTATCATGTGTTCAACATTCACATGACACCACTAAAGGAAGAGCAACATGCAAATCATAAAAATATCAAACGAATACCAACGTCAAATGATTACTTATAACAAGACTTCTCCCATCTCCTCGAGAACAAAAGTAACTACGCACAAATCATGTTCATTTTCAAGATTAGTGGGGTACTGAATACCGTTAAGGATCTGAACATATGATCTTCCACCAAATAAACCAACAAGCATCAACTACAAGATGTAATCAACACTACTAGTAACCCACAACTACCAATCTGAGGTCATATAATTTGAGACAAAGATTGAATACAAAAGATGAACTAGGGTTTGAGTTGAGATGGTGCTGGTGAATATGTTGATGAATATTGGTCCTCCCACGATGGATTCAAGGTTGGTGATGACGATGGCTTCGATTCCCCCCTCCTAGAGGGAAGTTTCCCTAGAGGAATCGCTCCGCCGGAGATCAAAAGTACTCCAGTCCAGGTTCCACCTCGAGACGGCAACGCTTTGTCCCGAAAGACCCTCCTTAATTTTTCTAGGTCAAAACCCTTCATATAGAAGAAGAGGGGGCGCGGAGACCCCCTGTAGGAGCCACAGGGCACCTGGGCGTGCCCACCTGCCTTTTGAGTGATAGGTGGCCCCCTCTGGTACTTCTTGGCTCCAATAGGTTTAATATATTCCAAAAAATATTCTCCGTTAAGTTTCAGGTCATTTGGAGTCCAACAGAATATATAGGTATATCTGATGTAGCTTTTTCAGGTCCAAAATTCTAGTTGCCGTTAATGTCCCTCTCCATGTAATCCTTGTAAGTTTAGAGAGAAAGGGCATTAAAATTGTATCATAAAGTGGAATAATGACCAAAAACAATAATAATGACAACAGGAAATCATGATGCAAAATAGATGTATCATACGCGTGTCATGGTTAGTCGTGGCGGGTGGCGGAGGAGGAGGACCGCACATGTGCAACTCCTCTTACCAAGCTCCCAATGACATGCGGTAGAGCAGCCCTTATAAAGGGGTCTAACTCTCACTCCACTAGCAGTATAGTACTAAATTTTCCACCACCTTACATACACCTACATGGGTCTTAGATATTAACCAGGGATTATTGTCTTATATGGGCCAAACCTAATCTATAATCCAACAATCCCCCACAAGATCTCAAGGGACATTAGTTTGTTATATGTTCCAAACAATGTATTGATATACTAGAATTTTCAGTGGAGACTGCTAATTTGAACTTCCACCTAGAGCAACCAGATTAGACCTCTTCACAACTAAACAATGGACTACGCCTTAAATTGCGAGTTTAGCGTGCAGAAGTTTTGCCAATTTTCAGCTGGTGCATAGCTGTCGAAGTCTAAACCCCATGGGTGGAGCTTATTAGTTACACTCCTGGCCCATTCATGAGTTCCCTAGAGATTACCCTATCTGGTATACTATAACCAGTAGTCCAATGCACATAGGTGTGTTCCTCCAAAGAATGCTTTGTAGGATAACATCTTGCTTATACAAGGTTTAGAACATGTTAATACAAAAGTCAACATGTATTCCAAATTACGAGAGTATTGCATCTCCAATGGAGTGGGTTAATAAGGATACTCTCATCATTTGACCGTTGGATTGTTTTTTCTAGGTCCCAATGAGGGAGTCTTGGATTAAGGGATCCTCGGATGGGCCGGACTCTATGGGCCGCAAGGCAGGCATCGGATGATCGAAGACCACCTGCGCCAGACGGAAGCTTCGAGGAGTCATGATGTGTTCTCCAAGTTATTAGCTGTAGTTAGGTATGTTATCTCTTTGGCATGTAGCCGACCATGTGTAAGCCAAGGACACCCTCAGTATCTGTATAAGCCAAAGGATTTTAGGGCATAAGAGAACAACTCATCTAGGGTTAGACATATGATCTCGAGGTAGATCAACTATGTAACCCCTTACACCATCAATACAATCAAGCAGGACGTAGGGTATTACCTCAATTGGAGGGCCCGAACATGGGTAAACTTGTGTCCCCTTCATCTCCTGTTACCGTCAATCCTAGTCTCACAGTTGGGGACCCCTACCCTAGATCCGCCGATTTGACACCGACATTGGTGCTTTCATTGAGAACTCCTCTGCGAGCGCCAAAGGAATCGATGGATTGCCCCGTTGCAAGTAGCAAGATCTATATCGAGGGGACTCTCGCCCCTGATCAGAGTTTCACTGGCAATGACATCTTGTCGCATGCCGGCCCGATCGGCCATTATGGCTAGATCGGAAGGTTCCCCCCCAATCAGGGTATCAAGTTCGGAACCCTAGAGTTCATGGATGATTCACGGGGAACACTCATTCCAATGGAACCCTCAACCTTCAAAGAAAAAACTGTAAGTCCGGATGCTCTGACGTCCAATACATCAGGTCCCACGGTGGAATAGAACACAAATCCACTTCGGCATAACTCTGGAACTGTCACACCGCTTGACAAATCCACTCGTATCAGCGACACGCATCTTGCCATCGCCTCGTTCATAAAGGAGTTGTTTGATCGGATTGAGGCTATGCGTATATTGGATGATCAGGTTCCGATCTATGATTGGCTCGGTATCAGACCCGATGATAGGGAGATTTATGTCCCTCCGGTCACCCACCTAGTGGCCACCATTGAGTGTCCGGTTGCGGATTCTTCCCGACAGCCAGAGTTGAAAACCGTCTATACTTCAGTCCTCGTTCTTCAAGACCTTGTCAGTAAATCATAGGTGGGGAATCGCTCTCAAGCCGGACTACCACTGGTCCTGGATCCGTCGCACGATTTGGAAGCTGCAATTCCGAACACTCGTCGCGACAGGGAACCAAATATTTCCCCACCCACCACCCAAAACGATCATCCAAGTATCGCACCAAAGCCCATGTCTTCGGACTTTCGGGATATCAAGCAAATACAAGGAGAATCAGTCCATCACTTTTGGGCAAGACTCCTACTCACTAGGAGCAGAGTAAAAGTTCTTAGTGACCAAGACGTGTAATGGAGATTTTCATTAGCAATTGCCATGATGAAGGGATTCTTAATGCCCCGAACGTCGACACATTAGCGACTTTTCGGAGTTATCCGAATTGGTACAGAAGTACTATGCCATGGAGAGTGTTGGCAATCCGAGCGGTTGTTCTTGGAACCAATTTTCTCCGAACACCCTAGAGGAGCTCAGAAAAAGATGGTACCTCCTATTCGGCCAGCCAGGTATGAACCCGTCGAAAAAAGAAACAAGTCCCTTTCTAGGACCGGCACCGTCCTCGACGGATTTTTGGATAAACCTTGCCCCATTCATTCAGTGTTGTTGAACACAAACCCTACTCATAGCCTTCGAGCTTGTTGGGTCGCCAGGCAAGTCGCAAAAAGTGACGAGGCCATCCTCGACACACCTCCATTGAACAGGCGCTCTACTTCACCAAACAGATTCAATGAAGAAGTCCTGACGGTCTATGAGATCTTCCCCTCGAGGAGCAGGCGTAAAAGAGCGCTTAGGGAGCACGAGCAAGTCTACCACGTGGCAGCTACTAGCCCATGGGCAGACGTACCGATTACTTTCGGGGACACTCACCAGCCGCCCATCCTTCCCGGTCATTCACCGACCGCTATAGTCTTGAATCCCATTATTGATGGATACAGGCTACATAAGGTGCTCATGGATGGCGGCAGTGGTCTAAACCTCATATACGAGGCCACTCTAGAGAAAATGTAGTTCGGCCGATCCCACATCGAACATAGCAACACAACCTTCTGGGGAATTATCCCAGGGAAAGAGGCACGTTGTTCCAGATGTATCATCCTAGATGTTGTGTTCGGCATGCCCGAAAATTACTGATCTGAAGAACTTCTCTTCCACATCATCCCCTTCCCCAGTGGGTATCACGCTCGATCGGGACGCAATGCCTTTACAAAGTTCCAGGCTATACCACATTACGGTACATGAAACTCAAAATGCCAGGACCAAATGGAGTGATCACGATTCCTAGTGATCTGCATATAGCCCTTCGAGCCGAAAACAAAACAGCAGCGCTCGCCCTCGAGGCGTTAGCGGAAACTTTCGCTGCCGAGGAGTTGATCGCCCTACGGTCGACAGTTAATAGGGACGATGTGATCCTCAGCAAAAGGCTCAAGTCCACGTCCTTTAAACCCGCAGAAGATATTGTCAAATTTCATGTGCATCCAACGGACCCCAATAAAACAACGTCCACCGGAGCCCAGCTCGATCCCCTTATGGACGAAGCATTGCGGAATTTCCTTCGCGAAAATTGGGACATTTTCGCTTCGCATCCTTCCAATATGCTTGGAATCCCACGTCGGCTCGCCGAACATAGCTTGAACTGTAACGACCAAACCTCGAAGGATTTGAGTCTCTATGCTTACTGTGCTAGTCCCTGGATCGATTTGCTAGCACACACAGTAGAGATGAATACCAGAATAACAAGTGCATCATTTATTACATCGTATGATCCAGAATTCATAAAGTAAAACAATCTGCATAGCACTTGGCTAGCTTTATTCAATCAAACAGCGGAAAGTAGCAGAAAATAACAATCAGTCCCATCATAGCCCACTGGCGATGCTGAGTGCAGACTCGCGACCCTAACGGTACCTTCTCTTCGTCTGAAAATCCTGCACCATGAGACGTTGCAGCCATATAGGTCAATACTTTGAATGTATTGGCAAGTTACACAGGGGGAACAATAAAGCAGACCTACATGTACATGCATAGTATAACAAAGGAAGGCTTGATAGTTATTTTGCAGAAAGCAAATTTTATCCTCACAACTACATAATAGTTAAATTTTAATTTATTTGCTACAATTAAATACACATGGTTGAATTGGCATCTCCAACTCCAACCTAAACCATTATTAAGTTTCCCACCAAGTTTTATTAAGGGTAACATCTGTCAAGATCATCCAACAACTGTAATGGCCTAGCTGCTCAAAGTTGTCCATAACCGGGGACACGGCTAATCATGATTAGTTTTAATACTCTGCAGAGTTTTGCACACTATACCCACTAGACCCAACCCGAAGATTGAGACGAAGTCTTTTAGAAGCAGTCACCTCCACCCAACGGCAGCCGGTACACCTACTCATATCTACATCTGCTAGCTTTGCCCATGCAAGGTTCCCACAACCTACTCAACTAAGCCAGAGCCCATATTAGCTAGTGGTTGTGCATGGAAGCTACTAGTCATTAAGTCTGTCTAAACTTTTTGAACCTGGGCGGCATTCCACTTACATTCAGAGGGTCGAAACCATGATGTTCTTGAAACCACCCAGCAATACCAATTCCGCCCAGAGGTAAATTTTGTCCCTATTTACTACTCAATTTCTTTTTAACAATCCTCACATAATCTCAATGAATACTCGAACCAACCCCATCTAGATAGCATCGCAGAACTAACTACCACAATCTTCACTGACGAGGGAAAAGCTCAATAGCATAACATAAATCAATAATATTCCTACACATACATAATTTGATAGTGTGACATATACTACATGCATAGAAAAACAATAGGTAAAGGATGATCAACATGTAACTTGCCTTGATTCTGGTTCAGAAAATCACACTCCTGACAATAGTTTGCGTCGCACTCCGGGCAATCTACACGTTTCAAACAATCACCACAAATCAATCACCACATTCAAATATCACCAAACAAAACCAACAACAAGAAGTCATTTGTAAAACCACAAAACAGTAGCATAACAACAGGTACAAATCATCTACAATTCAATGCAAGAATTAACAAATTTTAATAAACGGTTTGCAAAATATGGCATCCGAAAGGTTTAAATTAAATTTGAACAAATTCAAATTTAAACATTGCAAACATGCAAAACTTTGGTTCTGTCATATTCTACTGCTAAATACGAGTTCATAGGAAAAAGAATTATCTAATTTGAGCATACCAATTAAAAGTTAGAGCAATTTGAAATTTCAGTGTGAATCTGTCCAAAATAAACAGATCAAACTAAACTGCTGCGGTTACTGTAGCTAGTCGCCACGTGGCATCATGCGATTGGCCAGGGCGGCTCTGTTCGTGCGTGCGTGCTCACCACAGGGAACCGGCGGTGGCTCGGGCTTCGGTGGGGTGCTTCTCCGGCAGCTCTCCGGCGAGGGCGAGGGGGTGGATGGATGCGGCGTTCGAGGGCGGTGGCGACGGTGGTTCTACCGGCGGCGGGGATCCTCTCTGCGGGCGACAGCAGCGGTGAGGAACTCCGGTGAACGGCGGCGTCGAGCGGTCCTTCCGGCGACCTACGGTCTACGAGGCGGGAGCAAACGGATGCGGGGCGACGGGCGGAATCGAAGGGGATGAGCGGCGCGGCTCGGGCGCTCCTACGGCGGCGCAAACGTCCGGCGGCGGCGGCTGTTGGCGGAGCTCCCGGCGAGATCGGGTTCGCCCTTCCAGAGGCGAGCGGCGAAGGGAGTGATCGGGAGAAGGGGTGCGGTGTCCTCGAGGGCTTCCCCCTCACGTCCAAGGAGTTCAAGGGGGCACGGGGTCGATCGGACGCCGGATCGGGTCGGACTCGGCTCCGCGGTGGCATGCGCTGCGTTGACTCCGGCTCGAGGAAGAAGAGAGTGGGGCGGGCCTGCTGGTTAGCGGCTGCGGCTGCAGTCGTGGGCCGGCCTGCTGTGGTGCGCTGCGCGACCGAAGCCCCTGTTGGGCCACTGTGCGGCCCAGCTGCACAGTGCGTTTTTTTGTTTTTTTGAAACTGTTAGAAAACAATTTTGTGGCTAAAAATAAACTACCAAAATAAATATAAAAAAACAAAAACACACTGTAAAAATATATACTTATAATATAGACTATACTAACTCTAATGCTAAACCTAATGCAATGTAAATAAAATATCTAAGAAAAAGGGCACACAAAGAGCATTTTCCAATAAATTCACGAGAATTTGAAGTTTATAAAATTGCAAAGACATGTCAGATGAACCACAAATATAACTCTGGACATTATGAACTTTTTATTTGATAGGAGAGAAGTCATATTATCTCCACTCCAATTACTTGCCTTTAGTTGCATAATGAAAAGAATTCTCACACAATTAAATAATGCATAGGAAAAATATGATATGCATATGAATGATCTATTAACATCCTAATTTAGGAAAATTGGGATGTTACAAATCTACCCCCCTTAATATGAATCTTGCCCTCGAGATTCGGGTTGGCTAGCAAATAGGTGTGGGTGATCCTGCCTTAGGTCTTCCTCTCGTTCCCAAGTAGCCTCCTCCTCTGTATGATGATCCCACTGAACTTTGCATAATCTGGTTGTCTTGGTGCGAGTAATTCTCTCTACTATCTCCAGAATCTTAACAGGCTTCTCCTCATATGTCAAGTCAGTCTCCAACTGAATTGCCTCCAGTGGCACTGTATCTCTCAAAGGAACATCCGCCATCTCTGCATGGCACTTCTTCAACTGGGATACAAGAAACACATTATGAACTCCTGAAAAGGATTCTGGTAACTCTAGCTGATAAGCTACCTCTCCTCGGTGCTCCAAGATCTTGTAAGGCCCCACAAAGCGTGGTGCTAACTTACCTTTGATTCCAAACCTCTTAATTCCATGAAGCGGTGAAACCCTAAGGTAGGCATGATCTCCTACCTCATATGTCACCTCCTTACGCTTTGCATCTGCATAACTCTTCTGTCTAGACTGTGCTATCTTCAGTCTGTCACGAACCAACTTGACCTGCTCCTCAGCATCTCTGATCAAGTCTGGCCCAAAGAATTGGCGCTCTCCAACCTCATCCCACATCAATGGTGTCCTGCACTTCCTACCATACAAAAACTCAAACGGTGCCATCTTCAGACTAGCCTGATAACTGTTATTATATGAGAACTTTGCATATGGTAAATTATCATCCCAACTGGACCCATAGTCCAAAGAACAAGCTCTCAACATATCCTCCAAAATCTGATTCACCCTCTCTGTCTGCCCATCTGTCTGGGGATGAAATGTTGTACTGAACTCCAGCCTAGTGCCCAAGGACTCATGCAATTGACGCCAAAACTTAGATGTGAACTGAGTACCTCTATCATACACTACCTTCCTTCGAACTCCATGCAGACAAACAATTCTGGACATATAAATCTTTGCGAGCTTAGCACTTGTATAGGTAGTCTTTACCGGGATGAAGTGAGCAACTTTAGTCAAACGATCAACAACTACCCAAATAGAATCATAACCTGATTGAGTCGTTGGTAACCCTGTAATTAAATCCATACAAATCTGATCCCACTTCCAATCAGGTATGGGCAATGGTTGTAACAAACCTGCTGGTTTCTGGTGCTCCGCCTTAACTCTCTGGCACACATCACATATTGCAATATACTCAACAATTTCCCTCTTCAGTCTAGGCCACCAAAATCTCTCCCTCAAATCCAAATACATCTTAGTATTACCTGGGTGGATAGAATAAGGCGAATCATGCGCCTCCTGAAGAATTAACTTCCTGATCTCTGCATCTTGAGGTACACATATACGCTTCTCAAACCATATGGCTCCATGTTCATCCTCATGAAAACCTTGTGCCTTCCCCCTTAACATATTCTCTTTTATCTCAGCAATATACTTATCATCCTTTTGTGCTTCTCTGATCCTGTCTAGCAAAGTAGGCTTTACCACGGGGCCACAAGCCCGTTTGCCGCGGCCAAGGGGCACCCGCGCCGGGCAGGCTTATGGGCCCCTGACACCTCCCCTAACCCTAATCTTCAGCCTATAAATACCCAAATATTCCATCATTATCAGAACGAGCCACAAAAACACTTTGCCGCCGCTAGAAGCCTCCATTCCTGAGAGATCCAATCTTGGAGCCTTTTCCAGTAATCTGCCGGAGGGGGATTCGATCACGGAGGGCATCTACATCAACTCCATTGCCCCTCCGATGATGCGTGAGTAGTTCACCATAGACCTATGGGCCCATAGCTAGTATCTAGATGGCTTCTTCTCTCTCTTGGCTTCTCAATACCATGTTCTTCATGATCTTCATGGAGATCTATCCGATGTAATACTCTTCTGCGATGTGTTTGTCGAGATCCGATGAATTGTGGGTTTATGTTCAGATTATCCATGAATATTATTTGAGTATTTTCTGAATTATTATATGCATGATTTCATATCTTTGCAAGTCTCTTCGAATTATTGGTTTGGTTTGGCCAACTAGATTGGTAATTCTTGCAATAGGAGAAGTGCTTAGTTTTGGGTTCAATCTTGCGGTGTCCTCACCCAGTGACATAGTAGGGATAGTGAGGCACGTATTGTATTTTTGCCATCAAGGGTAAAAAGATGGGGTTTTCATCATATTGCTTGAAGTTATCCCTCTACATCATGTCATCTTACCTAATGCATTACTCTGTTCTTCATGAACTTAATACTCTAGATGAAGGCAGGAGTCGGTCGATGTGTGGAGTAATAGTAGTAGATGCAGAATCGTTTCGGTCTACTTGTCATGGACATGATGCCTATATGCATATTCATTTCCTTCGATATCTTCATAACTATTCGCTTTTCTATCAATTGCTCGACAGTAATTTGTTCACCCACCGTAATACTTGCCATCATGAGAGAATCCATCTAGTGAAACCTATGGCCCCCGGGTCTATTTTCCATATTATATTTTCAGATCTAAAACCAAAAACACCAAAAATACTTGCTGCATTGTTTTTACTTTTAGTTTTACTTTCCGTTCAAGCATCCTATTATATCTATCTCTACTAGATATCATCCTTGCAAATAACCGTGAAGGGATTGACAACCCCTTTATAGCGTTGGGTGCAAGAGTTTGATTCCTTGTGCATGTATATCTATTGGTGGCTCGCTTGTATCTCCTACTGGATTGATACCTTGGTTCTCAAAAACTGAGGGAAATAACTATCTACTTTGCTGCATCAAACCGTTCCTCTTCACGGGAAACCAACACATGCTCGAGAAGTAGCAAGAAGGATTTCTGGCGCCGTTTCCGGGGAGATACATAGCAAGCCAAGAATACCAAGAACCCATCACAAACTCATCTCTTCCATTTACATTATTTTCCATTTGCCTCTCGTTTTCCTCTCCCCCACTTCTAAAACAATTTTCAAAAAGATTTTCCTTTCGCCCTTTTTCTTTAGTCTCCTCATTTGCTTCTTGCTTGAGTGCTTGATTGCTTGCTTTGTCACGATGACTCAAGAGAATACCAATTTGTTTGACTTTTCTAATACTAATAATAAATATTTTATTAGTACTCCAATTGCTCCTGCCACTAGTGCGGAATCTTATGAAATTAATGCTGCTTTGCTCAATCTTGTTATGAAAGAACAATTTTCTGACCTTGCTAATGAAGATGCCGCATCCCATATAAATACTTTCATTGAGTTGTGTGACATGCAAAAGAAGAAAGATGTGGATAATGATATTGTTAAATTGAAGCTATTTACGTTCTCACTACGAGATCGTGCTAAAACTTGGTTTTCATCTTTGCCTAAAAATAGTATTGATTCATGGAATAAGTGTAAAGATGCTTTTATTTCCAAGTACTTTCCGCCCACTAAGATCATCTCCCTTAGGAATGATATAATGAATTTTAAGCAACTTGATCATGAACATGTTGCACAATCTTGGGAGAGAATGAAACTTATGATTAGGAATTGCCCCGCGCATGGCTTGAGTTTATGGATAATTATACAAATTTTCTATGCTAGATTGAATTTTGCTTCTAGGAATCTCTTAGATTCTGCCGCGGGTGGAACTTTTATGGAAATCACATTAGGAGACGCTACTAAACTCCTAGATAATATTATGGAAAATTACACTCGATGGCACACCGAAAGAACTCCTACTAGTAAAAAAGTGCATGCTATTGAAGAAATTATTATTTTGAGTGAAAAGATGAATGAATTCATGAAATTGTTTGCTATTAAGAGTTCTCCTATTGATCCTAATGATATGACTTTGTCTTGTTTGATTGGAAATAAAACTGAATCTATGGATGTGAATTTTGTTGGTAGGAACAATTTTGGTAATAACGCTTATAGAGGTAATTTCAACGCTAGACCGTTTCCTAGTAATTCCTCTAATAATTATGGTAATTCCTACAGAAATTCTTATGGAAATTATAATAATATACCCTCTTATTTTGAGAGTAATATTAAATAATTCATTAGTACGCAAAAAGGTTGCAATGCTATGATTGAAGAAAAATTGCTCAAGATTGATGATTTGGCTAGGAACGTTGAGAAAATTTCTCTTGATATTGATTCTTTAAAATTATATCTATTCCACCCAAGCATGATATTAATGAGTCTTTAAAATCTATGATAATTTCTATTGATGATTGTAAGGAAAGAACCACTAGAGTTCGTGCAACGCGTGAATGGCTTCAAAAAGTATGTTCTCATAATAATATAGATGAAGATCTTAAAGTGATTGATGTGACTCCTATTGAATCCTTGTTTTCCAATATTAATCTTGATAAGTAAGGTACTAGAGATGAGTCAACTTTAGTTAAAAGGCGTCCCAATGATTCAAAGTTTTTAGATCTTGATGCTAAGATTGATAAAAGTGGGATTGAAGAGGTCAAAACTTTAAATAACAATGAACCCACTCCTTTGGATTTAAAAGACTTTAATCATGGTAGATTATCTTTGATTTATTTTATTTCCTTGTTGAAATCCATGTTGAATTCTCCTCATGCTTATAATCAAAACAAGGCTTTTACTAAACATATTGTTGATGCTATGATGACGGCTTTTGAAGAAAAAACTTGAGTTGGAAGTGTTTATACCTAGAAAGCTTTATGATGAGTGGGAACCTACTATTAAGATTAAGATTAAAGATTATGAGTTCCATGATTTGTGTGATTTGGGTGCTAGCGTTTCCACGATTCCAAAAACTTTATGTGATGTGTTAGGTTTCCGTGAATTTGATGACTGCTCCTTAAATTTGCATCTTGCAGATTCCACTATAAAGAAACCTATGGGACGAATTAATGATGTTCTTATTGTTGAAAATAGTAATTATGTGCCCTTAGATTTCATTTTTCTTTATATAGATTGCAATCCTGCATGTCCTATTATTCTTGGTAGACCTATCCTTAGAACAATTGGTGCAATTATTGATATGAAGGAATCTAATATTAGATTCCAATTCCCATTAAGGAAGGGAATGCAACACTTTCCTAGAAAGAAAATAAAACTACATTATGAATCTATCATGATAGCTACTTATGTATTGCATACCAAAGATGACAGTACCTAGATCTATTGCGTTTTGCCTAGCTAGGGGCATTAAACAATAGCGCTTGTTGGGAGGCAACCCAATTTTATTTTGCTTTCAGTTGTTTTGCTTCTGTTTTGGTGTGTTTGGCACATTATTACTTATGTAGTAATTGTGTTTTGTGTTTAAATTAGTGTTTGAGCCAAGTAAAACCTTTGGGGTGACCTATGGTAGTTGTTGATTTGATCTTGCTAGAAAACAGATACTTTTGCACTCAGTCCAGGATTTTTCTGAATTTTTCAGTGCGTCAAATTGATCTGAAATTTTTACACATGATTTATATATAAATTTACCTGGTTTTCCTAAGTTTTCCGAATTTTTACAATTCCAGAAGTATTCTAAGTTTACAGATTGCTACATACTGTTATGCTTTTGAATTTTGTTTTCTTTGTGTCGTTTGCTTATTTCGATGTATCTATGGGTCGTATCGGGGGGTATGAGTCATGGAGAAGTTAGAATATAGTAGTTATTATACAAATATAAATAAAGAATGAGTTCACAACAGTACCTAAAGTGGTGATTTATTTTTCTTATACTAATGGATCCATGAGTTTTCTGTTGAGTTTTGTGTTGTGAAGTTTTCAAGTTTTGGGTGAAAATTTGATGGACTATGGAATAAAGAGTAGCAAGAGTCTAAGCTTGGGAATGCACATGACACCCCAAGTAATATTAAAGGATACCAAAAAGCCTAAGCTTGGGCATGCCCCGGAAGGCATCCCCTCTTTCATCTTCAATCCATCGGTAAATTTACTTGAGGCTATATTTTTATTCACCACATGATATGTGTTTTTCTTGGAGCGTCTTGTATGATATGAGTTTTTGCTTGCTAGTTTTCCACAATCATCCTTGCTGCACACATCTTTAGAGAGATACACGCTGAATCGTGAATTTGTTAGAATACTCTATGTGCTTCACTTATATCTTTTGAGCTAGGCAATGTTGCTCTAGTGCTTCACTTATATCTTTTTTAGAGCATGGTGGTGTTATATTTTATAGAAATTATTGAACTCTTGTTCCTCGCTTATATTATTTTGTGAGTTTCTTAAAACAACATGGTAATTTGTTTAGGTTATGAATTTAGTCCTAATATAATGGCATCAAAGAGGGATATAATAAAAACTTTCATATTAAGTGCATTAACAACTATGAGAAGTTGGATTCCTTGCATATAGTTTGGAGATAATAGGGATGGTAATATGAGAGTCATGCTAGTGAGTAGTTGTAAAATGAAGAGATACGTGTGTTAAAGCTTGTGACTCCCGTAGCATGCACGTATGGTGAACCGCTATGTAATGAAGTCGGAGCATGACTTGTCTAATGATTGTCGACCTTTGTGTGAGGGTCGGGAGCGTGCGATGGTTAACTCCTACCAACCTCTCCCCTAGGAGCATGCGTCTAATGCTTTGTTTGATGACTAATAGACTTTTTCAATAAGTATGTGAGTTCTTTATGACTAATGTGAGTCCATGGATTATACGCACTCTCACCCTTCCATCTTTTCTAGCCTCTCTAGTACCGCGCAACTTTCGCCGGTACATCAAACCCTCCTTCCTCGAAACAGCCACCATATATTCCTCAAAACAGCCACCATACCTACCCATTATGGCATTTCCATAGCCATTCCGAGATACATTGCCATGCAACTTCCACCATGTAGTTTTTTCTATGATTTGCATCATCACTTCATATTCCATATAGAGTTGTATCTTGTCATAGGAATCGAGTTGTAATTTCTTTTTATTTGAGTTATAAGTAAATAAAAAGGCGATGATTTTTCATTAATAGAGTATTGTACCATGAGAGAAAAGGATGATGGAGTCTATGAATCCCTCACAAGTTGGCACGAGTATCCGGACTTTACAAAAAATAAAAGAGGCCAGCGAAGCCCCAAAAAAAAGAGGCCAAAGAAGCCCACCAAAACAAAAAAATAAAAAAAATAAAAAATGAGAGAAAGCGAGAAGGGACAATTGCTACTATCTTTTTCCACACTGGTGCTTCAAAGTAGCACCATGATCTTCATGATAGAGAGTCTCCTATTTTGTCACTTTCATATAACTAGTGGATATTCATTTTGCACGACCACTTAGTTTTCTTTTTGTTCATACACTTATATCTCTAAGTGCATTTTTTGCATGGAAATCCCTACTCACTCACATTTATATCTATTGATGGGCATCTCCATAGCCCATTGATATGCCTAGTTGATGTGAGACTATCTTCTCGTTTTTCCTGTCACCCCACCATATTCTATTCCACCTATAATGCTATATCCATGGCTCACTCTCATGTATTGCGTGAGAATTGAAAAGGTTTGAAAACACCAAAAGTGTGAAACAATTGCTTGACTTGTTCATCGGGGTTATGCATGATTTAGATACTTTGTGTGGGGAAGATGGAGCAAAGCCAGACCATATGATTTTGTAGGGATAACTTTCTAAGGACATGTTATTTTAAAAGGACACGACTACCTTGTTGGTGTGCTCGAAGTATTATTGTTTTTATGTCAATATTAGACTATTGATTTGAATCTAACGGATCTGAATATTCATGGCACAATAAAGAATATTACATGGATAAATATGTTGGGTAGCATTCCACATCAAAAATTCGGTTTTTATCATTTACCTACTTAAGGACGAGCATGAATTAAGCTTGTGGATGTTGATACGTCTCCAATGTATCTATAATTTTTGATTGTTCCATGCTATTATATTATCTGTTTTGGATGTGTTATATAAATTAATATGCTATTTTATATTATTTTTGGGACTAACCTATAAATCTAGAGCCTAGTTCCAGTTTCTGTTTTTTCCTTGTTTTGAGTTTCGTAGATAGGGAATATTAAACGGAGTCCAAACGGAATAAAACTTCTAGAATTTTTTTTCTGGAAAACATGGAAGCCACGAGACTTGAGAACCAAGGCAGAGGAGCTGCCACGGGGCCACAAGCCCGCTTGCCGCGACCATGGGAGCCACCCGCGCCAGGCAGGCTTGTGGGCCCCTGGCACCTCCCCTAACCATAATCTTCGGCCTATAAATACCCAAATATTCCATCATTATTAGAACGAGCCACGAAAACACTTCTCCGCCGCCAGAAGCCTCTATTCCTGAGAGATCCAATCTTGGAGCCTTTTTCAGTAATCTGTCGGAGGGGGATTCGATCACGGAGGGCATCTACATCAACTCTATTGCCCCTCCGATGATGCGTGAGTAGTTCACCACAGACCTATGGGTCCATAGCTAGTATCTAGATGGCTTCTTCTCTCTCTCTTTGCTTCTCAATACAATGTACTTCATGACCTTCATGGAGATCTATCCGATGTAATACTCTTTTGCAGTGTGTTTGTCGAGATCCGATGAATTGTAGGTTTATGTTCAGATTATCCATGAATATTATTTGAGTCTTTCCTGAATTCTTATATGCATGATTTCATATCTTTGCAAGTCTCTTCTAATTATTGGTTTGGTTTGGCCAACTAGATTGGTAATTCTTGCAATAGGAGAAGTGCTTAGTTTTGGGTTCAATCTTGCGGTGTCCTCACCCAGTGACATAGTAGGGGTAGTGAGGCACATATTGTATTGTTGCCATCAAGGGTAAAAAGATGGGGTTTTCATCATATTGCTTGAGTTTATCCCTCTACATCATGTCATCTTACCTAATGCGTTACTCTATTCTTCATGGACTTAATACTCTAGATGCAGGCATGAGTCGGTCGATGTGTGGAGTAATAGTAGTAGATGCAGAATCGTTTCGGTCTACTTGTCATGGACGTGATGCCTATATGCATAATCATTGCCTTGGATATCTTCATAACTATTCGCTTTTCTATCAATTGATCGACAGTAATTTGTTCACCATCGTAATACTTGCCATCATGAGAGAAGCCATCTAGTGAAACCTATGCCCCCGGTCTATTTTCCATATTATATTTTCAGATCTAAAACCAAAAACACCAAAAATACTTGCTGCATTGTTTTTACTTTTAGTTTTACTTTCCGTTCAAGCATCCTATTATATCTATCTCTACTAGATATCATCCTTGCAAATAACCGTGAAGGGATTGACAACCCCTTTATAGCGTTGGGTGCAAGAGTTTGATTCCTTGTGCATGTATATATATTGGTGGCTCGCTTGTATCTCCTACTGGATTGATACCTTGGTTCTCAAAAATTGAGGGAAACACTTATCTACTTTGCTGCATCAAACCATTCCTCTTCACGGGAAACCAACGCATGCTCGAGAAGTAGCAGTACCTAAGAAAGACAAGTCCTGGCAGCTATGTGTCGATTTCAAAGACCTCAACAAAGCATGCCCCAAGGACCCTTTCCCCTTACCACACATAGACCAGATAATTGATGCCAGAGCCGGACCCGATTTGTTGTGTTTCCTCGACGCTTACTCTGGATACCATCAAATTAAAATGAAGGAATCCGATCAAGCGGCTACTGCATTAATCACCGCCTACGGGCCATTTTGCTTCAGCACGATGCCCTTTGGGCTAAAAAACGTTGGGGCCACATACCAGCGCATGATCCAAACCTGCCTCGCTACACTGGTCGGAAAGACTGTCGAAGCATACGTGGATGATGTGGGCAAGCATCCGCACCTGTGCGGCCAGGCGTCGCACCTCGGTGCTTTCCTCCTGAGATGAGCTCTTGGGTTGCCAATTATACATTTTCTTTGGGAGGAGGTCGGAGTATTCGGGCAGACCTATCTGAGTTGGCTCGAACAGGGGGACATCTTCAATGTAGAACCACTCCGAGGTCCATTCTTCGGATTTCCTCGGTGTGCTAGCTGGATACCCCATTCCCGCTATATGACATACTTTGGCCCCGCCGACCTCTAAGATTGTCTTGTCCTGAGTTCGGGGGACGAGACAGGAGTATTTCCTCCACAGATCAAAATGAGCTTCGCACCCTAAGAACATCTCGCAGAGGGCGACAAAGCCCGAGATGTGTAGAATTGATCCTGGGGTGAGATGGTGGAGTTGGATCCCGTAGAACTCCAGTAAGCCCCTTAGGAATGGGTGGATTGGAAACCCAAGGCCCCGGAGGAGGATGGGGACGAAGCAGACGCGCTCCCCTTGTTTGGATTAGGGAAGCGCTCGTCGAAAACCTCGTCACCATAAGAGAGCAGAACTACGCGGGTCGCCGCCAGATCTGATGATGGAAGATATCCCTGGGTCTCCAGATTACAGAGCCGCAAGAGTGTGACAGAGCAACTGGTCCAGTCCCCTGGGTGTAGGCTGTAGGGGCGTGCTGAGGAGCTGGGAGCGTTAGCCATGTTTTGCGACGAGCTTCCGCTAGGAGTTTTCGGTGAGAGGGAAGAAGAAGATGTGGTTTGAACCACGATTTTGTTTGATTAAATGGGTTGGTGCCTCCATTGCAGAGGGGTAAGATTGTAAAAATTGCTGTCCACTCACCTCCCCACAATGCGCGAAAGTCGAGGAACTCATGCAGTTATTGTAATAAACCCGTTGCCGTATCAAGAAGGATGAGGGACTTGCCTTGCAAGCCGAAGATGACGACGCGAAGAGATCGACCGAATATATATCAGCATTGAAGGCTAGTCCGGGGTTACCGAGGGAGTCCTGGATTAAGGGGTCCTTGAATAGCCGACCCATTATTCATGGGCCGGACTGTATGGACCGCAAGGCAGGCATCGGATGATCGAAGACCACCTGCGCCAGACAGATGCTTCCAGGAGTC
This sequence comes from Hordeum marinum, assembly GCA_022496015.1. NCBI lineage: Eukaryota > Viridiplantae > Streptophyta > Magnoliopsida > Poales > Poaceae > Hordeum > Hordeum marinum. The sequence continues at coordinate 326,912,561 of CM039676.1, forward strand.
GTGACGTGTTCTCCAAGTTATTAGCTCTAGTTAGGCATGTCATCTCTTCGGCATATAGCCGACCATGTGTAAGCCAAGGACACCCTCGGCATGTATATAAGCCGGAGGGTTTTAGGGCATAAGAGAACAACTCATCTAGGGTTAGACATATGATCTCGAGGTAGATGAACTCTGTAACCCCTTACACCATCAATACAATCAAGTAGGACGTAGGGTATTACCTCCATTGGAGGCCCCAAACCTGGGTAACTCGTGTCCCCTTCGTCTCCTGTTACTGTCAATCCTAGTCTCATAGTTTGGGACCCCTTACCCAAGATTCGCCGGTTTTGACACCGACACCCAATTCATGGGATCTCCGATCACATAGGTTGGGTTACCCCCATGGCAACTTACATGGGTCTCATGCCCACCCCCCTCGATGCATTTTCTATCACAATCCGTGATTCTTAGCCATTTTGATATATTCCAAAGCAATTACTCTGGAGTTTCTTGAATGCCTAAGAGATTTCAATCTTCTTCTGATATGCCTGGTGGATTGCATGTTGTCCTTTGAACTGTTTGCATTGGTAATCATTGTCTAATTGTCACAGTTCATAAGGATAGCCGGACTAGCTTATCAACCATTGTTAGATCCATCAAAATATCTCAAAGCAGTTCTACTTCGATGCATGATGTGTCTAATGTCGCGAGGTCTGCTTCCATAGTCGATCTCGTTAAGATTGTTTGCTTGGAAGACTTACATGAAACACCACCACCACTGATACGTCTCCAACATATCTATAATTTTTTATTGTTCCATGCTATTATATTATCTCTTTTGGATGTTTTATATGCATTAATATGCTATTTTAAATTATTTTTGGGACTAAGCTATTAACCTAGTGCCCAATGCCACTTTCTGTTTTTTCCTTGTTTTTGAGTATTGCAGAAAAGGGATATCAAATGGAGTCCAAACAGAATAAAATTCTACAATGATTTTTCTTGGACCACAAGAAACCCAGGAGACTTGGAGAAGAGGCCAGAAGAGCCATGGGTGGGCCACAAGCCACCCTGGCGCGGCCAGGGGGTGCCTCCCTGGCTTGTGGGCCCCCCGTAGCTCGTCCAACCCTAATCTTCGGCCTATAAATTCAGAAATATTCCCCAATACCAAAGAGAGACAAGATAATACTTTTCTCCCACCGAAAGCCTCCATTCCCGAGAGATCCATTCTTGGAGCCTTTTCCGGTAATCTACCGGAGGGGGATTCGATCACGGAGGGCCTCTACATCAACTCCATTGCCCCTCCGATGATGCGTGAGTAGTTCACCACAGGCCTACAGGTCCATATCTAGTACCTAGATGGCTTCTTCTCTCTCTTTGCTCTTCAATACCATGTTCTCCATGATCTTCATGTGGATCTATCCGATGTAATACTCTTTTGCGATGTGTTTGTCGAGATCCAATGAATTGTGGGTTTATGATCAGATTATCTATGAATATCATTTGAATCTTCTCTGAATTCTTATATGCATGATTTCATATCTTTGCAAGTCCCTTCTAGTTATTGGTTTGGTTTGGCCAACTAGATTGGTAATTCTTGCAATAGGAGAAGTGCTTAGTTTTGAGATCAATCTTGCGGTGACCTCACCCAGTGACATAGTAGGGGTAGCAAGGCACGTGTTTGTATTGTTGCCATCAAGGATAAAAAGATGGGGTTTTCATCATATTTCTTTAGTTTATCCCTCTACATCATGTCAACATACTTAATGCGTTACTCTATTCTTCATGAACTTAATACTCTAGATGCAGCCTAAGAAACCTATGGGAAGGATTTATGATGTTATTATTGTTGAAAATAGGAATTATGTGTCCATATATTTCATTGTTCTTGATATAGATGTCAATCGTACTTGCCCTATTATTCTTGGTAGATCTTTCCTTAGAACGGTTGGTGCAATTATTGACATGAAAGAAGGAAACATTAGATTCCAATTTCCATAAAGGAAAGGCATGGAACAATTTCATAGAAAGAAAATAATATTACCTTAGGAATCTATTATGAGAGCTACTTTTGGGTTGCATACCAAAGATGACAATACCTAGATCTATTGCGTTCTGCCTAGCTAGGGGCGTTAAACACTAGCGCTTGTTGGCAAGCAACCCAATTTTATTTTTGTGTTCTATTTTTTCTTATGTTTTTTAGTGTTTACCACATTAGTAATTCTATATTAATTGTGTTTTTTTGTTTTAATTAGTGTTTGATCCAATTAAAACCTTTGGGGTGATCTATGGTAGTTGTTGATTTGATCTTGCTGAAAAACAGAAACTTTTGCGCTCAATCCAGGAAGTTTCTAAATTTTCCAGAGCGGAGAATGAGTCTGAAATTTTTACAAAAGATTGATATATAAATTTCCCAAGTTTTCCTAATTTTTCAGAATCTTTTGAGTTAAACAAGTATAGGAAGTTTTCAGATTGCTACAAATTGTTCTGTTTTTGAGAGATTGTGTTTTCTTTGAGTTGTTTGCCTATTTTGATGAATCTTTGGGTTGTATCATGTGGTATGAACCATAGAGAAGTTAGATTACATTAGTTATAAAACCAATATAAATAAATAATGAGTTCACAAACGTACCTAAAGTGGTGATTTATATTCTTATACTAACGAATCTCACGAGTTTTCTGTTAAGTTTTGTGTTGTGAAGTTTTCAAGTTTTGGGTAAAGATTTGACGGACTATGGAACAAGTAGTGGAAAGAGCCTAAGCTTGGGATTCCCAATGCACACCACTTCATATTCAAGTATTCCAAAGAGACTAAGCTTGGGGATGCCCCGGAAGGCATCCCCTCTTTCGTCTTCAATCCATCGATAAATTTACTTGAGGCTGTATTTTTATTCACCACATGATATGTCTTTTGCTTGGAGCGTCTTGTATGATATGAGTGTTTGCTTGTTAGTTTGACACAATCATAATTGTGTCACCCATATTTTTATAGAGGAACACTGAATCGTTATTTTTTAGAATGATCTATGTACTTCACTTATATCTTTTGAGTTGGGCAATTTTGCTCTATGTGCTTCACTTATATTTTTTAGAGCACGATTGTGGTTGCGTTCTATAGAAATAATTAAACTCTCGTACCTCACTTATATTATTTTGAGAGGTTCTAAAACAGCATGGTAATTGATCTTGGTTATGAATTTAGTCCTAATATGATAGGCATCCAAGAGGGATATAATAAAAACTTCCATATTAAGTGCATTGGGTATTTATGAGAAGTTTGATTCCTTGCATAAAGTTTTGAGATATCAAGATGGTAATATTAAGAGACATTTTACAAAGTAATTGTGATTTGTTAAAAATACTTGTGTAAAGGTTTGTGATTCCCGTAGCATGCACGTATGGTGAACCATCATGTAAGGAAGTCGGAGCATGACTTGTTTATAGATTGTCGACCTTTGTGTGAGGGTCGGGAGAGCGCGATGGTTAACTCCTACCAACCTCTCCCCTAGGAGCATGCGTTTAATACTTTGCTTCAATGACTAATAGACTTTTGCAATAATTATGTGAGGTCTTTATGACTAATGTTGAGTCCATGGATTATACGCACTCTCACCCTTCCACCTTTGCTAGCCTCTCTAGTACCGCGCAACTTTCGCCGATACAACAAACACCTTCCTCAAAACAGCCACAATATACCTTCCTCAAAACAGCCACCATATATCCTTCCTCAAAACAGCCACCATACCTACCTATTATGGCATTTCCACAGCCATTCCGAGATATATTGCCATGCAACTTCCACCATTTCCTTTTATGACTTGCACTATCACTTCCATATTGCATATAGAGTCATATTTTGTCATAGGAATCGAGTTGTAATTTTATTTTGAGTTGTAAGTAAATAAAAGTGTGATGATTATCATTAATAGATCATATCCCAGGTGAGGAAAGGGTGATGGAAGCTATGATTCCATCACAAGTGGGGATGAGATTCCGTACTTTATGAAAAAAAGAGGCCAACGAAGCCCAAATAAAAAATGAATAAAAGAGGCCCTAGATGCCTGCCAAAAAAATGAGAGAAAAGAGAGAAGGGACATTGCTACTACCTTTTTCCACACTTGTGCATCAAAGTAGAACCATGATATTCATGATAGAGAGTCTCCTATTTTGTCACTTTCATATAGCTAGGGGAATTTTTCTTCTTCATGATGCACGTCCACTTAGTTTCTTCTTGAGCTTTCATACACTTATAGCTCTAGTGCATCCATTGCATGGCAATCCCTACTCACTCACATTGATATCTATTAAGGAGCATCTCCATAGCCCGTTGATACACCTAGTTGATGTGAGACTATCTTCTCCCTTTCCTTGACAACCTACACCATATTCTATTCCACCTATAGTGTTATATCCATGGCTCACGCTCATGTACTACGTGAGAGTTGAAAAAGTTTGAGAAAATAAAGGTGTGAAAACAATTACTTGAGTTTTCATCGGGGTTGTGCATGATATAAATACTTTGTGTGGGGAAGATGGAGCATAGCCAGACCATATGACATTGTAGAAATAACTTTCTTTTGCCATTATATTTTGAAGAGATACAATTGCTTTGCTAGTATGCTTGAAACGTTACTGTTTTTATATGAATATTAAGCTTTGGTTTTGATTCTTACGAATCTGAATATTCATGCCACAATAAAGAATATTACATGGATAAATATGTTAGGTAGCACTATTGGAAATATGCCCTAGTGGAAATAACTAAAGTATTTATTATTATATTTCCTTGTTCATGATAATCATTTATTATCCATGCTATAATTGTATTGATTGGAAACACATTACATGTGTGGGTAAATAGACAATACACTGTCCCTAGCATGCCTCTAGTGAACTAGCTCGTTGATCAAAGATGGTCGAGGTTTCCTAGCCAATGAAATGAGATGTCATTTGATAACGAGATCAAATCATTAGGAGAATGATGTCATGGACAAGACCCAAACTACAAACATAGCATATGATCGTGTCAATTTATTGCTACTGTTTTTTGCTTGTCAAGTATATGTTCCTATGACCATGAGATCATGCAACTCACGGCCATAGGAGGAGTGCCTTGTGTGTATCAAACGTCGTAATGTAACTGGGTGACTATAAAGGTGCTCTATAGGTTACTTCGTGTGACGAAGAGGTATCTTAGGGCCCACTCGATAATACAACATCACAATAAGCCTTGCAAGCAATGTGACTAAGTGTTAGTTACGGGATCTTGTATTACGGAATGAGTAAAGAGACTTGCCGGTAACGAGGTTGAACTAGGTATGGAGATACCGACGATCGAATCTCGGGCAAGTAACATACCGAAGAACAAAGGGAACATCATACGGGATTAACTGAATCCTTGACATAGAGGTTCGACCGATAAAGATCTTCGTTGAATATGTAGGAATCAATGTGGACATCCAGGTCCCGCCATTGGTTATTGACCGTAGAGGTGTCTCGGTCATGTCTACATAGTTCTCGAACCCGCAGGGTCTGCACGCTTAAGGTTTGGTGACGTTTTGGTAGTATAGAGTTATATATGGTGGTGAGTGAAGTTTGTTCGGAGTCCCGAATGAGATCCCGGACGTCACGAGGGGCTCCGGAATGGTCCGGAGGTAAAGATTCATATATAGGAAGTCCTGTTTTGGTCGCCGGAAAAGTTTCGGGCTCATCGGTAGTGTACCGGGAGTGCCGGTAGTGTACCGGGAGGCCTCCGGGAGGGGTATTTCGACCCAAGAGGCTTCATGGGCTTTGGGAGAGTGAATATCTGCCCTTAGTGGGCTGGTGGAAACTCCCACACAAGGCCCATGTGGCTGGAGGAAAAAACCCAAAGAGAAAAGGTGAAAAAAGGCAAAATAGGGTGAATCCTAGTCCTACTAGGATTGGAGGTGGACTCCACCTCCACCACCTTGGTTCGGCCGAAGCTCTTGGCTTGGAAGCCAAGGCTGCCTCCTCTCCTCCTATCCTCCTATATATACTAGAGGGTTTTGGGTTTTTGCACTAGTTTTTACAGCCACGTGCTACCCATTCCTCCAGTGCATAGTTTCTCCTCTAGATCGGATTTCTGCAATGCTTAGGCGAAGCCCTGCCGGAATTGCTCCACCACCATCGCCATAGAGCCGTCATGCTTCCGGCAAACTCTTCTACCTCTCCGCTCTCTCTTGCTGGATCAAGACGGCAGAGATCGTCATCAAGCTGTACATGTGCTGAACGCGGAGGTGCCGTCCGTTCGGCCCTAGATCGGAAGGATTGTGATCAAGTTCGTGGGATGGATCGTGATCAAGTTCGTGGGACGGATCGTGATTAGATCGCGGGATGGGTCGTGATTGGATCGCGGGACGCATGGCGATTTGGGTCGCGAATACGTTCGACTACACCAACCGCGTTTCTTAACGCTTCCCGCTTAGCGATCTGCAAGGGTATGTAGATCCACTCTCCCTCTCGTAGATGCTTATCACCATGGATAGATCTGTGTGTGCGTAGGAACTTTTTTGTTTCCCATGCAACGTTCCCCAATAGTGGTATCAGAGCTTGGTCTATGTGTTGATGAGATCTCGAGTAGAACACAAAAGGTTTGTGGGCGTTGATGCTTAGATTGCTTCCTCCCTTGGTTGTATTTTGGTTCAGCGGTATTGTGAGATGAAGCGGCCCGGACCAACATTACTCGTATGCTTACGAGAGACCGGTTCCCTCGACTGCAACTTGTTGCATAGATGGCTTGCAGGTGCCAGTTTCTCTCAGTTTAGTTGGATCGGATTCGACAAAGGCGGTCCTTGAGAAGGTTGAAAAGCGAATTATGTATCACCGTTATGGTTTATGCGTAGGTGAGAATCGTTCTTGCTAGAAACCCGTAGCAGCCACATAAAACATGCAACAACAATTAGAGGATGTCTAACTTGTTTTTGCAGGGTATGTTGTGATGTGATATGGCCAATTACATGATGTATGAGATGATCATGTTTTGTAGAGAATATCACGATGTCATGCCGGTGACGATGGAAATCATGCCGGTGCTTTCAAGATGGAGATCTAAAGCACAAGTTCATGGCCATATCATGTCACTTATGAATTGCATGTGATGTTAATCCTTTTATGCACCTTGTTTTGCTTAGTACGAGGGTAGCATTATGAGGTGATCCCTCACTTAAATATCAAGATAAATTGTGTTCTCCCGAGTGTGCACTGTTGTGAAAGTTCATCGTGTTGAGACACCACGTGATGATCAGGGTGATAGACTCTATGTTCACATACAACGGGTGCAAGCCAGTATTGCATGCACAGAACACTCGGGTTAAACTTGACGAGTCTGGCATGTACAGACATGGCCTCTGAACACAAGAGACCGAAAGGTCGAACATGAGTCATATAGTAGATATGATCAACATAATGATGTTCACCATTGAAGCCACCTCAACTCACGTGATGATCGGACTTGAGTTGGTGGATTTGGATCATGTGACACTCGGATGACCTGAGGGATGTCAATTTGAGTGGGAGCTTTAGTAATTTGATTAACTAAACTCATTATATTGAACAATAGTCTAAGTAAACTTTGCATATTTATGTTTTAGATCAATGGCTCGCGTAGTAGCACCCCTGAATTTTAATGCGTTCCTAGAGAAAGCTAAGTTGAAAGATGATGGAAGTAACTTTGTTGACTGGGCCCGTAATCTGAGGATTATCCTCATGGCTTCCCAGAAATCATATGTCCTTGATGCACCACTTGGTGACCAACCAGAAGACATGACCTCCGAAGATGTTAAGAACGCTTGGGAGGCACGTACTGGAGATTACTCAATAGTTCAGTGTGCAATATTGTATGGCTTAGAACCGGGACTTCAAAGACGTTTTGAACGTCATGGAGCATATGAGATGTTCCAAGAGTTGAAGTTTATGTTTAAGAAGAATGCCCGGATCGAGAGGTAGGAAACCTCCGATAAGTTCTATGCTTGCAAGATGGAGGAGAACAGGTCTATCAGTGAACATATACTCAGAATGTCTGGGTATTCAACTCGTCTAGCGGAGTTGGGAATTGCCCTTCTGCCAGAGGCGATCACTGACAGAGTTCTTCAATCATTGCCACCTAGTTACAAGAGCTTTGTGATGAACTATAACATGCACGGGATGAACAAGTCAGTCACCGAGCTGTTTGCGATTCTAAAATTCGCTTAGTCTGAAATCCAGAAAGAACATCAAGTGTTGATGGTCAATAAAACCACTAGTTTCAAGAAAAATGGCAAGGGCAAGGGCAAGGGCAAGAAGTTTAAAACTTAGAAGGATGGCAAGGCAGTTTCTACTCCTGTAAAGAAGCCCAAGCATGGACCCAAGCCAGAAACTGAGTGCTTTCATTGCAAGGGAACTGGTCACTGGAAGCGGAACTGCCCCAAGTACCTGGCTGACAAGAAGGCGGCCAACGACAAACAAGGTATATATGATATACATGTTATTGATGTGTACCTTACTAGCTCTCGTACTAGTGCCTGGGTATTTGATACCGGTTCGGTTGCTCACATTTGCAACTCAAAGCAGGAACTACGGAATAAACGAAGGCTGGCAAAGGATGAAGTGATGATGCGCGTGGGAAATGGTTCCAAGGTTGATGTGATCGCCGTCGGCACTCTCTCTCTTCGATTACCATCGGGATTAGTGATGAACCTGAATAATTGTTATTTAGTGCATGCGTTAAGCATGAACATTATATCTGGATCTTGTTTATTGTGAGACGGTTACTCATTTAAATCAGAGAATTAAGGTTGTTCTATTTATATGAGTAATATCTTTTATGGTCATGCACCCAATGTTAGGGGTTTATTCATATCGAATCTTGATAGTGATGACACACATGTTCATAACATTGATGCCAAAAGATGTAGAGTTGATAATGATAGTACCACTTTCTTGTGGCACTGCCGTTTAGGTCATATTGGTGTAAAACGCATGAGGAAGCTCCATGCTGATGGAATTTTGGAGTCACTTGATTTTGAATCACTTGACACATGTGAACCATGCCTCATGGGCAAGATGACTAAAACGCCATTCTCTGGTACAATGGAACGGGCTAGTGACTTATTGGAAGTCATGCACACTAATGTGTGCGGTCCAATGAATGTTACAGCACATGGTGGATATCGTTATTTTCTCACCTTCATTGATGACTTAAGTAGATATGGGTATATTTACTTAATGAAACACAAGTCTGAAACGTTTGAAAAGTTCAAGCAATTTCAGAGTGAAGTTGAGAATCATCGTCACAAGAAGATTAAGTTCCTGCGATCTGATCGAGGAGGTGAATATCTGAGTTATGAGTTTGGCAGTCACTTAAGACAGTGTGGAATTGTTTCACAATTGACACCGCCCGGAACACCACAGCGTAATGGTGTGTCCGAACGTCGTAATCGAACCTTATTAGATATGGTGCGTTCTATGATGTCTCTTGCTGATTTGCCACTATCTTTTTGGGGTTATGCATTAGAGACAGCTGCATTCACTTTAAATAGGGCGCCATCAAAATCCGTTGAGACGACGCCATATGAACTTTGGTTTGGCAAGAAGCCAAAGTTGTCGTTTCTTAAAGTTTGGGGATGTGATGCTTATGTCAAAAAGCTTCAGCCTGAAAAGCTGGAACCCAAAGCGGAGAAATGCGTCTTCATAGGATACCCAAAAGAGACAGTCGGGTATACCTTCTATCTCAGATCTGAAGGCAAAGTGTTTGTCGCTAAGAACATAACATTTCTTGAGAAAGAGTTTCTCTCGAAAGAATTGAGTGGGAGGAAAGTAGAGCTTCATGAGGTTATTGAACCTTTACTTCAACCAGAAAGTAGCGCAGCGCAGAAAGATGTTTCTGTAGAACCTACGATGGTAGAAGAGGAAGTTAATGATGATGATCATGAAGCTTCAGATCAAGATGCTATTGAACTCCGTAGGTCGACAAGGCCGCGTACTACCCGTGAGTGGTACGGCAACCCTGTCTTGGAGGTCATGTTGTTGGACAACAATGAACCTACGAGCTATGGAGGAGCAGTGATGGGCCCGAATTTCGAGAAATGGTTAGAGGCCATGAAATCCGAGATGGGATCCATGTATGAAAACAAAGTATGGACTTTGGAAGTATTACCTGAAGGGCGAAAGGCCATTCAGAACAAATGGATCTTTAAGAAGCAGACAAACGCGGACGGTAATGTCACTGTCTATAAAGCTCGACTTGTGGCAAAGGGTTTTTCACAAGTTCAAGGAGTTGACTATGATAAGACTTTCTCACCCGTAGCGATGCTTAAGTCTGTTAGAATCATGTTAGCAATAGCTGCTTATTTCGACTATGAAATTTGGCAGATGGATGTCAAAACAGCGTTCCTCAACGGTTTCCTTGAGGAAGAGTTGTATATGATGCAACCCAAAGGTTTTGTCGATCCAGAGAATACTGACAAAGTTTGCAAAATCCAGCGATCCATTTATGGACTGGTGCAAGCATCTCGGAGTTGGAATAAGCGCTTTGATGAGGTGATCAAAGCGTTTGAGTTTATACAAATTTACGGAGAAGCTTGTATTTACAAGAAAGTGAGTGGGAGCTCTATAGCGTTTCTAGTATTATATGTGGATGACATATTGCTGATTGGAAACAATATAGAAATGCTGGAAAGCGTGAAGGAATATTTGAACAAGAGTTTTTCAATGAAGGACCTAGGAGAAGCTGCTTTCATATTAGGCATTAAGATCTATAGAGATAGATCGAGACGCTTAATAGCACTTTCACAGAGCACATACCTTGATAAAGTTTTGGAGAAGTTCAAAATGGACCAGTCCAAGAAACGGTTCTTGCATGTGTTACAAGGAGTGAAGTTGAGTAAGACTCAATCCCTAGTGACTGCAGAAGATAGAGAAAAGATGAGTGTCATCCCCTATGCTTCAGCCATAGGCTCTATCATGTATGCAATGCTGTGCACAAGACCCGATGTCAGCCTTGCCATAAGTATGGCCGGAAGGTTTCAAAGTGATCCTGGTATGGAGCACTGGCAAGCGGTCAAGAATATCCTTAAATACCTGAAAGGACTAAGGAAATGTTTCTTGTTTATGGAGGTGATGAAGAGCTCGTCGTAAAGGGTTATGTCGATGCAAGCTTTGACACCGATCCGGACGACTCTAAGTCACAAAACAGATACGTATTTATTCTTAACGGGGGAGCGGTAAGCTGGTGCAGTTCCAAGCAAAGCGTGGTAGCTGATTCTATGTGCGAAGTGGAGTATATTGCAGCCTCGGAGGCAGCGAAGGAAGGTGTCTGGATGAAGTAGTTCATGACAGATCTTGGAGTAGTGCCCAGTGCACTGAATCCAATGAACCTGTTCTGTGACAACACTGGTTCCATTGCTTTGGCCAAGGAACCAAGGCTTCACAAGAGGACCAGACACATAAAGCGACGCTTCAACTCCATCCGCGATTACATCCAGGAGAAGGACATAAATATTTGCAAAGTGCACACGGATCTGAATGTTGCAGACCCGTTGACTAAACCTCTTCCAAGGGCTAAACATGATCAACACCATAACTGCATGGGTGTTCGATTCATTACCATGTGAATCACATAGTGATGTGAACTAGATTATTGACTCTAGTGCAAGTGGGAGACTGTTGGAAATATGCCCTAGAGGCAATAAATAAAGTGTTTATTATTATATTTCCTTGTTCATGATAATCATTTATTATCCATGCTATAATTGTATTGATTGGAAACACATTACATGTGTGGGTGAATAGACAATACACTGTCCCTAGTATGCCTCTAGTGAACTAGCTCATTGATCAAAGATTGTCGAGGTTTCCTAGCCATTGACATGAAATGTCATTTGATAACAAGATCGCATCATTAGGAGAATGATGTGATGGACAAGACCCAAACTACAAACATAGCATATGATCGTGTCAGTTTATTGCTACTTTTTTCTGCTTGTCAAGTATATGTTCGTATGACCATCAGATCATGCAACTCACGGACATAGGAGGAGTGCCTTGTGTGTATCAAACGTTGCAACGTAACTGGGTGACTATAAAGGTGCTCTACAGGTATCTCCAAGGGTGTCTGTTGAGTTGGCATTGATCAAGACTGGGATTTGTTACTCCGTGTGACGAAGAGGTATCTCAGGGACCACTCGATAATACAATATCACAATAAGCCTGGCAAGCAATGTGACTAAGTGTTAGTTATGGGATCTTGTATTACGGAATGATTAAAGAGACTTTCCAGTAACGAGGTTGAACTAGGTATGGAGATACCGACGATCGAATCTCGGGCAAGTAACATACCGAAGAACAAAGGGAACATCATACGGGATTAACTGAATCCTTGACATAGAGTTTCGACCGATAAAGATCTTCGTTGAATATGTAGGAATAAATGTGGACATCCAGGTCCCGCCATTCGTTATTGACCATAGAGGTGTCTTGGTCATGTCTACATAGTTCTCGAACCCGCAGGGTCTGCACACTTAAGGTTTGGTGACGTTTCGGTAGTATAGAGTTATGTATGGTGGTGACCGAAGTTTGTTCGGAGTCCTGGATGAGATCTTGGACGTCACGAGGAGCTCCAGAATGTTCCGAAGGTAAATATTCATATATAGGAAGTCCTGTTTTGGTCGTCGGAAAAGTTCCGGGCTTATCGGTAGTGTACCGGGAGTGCCGGTAGTGTACCGGGAGACCACCGGGAGGGGTATTTCGACCCAAGAGGCTTCATGGGCTGTGGGAGAGTAAATACCAGCCTTTTGTGTGCTGGTGGAAGTCCCACACAAGGCCCATGCGCCTGGGAGAAAAAGCCCAAAGGGAAAAAGGTGGAAAAAGGCCAAAAAAAGGAGGAATCCTAGTCCTACTAGGATTGGAGGAGGAGTCCTCCTCTCCTCCCCACTTTGGTCGACCCAAGGGCTGTATTTCTGGCAGCCAAGAATCTTCCTCCTCTCCTCCTATATATACTAGAGGATTTTAGGGTTTTGGCACAGAATTTTCAGCCACGTGCTACTCGTTCCTCTAGTGCATAGTTTCTCCTCTAGATCGGTTTTCTGCAGTGCTTAGGCGAAGCCCTGCCGGAATTGCTCCAACACCATCGCTGGAGCGCCGTTAGGCTGCTAGAGAACTCTTCTTCCTCTCCACTCCCTCTTTCTAGATCAAGACGGTGGAGATCGTCATCAAGCTGTACGTGTGCTGAACGCGGAGGTGCCGTCCGTTCGACGCTAGATCGGAAGGACCGTGAACAAGATCGCGAGACGGTTCGTGATGTGTTCACGGGACGGATCGTGATGAGATCGCGGGACGGATCGTGATGAGATCGCGGGACGGATCGTGATGAGTTCGTGGGACGGATCGTGATTGGATCGCGGGACGGATCGTGATGTGATCGCGGGACGCTCGGCGATTTGGGTCGCGAAGATGTTCGACTACACCAACCGCGTTTCTTAACGCTTCTCGCTTAGCGATCTACAAGGGTATGTAGATCCACTCTCCCTCTCATAGACACTCATCACCATGGATGGATCTTGTGTGTGTTGGAAAAAATTTGTTTCCCATGCAACGTTCCCCAACAGTCCATGGTTAGGAAACCATGACCATCTTTGATCAACGAGCTAGTCTATTAGAGGCATACTAGGGACATGGTTTTGTCTATGTATCCACACATGTATCTGAGTTTTCGATCCATACAATTATACCATGGATAATAAACGATTATCATGAACAAGGAAATATGATAATAACCAATTTATTATTGCCTCTAGGGCATATTTCCAACATTTTGCTCTAGTGCTTCATTTATATCTTTTTAGAGCACGGTGGTGTTCTATTTTATGGAAATAATTGAACTCTCATACCTCACTTATATTATTTTGAGAGTCTTTAAACAACATGGTAATTGGTTTAGGTTATGAATTTAGTCCTAATGTAATGGGCATCCAAGAGGGATATAATAAAAACTTTCATATAAAGTGCATCGAATATTATGAGAAGTTTGATTCCTTGCATAAAGTTTTGACATATAAAGATGGTGTTATTAGAGTAATGCTAGTGAGTAATTGTGAATTGGTAAAAATACTTGCGTAAAGGTTTGTGATTCCCGTAGCATGCACGTATGGTGAACCATTATGTAACAAAGTCGGAGCATGATTTGTTTATTGATTGTCATCCTTTGTGTGAAGGTCTGGAGCACGCGATGGTTAACTCCTACCAACCTCTCCCCTAGGAGCATGCATTTAATACTTTGCTTCATTAACTAATAGACTTTTGCAACAAGTATGTGAGTTCTTTATGACTAATGTGAGTCCATGGATTATACGCACTGTCACCCTTCCACCTTTGCTAGCCTCTCTAGTATCGTGCAACTTTAGCCAGTGCATTAAACCCACTATATACCCTTCCTCAAAAAAGTGACCATACCTACCTATTATGGCATTTCCATAGACATTCCAAGATATATTTCCATGCAACTTCCACCGTTCCGTTTATTATCACATGCACCATCATTTTCATATTGCTTTGCATGATCGTGAGATAGCTAGCATGATGTTTTCATGGTTTGTCCGTTTTTTGATGTCATTTGCTACGCTAAATCATTGCACATCCCGGTACACCATCGGAGGCATTCATATAGAGTCATATTTTGTTCTAGGTATCGAGTTGTAATTCTTGAGTTGTAAGTAAATAAAAGTGTGATGATCATCATTATTAGAGCATTGTCCCATGTGAGGAAAGGATGCTGGAAGCTATGATTTCCTCACAAGTTGGGATGAGACTCCGGACTTTATGAAAAATAAAAGAGGCCATTGAAGGCCAAATAAAAAAAGAGGCCAAAGATGCCCACCAAAAAATGAGAGAAAAACGAGAAGGGACAATGCTACTATCTTTTTTCCACACTTGTGCTTCAAAGTAGCACCATGATCTTCATGGTAGAGAGTCTCCTATTTTGTAACTTTCATATACTAGTGGGAATTTTTCGTTATATAACTTGGCTTGTATATTCCAATGATGGGATTCCTCAAATTGCCCTAGGTCTTCATGAGCAAGCAGGTTGGATGCACACCCACTTAGTTTCTTTTTGAGCTTTCATACACTTATAGCTCTTGTGCATACGTTGCATGGAAATCCCTACTCACTCACATTGATATCTATTAATGGGCATCTCCATAGCCTGTTGATACGCCTAGTTGATGTGAGACTATCTTTTCTTTTTCCTGACAACCTCCACCATATTCTATTCCACCTATAGTGCTATATCCATGGCTCAGGCTCATGTATTGCGTGAGAGTTGAAAAGGTTTGAGAACATAAAAGGTGTTAAACAATTGCTTGACTTGTCATCGGGGTTGTGCATGATATAAATACTTTGTGCGGGGAACATGGAGCATAGCCAGACTATATGATTTTGTAGGGATAACTTTCTTTTGCCATGGTATTTTGAAGAGCCACGATTAGTTTGTTACTATACTTGAAGTATTACTATTTTTATGTCAACATTAAACTTTTGTTTTGAGTCTTATGGATCTGAACATTCATGCCACAATAAATAATATTACATGGATAAATATGATACGTAGCATTCCACATCAAAAAATTCTGTTTTTATCATTTACCTACTCGAGGGCGAGCAGGAATTAAGCTTGGGGATGCTGATACGTCTCTAGTGGATCTATAATTTTTTGATTGTTCCATGCTATTATATTATCTGTTTTGGATGTTTTATATGTATTAATATGCTATTTTATATTAATTTTGGGATTAACCTATTAACCTAGTGCTTAGTGCCAGTTTCTATATTTTCCTTGTTTTTGAGTATTGCACAAAAGGAATATCAAACAGAGTCCAAACGGAATAAAATTCTACGATGATTTTTCTTGGACCAGAAGAAACCCAGGAGACTTGGAGAAGAGGCAGAAGGTCTACGGATGGGCCACAAGCCACCCTAGCCCGGCCAGGGGGGCGCGCCCCTGGCTTGTGGGGCCCCATAGCTCCCCTAACCCTAATCTTCGGTCTATAAATTTAGAAATATTCCCCCAATACCAAAAAGAGCCATGATAATACTTTTCCGCCGCTGGAAGCCTCCGCTCCCGAGAGATCCAATCTTGGAGCCTTTTCCCGTAATCTGCCGGAGGGGGATTCGATCACGGAGGGCATCTACATCAACTCCATTGCCCCTCCGATGATGCGCGAGTAGTTCACCTCAGACCTACGAGTCCATATCTAGTAGCTAGATGTATACTTCTCTGTCTTTTTTCTTCAATATCATGTTCTCCATGATGTTCATGCAGATCTATCCGATGTAATACTCTTTTGCGCTATGTTTGTCGAGACCCGATGAATTGTGGGTTTATGATCAGATTATCTATGAATATTATTTGAATCTTCTTTGAATTCTTATATGCATGATTTCATATCTTTGCAAGTCACTTCAAGTTAATGGTTTGGTTTGGCCAACTAGATTGATAATTCCTGCAATGGGAGAAGTGCTTAGTTTTGGGTTCAATCTTGTGGTGTCCTCACCCGATGACATAATAGGGGTAGCGAGGCACGTATTTGTATTGTTGCCATCAAGGATAAAGAGGTGGGGATCCAATCATATTGCTTGAGTTTATCCCTCTACATCATATCATCTTACTTAATGCGTTACTCTGTTCTTCATGAACTCAATACTCTAGATGCAGGTAGGAGTCAGTCGATGTGTGGAGTAATAGTAGTAGATGCAAAATTGTTTCGGTCTACTTGACATGGACGTGATGCCTATATGCATAATCATTGCCTTGGATATTGTCATAACTATGCGCTTTTCTATCAATTGCTCGACAATAATTTGTTCACTCATCGTATTATTTTCCTTCAAGAGAGAAGCCTCTAGTGAAACCTATGGCCCCCGGGTCTATTTTCCATATTATATTTTCAGATCTATAAACCAAAAATACCTTGCTGAAATTTTATTCACTTTTACTTCTAGCACCCATTTATATCTATCTCTATCAGATCTAATCCTTGCAAGTAACCGTGAAGGGATTGACAACCCCTTTATAGCGCTGGGTGCAAGTGTTTGATTGTTTGTGTAGGTGCATAAATTGTGGCCTTGCTTGTTCCTCCTACTGGATTGATACCTTGGTTCTCAAGAACTGAGGGAAATACTTATCTACTTTGCTGCATCACCCTTTCCTCTTCAAGGGAAAACCAACACAAGCTCAAGAAGTAGCAACTCCATCTCCTTCTCACTTATAATGAATTTACAGGCCATGACAATACACTTGAATAAGAAATGCTTGTCACTGAGTAATAACATTTCTTTTCTAGATTGCTTGATCTAACAATAAATGCTTTCCCCTACTATAAAGCAACAAGATGCTATAACTAGAATGCTAGCAACCACATGCTACAACTATAATCCTAGGGCCATAGTACAAGCAAGCCCAAAAGATAAAATGAGAGAAAGAAAGAGAAAACAAATGCCAACACCAGCATCTTGACGAAACAAAGAAGACATGCAACTGATGTGCTCTCGGGTGATGTCTCATCATGCTCCAAGCCCACCGAATCACCATGTAGCAAGCTACACCTTCAAGAAGGAAAGTGACGACGATGTTGTTGCTGCTCGGACAAGTCCTAGGATTTCCCCCGACACGTGTAGGGCAGTAGGAGGGGGTACACCCTAAGCCCTTCAGGAAGGAACGTCGGTACACATAGGCGTCACCACATCTGTGCCGGACAAGTCAACATGAATTTCTCACGACTCAAAAAATCCTCGCCCGTCCGGACGATCCAAGTGCTCCACCAAAACCAATCGCCCACCAACGTGCACCACCATGGTCTTGGAACCCACCTCGTCGCCAAACTGAGGCCATTGACATGAGGCCTAAAGGAAGGAAGAGGGGGACAACGGACCCAGGGGCACGAGCAACGCAATCGAGTGGGAGGGTACAATATCCACCATCGACGTGAAAGCCGACCAGACATGGCAATCAGGACAAACCAGGCCACCATTGGCTCTGATGGACCCGCCAAGTCCCCCTGGCACGCTGGAGCACACCGGCTGCCACCGCCCGGAGATAGCCGCCACCTCACCTCCACCTCCAAGGAGCCTTGTCGCCGTGCAAAGAGTCGTCGGCCCACCCAAACCTAGATGGGCTCCAAAAAGGCCCGAATGTGGGCCTAGCAAGCGCCTCCAGGACCGCACCTGCACCACCGCGCCACCCCGCAGCCAACGGTCGCGCCACTGTGCCTAAGGCACCCGAGGCCCATGGATCCACTCCGCCATCGGCCAAGGTGCACCTGCATCTCCTTTGCACGCACGGGGAAGGTCCAGCCTGTGGAAATTGTGGGATGGCTGGATATTTGTGTTGTTGTATTTATCTAACCCTTGTAAGGGTATATATAGGAGTACATATGAGGGAAGAGAGACTTGGAGTAGAGGGCAAGTCGTACATGAGTTAAACATATTCTATCTCTAACTCATATCTCTATCTTAAACACAATATACTTCTAACATCGCCCCTCCATCATAGTGGGAGTGAAGCGGACGATTGCGACTAAATTTGAAGTCTTGCGCTTCTGTCATCTTCTTCACCGTTGTGGCATCATCAACTGCGTCTCTAGTGGCTGACGAGTCGGCACCTAGGGCGGTGACTGTGTACCCTTCTGGTGCCTTCCTGCCTTCTCCTCTATTCCCCCCCGCAGTCACAGCGGGAGTGGCATGGACGCTAGTGACGACGCAGACGCTATTGACTGGAGTTGTTGCCGATGAGTTGTTGTAGACGTAGTCATTATTGTCGATGTCAAGGTAGTCAATCATGGTGATATAGCCGTGGTCGAGGTAGTCATGGTTGATGTGTGATCATCGTGGATGATGAAGCTACACAAAGCCGAAGGCGCAAAAATAATGCGCTATGACGGAGATGCAGACATGGACGATACACCTTGCGGATGTGAGAGGGTGCCATTGCCCATGAGTCTGCCGGTTTTTCCAAGATCGGAGGAAGCCCATCGAGCACACATCGGTTTTTCCAGGACCATGTGGCCATGTAGGGTCGTCAGTGTAGTGACGTTGTGTCGATGCAGTTGTGCCGTCGTGGATGATGCGGTCGATGTCGTCGTCATGATGTGGTCATTGCCGTCATCATGGTTGCGTCTTGTAGAAAAATCTGTCAGAGGACGCTAGGTGTCCATCTTGTGGACAAGGCAGCGGTGATGTGTTGACGAAGATGTTGGTGAAGACCACGTTGACAAAGACCTTGGCGATGAAGTGTCGGCGATAGCGTCGCGGCGTGTCGACGATAATGTGTCGCTTGGAGTCACCCTGAAGCTATGTGATTCTGGCCTGCTTGACGACACTCGCGGGATAGGATCGAGGAAGACTCGGGTGGTCGAATGACTCGTGACTGCGTGTACAACTTGGTGATGCGCTATTTGTCAAGGTAGGTTGTCGGTGTAGCCGTTGCACCGATGTGTTCTTCACTAGATGGGATAAATATACGGACAATTTATTTGGCTAATGGAAAGAAATCAACCTAAAACAATTTGACCTACCAGAAATTCGAAAATTTAAAGAACTGATCTAAACTAACCTATGGACCTAGTTTATTGATCAAATGTCGCGCCTTCGGGGAAAGAGAATAAGCTCCCCGGAGGCGACACGCAGCGGAAGTGATAGAGAAACCTAAGATCGGCGTCGTGAGACAAACCACTCTAATACCATGTGAAAATTGTGGGATGGTTAGATATTCGTGTTGTTGTTGTTGTATTGATCTAACCCTTGTACGGGTATATATAGGAGTACATATGAGGAAAGAGAGACTTGGAGTAAAGGGCAAGTCGTACATGAATTAAACATATTCTATCTCTAACTCCTATCTCTATTTTAAACACAATATATTTCCAACATAGCCCGCTGCCGCCAGCACCACGCGGGTAAGGGCCCGGGGAAGCACACCAACGACGATGACAGGGGAGGAGGATGGGGAGGGGGTTGGAGGAGAATCAGGGCTAGGGTTCATCCGTCGCCCACAACGAGCGAACGGGATTGATAGAAGTTTAATGGATTGCTCGATTTGGATGTCGGCTGGTACAAAAAAACAAATGAATACTCCCTCCATCCCAAAATTATTGTCTTAGATTCATATAGATATGGATATATCTAGTCACGTTTTAGTATCTAGATGCATCCATGTTTATAAAAATCTAAGACAAGAATTTTGGGACGGAAGGAGTACTATACTACTACATTGAAGAGTGTAGTTGGCGCATGCAATGCCTTGACCAAACTGAGCCTCGAGCAACTCCCTCGCACCAAAAAGATCCACCCAGGGAGCTCCGAGGGGTTGGGTCTCTCTGCGGCTAGTGATCCTCTGGATCCACCGGTGGAGGAATGCCAGTCAGAACTTGCTGAACTGACGGTGGGCATGACCAATCAAGAGGCGATCGCCTATGCTAAGCTGAAAGCATTCTGCTCCAACATTATTAAAAGATTGGTCCCGTCGCTTCTTCGCGAGGTCAAAGCTTCCTCACTCAACCCCAACACTGAGCCATTCACCCCGAGGAGCAACACAAGATCAGCCAAGCGATCGACGTCTTCGTCCATTGCCAAGGCCACCCCATCTAAGAGTGTATTGCTTAGAGCTCTTGGACTTGTTCTAGGAGATCTCGTGGCTGATGACGCGGATGTCCAGGAGCTCAAGGACTTGTTCGACTCAACGCTTTGAGAGCAATATGTGAGGGCAATCGCTGCTCTCTTCGGCAAGACAGTCCCTTCCGAGAGCTTTGATGGTGGTCCCTCCAAGAGCATATAGTTGCAATGATTCTTGCAGCTCATGGTGTCGGTGTCTCAAATTCTTCTCATGGATCTTAGCCCACACTTAATCTGCTGGAATGTGAGAGGTCTAAATAGTCCGGCGAAGAGGACAACAGTGAGAGATTTTGTAGGCATGAGTAAAGCTAACCTAGTCTGCCTACAAGAAACCAAACTAGATGTAATCAATCTATTTGACATTATGCAGTGTTTGGGCCAGTCCTTTGATGGCTTTGCATATTTGCTGGCGGTTGAGACTCGAGGGGGAATCCTTTTGGCTTGGAACTCCACTTTCATGGACGTCACTAACCTCTCCTTAGATACTAACTTCATCACCAGATTGGTTTGTCCTAAGATGGGTAGCGAGTGGTGGATCTCGGTTGTTTATGGGCCTCAAGGAGACGAGCTGAAAACCAACTTCTTGCATGATTTGGAGACCAAGAGGGATTCCATCCAAGGGACTTGCATGGTCCTTGGTGACTTTAACATGATCTTACGGGCCTGTGAGAAGAACAACACCAACCTCAACCATGGCATGATGAACAAGTTTCGGCAGTTCGTGGATGATCAGGAACTCAAGGAGTTATACATGCATGGGAGGAGGTTTACATGGTCCAATGAGAGGTAGTCGCCTACCCTCACCAAGATTAACCGCATCCTTGTTTCTGTACATAGGGAGTTCGAGTACCCAGACTTGCTTCTACAGACTCTGTCCACCGGTGTGTCTGACCATGCGTCCCTCTACCTTACCACAACTGCACCTTTACTCCACAAAAGAAGATTTCGTTTCAATCTATTCTGGACAAAGCTAGATGGTTTCAAGGAGGCTGTTAGGCAGGCTTGGGTTTGCGATGACACTATCACCGACCCCTTCAAGCGGCTGGATGCCCTTTTTAGAAACACCGCTTCCTACCTTCAGTCATGGGGACAACGGAAGATGGGAAACATCAAGCTGCAGATGGCGATGGCCTCTTGGATCATCTTTCGGCTGGACAGAGCCATGGAATCGAGATTACTCTCTAGTACGGAATGCTAGCTGAGAGGCACCCTAAAGCTAGCCCTTCTTAGTCTCGCATCACTCGAGCGCACCATTGTTAGATAGAGGTTGAGGTTCAGATGGCTCAAGGAGGGCAACGCCAACACCAAATTTTTTCAAGCCATTGCGAACGGCCGACGTGCCAAAAATTATGTACCTCATCTCAAGCTTGGGCAGCACATCATCAAAGATCAGAGGGGCATGGAGGAGGTATTCGTGGAGAACTATCAGAACCTGATCGGTACGGCGGAGGCTAGGCATCACACCCTTGATATGGAGTTCCTCTGCATCGGCTCCATAGAGCTCCATGACCTGGATGCCATATTCATAGAGGAGGATGTTTGGGATACTATCAAAGAGCTCCATCATGATCGTGCGCTAGGCCCGAATGGGTTCATCGGAGCTTTCTATCAACATGCTTGGCCCATCATTAAAAAAGACATCATGGCGGTCATGCTCAAGCTCTACGTGGGTGATGGTCGAGGTTTTGAGAAGCTCAACCGCACACTCATAGTCCTCATCCCCAAGAAATCAGACGTTGAGACAGTTGGAGATTTCAGGCCCATCAGTCTCCCTCATAGCATGTCCAAGCTTTTTGTGAAAGTCTTGGCCCCAAGAATCAGGCCACACATGAAGGAGATTGTGGCGACCAATCATTCGGCATTCATACAAGGGCGGAGCTTGCACGACAACTTCTTGTTGGTCCGACAAGTAGCACGGAAGATTCATTCCAGGAAGTGCCCAGGTGTGTTCTGTAAGCTTGACATCTCCTGGGCTTTCGATGTTGGGGAACGTTGCATAGGAAACAAAAAATTTCCTACGCACACGCAGATCTATCCATGGTGATGAGCATCTACGAGAGGGAGAGTGGATCTACGTACCCTTGTAGATCGCTAAGCGGGAAGCGTTAAGAAACGCGGTTGGTGTAGTCGAACGTCTTCACGATCCAAATCTCCGAGCGTCCGGCGATCTCATCACGATCCATCCCGCGATCCAATCATGATCCGTCCCGCGATATCATCATGATCTGTCCCACAAACTCACCACGATCCGTCCCGTGATCTCATCACGATCCGTCCCGCGATCTCGTCACGATCCGTCTCGCAATCTTGATCACGGTCCTTCCGATCTAGTGCCGAACGATGGCACCTCCGCGTTTAGCACACGTACATCTTGATGACGATCTCTGCCTTCTTGATCCAGCAAGAGGGAATAGAGAGGTAGAAGAGTTCTCCGGCAACGTGACGGCGCTGCGGCAATGGTGGTGGAGCTATTCCGACAGGGCTTCGCCTAAGCAGTGCAGAAAACCGATCTAGAGGAGAAACTATGCACTAGAGGAACGGGTAGCACGTGGCTGAAAATTCTGTGCCAAAACCCTAAAATCCTCTAGTATATATAGGAGGAGAGGAGGAGGAGTCTTGGGTGCCAAAAAGCCAGTCCTTGGGTCGGCCAAAGTGGGGAGGAGAGGAGGACTCCTCCTCCAATCCTAGTAGGACTAGGATTCCTCCTTTTTTGGCCTTTTTCCACCTTTTTCCCTTTGGGCTTTTTCTCCCAGCCGCATGGGACTTGTGTGGGACTTCCACAAGCCCACAAAAGGCTGGTATATACTCTCCCACATCCCATGAAGCCTCTTGGGTCGAAATACCCCTCCCGGTGGTCTCCCGGTACACTACCGGCACTACCGATACATTACCGATTAGCCCGAAACTTTTCTGGCGACCAAAATGGGACTTCCTATATATCAATATTTACCTCCAGACCATTCCGGAGCTCCTCATGATGTCCAGGATCTCATCCGGGACTCCAAACAACCTTTGGTCACCACCATACATAACTCTATACAACTGAAACGTCACCAAACCTTAAGTGTGCAGACCCTGCGGGTTCGAGAACTATGTAGAAATGACCAAGACACCTCTACGGTCAATAACCAATAGAGGGACCTGGATGCCCATATTGGTTCCTATATATTCTACAAAGATCTTTATCAGTCGAACTTCTATGTCAAGGATTCAGTTAATCCCGTATGATGTTCCCTTTGTTCTTCGGTATGTTACTTCCCTGAGATTCGATCGTCGGTATCTCCATACCTAGTTCAACCTCGTTAATGGCAAGTCTCTTTACTCATTCCGTAATACAAGATCCCGTGACTAACACTTAGTCACATTGCTTGCAAGGCTTGTTGTGTTGTTCTATTACCGAGTGGGCCCTGAGATACCTCTCCGTCACATGGAGTAACAAATCCCAGTCTTGATCCATGCCAACTCAACAGACACCCTCGGAGATACCTGTAGAGTACCTTTATAGTCACCTAGTTACGTTGTGACGTTTGATACACACAAGGGACTCCTCCGGTGTCAGTGAGTTGCATGATCTCATGGTCATAGGAACATATACTTGACATGTTGAAAACAGTAGCAATAAACTGACACGATCATATGCTACGTTTGTAGTTTGGGTCTTGTCCATCACACCATTCTCCTAATGATGTGATCCCATTATCAAATGACATCTCATGTCCATGGCTAGGAAACCTTAACCATCTTTGATCAATGAGCTAGTCCATTAGAGGCATACTAGGGACATGGTTTTGTCTCTTTATCCACACATGCATCTAAGTCTCCGATCAATACAATTATAGCATGGATAATAAATGATTTATCATGAACAAGGAAATATGATAATAACTAATTTATTATTGCCTCTAGGGCATATTTCCAACAGTCTCCCACTTGCACTAGAGTCAATAATCTAGTTCACATCACCATGTGATACGCATTGTTATGAATCTAACACCCAATGAGTTCTGGGGCTTGATCATGCTTTGCATGTGAGAGAGGTCTTATAGTCAATGGGTCTGCGACATTCAGATCCGTGTGTACTTTGCAAATTTCTCTGTCAAACCGTAAACACTGCTACCACACTCCACTTGATACTATTCCAAATGGCTGCTCCACTATACGTATCTAGATTGCTACTACGATTCATCCGGATTGGTGTTAAAGCTTGCATCGATGTGACTCTTTACGACGAACTCTTTATCACCTCCATAATCGAGAAACATCTCCTTAGTCTTTTAGTTACTAAGGATAATCTTGACCGCTGTCCAGTGCTCCATTCCAGGATCACATTGAAACCTTCCGGCCATACTTATGGCAAGTCTGACATTGGTTCTTGTGCACAACATTGCATACATGATAGAGCCTATGGCTGAAGCATAGGGGATGACACTCATCTTTTCTCTATCTTCTGCAGTCACAGGGCATTGAGTCTTACTCAACTTTATACCTTACAAATCAGGCGAGAACTCTTTCTCTGACTGATCCATTTTGAACTCTTTCAAAAACTTGTCAAGGTATGTACTCATTGAAAGTCTCATCAAGTATCTTGATCTATCTCTATAGATCTTGATGCTCAACAATTAGGTAGCTTTATCCAGGTCTTCCTTTGAAAAACTCTTTTCAAACAACCCTTTATGCTTTCCAGAAATTCTATATCATTTCTGATCAACAATATGTCAACCACATATACTTATCAGAAACTCTATAGTGCTCCCACTCACTTTATTGTAAATACAAGTTTCTCATCAAGTTTGTATAGACTCAAAAACTTTAATCACCTCATCAAAGTGTATATTCCAACTCCAAGATGCTTGCTTTAGTTCATAGAAGGATCACTGAAGCTTGCACACCTTTTAGCATCCTTAGGACTGACAAAACCTTTTGGTTGTATCGCATACAACCTTTCCTCAAGTAAACCATTAAGGAAACGATGTTTTGACATCCATCTGCCAGATTTCATAATTGAAAGTGCAGCAACTGCTAACATAGTTTCAACAGACTTTAGCATCGCTATGAGTGAGAAAGTCTCATCGTAGTCAACTCCTTGAACTTGTCGTAAACGTCTTTGCAACAAGTCGAGCTTTATAAATGGTGACATTTACCATCAGCATCTGTCTTCATTTTAAAGATCCATTTGTACTTAACGACCTGCCGTCCAACGAGCAAGTCCACCAAAGTCTATACTTGGTTTCCATACATGGATCCTTTCTCAGATTTCATGGCCTCTAACCACTTGTTGGTTTTCGGGCCCATCATCGCTTCTCCATAGTTCGTAGGTTCATCTTTGTCCAACAACATGACCTCCAAGACAGGGTTGTCGTACCACTCAGGAGCAGTACACGTCCTTGTCGACCTATGAAATTTGATAGTAACTTGATCCGAAGCTTCATGATCATCATCATTAACTTCCTCTTCAACTAACGTAGGCTTCACAGAAACAACTTCCTGCGCTACGCTACTCTCTGGTTGAAACAAAGGTTCAACAACCTCATCAAGTTCTATCTTCCTCCCGCTCAATTATTTCGAGAGAAACTTTTTCTCGGGAAAGGACCTGTTTTAGCAACAAACACTTTATGCTTGGATCTGAGATAGAAGGTTCACCCAACTGTTCTTAGGGTATTCTATGAAGATGCATTTGTCCGCTTTGGGTTCGAGCTCATTAGGTGAAAACATTTTCCACACAAGCGTCGCAGCCCCAAACATCAAGAAATGACAGGTTAGGTTTCTATCAAACCATAATTCACACGGTGTCATCTCAACGGATTTAGATGGTGCCCTATTTAAAGTGACTGTAGTTGTCTCTAATGCACAACCCCAAAATTATAGTAGCAAAACGATAAGAGACATCATAACATGCACCATATCCAATAGAGCACGACTATGACGTTCGGACATACCATCACACTATGGTGTTCCAGGTGGCGTGTGTTGTGAAACAATTTTCACATTGTCTAAAGTTGTATGCCAAACTCGTAACTCAGATATTCACCTCCACAGTCATATCGCAGATATTTTTATCTTCTTGTCACGATGATCTTAAACTTCACTCTGAATTTGCTTGAACTTTTCAAACAATTCAGATTTCCATTTCATTAAGTAAACATACACTATATCTATCCAAATCATCAGCGAAGGTAAGAAAATAGCGATATCCACCGCATGCTACAAGACTCATTGGATTGCATACATCAACATGTATCATTTCCAATAAATCACTTGCCCTCTCCGTCAAACCAGAAAACAAGGTCCTTAGTCATCTTTGACCAAGAGGCATGGTTCGCATGTCTCAACCGACTCGAAATCGAAAGAGTCCAAAGATCCATCAGCATGGAGTTTCTTCATGCGTTTTATACCAATATGACATTTAGCGGCAGTGCCACAAGTATGCGGTACTACCATTATTAACTTTGCATCTTTTGGGATCAATGTTATGAACATGTGTATTACTACGATCAAAATTCAACAAACCATTCTCACTGGGTGCATGATCATTGAAGGTATTATTCATGTAAACATAATAACCATTATTGTCTAACTTAAATGAATAACCGTGTTGCAATAAGCACGATCTAATCACGTTCATGCTCAACGCAAAACACCAAATAACACTTATTTAGGTTTGTTACTAATCCCGAAGGTAGAGAGAGCGTGCGATGTCGATCACATCAACCTTGGAAACACTTCCAACACACATCGTCCCCTCACCCTTAGCTAGTTCTACGTTTATTCCGTAGCTTTTATTTCGAGTTACTAACATTTAGCAACCGAACCGGTATCCAATACCCAGGTGCTACTAGGAGTACTAGCAAGGTACACATCAATAACACGTATATCAAATATACTTCTGTTGACGTTGCCAACCTTCTTATCTACCATGTATCTAGGCTTGTTCCGCTTCAGCGACCGCTCTCCTCATAATCGAAGCACTTAGTCTCGGGTTTGAGTTCAACTTTGGGTTGCTTCACTAGAGCAGCAACTGACTTGCCATCCATGAAGTTTCCCTCCTTGCTCTTCTCGAAACTAGTGGTTTTACTAACCATCAACGCTTGACGCTCCTTCTTGATTTCTACCTTCGCGGTGTCAAACATCACAAACAACTCAGGGATCATTATTTCTATCCTTGGTGTTTTATAGTTCATTACCAAGTTCTAGTAGCTTAGTGACAGTGACTTGGAGAACTATATCAATCACTATCTTATCTGGAAGATCAACTCCCACTCGATTCAAGCGATTGTAGCACCCAGACAATCTGAGCACATGCTCAATGATTGAGCTATTCTCTTTCATCTTGCAAGCAAAGAATCTTGTTGGAGGTCTCATATCTCGCAACACGGGCACGAGCCTGGGATCCTAATTTCAGCTTTTAGAACATCTCATATGTTCCGTGACATTCAAAACATTTCAGAGCCTCAATTCTAAGCCGTAATGCATGATGCACTAAACTATCAAGTAGTCATCGAAACGTGCCTGTCAGATGTTCACAACATCTACAGACGACGCTAGAGGGGTTGGCGCACCGAGCGGTGCATTAAGGACATAAGCCTTCTGTGCAGTAATGAGGACAATCCTCAGATCACGGACCTAGTCCGCAATATTGCTACCATCATCTTTCAATTCTATTTCTCTAGGAACATATAAAAATACAAGGGAGCTACAACGTGAGCTAGTAATCTACAACATAATTTGCAAAGACACTTTGACTATGTTCATGATAATGAGTTCAATTAATCATAGTACCTAAGAACTCCCACTCAAATTGACATCCCTCAGGTCATCTGAGTGACACATGATCCAAATTCACCAACTCAAGTCCGATCATCACGTGAGTTGAGGTGGCTTCAATGGTGAACATCATTATATTGATCATATCTACTTTATGACTCATGTTCGACCTTTCAGTATCTTGTGTTCCGAGGCCATGTCTGTACATGCTAGGCTCGTCAAGTTTAACACGAGTGTTTTGCATGTGCAACACTGGCTTACACCCGTTGTATGTGAACGTAGAGTCTATCACACCCGATCATCACGTGGTGTCTCAACACGACGAACTTTCGCAACGATGCACACTCAGGGAGAACACAATTTATCTTGAAATTAAAGTGAGGGATCACCTTATAATGCTACTGTCGTCCTAAGAAAAACAAGGTGCATAAAAAGGATTAACATCACATGCAAATCATAAGTGACATGATATGGCCATGAACTTGTGCTTTTGATCTCCATCTAGAAAGCACCGACATGATCTCCATCGTCACCAGCAAGACACCATGATCTCCATCAACGTGTTGCCATCGGGGTTGTCGTGCCCAACATGCTTCTACTACTATTGCTACAGTTTAGCGATAAAGTAAAGCATTACATAGCGCTTAATGATTGACACGCAGGTCATACAATAATTAAAGACAACCTTATGGCTCCTGCTGGTTGCCGTACTCAACGACATGCAAGTTGTGATAATCTATACATCACATTATCATCTCATACATCACATATATCACATCATGTAATTGGCCATATCACATCACAACATACCCTGCAAAAACAAGTTAGACGTTCTCTAATTGTTGTTGCATGTTTTACGTGGCTGCTACGGGTATCTAGCAAGAACAATGCTCATCTACGCAAAAACCACAACGGTGATACACTAGTTGCTTTTCAACCTTCTCAAGGACCACCTTTGTCGAATCCGATCCAACTAAAGTGAGAGAAACTGGCACCCGCAAGCCATCTATGCAACAAGTTACGATCGAGGGAACCGGTCTCTCGTAAGCGTACGAGTAATGTTGGTCCGGGCCGCTTCATTTCACAATACCTCTGAACCAAAATCCGACCAAGGGAGGAAGCAATCTAAGCATCAACGCCCACAAACCTTTTATGTTCTACTTGAGATCTCATCTGCACATAGACCAAGCTCTGATACCACTGTTGGGGAACGTTGCATGAGAAACAAAAAAATTCCTACGCACATGCAGATCTATCCATGGTGATGAGCATCTACGAGAGGGAGAGTGGATCTACATACCCTTGTAGATCGCTAAGCGAGAAGCGTTAAGAAACGCGGTTGGTGTAGTCGAACGTCTTCGCGATCCAAATCACCGAGCGTCCCGCGATCTCATCATGATCCGTCCCGCGATCCAATCACGATCCGTCCCGTGAACTCATTACGATTCGTCCCGCAATCTCATCAGGATCCGTCCTGCGAACTCATCATGATCTGTCTCGCGATCTCATCACGATCCATCTCGCAATCTTGATCACGGTCCTTCCGATCTAGCGCCGAACGGACGACACCTCCGCGTTCAGCACATGTACAGCTTGATGACGATCTCCGCCTTCTTGATCCAGCAAGAGGGAGCGGAGAGGTAGATGAGTTCTCCGGCAACGTGACGGCGTTGCGGCGATGGTGGTGGAGCTATTCCGGCAGGGCTTCGCCTAAGCACTGCAGAAAACCGATCTAGAGGAGAAACTATGCACTAGAGGAACGGGTAGCATGTGGCTGAAAATTCTGTGCCAAAACCCTAAAATCCTCTAGTATATATAGGAGGAGAGGAGGAGGAGGCTTGGCAGCCAAAAATCCAGCCCTTGGGTCGGCCAAAGTGGGGAGGAGAGGAGGACTCCTCCTCCAATCCTAGTAGGACTAGGATTCCTCCTTTTTTTGGCCTTTTTCCACCTTTTTCCCTTTGGGCTTTTTCTCCCAGCCGCATGGGCCTTGTGTGGGACTTCCACCAGCCGAAAAAAGGCTGGTATTTACTCTACCACAGCCCATGAAGCCTCTTGGGTCGAAATACCCCTCCCAGTGGTCTCCTGGTACACTACCGGTACATTACCGATTAGCCCAAAACTTTTCCGGCGACCAAAATGGGACTTCCTATATATCAATATTTACCTCCGGACCATTCCGGAGCTCCTCGTGATGTCCGGGATCTCATCCGGGACTCCGAACAACCTTCGGTCACCACCATACATAACTCTATACTACCGAAACGTCACCAAACCTTAAGTGTGCAGACCCTGCGGGTTCGAGAACTATGTAGACATGACCGAGACACCTCTACGGTCAATAACCAATAGTGGGACCTAGATGCCCATATTGGTTCCTACATATTCTACGAAGATCTTTATCGGTCGAACCTCTATGTCAAGGATTCAGTTAATCCCGTATGATGTTCCCTTTGTTCTTCGGTATGTTACTTGCCCGAGATTCGATCGTCGGTATCTCCATACCTAGTTCAACCTCGTTATTGGCAAGTCTCTTTACTCGTTCCGTAATACAAGATCCCGTGACTAACACTTAGTCACATTGCTTGCAAGGCTTGTTGTGATGTTGTATTACCGAGTGGGACCTCAGATACCTCTCAATCACACGGAGTAACAAATCCCAGTCTTGATCCATGCCAACTCAACAGACACCCTCGGAGATACCTGTAGAGTACCTTTATAGTCACCCAATTACGTTGCGACGTTAGATACACACAAGGCACTCCTCCGGTGTCAGTGAGTTGCATGATCTCATGGTCATAGGAACATATACTTGACATGCAGAAAACAGTAGCAATAAACTGACACGATCATATGTCACGTTTGTAGTTTGGGTCTTGTCCATTACACCATTCTCCTAATGATGTGATCCCGTTATCAAATGACATCTCATGTCCATGGCTAGGAAACCTTAACCATCTTTGATCAACGAGCTAGTCCGTTAGAGGCATACTAGGGACATGGTTTTGTCTATGTATCCACACATGCATCTAAGTCTCCGATCAATACAATTATAGCATGGATAATAAACGATTTATCATGAACGAGGAAATATGATAATAACTAATTTATTATTGCCTCTAGGGCACATTTCCAACATTCGACTCCCTCTCCTGGCCTTTCCTGTTCAAGATGCTCCGGGCCAAAGGCTTTGGGCCCAAGTGGATCAAATGGCTCTCGCTTCTCCTCCGGACTGCCTCGACAAAGATCATCGTCAATGGTTGGCCGATTAGAAGAATCGTTCACGCGCAAGATCTTCGGCAAGGGGACCCAGTCTCCCCCTTATATTTGTTATTGCCATGGAAGGGCTGACTGCCATAATAGCCCGTGCCATGGAGTCTGGCGTGCTCAGCAAGTTTCGTGGTATCTCAGCACATCGGCGCCTATCTATTTATGCCGACGACGTGGCTTTCTTTGCCAGGCCATCCTCCATGGATCTTCTATTCATTATAGAAGCGTTGCAGGTCTTTGGGGAGGCCTCGGGCCTCAAAGTTAACTACCACATGTCTGCTTCTACTTTGATCCACGGAGAGCTTGAGGACCATCAGAGAGTATCTGACATTCTGCAATGTCCTATAAAGGACTTTCCCTGTCGCTACTTGGGTTTCCAGCTGAGCATGAAATGCTTAAGGAAGCAAGATTGGCAGCCACTTCTGGATCCGGCTTGGCAGCGAGGCTTTCTACAACGATCGAGCAGACTTGTGCTAGTCAAGTCGGTCATCGAAGCCAGATCGGTACATCAACTGTTGATCCTGGAGGCCCCAGATTGGGTCTTGGACGACATCAACAGGTGGATGAGAGCTTTCTTTTGGGTGGGCAAGGCCAATGCCAGGTGGCTTGGAGCACCATATGTCAACCCACATGCTACGATGAACTCGGAGTGAAAAACCTCCGGCTGTAGGGATTGGCTCTTAGTGTGAGATGGGAATGGCTCAGAAAAACTGGACCCAGAGAGACCTTGTCAAGGGTTAGGAGCAATGGTGGACCCCCAAGGCGAGGGAAGTTTTTGACAGCCTTGTCAGCATCAAGATAGGGAGAGGGGACAAAGTCCTCTTCTGGCACGACCGGTGGATTCACGGTTTCTCTGTCAGGGACATTGCACCACTCTTGCATGATTTAGTGGGCAAACGTGACATCAATTGTCGAACTATGGAGCAGGCTGTGATAAGTGATCGATGGATCCTGGACATGAGTGGGCCACTTCCTTCCAAGCCCACCTTCAGCTGATGCACCTTAGTCACGCAATCGCCGCTGTGCAGCGAGACGCGAGCGAGCCTGACATCTTCTCTTGAACTTCCGCGGTTGCCAACAACTACTTAGCTAAGTCTATTTATGACATATTGTGTGTTGGCAGAGAACGCATGACCATCGTCACTTGCATCCTAGAGAAATTTTGCCCCACTCAAGGTCAAGATCTTCTTATGGCTGGCTATCCAATACCGGCTTTGGACCACCGATCGACGTGCGAGATTCAGCCTTCAGGATGCCCCATCCGCATGCTTCACTTGCGCCCAAGAGGAGGACAACGTCGATCACATTCTCATGAGATGCGTTTACGCGCGAGAGGTTTGACACATATGTCTGGAAACCTTGCACCTACCGATTGTCAGGCCGACCGGGGACGACACACTAGAGGAGTGGTGGCTTAGACCGCGCTCCTTTTTTACGCCGAAAGTAGAAAAGGCTTTGATTCTTAGGTGGCTTGCACAATCTAGCTATTATGGAAGCAGCGGAACGCGGGAGTTTTATCAACCGCACCGAGCAGCGATTGGGCATCCTAGACCTGCTAGAAGCTATCATGGCAGAAGTGAAGCAATGGTACTTAGTGCGTAAAGGTATGGGAGGTGCAGCTAGTTTCGAGAGAGAGTAGGCTTAGAGTCACCGAGTTGTTTCTCTTTTCTTTCTTTCTTCTTTTTTGATGTCCTACGTTGGTGCTCGCACCGCGTGAGGATTCTTGTACATGTTATTGCTCTTTTCTATATAAATACTGCACACATTTTGCGTGCTCTTGAAAAAAAAGAATGTAGTTGGATGATCACTACATGTACATATGTATCAGCCAAATTTCCATTCATTTTCTTGACAAATGCAACCCATTAAACGATAGTACAAATGCAGCCATTAAACACCGATAGAGATCGATCACAGCCATAGCATGTGTAGACCACCTACATCAATTTATTAATTACCGGTGTAGACCAGGCCTGAGCCTACTCATAACACTGTAGGAGTATCACTAATCTTGGTACTAGGAGGCACATCAAGCACCTCACTAACCACCTTCTCGAGGTTCATCCAAGAGTGCCCACCCGGCAGTGCAGCCGCGGTGGCCTTCTCCTTCCATTCCATGGCAATTCTCTTCATCTCCTTTCCCTTGTCTCCTCCATCCATCACCTCCCGGATGGCCGCCTCCACCTCGTCCCTCTTCACATCGCCACGGACGCCGATCTCCATGCCGACGCGCCACTCGGAGCAAGCGTACCTGGCGTTCGTGTACTGGTCGGTGCCGAAGGGCCAGCACAGCATCGGCACCCCGGCGCTCATGCTCTCGAGGACGGAGTTCCACCCGCAGTGCGTCAGGAACGCGCACGTTGCCTCGTGCCGGAGCACCGCTTCCTGCGGGCACCAGCTCGTCACGTGGCTCCTCGCCTTCGTCTCCTCCAGGAATTCCGGTGGCAGCACAGCGGCAGCGGCAATGGTGTCGTCGCCGTTGTTCACTTGATCGTTTCTGATCACCCACAGGAAGTCCTTTTTACTGTCGGCAAAACCCCACGCAAACTCCACCAGCTGGTCGCTCGTCAGCGTTGCTACGCTCCCGAAGCTCACGTAGAGCACCGAGTTTGACCGCTTGGCATTCAGCCACTCTAGGCAGGCGTTGTCCTCCCTGGACAGGTTCGATTCCAGCGTGCCAACCGCACCATCACTGCCATTGGCAGCGACTTGATCCAGGAGGAGCGGCAATAGCCCGACGGCGTAGATCGGTGGCAGGATGGCGGACATGGCCGCGATGGCCTCGCGATCGATGTCGTCGAAGGTGTGGAAGATGACGGCGGACGGAGTGCTCCTGTGGCACGCCATTGAGCGCAGGAGCATTTTGAGCATGGCGTCGTCGGGGTCCGTGGTGCGGATTAAGCTCGGGAAGTCTCTGAGGCGGATGTCTCTAGGCATCCCCGGCACCCAGTCCAGGACCGTATCGTCCAGGTATCCGTTCCTTAGCTGCTCGGCCTCTGGTTCTCAAAGTGAAAGCAAGCACATTCAGTATCTCTGTTTTTCGTAGCGAGAACAATCGATGTATGTATAGATACCTTTGAGGGGGACAATGCCCATGTCGACAAGCCGCTGGCACTGCTGGCACGCCAGGAAGGCGAACGCGCTCGACGTCCAGAAGGTGACGCAGGGAAGACCCATCTCCTTGGACGCGTACAGGATGTGCTCGACGTCGGAGATGACGCAGGACGCCGGCGGGAGGAGGCCGGAGACGAGGCTCCTGAAGGGCGGGACCAGGACCTCCGTGGTGGACAGCAGGGCAGCCATGTCCTGCGACGCGTCCGCCTCGGACGGGGGCAGGCCGTCCGGGATGACGGCGAAGCAGAACCCCGGGACCCCGTCCAGCGCGCCGGGGCCGCGCGAGCGGAGGCGGCGGCGGCGGTTGTGCTCCGTGTGGACGAAGGTGACCTGGAAGCCATGGCAACGGTGGAGCAGCTGGGCCAGCTGGAGCGCCGGCTTGACGTGGCCCTGCGCCGGGAAAGGGAAGAACACGGCATGACGCTTCTCCACCGCGCCTGCAGCGGCCGCGATCGCCATGGCCGCTCCAGGCGCGCCTGTTCGCTGAGAAGAGAGAGAGAGAGGTGGAGAGGGAGTACTGAGCAGAGCACTAATCAATCAAGAACACTTTTTTTAAAAACACGCTGGCGATCTCTCTCCGCGCTTGAGTTAATGTGGCTACAGCAATCGCTGTTCAACGGCTGATTATATTCAGGCTACCGACCGGAGGTGCATCAATTGAGTGCTCCACTCCACGAGTAATCGCTGTTCGACATGCCAATGGGAGGTGCTTCCATTGAATGCGCTCGCCCTTGAGATTTGCACAAAACTTACAGCACAGATAGATGGAGACGCTGGATTTCCATCTGCTTCCTGTTCGCGTGCTTAGGAGTACTGTATTTCAACACACACTGTACAACACCGTGAGCGCTCCTATGAGGATGCAAGTCCACGTACTCAACTGCTCCGTGTATCTTGATGGAATCCGATAACTCCCAAACGTTCAGATTTTAGCATTTTATTCTGAACGTCTTTTGATGACATTTATTTTGCAGGAAAAGTGGATATTTATTTCTTAGAAATAGCATTACAGTCAGCTAATACAAGATCTAAGATACTATCTGAAACACGATGCAACCAGCAAGCGGTGCAATCTTCAGTTTTTCTAACATTAGCTAGACTATAAGCAACACTATTTTGATGGCGATCTATTTTCAACGGAACAAACCCACCAAGCTGCAGAAGCTTCTTCATTTCTGTCATCAAATGATCATAGGCAGATTTGTCAAGTGAATCACCAGTTAATGCAGCAATGACCACCGAACTATCAGATTGGATTACTATCGGCACATTGGTTCGTTGCAAACTCATAGATAGTCCTTCAAGGATGGCACTGACCTCTGCTTCCAAAGCATTTTTACAGTGAAACAAATGTCGATAAGCTGAGAAGATAACTGAGCCATCCGAGTTACGGAGCACCATACAAGTACCTGCCTCCCCGGTATCTTGCACGTACGAGCCGTCTACCGACAGCGCAGTCCATCCAGCAGGCGGCTTGGGCCACGGCTTCTTGGCCGCCGGGGTCTGAGCTTGCCTTATAGGTAACTCCATAACTGGGCACTTGCCCTTAATGATATCCTTCACTGTTTGTTTTTGTGCCTGATCATATGAACTCAAATAACTGCACAAATATGATCGAGATATATGTGGAGGCGGAGTCTCCTTTCCATGGACCATGTCATTACGAAGGCTCCAGATTCTCCACATGAGCATAATGACCATCGCCCTCGTTGTGACCGGTAGCTCAGCTAAGATGCCAAAAAGCCACTCTGAACCGATATGAATCAACTTGTCCTTCTCTGGTAGTTGCCATTCAATCCTCATTTGTTCCCACAACCTCCTTGCATGCGGACACAGGATTAGGGCATGGAATGAATCATCTTCATTTGCACCACACAATGGACACTGGACTGGCACATTCAGATGCCTTCTTACTTTGCTGCAATTTGTAGGAAGGGCGTCGACCGCGACCCTTCAAGGAAATGTACGCATTTTAGGCGGAACAGAGGCTTTCCAAATCAGGTTTCAGCACGGCCGGTCCCCGTTCGGTCGCAAGCTGCATGCGCCTGCATTATGTTCCTGCACATGTTCAGCAATCTCAAGCTAGTATGCACTTCTGACAGAAAAAATACCATGTTTTCCCGGGAACCACGCAATGAAATCTTCCTCCTGACTTTGGGACGTACAAATAGATCGAATGATATGCACGTCGGCCGGCCAAAAGTGCATGTTAAGGAGCTCTGTGTTCCATTGACCATGCATATCAAGTAGATCAGATACTCTCTTGAGCCGGCAAGTCCCTTTAGGGGTTATTGGACGGAGGGAAGACCCCCTAGGAATCCAAGGATCTCTCCACATCCTTATGTTATTACCGTTTCCAACATGCCAGATCATTCCACGTTTAACTAGCTCGAGTCCATGCTCAATTCCACGCCAAACTGCCGACGCATTCCCGGTAATGACAGTTTTAGTTGTTAAGACATGTCAACTTTGTTTCAATTCAGAAAAAATGCAATGTTTGCCAATTAAAGTTGCAATCTCTTGTCAACTAAACTTGTCATATCGTGTGAACTAAAGTTGCTAGGTCGGGATGAGTTCTTAAATCTCAAACGTTTGGGATTTATCTTTCCAGGTCTTGATAATTACTATAGTAATAATAAATGTTAGTATTATTTACTTTTGTTTGTAATTAATGTTTCTTTAATGTGCTATAGTAACTATGGTTTTTAATGTGAGAGTCACAGAAAAACTCATAAGCACGTGTGACACAAACACAATACTCCCTCCATCTATAGGATTGAGCGCGTTTTGTTGCGCCATTAATGTTGTTGGGTTTATTAAGAAAGAAACTATGTTTTAAAATATAAGGTGTACACCATTTGGTGTTGTTCGGTTTCTTAAAAAACACTATATTCTAAATTATAAGGTGTATTAGTTTTTAAAAATTCAAACATTTCAAGTTTGATCAAATTTGTAGAGAAGTATATCAAAATCAACAATATCAAATCGGGTAGATTAGATTCACCATGAAATGAATTTTCATACTTTTTGGTTTAATATTGTGGATGTCGATATTTTTGTTTTGAATTTGGTCAAAGTTAAAGAAATTTGACTTATCAAAAAACTAGTGCCCCTTATATATTTTAAAACCGATAGAATATTTAGTTTGGCGGGTGAGTGAGATGATGGACTGTGTTTTATTTTAATTTATAATGCGGTGATTTGGTGAGTCTTTCATGACGTGATTCTATGTTATCCGCTAACCAACATATATTTATGGGGGGGGGGGATTTTTTGCGTTAGCGGCTGCATGTACTACATTGGTGGTACAATATCTAATGGTGACACTTATTTATTTTTTAGATGGTGGGAGGGTGTGCGGGATTGACATATTTTTATAAGCCGGTTGTTATTGACTGATTTGAAAAATCATTGGCTCGGTCAAAATCGTAAACCAAATGCAAAATTGAATACCTTAATTGAATGAAAGA
Source organism: Hordeum marinum (assembly GCA_022496015.1). Classification (NCBI taxonomy): domain Eukaryota; kingdom Viridiplantae; phylum Streptophyta; class Magnoliopsida; order Poales; family Poaceae; genus Hordeum; species Hordeum marinum. The sequence goes on from CM039676.1 coordinate 326,950,810, forward strand.
GTTTCAAAGGGAATATAGTTCATTAAAATAATTAAATGGGAGTGGTTGAGAAATTGTTGATGTGGTCAAAATCGGCTGAACCAATTCTAAATTGAGCACATCAATTAATTGAGAGGGTTTAAAAATTGGTAAGCATAGTGTATAGTATACAGAAATGAATGAAAGACATTTGAGAAATTGTTGACCCGGTCAAAATCGATGACCCAATTCTAACTGGAGAGGTCAATTGAATGTGAGCTCCTTAGAACTAGGGAGTTTAGTGTTATACTAGAAGGACTCGACACGCTTGGTTGCGCCGTTACATTATAAAAACCTAATCACTATGTCTCAAAATACAATGTGTATTGCTTTTTTAAAATTTCAAACCTTTTTAATTTGATTTAATATGTATACAAATATATCAAAATCCATAATATCAATTTTAAATGTCAAACCTAATCACTCTTCACGTCATTTTGAGAAATTGTTGACCCGGTCAAAATTGGGTGACCCAATTTTAATTGGATTCTTGTAGATCTCAATTGAATGTGAACTACTTAAAACTAAGGAGTATAGTGTTATAGAGGTATAAATAAAATAACTAAATGAGAGAGCTCAAGTGGGAAAAGGAGGAGTCCTAATCCTATTAGGAGTGGAGGAGGACTCCTCCCTCCCACTTCGGCCAAACCAAGGGTGGCCCCTTGGGGGCCAAGTCTCCTCCCTTCCCTCCTCCTATATATCAAGTATATCTTCAGGACCAAGGAATAGAATACCTCTTTTCTTCGGAGTTGGCTTTGGAGGTGGTTCGGGAATAGTCCAATCATTATCATTGCTCAATATCTTATTCAATAGTAATTGAGCTTGTTCAACAGTTCGTTCCCTAAAAACACAACTAGCACAACTATCTAGGTAGTCCCTAGAAGCATCGGTTAGTCCATTATAAAGGATATCAAGTATTTCATTTTTCTTGAGAGGATGATCAGGCAAATCATTAAGTAATTGGAGAAGCCTCCCCAAAGCTTGTGGGAGACTCTCTTCTTCAAGTTGCACAAAGTTAAATATTTCCTACAAGGCAGCTTGTTTCTTATGGGCAGGAAAATATTTTTCAGAGAAGTAATAAACCATGTCCTGGGGACTACGCACGCAACCAGGAGCAAGAGAATTAAACCATTTCTTAGCATCACCCTTTAATGAGAAAGCAAACAACTTAAGAATATTGTAATAGCGAATTTTTTCCTCATGAGTAAATAGGGTGGCTATATCATTCAATTTGGTAAGATGTGCCACAACAGTTTCAGATTCATAACCATGGAAAGGATCATATTCAACCAAAGTAATTAACTCGGGATCGACAGAGAATTCATAATCCTTATCAGTAACAAAGATGGGTGAAGTAGCCAACTTAGGATCATATTGCATTCTAGCATTCAGAGATTTTTTTTCCTTCCACTTGCGAAGCAATTTCTTAAGATCATCTCTATCCTGACAAGCAAGAAAGTCCCTAGATACCTCTCCTTCCATAACATAACCCTCAGGTATATCAGGCAATTCATATCTAGGAGAGCTAGGTCTAGAAGGTGAATCATAGTGTTCAGTTTCAATAATTTCATCAGATTCAGAAATATTATCAGTCTCAGCATTAGCTCTAGCAATTTGTTCATCAAGAAATTCACCCAGTAGCACAGTATCATCAAGCAAAGTATCATCATATGCATCATGCATAGCAGAACTAGCATCATCAATTACTTGTGACATATCAGAATTACTAACAGGTGGTGGTGTCGCAAACTTACTCATAACACAAGGTGAATCAAGTGCAGAGCTAGATGGCAGTTCCTTACCTCCCCTCGTAGTAGAGGGATAGATCTTAGTTTTTGGATCTTTTAGATTCTTCATAGTGATCAACAGATATATATCCCAAGTGACTCAGAGAATAAAGCTATGCTCCCCGACAACGGCGCCAGAAAAAGGCCTTGATAACCCACAAGTATAGGGGATCGCAACAGTTTTCGAGGGGAGAGTATTCAACTCAAATTTATTGATTCGACACAAGGGGAGCCTAAGAATATTCTCGAGTATTAGCAGCTGAGTTGTCAATTCAACCACACCTGAAAGACTTAATATCTGTAGCAAAGTATTCAGTAGCAAAGTAATATGGTAGTAACGGTAACGGTGGCAAAGTGATAGTAGCAGTTTGTAGTGATTGTAACAGTAGCAACGGAATGTTGGGGAACGTCGCATGGGAAACAAAAATTTCCTACGCACACGCAAACCTATCCATGGTGATGAGCATCTACGAGAGGGAGAGTGGATCTATGTACCCTTGTAGATCGCTAAGCGGGAAGCGTTAAGAAACGCGGTTGGTGTAGTCGAACTTCTTCGCGATCCAAATCGCCGAGCGTCCCGCGATCCAATCACGAACCGTCCCGCGAACACATCATGATCCGTCCCGCGAACTCATCACGATCCATCTCACGATCTTGATCACGATCTGTCCCACGAACTCATCACGATCCGTTCCGTGATCACATCACGAACCGTCTCGCGATCTTGATCACGGTCCTTCCGATCTAGCGCCGAACGGACGGCACCTCCGCGTTCAGCACACGTGCAGCTTGATGACGATCTCCACCGTCTCGATCCAGCGAGAGGAGGTGGAGAGGAGAGAGAGTTCATCGGCAGCGTGACAGCGCTCCGGTGATGGTGGTGGAGCAATTCCGGCAGGGCTTCGCCTAAGCGCTGCAGAAAACCGATCTAGAGGAGAAACTATGCACCGGTGGAACGGGTAGCACGTGGCCGGAAATTCTGTCCAAAAACCACCCAATCCACTAGTATATATAGGAGGAGAGGAGAGGATAGGCAGTCAAGGCCTTTGGGTCGGCCGAAATAGGAGGTGGGAAGCAATCCTACTTCACCTCCAATCCTAGTTGGAGTAGGATTGCCTCCTATTGGCTGATTCTCCACTTTTTGCTTTAGGACTTTCTCTCCTGCGCCATGGGCCTTTGTGGCTGTTTTCCCAGACCACTAAGGGCTGGTTATTATTCTCCCACAGCCCATGGACCTCTTGGGGTCGAAATACCCCTCCTGGAGGCCTCCCGGTACACTACCGACACTCCCGATACACTACCGGCACTCCCGGTACACTACCGATGAGCCCGAAACTTTTCCGGAAACCAAACTGGGACTTCCTATATATGAATCTTTACCTCCGGACCATTCTGGAGCTCCTCGTGACGTCCGGGATCTCATCCGGGACTACGAACAAACTTCGGTCACCACCATACATAACTTTACACTACCGAAACGTCACCGAACCTTAAGTGTGCAGACCCTGCGGGTTCGAGAACTATGTAGACATGACCGAGACACTTCTACGGTCAATAACCAATGGCGGGACCTCGACGTCCACATTGGTTCCTACATATTCTATGAAGATCTTTATCGGCTGAACCTCTATGTCAAGGATTCAGTTAATCCCGTATAACGTTCCCTTTGTTCTTCGGTATGTTACTTGCCCGAGATTCGATCGTCGGTATCTCCTAACCTAGTTCAACCTCGTTACCGGCAAGTCTCTTTACTCGTTCTGTAATACAAGATCCCGCAACTAACAATTAGTCACATTGCTTGCAAGGCTTATTGTGATGTTGCATTACCGAGTGGGCCCCGAGATACCTCTCCGTCACACGGAGTAACAAATCCCAGTCTCGATCCATGCCAACTCAACAAACACCATCGGAGATACCTGTAGAGCACCTTTATAGTCACCCAGTTACGTTGCGACGTTTGATACACACAAGGCACTCCTCCGATATCCGTGAGTTGCATGATCTCATGGTCATAGGAACATATACTTGACATGCAGAAAACAGTAGCAATAAACTGACACGATCATATGCTACGTTTGTAGTCTGGGTCTTGTCCATCACATCATTCTCCTGATGATGTGATCCCGTTATCAAATGACATCTCATGTCCATGGCTAGGAAACCTTAACCATCTTTTGATCAACGAGCTAGTCTACTAGAGGCATACTAGGGACATGGTGTTGTCTATGTATCCACACATGTATCTGAGTTTCCGATCAATACAATTATAGCATGGATAACAAACGATTATCACGAACAAGGAAATATGATAATAACTTAATTTATTATTGCCTCTAGGGCATATTTCCAACAATCTCCCACTTGCACTAGAGTCAATAATCTAGTTCACATCACTATGTGATTCGCATTGTTATGAATCTAACACCCAATGAGCTCTGGGGCTCGATCATGCTTTGCATGTGAGAGAGGTCTTTTATAGTCAACGGGTCTGCGATATTCAGATCTGTGTGTACTTTGCAAATCTCTATGTCGAACCGTAAACACTGCTACCACAGTCCACTTGGTACTACTTCCAAATGGTTGCTCCACTATATGTATCCAGATTGCTACTACTAGTCATCCGGATTAGTGTTAAAGCTTGTATCGACGTAACTCCTTACGACAGACTCTTTATCACCTCCATAATCGAGAAACATCTCCTCAGTCTCTTAGTTACTGAGGATAATCTTGACCGTTGTCGAGTAATCCACTCCTTGTTCACTCTTGTACCCCCTGACGGACTCATGGCAAGGCACACACAGGTGCGGTACACAGCATGGCATAATATAGAGCCTATGGCTAAGGCATAGGGGACAACGTTCATCCTTTCTCTTTCCTCTGCCGTTGTCGAGCTTTGAGTCTCACTCAACTTTCACACCTTACAAATTAGGCGAGAACTCTTTCTCTGACTGATCCATTTTGAACTCTTTCAAAATCTTGTCAAGGTATGCACTCATTGAAAGTCTCATCGAGCATCTTGATCTATCTCCACAGATTTTGATGCTCAACAATTAGGTAGCTTCATCGAGGTCTTCCTTTGAAAAACACTTTCCAAATGACCGTTTTATGCTTTCCAGAAACTCTACATTATTTCTGATCAACAATATGTCATCCGCATATACTTATCAGAAATTCTATAGTGCTCCCACTCACTTTATTGCAAATACAAGTTTCTCGTAAACTTTGTATAAACATCAAAAAATTTGATCACCTCATCAAAGTGTATATTCCAACTCCGAGATGCTTGCTTCAGTCCATGGAAGGATCACCGAAGCTTGCACACCTTTTAGCATCCTTAGGACTGACAAAACCTTCTGGTTGTATCAGATACAACCTTTCCTCAAGTAAACCGTTAAGGAAATGATGTTTTGACATCCATCTGTCAAATTTCATAACTGAAAACGCAGCAACTGCTAACATAATTCCAACAGACTTTAGCATCGCTACGAGTGAGAAAGTCTCATCGCAGTCAACTCTTTGAACTTGTCACAAACAACTTTGCAACAAGTCGAGCTTTACAAATAGTGACATTTACCATCAGTGTCTATCTTCATTTTAAAGATCCATTTGTACTCAACGACTTGCCGTCCAACGAGCAAGTCTACCAAAGTCTATACTTGGTTTTTCATACATGGATCCTATCTCGGATTTCATGGCCTTCAACCATTTGTCGGAATCCGGGCCTCATCATCGCTTCTCCATAGCTCGTAGGTTCATCGTTGTCCAACAACATGACCTGCAAGACAGGGTTGTTGTACCACTTAGGAGCAGTACACATCCTTGTCGACCTACGATGTTTGATAGTAACTTGATCCTGAAGCTTCATGATCATCATCATTAACTTCCTTTTCAACTAACGTAGGCTTCACAGAAACATCTTTCTGCGTTGCGCTACTCTCTGGTTGAACAAACGTTTAACAACCTCATCAAGTTCTATCTTCCTCCCACTCAATTCTTTCGAGAGAAACATTTCCTCGAGAAAGGATCCATTTAAGCAACAAACACTTTGCACTAGGATCTGAGATAGAAGGTTCACCCAACTGATCTTAGGGTATTCTATGAAGATGCATTTGTCCGCCTTGGGTTCGACCTCATTAGGCGAAAACATTTTCCACACAAGTGTCGCAGCCCCAAATATTAAGAAATGACAGCTTAGGTTTCTATCAAACCATAATTCACATGGTGTCATCTCAACGGATTTAGATGGTGCCCTATCTAAAGTGAATGTAGTTGTCTCTAATGCATAACCCCAAAATTATAGTAGTAAAACGACAAGAGACATCATAGCACGCACCATCTCCAATAGAGCATAACTATGATGTTCGGACACACCATCACACTATGGTGTTCCAGGTGGCGTTTTAGTTGTGAAACAACTTTCACATTGTCTTAAGTTGTATGCCAAACTCGTGACTCAGATATTCACCTCCACGATCATATCGCAGTCATTTTTATCTTCTTGTCACGATGATCTTTAAACTTCACTCTGAATTTGCTTGAACCTTTCAAACGATTCAGACTTGTGTTTCATTAAGTAAATATACACTATATCTACTCAAATCATCAGTGAAGGTAAGAAAATAACGATATCCACTACACGCTACAAGACTTGACTAGATTGCATACATCAACATGTATCATTCCCAATGAATCACTTGCCCGCTCCATCCAACGAGGTCCTCTAGTCATCTTGCCCAAGAGGCATGGTTCGCATGTCTCAACCGATTCGAAATCGAATGAGTCCAAATATCCATCACCATGGAGTTTCTTCATGCGCTTTATACCAATATGACATTTTGCGGCAGTGCCACAAGTATGTGGTACTATCATTATTTAACTTTGTATCTTTTGACATCAATGTTATGAACATGCGTATTACTACGATCAAGATTTCAACAAACCATTCTCACCGGGTGCATGACCATTGAAGGTATTATTCATGTAAACAGAATAACCATTATTCTCTGACGTAAATGAATAACCGTATTGCAACAAACATGATCTAATCATGTTCATGCTCAATGCAAAACACCAAATAACATTTATTCAGGTTCGTCACTAATCTTGAAGGTAGAGAGAGCGTGCGATGTTGATCACATCAACCTTGGAAACATTTCCAACACACATCGTCACCTCACCCTTAGCTAGTTCACCGTTTATTCCGTAGATTTTATTTTGAGTTACTAACATTTAGCAACCGAACCGGTATCCAATACCCAGGTGCTAATAGGAGTACTAGCAAGGTACACATCAATAACTTGTATATCAAATATACTTCTGTCGATGTTGCCAGCCTTCTTATCTACCAAGTATCTAGGGTTGTTCCGCTTCAGCGACCTCTCACCTCATAATAGAAGCACTTAGTCACGGGTTTGAGTTCAACTTTGGGTTGCTTCACTGGAGCAGCAACTGACTTGCTATCCATGAAGTTTCCCTGCTTGCTCTTGCCCTTTTCGAAACTAGTGGTTTGATTAACCATCAACACTTGACGCTCCTTCTTGATTTCTACCTTCGCGGTGTCAAACATCGCGAACAGCTCAGGGATCAATGCTTCTATCCCTGGTGTATTATAGTTCATCACTAAGTTCTAGTAGCTTTAGTAACAGTGACTTGGAGAACTATATCAATCACTATCTTATCTGGAAGATCAACTCCCACTTGATTCAAGCGATTGTAGTACCCAGACAATCTAAGTACATGCTCAACGATTGAGCTATTCTCCTTCATCGTACAGGCAAAGAATCTTGTTGGAGATCTCATATCTCGCAACACAGGCACGAGCCTGAGATCACAATCTCTGCTCCTAGAACATCTCATATGTTTCGTGACGTTCAAAAATGTTTCGGAGCCTCAATTCTAAGCCGTAATGCATGACGCACCAAACTATCAAGTAGTCATCGAAACGTGCCTGTCAGATGTTCACAACATCTATAGACAACGCTAGAGGGGGTGGCTCACCGAGCGGTGCATTAAGGACATAAGCCTTCTGTGCAGCAATGAGGACAATCCTCAGATCATGGACCCAGTCCGCAATATTGCTACCAACATCTTTCAACTCTATTTCTCTAGGAACATATAAAAATTTAAGGGAGCTACAGCACGAGCTAGTAATCTACAACATAATTTGCAAAGACACTTTGACTATGTTCATGATAATGAGTTCAATTAATCATATTACTTAAGAACTCCCACTCAAATTGACATCCCTCCGATCATTCGAGTGATACATGATCCAAATTCACCAACTCAAGTCCGATCATCACGTGAGTTGAGGTGGCTGCAATGGCGAACATCATTATGTTGATCATATCTACTATATGACTCATGTTCGACCTTTCAGTCTCTCGTGTTCTGAGGCCATGTCTGTACATGCTAGGCTCGTCAAGTTTAACCCGAGTGTTCTACGCGTGCAAATCTGGCTTGCACCCGTTGTATGTGAACGTAGAGTCTATCACACCCGATCATCACGTGGTGTCTCAACACGATGAACTTTCACAACGGTGCACACTCGGGGAGAACACAGTTCATCTTGAAATTCAAGTGAGAGATCACCTTATAATGCTACCGCCGTACTAAGCAAAACAAGGTACATAAAAGGATTAACATCTCATGCAATTCATAAGTGACATGATATGGCCATGAACTTGTGTTTAAGATCTCCATCTTCGAAACACCGGCATGATCTCCATCGTCACCGGCACAACACCATGATCTCCATCATCTTGATCTCCATCAATGTGTTGCCATTGGGGTTGTGGCGCCAGCCCTGCTTCTACTTCTATTGCTACCGCTTAGCGATAAAGTAAGCATTACATAGCGCTTAATGATTGACACGCAGGTCATACAATAATTAAAGACAACCCTATGGCTCCTGCCGGTTGCCGTACTCAACGACATGCAAGTCGTGAACTTCTATACATCACATGATCATCTCATACATCACATATATCTCATCATGTAATTGGCCATATCACATCACAACATACCCTGCAAAAACAAGTTAGACGTCCTCTAATTGTTGTTGCATGTTTTACGTGGCTACTACGGGTATGTAGCAAGAACGATTCTCACCTACGCATAAACCACAACGATGATACATATATTGCTTTTCAACCTTCTCAAGGACCGCCTTTGTCGGATCCGATCCAACTAAAGTGAGAGAAACTGTCACCCGCAAGCCATCTAAGCAACAAGTTGCGTCGAGGGAACCGGTCTCTCGTAAGCGTACGAGTAATGTTGGTCCGGGCCGCTTCATCTCACAATCCCGCTGAACCAAAATCCGACCAAGGGAGGAAGCAATATAAGCATCAACGCCCACAAACCTTTTGTGTTCTACTCGAGATCTCATCGAACCATCAACCTAGATCATGATGCCACTGTTGGGGAACGTCGCATGGGAAACAAAAAATTTCCTACGCACACGCAATCCTATCCATGGTGATGAGCATCTACGAGAGGGAGAGTGGATCTACGTACCCTTGTAGATCGCTAAGCGGGAAGCGTTAAGAAACGCGGTTGGTGTAGTCAAACTTCTTCGCGATCCAAATCGGCGAGCATCCCGCGATCCAATCACGAACCATCCCGCGAACACATCATGATCCGTCCCGCGAACTCATCACGATCCGTCTCACGATTTGTCCCGTGAACTCATCACGATCTGTTCCGTGATCACATCACGAACCGTCTCGCGATCTCGATCACGGTCCTTCCGATCTAGCGCCGAACGGACGGCACCTCCGCGTTTAGCACACGTGCAGCTTGAGGACGATCTCCACCGTATCGATCCAGCGAGAGGAGGTGGAGAGGAGAGAGAGTTCACCGGCAGCGTGACGGCGCTCCGGTGATGGTGGTGGAGCAATTCCGGCAGGGCTTCGCCTAAGCGCTGCAGAAAACCGATCTAGAGGAGAAACTATGCACCGGTGGAACGGGTAGCATGTGGCCGGAAATTCTATCCAAAAACCACCCAATCCACTAGTATATATAGGAGGAGAGGAGAGGAGAGGCAGTCAAGGACTTTGGGTCGGCCGAAATAGGAGGTGGGAAGCAATCCTACTTCACCTCCAATCCTAGTTGGAGTAGGATTGCCTCCTATTGGCTGATTTTCCACTTTTTGCTTTAGGACTTCCTCTCCTGCGCCATGGGCCTTTGTGGCTGTTTTCCCAGCCCACTAAGGGCTGGTTATTATTCTCCCACAGCCCATGGACCTCTTGGGGTCGAAATACCCCTCTCGGAGGCCTCCCGGTACACTACCGGCACTCCCGGTACACTACCGATGAGCCCGAAACTTTTCCGGAAACCAATCTGGGACTTTCTATATATGAATCTTTACCTCCGGACCATTCCAGAGCTCCTCGTGACGTCCGGGATCTCATCCGGGACTCCGAACAAACTTCGGTCACCACCATACATAAGTCTACACTACCAAAACGTCACCGAACCTTAAGTGTGCAGACCCTGCGGGTTCGAGAACTATGTAGACATGACCGAGACACCTCTACGGTCAATAACCAATGGCGGGACCTGGATGTCCACATTGGTTCCTACATATTCTACGAAGATCTTTATCGGTTGAACCTCTATGTCAAGGATTCAGTTAATCACGTATAACGTTCCCTTTGTTCTTTGGTATATTACTTGCCCGAGATTCGATCGTCGGTATCTCCATACCTAGTTCAACCTCGTTACCGGCAAGTCTCTTTAATCATTCCGTAATACAAGATCCCGCAACTAACAATTAGTCACATTGCTTGCAAGGCTTATTGTGATGTTGCATTACCGAGTGGGCCCCGAGATACCTCTCCGTCACACGGAGTAACAAATCCCAGTCTCGATCCATGCCAACTCAACAAACACCATCGGAGATACCTGTAGAGCACCTTTATAGTCACCCAGTTACGTTGCGACATTTGATACACACAAGGCACTCCTCCGATATCCGTGAGTTGCATGATCTCATGGTCATAGGAACATATACTTGACATGCAGAAAACAGTAGCAATAAACTGACACGATCATATGCTATGTTTGTAGTTTGGGTCTTGTCCATCACATCATTCTCCTAATGATGTGATCCCATTATCAAATGACATCTCATGTCCATGGCTAGGAAACCTTAACCATCTTTTGATCAACGAGCTAGTCTACTAGAGGCATACTAGGGACATGGTGTTGTCTATGTATCCACACATGTATCTGAGTTTCCGATCAATACAATTATAGCATGGATAACAAACGATTATCACGAACAAGGAAATATGATAATAACTTAATTTATTATTGCCTCTAGGGCATATTTCCAACACGAAAAAGTAACTAAATGAAGATCAATATATGAAAAGCTCGTAGGCAATGGATCAGTGATGGATAATTATGTCGGATGGCATTCATCATGCAACAGTTATAACATAGGGTGACGCAGAACTAGCTCCAATTCATCAATGTAATGTAGGCATGTATTCCATATATAGTCATACGTGCTTATGGAAAAGAACTTGCATGAAATCTTTTGTCCTACCCTCCCGTGGTAGCGGGGTCCTATTGGAAACTAAGGGATATTAAGGCCTCCTTTTAATAGAGAACCGGACCAAAGCATTAGCACTTAGTGAGTACATGAACTCCTCAAACTATGGTAATCACCGGAAAGAATCCCAGTTATTGTCACCCCGGGGGATGCGGATCATAACTCGTAATAGGTGTCTACAACTTGCAAGATAGGATCAAGAACACACATACATTCATGAATACATAATAGGTTCAGATCTGAAATCATGGCACTCGGCCCCTAGTGACAAGCATTAAGCATAACAAAGTCATAGCAACATTAATCTCAGAACATAGTGGATACTAGGGATCAAACCCTAACCAAACTAACTCGATTACATGATAAATCTTATCCAACCCATCACCGTCCAACAAGCCTACGATGAGATTACTCACGAACGGTGGGGAGCATCATGGAACTAGTGATGAAGGATGGTTGGTGATGACGAAGGCGTCGATTTCCCCTCTCCAGAGCCCAAATCGGACTCCAGATCTGGTCTCCCCGGGAAGAACATGCGATGGAGGTGGCTCCATATCGTGAAATGTGATGAACTCTTCTCTCTGATTTTTTTTCTCGACAAATAGGGTTATATGGATCTAGAGAGGAGGTCGGAGGATCCACGGGGGCCCCACAAGCCTGCTTAGCGCGACCAGGGGGTGGCCACGGCTAGCAGGCTTGTGGCCTCCTAGTGGCTCCCCTCTGGTTAATTCTTGCGCCAGAATTTTTTATTAATTCCAAAATATTCTCCGTAAATTTTCAGGACGATCTTGGAACTTTTATTTTTGCACAAAATAACAACAAGGCAATTCTGCCGAAAATAGCATCAGCCCGAGCTAGTTCCATTTAAATCATGCAAATTAGAGTTCAAAACAAGGGCAAAAGAGTTTGGAAAAGTAGATACGTTGGAGATGTATCACCCTGTCCATGGCTAGTTCTCTGGTGATGCTCCAATCCTTGAGATCTCTCTTTATGGACTCTTCCCATGTCAAGTTCAGTCTACCCCTACCTCTTTTGACATTATCAGCATGCTTTAGTCGTTCGCTATGCTCTGGGGCTTTTGGAGGCCTGCGCTGAATATGCCCAAACCATCTCAAACGATGTTGGACAAGCTTCTCTTCAATTGGCGCTACCCCAACTCTATCTCGTATGTCATCATTCCGGATTCGGTCCTTCCTTGTGTGGCCACACATCCATCTCAACATGCGCATCTCCGCCACACCTAACTGTTACACATGTCGCCTTTTAGTCAGCCAACACTTAGCGCCATACAACATTGCGGGTCGAACCTCCGTCCTATAGAACTTGCCTTTTAGATTTTGTGGCAGCCGCTTGTCACAGAGAATGCCAGAAGCTTGACGCCACTTCATCCATCCAGCTTTAAGTCGATGGTTCACATCTTCATCGATATCCCCATCCTTCTACAACATTAACCCCAAATATCGAAAGGTGTCCTTCTAAGGCACCACCCACCCATCAAGGCTAACATCCTCTTCCTCCTCGTGCCTAGTAGTACTGAAAGCGCACTTCATGTACTCGGTTTTTGTCCTACTAAGTCTAAAACCTTTCGGTTCCAAGGTTTGCCTCCATAACTCCAACTTCCTGTTGACCCTCGTTCGACTATCATCAACTAGCACCACATCATTCGCAAAGAGCATACACTATGGGATATCTCCTTGTATATCCCTTGTGACCTCATGCATCACCAAGGCAAAAAGATAAGGGCTCAAAGCTGACCCCTGACGCAGTCCTATCTTAATCGGGAAGTCATCAGTGTCGCCATCACTTGTTCGAACACCTGTCACAACAATATCGCACATGTCCTTGATGAGGGTAATGTACTTTGCTGGGACTTTGTGTTTCTCTAAGGCCCACCACATAACATTCCATGGTATCTTATCATAGGCCTTCTCCAAGTCAATGAACACCATATGCAAGTCCTTCTTTTGCTCTCTATATCTCTCCATAAGTTGTCGTGCCAAGAAAATGGCTTCCATGGTCGACCTCCCAGGCATGAAACCAAACTGATTTTTGGTCACGCTTGTCATTCTTATTAAGTGGTGCTCAATGAATCTCTCCCATAACTTCATTGTATGGCTCGTCATTTTAATTCCACGATAATTAGTACAACTCCGAAGATCCCCCTTGTTCTTGAAGATTGGCACTAATATACTCCGTCTCCATTCTTCTGGCATCTTGTTTGCCCGAAAAATGAGGTTGAAAAGTTTGGTTAGCCATACTATTGCTATGTCCCCGAAGCCTCTCCACACATCAATGTGGATACAATCAGGGCCCATCGCCTTGCCTCCTTTCATCCTCTTTAAGGCCTCCTTGACCTTTGACTCCTAGATTCACCGCACAAAACGCCTGCTAGTATCATCAAAGGAGTCATCTAGATCAATGGTAGAGCTCTCACTCTCCCCATTGAATAGCTTGTCAATGTACTCCCGCCATCTATGCTTAATCTCCTCGTTCGTCACCAGGAGTTGATCTGCTCTGTCCTTGATGCACTTGATTTGCTCAACGTCCCTCGTCTTCCTCTATCGGATCTTGGCCATCTTATAGATGTCCCTTTCGCCTTCCTTCGTGTCTAACCGTTGGTAGAGGTCCTCATACGCCCAACCCCTTGCTCCACTCATAGCTTGCTTTGCGACCTTCTTTGCAATCTTGTACTTCTCTATGTTGTCTGCACTCCTATCCAGATATAGGCGTCTGAAACAATCTTTCTTCTCCTTAATTGCCTTCTAGACATCATCGTTCCACCACCAGGTATCTTTAGCTCCTCTTCTACTTCCCCTGGACACTCCAAACTCCTCTGAGGCCACCTTACGAATGCAAGTCGTCATCTCCATTCGCATGGTGTCTGCATCACCTCCTTCCTCCCAAGGGCCCTCCTAACTGACCCTCTCCTTGAACGCCTGAGCTAATCCCCCCTTGAGCTTCCACCACTTCGTTCTAGCGACTTTGGAATGATTATCCCGCTGGACACGAATCAGAAAGCGGAAGTCAGCAACCACAAGCTTATGGTGAGGGACAAGACTCTCTCCAGGTATCACCTTACAGTCTAGGCATGCACGCCTGTCTTCTCTTCTCGAGAGGATGAAATCAATCTGGCTAGAGTGTTTCCCACTACTTAAGTCACTAGATGTGATTCTCTCTTCTTAAAGAGGGTGTTAGCTACGATCATCTCATAGGCTAGCGCAAAGCTTAAGACATCTTCTGCTTCTTGATTCCTGATGCCATAGCCAAATCCCACATGCGCCCCTTCAAAACCTGTGTTAGATGTGACCACGTGGCCATTAAGTTCTCCTCCTATGAAGAGCCTCTCGCCAATCGGTACACTCCTAACCATGTCCTCCAGGCCTTCCAATAACTCCCTCTTGGTGTTCTCCTTGTGGCCTACTTGTGGGGCATACGCGCTAATCACGTTGAGAACTAAGTCCCCAACTACTAGCTTCACCAGGATAATCCGGTCTCCACGTCTCTTGACGTCTACCACTCCATACTTGAGGCTCTTGCTGATCAAGATGCCTACTCCATTTTTGTTTGCAACTGTCCCCGTGTACCACAACTTCAAGACGGTACCCTCCACCTCCTGCGCCTTTTGTCCCCTCCATTTGGTCTCTTGGACGCAAAGGATATAAACGCATCTCCTCACCGATGCATCAACTACCTCCCGAAGCTTACCTGTCAAAGACCCTATGTTCCAGGCTTCCAGCTACCTAAGCAAACCATCCTAGGCTCGGCTAGCTTCTTTACCCTTCGCACTCGTCGAGTCAAATGCGAAGACCCTAGCTCATTTTCCACTACACCCGGGTGTCATTGTAGTGCGCCACTAAGGATGTGATGACTCGATCCTCGTTCACTTGCCACCGTATCCAGATCACGATACGGCACACCACCTGGGGGTGGTAGCCTGACCCTTGCCCATTTTCCACCACACCCAGGTTCCGATGTGGCGCGTCGCTGAGAGGGTTACGCCCCAACGAAAATCTTTTGGGTTTCATCTCCATAAGAGTGGTTGGGTTTTCACGTTGGCTCACCAAGCCTATCACAACCCTCCTCCTTTACCCGGGCTTGGGACCGGCTATGTTGAGACAACATAGGCGGAGTTCGCCTCCATCTTGGATGATGTCAAAAAATTCCCTCTCCTTGTTGTCGCACGGCTTCTCCCCCTCTTTAGGCATGACAATGAACAATGTGTGGGCACCCATGTGCTACCCGCCTGTCGTTTGCGGCTCTAGTGAAGAAGACTCCGAGAAGAGAAGCACGGTCATGTTTACGTCGATGATGTAAGGCGCTTTCCCGGTGGCAGTTATCGTAGGCTTCCTACTAAGCTGCTTGGCGGCATAGTAGTATAGAGCCTTGTAATGCTCTGGACATGGCGGTGTCTGGATAGTGGGCATCACCATGGGGGCTCCATGACCCTAGCCGTGACCTCCACCGCGTCTTCGACAAGCACACTCATCATCATGGACACCATCAAAACACCCACATGTCCAACTTTCACTTCCTGGGCTTTTCCTCATTTGTGCACTTCGCTTTGATGCAATGCTACTCCTGTAGGAGTTGTTGGATTTCCGTGAAGAGTAAGGGTGATGTAGCCAGCAGCACATGTGTTTCCCTCAGTTAGGAATCAAGGTTTATTGAACCAGTAGGAGGTAACACACGTACAACATTAGCAGCACATGCAAACACTAAAATAATTTCTTGCACCCAACAAAGATAAGGGGGTTGTCATTCCCCTTGTTCTTCCTAGCCACAGGGTTAAAAGCAAATAATAGTAAAGATAACAAAGGATAATAGTAACTAGGATAATCAAGTTGATAGCAATTGTAGGAACTAGTAGATATATCGAGAATGGTCCCCGGAGCCATAGGTTTACTAGAGGCATCTCTTTCGAAAACATAATATCAAAGGGTAAAAGAATTATTGTTGGTCAATTGACAAAATAGCGCATAGTTATGAAGATCATCCATGGCATAATCACTATACAGACATTACGTCCCTGATAACTATACCGTTAAACTTACTAACAACTACAACTATTACTCAACCCCAAGACTGTTATCCAGTATGCATCTCAAAGTATTAAGTTCATAACAAACATAGCAACTTACTGAAAAGTATATTTCTTGCTAAAGTATTAAGTTTTGCACTCTAGGAAGGAATTACACCACGAATCTGGTGAGCGACCGTAAATAGTGTCGCCGATTGTTACTGACATGTGTCAGTGATTGGCAAAATGAGGTGTAGCCAGACTTTGGCATGATAGGCTCCATGCGGAAACCCTGACCTTTGATAGCAAGTTATATTTCCACATCTTTGTCCAAGCTTTATCCTCAATTGTTGAATTAGACGTCCCTACTCTCCCTTCCAACCAGGCCTTCCATCTGTTTTTCATCTGGACAAACAACCTATAGGCTGACTACACGGTGAACACCCCAGACCTCTCCCAGCTCCATCCCCAAAAAACCTCCATGTTTTTTGATGGAAGCGGAAGGCTTCACACCACATCAGCGTCCATGGGGCAGAAATTCAGGTTCACAAGGTCCTGGTTCCATACTTTGTTTGCATGATTAATTAATTCATGAACCATCTCTGGTTTGTCTTGCTTCTGTGGAGCAATGATCTCATCATAGTTTCCCTAGGCATCCATTGATCATCCCATATATGGGTAGTTCTCCCATCACCTATTATCCCTATAAGGCCCTGCCTTAGAACATCTCTACCCACTATGATAGACCTCTAGATTTGCGATGGTCTTGAACCCAATTAGGCAGTGAGAAGATTGGACAATATACTGACATCAAAATTTTGTGCACTCAATGAATTGGGATCATGAACAAGCCACCATGCCTATTTCACCAAAAGATCAAAGTTAAATAAATTTCTCAAACCAATGCCCACATATATCTGGGGTGGATTATGTTGTCCCAAGCCACCCAAACAACTCATCTTTTCCCCTATTTGACTCCCACCAGAATTGTCTTATCATTGCATCAATTTGTTCACATAAACCCCTGGGAAGCTTAAAGCATCCCATAGCTTATGATGGCAACGCTTGTGCCGTCGATTTTACCAAAACTTATTTTCCTCCCATGGAGAAGATTTGTTTAGTCCATCCTTGAACTCTACTTGAACACCCCATTCTTAGATCTCCCCACCTCGGTAGCCATGCCTAGATATTGATGAGATTTTACTATTATTTTTTGGCCTACTTTGTAGATTTTGTTGAATCTTGTCGCGTTCACGCACTTCTTTTTGCAGCTTTCCTCAGGAGCTACTTTTCAGACCAAATATTGGTTTATGGGAGAAATCTTTGAAAATGGCAGTGGAATCATGAAATTAAAGTGATAATCACCTACCAAAAATATAGAAGCAAATTGGACAAAGAAACAGTCACCACAGGGCGACCAAAGCAAAATACAACGTTTCGTATGACAGCGCGCGCTCGCATGAGCAATCGTATGGAGTACCATCACCGCTGCCTCGTTCACTATTTTCACCCCCGTGAAGACGGATCGTGAATCAAACGCCCAGAGACACCAGAAACTCAAAGGAGCGGGAACCCTAGCCCTCAGAGCGATTCGAAAGGAGGAACCGGCCAAGCGAGGCTTGCCTCCACCATCTCCATCAAGTGGGATTCATCATCATCATCATCATCTCCATCGCCATCCTCATCACCACCATCTCAATTCCCCCATTGTAATCTCAAGAACCCTAGAGGATTAACTTGTGTGTTACATGGCTCATTCATTCATATTCTTCATCATTGGTGAGATGATGTTTGTTGCCTTCATGAGTGAGTAGTTACCTTTGTTCTTTGGGTATGCATAGACCCTAGCGTGTACTAGATCATTTGATATTAGGATTGGATATCCTCTTTGCATGTTTATGATGATAATCTTCTTGATGTTGGCTGAAGTCGACCATCCAACATATGGCAACTTGGGATGGAAGGTTATTACTGTTGGCTACTTGTGTGGTTGTGGAGTTGGATGACGTGACATGCCCCTTCTCCCTTCATAGCGGATATTTGCAACATGGGGTAAAACAGAGACCACTTTGGCTGCGTCCACGGGGACCTTTTTCCCCTTAATAACCGTTTGATAACCATAGTAGGGAAGAAAGATGGTGGCATATGGGATACGGAGATACCACGAGTATGAACGTATCTGTACCGGCTCCACCCACATAGAGAAACATGTAAAGTGACTTAGGAATCTGAAGTAACATTGTGTTCAGGCACCGCTAAAGATGCACACTAGAGAGGATTCTAGACCCCCAGGAACGTTTTAAATCATTGTTTCAAGTCTCATTTATATTACCAATTATAACTTTAATAGATTTATTCACTTTTACACTTGCAACTTCAACATTATTATTATTGTTGTTTTGGATCACTTACAATTAGCAGGCACATTGTTTGAACGTTGCAAGGGATCAAAGATTGATGCATGCACTCCATATGGGATCAATACTCTTACTTCGAAAAGGCTACAACTAAACCATGTGCACTTGCAGGCTATCAAGCTTTTTTTGGGAGGGGGGACCCGTCCCGAAGCTGTGTAGTTAGGGTTTGACTTTGTAGGTCGTGGTGCGTCGTTGGGGTGGTGGGAGCAGCACCCAGACGGATAAATCTGCCTCAACTCCACTGCCACACCGGTGGGGTCCTTCGTGGCGGCTTCTCGGAGTTGATGGCATCATGTGTTTGTCGATTCATCAGATCAACAACGATAGGGTTCATGGATGGTGTCGGTGAGGCGGAGGCGGCGAACCCTTCAGGTGCATCTCTCCTTCTGCTCTGTCCCTGACGAGGATATGTACCTAGGGTAGGGTCTTACGCCTGACCTACATACCCTACCTAAGGGCACTATATTGGAGGAGTTAAAGATTATAAGAGAGATTCCAACTGGACACTCCATGGTGCTCAAGTCACTCAACATTTAATCCACTCGGTATCTTCTCCCTCCACTCGACAGTCACCTGTCAGTCAGAAGACCTCACTTCCAGTTGATGCCAGAAGACTAGAAGCCACTCTTGGGAGGCCAATGGGTAGGTGGTAGGCCAGTCGTCATTAGTAGCAATTATGATGTACGTTACCAATAACGCTCGTCTTTATACCCACGATCGAACCCTTGGATGCCTCGCACTTATGAGGGGCAGCATACTCTATATAATTCCGCCCCTCCCCTGTGGCACAAGGGTTTGCAACGTCTATAACTCATATTCTTCACATGACAAAAGCTCCCAAGCACTGAGATATAGGGTTGTTACCTCCACGAGAGGGGCCTGAACTCATACATTCGTGTGTACATCCTCGCCATAGCTAGGACTCTGCCCTCTCCTTTCGTACCCCTACCTTGTACTGTCAGACTAGTTCCCACGACTGTTGGCGCCCACCATGGGCCAGGCGTCTAAGCGACTTTCGGCGAGGTTGCATTTTCCCTCCTTCGTCATGTCTTCCAGTGGTGTTTTCTCCCTGGGCCACAAGATCCGTTTTGGAGCGCTCACCTTCATCGTTGACGATCCGGCATGGCTCCAGGAAGTGCCTCTCAACGTGGAGGTGCCCCCAGTCCGCAGGGCCGCGCACTACCGCGCAAGCTCCTGCGGTGTACTTCTGCGGTAGTCGTTGACCCCGTACTCTTCGGCTCTCCCTGCTATTCGCCATTGCAAGCGATCTGGTCGCTCACGGCTCCAGCGTTGGGTGCGGCACGCGGTGGCCCATCAAGTTTCATCTCCGCAGATTGCGGCGATCGAACCCACCGAGTCACTTCATGGCGTGTTCTAGTCGGACTCCGATCAGTCTGATATTCCCTCTGAGTGCAAGAGTTGCGATCCTGCAGTGGAGGTTCTTATGGCTGGTTCTCATCAGAGCCCGCCGCCAGGTTTCAGCCACGGCAGGTGTGAGGCTGGTGGACCGTCGAATGAGCAGCCGCGCCGAGATGAGGAGGTCCTCCATACTCCCATTGTCCTAGCAACCGCTGAGGCTCAGCCTTGGAGGCCGCGCGCATTCAGCTCAAAGAGCTCCAAAAGGAGCTCGACGAGCGCGCTCGCCAATGACCACCAGCTCCCAGTCGACGGTAGCGACAACCGTTTCCGAGTGGTTCACGGAACAATGTTGAGGTATACCGTACTCCAGTCTTAAATGTTGTAGCAACGGCTAGAATAGATTATTCCATTCAGCCGTCGTGATCAGAGGCTGGCAGAGGTTTGTTGCATATTAGAGCATTGCTTGATGCAGCACAACGTCAGAATTCAGTTGTTTTGTAGTCGCGCAATAGGATTCATAGTAATTCACCAAGAGCAGAGACTGTTCAGTCGGCACATAGTCCTGGATCGCCCTTGAAGCGCAAGGGCGGAGGTTTCCGTGAGGATCAGTACAGAGATCAGTTTCACCGTGATGACCACCGTCGAGTGCCCACTCCTCCGCGGGGTGGTCCACATGTGCCCCGACACCAGGACGAAAGGCGCTCGTTTGGTGATGAGTGGAACGTCGGGTTTGATGCTCGAGACCTCCTCAGCCAAAGGAGAATCGACAGAGGCAGAGCCCACAGGGATGTGTATGACAGAGATTTCCCAAGTGGCAGGACTACCGTTATTTCTGGTCCTAAGTGCTTTAGCAGGGCTATTCGTTCTACAGAGATTTCCCCCAACTTCAGGTTGGCGGCCGGGATCGGCAAGTTTTCTAGCGAGTCAAAGACGGAAACATGGTTGGATGATTACCGAGTGGCTGTTCAGATTGGTGGTGGTAACGACAACATTGCAATGAAACACTTGTCCTTGATGTTAGATGGTTCGGCTCGTGCATGGCTGAATCACTTGGCTGCTTCTAGCATTCACTGTTGGGAAGATCTTGCCCGATTGTTCATCAGAACGTTCGAGGGCACTTGCAAGCATCTCACTGGTCTGATTGATTTGCAGCATTGTGTTCAGAATCCCAACAAGACTTTGAGATTACATTCAGCGCTGGTCCACTTTGCATCATATAGTGGAGAATATTTCTGAGCATCAGGTTGTTTGTGCTATCAAGGCAGGAGTGAAGTACAGAGAGCTTTACTTGAAGTTTGGGCGAACAGGTGATATTTCTCTGAGTAAGATGATGGAAATCGCCACTCGGTACGCCAATGGCAAATAAGAAGACCGCCTCCATAGCGGAAAAGGAAAAGCAATCGACAATGAGGCTGGCAGTAATTCTAGTCGGAAGCAGAAGCAGAAGACTGATGGCCCTGTTCATGCAAAGGCGGCCGCTCTGGTGGCCCAAGGAAAAAACAAGGGGAAGTCCAAGGGACAGTTCAACCCCAAGAAAGGGGAAAATCAGCCAGGAACTGATGTTATGGATTTACCATGTGCGATTCACACGAGGAAGGATGAAGACGACAATTTGATATTGCCCAAGCATACCACTCGGCAGTGTCGTCTGTTGATTCATCAGTTTAAGGAGGCCATGTCGAGTGAGAAAACCCCCAAAAAAGATGATGATGAAGACAAAGAAACTTTTCCCGATGTCAATGCTATGCTGATGATTTTTGCTGATGTTGAAAGCAATAGTCGACTGAAGGTCATAAACAGAGAAGTCAACATGGTCGTGCCTACAACTCCCACCTACCTCAAGTGGTATCAGACTGTCATCACATTTGATCAGTCGGATCATCCTGCTCATGTGGCCACTCCCGGTCGGCAGGCTTCGGTGGTTGATCCCATTGTGGGAGGTACTGAACTCCGCAAGGTCCTCATGGATGGTGGAAGCGGTTTGAACATTCTGTATGCGGATACCCTTAAAGGGATGGGCATTCCGATATCCCGATTCAGTGCGAGCAACATGCAGTTCCACGGAGTCATCCCAGGGAAGAAGTCCAAGTCACCCAGCCAAATCGCATTGGATGTGACATTCGGGACGGATAAAAATTTCGCAAGGAAAAATTGATGTTTGAAGTCATGGACATCAAAAGCGCGTACCATGCCATTCTTGGTCGACCAACTTATGCTCGTTTAATGGCCCGTCCATGTTACGTGTATCTCAAACTGAACATGCCTGGTCCCAAGGGTGTGATCACAGTCACTGGCAATCGACAGAAGGCTGAGGAGTGCCTCCAGCAGGGCTCCAAAATTGCCGATCATCAGATGCCTATGGTCGAGCTAGAAGAGTACAAGAAGACCGCTGACCCTGCTGATTTGCTGCGTGCTAAGAAGCCTGCTTCTGAGTCAGCTTTTCAGTCGGCAGGGGAAGTGAAAAAGGTGCACATCCACCCGACAGATTCAACTGTTGTCCCGACCAACATATCGTCGACACTCGACAACAAATAGGAAGTCGAGCTCATCCAATTCCTCTATGAGAACTAGGACATCTTCGCATGGAAGCCTGCTAACATGCCGGGGGTTCCCAGGGAGCTGGCTGAGCACCGACTCAGAGTTGATCCAAAGGCTAAGCCAGTTAAGGAACATTTGCGTTGGTCTACGGCAGAGAAGCGTAAAGCAATCGGCGAAGAGGTGGCTCGTCTCTTGCAGGCCAAGTTCATTCAGGAGGTATACCACTCCGAGTGTCTTTCAAATGTAGTCATGATTCCCAAGAAGGACAAGTCACTCCGCATGTGTATTGACTTCAAGCATATCAATTGGGTCTGCCTGAAAGATCATTTCCCGCTCCCTCGCATCGATCAGATTGTTGACTCTTCTATGGGGTGCAAGCGTTTATCATTTCTAGATGCATACTCTGGTTACCATCAGATCCGCCTGTTTGGTCCGGATGAAATAAAAACAGCCTTCAACACCCAATTCGGGTGTTATTGCTATATCACCATGCCATTTGGTTTGAAGAATGCCGGCGCTACTTTTATGCGCATGATTCAGAAGTATTTACTCGACCAGATCCCTCGGAATGTCAAAGCATACATGGATGATATCGTTGTCAAGTCCCGCAAAGGTTCTGACCTGCTGGCTGATTTGGCTGAGATTTTCGCCAATCTAAGGAGGTACGATATAAAGTTGAATCCAGCTAAGTGTACTTTCAGCGTCCCTGGCAGCAAGTTACTCGGTTTTCTCGTTTCCGAATTAGGGATCGACGTCAACCCTGAGAAAATCAGTGCCATTACCCGAATGAAGAGTCCCGTGCGAGTGCAGGATGTTCGGAAGCTCACAAGTTACTTGGCAGCATTGAGTTGATTCATTTCTCGTCTCGATGAGAAGGCATTACCTTTATACCAACTGATGAAGAAGTCTGACATGTTCGAGTGGACTCCAGAAGCCGAAGCAGCGTTTGTTGAGCTCAAAGGCCTGCTTTCCACCTAGCCGGTGCTTGCTACTCCGTGCAGCAAAGGGCCTTTGCTCCTGTACATTGCGACCACTAATCAGGTCGTCAGTACAGTTTTGATCGTCGAGTGGGAAGAGGAAGGCAAGGCCTACAAAGTCCAGCGCCCAGTCTACTACATTTCTGAAGTGTTAACTCCTTCGAAGCAAAGGTACCCGCATTACCAGAAGCTTTTCTATGGCATCTATGTGTCAGCGAAGAAGGTAGTGTTGGAAATATACCCTAGAGGCAATAATAAATTAGTTATTATCATATTTCCTTGTTCATGATAATCGTTTATTATCCATGCTAGAATTGTATTGATCGTAAACTCAGGTACATGACTGGATACATAGACAAAACCATGTCCCTAGTATGCCTCTGATGGACTAGCTCGTTGATCAAAGATGGTCAAGGTTTCCTAGCCATGGACATGATATGTCATTTGATAAAAGGATCACATCATTAGGAGAATGATGTGATGGACAACACCCAAACTATAAACATAGCATATGACCGTGTCAGTTTATTGCTATAGTTTTCTGCATGTCAAGTATCTGTTCCTATGACCATGAGATCATGCAACTCACTAACACCGGAGGAGTACCTTGTGTGTATCTAACTTCACAACATACTGGGTGACTATAAAGGTGCTCTACAGGTATCTCTGAGGGTGTCTATTGAGTTGGCATCGATCAAGACTGGGATTTGTTACTCCATGTGACGGAGAGGTATGTCAGGGCCCACTCGGTAATATAACATCACAACAAGCCTTGCAAGCAATGTGACTAAGTGTTATCCACGGGATCTTGTATTACAGAACGAGTAAAGAGACTTGCCGGTAACGACATTGAACTAGGTATAGAGATACCGACGATCGAATCTCGGGCAAGTAACATATCGAGGAACAAAGGGAACTACATACGGGATTAACTGAATCCTTGACATAGAGGTTCAAACGATAAAGATCTTCATAGAATATGTAGGAACCAATATGAACATCCAGGTCCTGCTATTGGTTATTGACCGTAGAGGTGTCTCAGTCATGTCTACATAGTTCTCGAACCCGCAGGGTCTGCACACTTAAGGTTCTGTGACATTTCGGTAGTATAAAGTTATGTATGGTGGTGAACGAAGGTTGTTCGGAGTCCCGGATGAGATCCTGGACATCACGAGGAGCTCCGGAATGGTCCGAAGGTAAAGATTGATATATAGGAAGTCTTGTTTTGGTCACCGGAAAAGTATCGGGCTCATTGATAGTGTATTGGGAGTGCCAGGAGGGTACCGGGGGACCATTGGGACGGGTATCACGCCCCGAGGGGCCTCATGGGCTGTGGGATGAGACAAACCAGCCCCTAGTGGGCTATACGAAGCCTCCACTAAAGCCCATGAGGTTTGAGAAGGAAAAAAAATCCAAAGGTGGAGAGGTGGAAAGAGTTTCCAAGTGGAAAGGAGGAATCCTACTCCTAATAGGATTGGAGTAGGACTCCTCCACCTCCAATTTCGGCCAACTCTTGAGGGTTTGAGGCTGCCTCCTCCCCTTACTCCCTCCTATATATAATACAAGATTTAGAGGGGAAAGCTAACCCAAATTTCCATGTGTTACCCTCTCCTCTAGATCGTAGTTTCTCCTCTAGATCGTTTCAGCGGTGCTTAGGCGAAGCCCTGCTAGAATTGTTCCACCACCATCGCCACCGTGCTGTCACGTTGCCGAAGAACTCATCTACCTCTCCACTCCCTCTTGCTGGATCAAGAAGGAGGAGGTCGTCATCGAGCTGTACGTGTGCTGAATGCGGAGGTGCCGTCCGTTTGGCGCTAGATCGGAAGAACCGTGATCAAGATCATGAGACGATTCGTGATTAGATCGTGGGACAGATCGTGATGGGATCGCGGGACGAATCGAGATATGGATCGTGGTGGGATCGCGGGACGCTCGGCGATTTGGATCGCGAAGACGTTCGACTACATCAACCGCGTTTCTTCACGCTTCCCGCTTAGCGATCTACAAGGGTATGTAGATCCACTCTCCCTCTCATAGATGCTCATCACCATGGATAGATCTTGCGTGTGCGTAGGAATTTTTTTGTTTCCCATGCAACATTCCTCAACAGTGGCATCATGAGCTAGGTCTATCTGTAGATGAGATCTCGAGTAGAACACAGAGGAGTTTGTGGGCGTTGATGCTTAGATTGGTTCCTCCCTTGGTCGTGTTTTGGTTCAGCGGTATTGTGGGATGAAGCAGCCTAGAAAACCTTACTCGTGCGCTTACAAGAGACTGGTTCCATCGACTGATGTGTAACTTTGTTGAACAAAGATGGCTGGTGGGTGTCTGTTTCTCCTACTTTAGTTGGATCAGATTCGACAAAGGCGGTCCTTGAGAAGGTTGAAAAGTAACTTATGTATCACCGTTGTGGTTTTTGCATAGGTGAGAATTGTTCTTGCTAGATACCCGTAGAAGCCACGTAAAACTTGCAACAACAATTTGAGGACGTCTAACTTGTTTTCGTAGGGTATGTTATGATGTGATATGGCCAATTACATGATGAGATATATGGGATGTATGAGATGATCATGTATTGTATAGAATATCACGACCTGCATGTTGATGAGTACGGCAACTGACAGGAGCAATAGGGTTGTCTTTAATTATTGTATGACCTACGTGTCAATCATTAAGCGCTATGTAATGCTTTACTGCTAACTGGTAGCAATAGTAGTAGAAGCATGGTGGGAGCGACAACCCCGATGGCGACATGTTGATAGAGATCAAGATGATGGAGATCATGGTGTCATGCTGGTGATGATGGAGATCATGCCGACGCTTTAAGGATGGAGATCAAAAGCACAAGTTCATGGCCATATCATGTCCCTTATGATTTGCATGTGATGTTATTCCTTTTATGCACCTTGTTTTTCTTACGACGACGGTAGCATTATAAGGTGATCCCTCACTAAAATTTCAAGAGCAACTGTGTTCTCCCCGAGTGTGCACCGTTGCGAAAGTTCGTCGTGACAAGGCACCATGTGATGATCGGGTGTGATAGACTCTACGTTCACATACAACGGGTGCAAGCCAGTGTTACACATGCAGAACACTTGGGTTAAACTTGACGAGCCTAGCATGTACAGAAATGGCCTCGGAACATAAGAGACCAAAAGGTCAAACATGAGTCATATAGCAGATATGATTAACATGATGATGTTCACCATTGAAACCACCTCAACTCACATGATGATCGGACTTGAATTGGTGAATTTGGATCATGTATCACTCGAATGACCGGAGGGATATCAATTTGAGTGGGAGGTCTTGAGTAATTTGATTAATTGAACTCATTATCATGAACTTAGTCAGTAGTGTCTTTGCAAATTATGTTGTACCTTACGCTGTAGCTCCCTTGAATTTTTATATGTTCCTAGAGAAATAGAGTTGAAAGATGATGGTAGCAATATTGCGGACTGGTCCATGATCTGAGGATTGTCTTCATTGCTGCAAAGAAGGCTTATGTCCTTAATGCACCGCTCGGTGCGCCACCCCCTCTAGCATTGTCTGTAGATGTTGTGAACATCTAATAGGCACATTCCGATGACTACTTGATAGTTTAGTGCGTCATGCATTATGGCTTAGAATCGAGGCTCCAAAATGTTTTGAACATCACGGAACATATGAGATGTTCTAAGAGCTGAAATTGGGATCTCAGGCTCGTGCCCGTGTTGTGAGATATGAGATCTCCAACAAGATTCTTTGCCTACAAGGAGAATAGCTCAATCGTTGAGCATGTGCTCAGATTGTCTGGGTGCTACAATCGCTTGAATCGAGTGGGAGTTGATCTTCGAGATAAGATATTGATTGATATAGTTCTCTGAGTAACTATCACTAAGCTACTAGAACTTCGTGATGAACTATAATTATGCCAGGGATGGAAATGATGATCCCTGAGCTATTCGCGATGTTTGACACCGCGAAGGTAGATATCAAGAAGGAGCATCAAGTGTTGATGGTTAGTAAAACCACTAGTTTTGAAAAGGGAAAGGGTAAGGAGGGAAACTTCATGGATGGAAAGTCAGTTACTGCTCCAGTGAAGCAACCCAAAGTTGAACCCAAACCCGAGACTAAGTGCTTCTATTATGAGGAGAGCGGTCGCTGAAGCGGAACAACCCTAGATATCTGGTAGTTAAGAAGGCTGGCAGCGTCAATAAAAGTATATTTGACATACGTGTTATTGATGTGTACCTTGCTAGTACTCCTGGTAGCACCTGGGTATTGGATACCAGGTCGATTGCTAAATGTTAGTAACTCGAAATAAAAGCTACGGGATAAACGGAGACTAGCTAAGGGTGAGGTGACGATGTGTGATGGAAATGTTTCCAAGTTTGATGTGATCAACATCGCACACTCTCTCTACCTTCGGGATTAGTGACGAACCTAAATAAATGTTATTTGGTGTTTGCGTTGAGCATGAACATGATTAGATCGTGTTTATTGAAATACGGTTATTCATTTAAGTGAGAGAATAATGGTTATTCTGCTTACATGAATAATACCATCAATGGTCATGCACCCAATGAATGGTTTGTTGAATCTTGATCGTAGTAGTACACATGTTCAAAACATATATGCCAAAAGATACAAAGTTAATAATGATAGTACCACATACTTGTGGCACTGCCACTAAATGTCATAGTGGTATAAATCGCATGAAGAAACTCCATGCTGATGGATCTTTGGACTCATTCGGTTTCGAATCGGTTGAGACATGCGGACCATGCCTCTTCGGCAAGATGATTAAAGACCCCGTTTTCAGTATGGTGGAGCGGGCTAGTAACTTATTGGAAATAATACATGTTGATGTATGTGATCCAATGAGTGTTGTAGCGTGCAGTGGATATCGTTATTTTTCTTACCTTCACTGGTGATTTGAGTATATATGATTATATTTGCTTAATGAAACACAAGTCTGAAACGTTTGAAAAGCTCAAACAAATTCAGGGTGAAGTTTAAGATCATCGTGACAAGAAGATAAAAATGTCTATGATATGATCGTGGAGGTGAATATATGAGTTACTAGTTTGACATACAACTTTAGACAGTGTGAAAGTTGTTTCAAAACTCACGCCACCTTGAACACCATAGTGTGATGGTGTGTTCGAACGTCATAGTCATGCTCTATTGGATATGGTGCATACTATGATGTCTCTTATCATTTTGCCACTATCGTTTTGGGGTTATGCATTAGAGGCAACTGCATTCACTTTAAATAGGGCACCATCTAAAAACGTTGAGATGACACCGTATGAATTATGGTTTGATAGAAACCTAAGCTATCATTTCTAAATGTTTGGGGTTGCGAAGCTTATGTGAAAAAAGGTTTTCACCTAATGAGCTCGAACCCAAATCGGACAAATGCATCTTCATGGATTATCCTAAGAACAGTTGGGTATCCCTTCTGTCTCAGATCCGAGCACAAAGTGTTTGTTGCTAAAACGGGTCCTATCTCGAGAAAGAGTTTCTTTCGAAAGAATTGAGTGGGAGGAAGATAGAACTTGATGAGGTTGTTGAACCTTTGTTTCAACCATGGAGTAGCGCAACACAGAAAGATATTTCTATGGAGCCTACGTCAGTTGAAGAGGAAGTTAACGATGATGATCATGAAGCTTCGGATCAAGTTACTATCGAACCTCGTAGGTCAACAAGGATGCGTACTACTCCTGAGTGGTACAACAACCCTATCTTAGAGGTCATGTTGTTGGACAACGATGAACCTACGAACTATGGAGAAGTGATGATGGGCCCGGATTCCGACAAATGGTTAGAGGCCATGAAATCTGAGAAAGGATCCATGTATGAAAACCAAGTATAGACTTTGGTAGACTTGCTCGTTGGACGACAGGTCATTGAGTACAAATGGATCTTTAAGATGAAGACAGACGTTGATGGTAAATGTCACCATTTATAAAGCCCGACTTATCACAAAGAAGTTTCCGACAAGTTCAAGGAGTTGACTGTGATGAGACTTTCTTACTGGTAGCGATGCTAAAGTCGGTTGGAATTATGTTAGCAGTTGCTGCATTTTTCAATTATGAAATCTGGCAGATGGATGTCAAAACATCGTTTCCTGAACGGTTTACTTGAGGAAAGGTTGTATGTGATACAACCAGAAGGTTTTGTCAGTCCTAAGGATGCTAAAAGGTGTGCAAGCTCCAACAATCCTTCTATGGGCTGGAGCAAACATCTCGGAGTTGGAATATGCGCTTTGATGAGATGATCAAAGTTTTTGAGCCTATACAAAGTTTATGAGAAACTTGTATTTACAATAAAGTGAGTGGGAGCACTATAGAATTTTTGATAAGCATATGTGGATGACATATTGTTGATCGAAAATAATGTAGAATTTCTGGAAAGCATAAACGGTTGTTTGAAAAGAGTTTTTCAAAGGAAGACCTGGATAAAGCTACCTTAATTGTTGGGCATCAAGATCTATAGATATAGAGCAAGATGCTTGATGACACTTTCAATGATTACATACCTAGACAAGATTTTGAAAGAGTTCAAAATGGATCAGTTAAAGAAAGAGTTCTTGCCTGATTTGTACGGTGTGGAGTTGAGTGAGACTCAAAGCTCGACCACGGCAGAAGAAAGAGAAAGGATGAAGGTCATCCCCTATGCATTATTCATAGGCTCTGTATAATATGCCATGTTGTGTACCACACATGTGTGTGCCTTGCCATGAGTCTGTCAAGGGGTACAAGAGTGATCTAGGAGTGGATCACTAGACAGCGGTCAATATTATCCTTAGTAACTAGAGGACTAAGGAAATATTTTTCAATTATGGAGGCGATAAAGAGTTCTTCGTAAAGGGTTACGTCGATGCGAGCTTTAACACCAATCCGGATGACTCTTAGTAGCAATCCGAATACGTATAGTGGAGCACCCATTTGGAATAGTTCCAAGTGCAGTGTGGTAGCAGTATTTACAATATGACATAGAGATTTTCAAAGTACACACAAATCTGAATATCGCAGACCCGTTGACTAAAAGACCTCTCTCACATGCAAAGCATGACCGAGCCCCATAACTCATTAGGTGTTAGATTCATAACAATGCGAATCACATGGTGATGTGAACTAGATTATTGACTCTAGTGCAAGTGGGAGACTGTTGGAAATATGCCCTAGAGGCAATAATAAACTAGTTGTTATCATATTTCCTTGTTCATGATAATCATTTATTATCCATGTTAGAATTGTATTCATCGAAACTCAGATACATGTGTGGATACATAGACAAAACCATGTCCCTAGTATGCCTCTGATGGACTAGCTCGTTGATCAAAGATGGTCAAGGTTTCCTAGCCATGGACATAAGATGCCTTTTGATAACGAGATCACATCTTTAGGAGAATGATGTGATGGACAAGACCCAAACTATAAACATAGCATATGATCGTGTCAGTTTATTGCTATAGTTTTCTACATGTCAATTATCTGTTCCTATGACCATGATATCATCCAACTCACTGACAACGGAGGAGTACCTTGTGTGTATCAAACATCGCAACGTAACTGGGTGACTATAAAGGTGCTCTGCAGGTATCTCCGAGGGTGTCTATTGAGGTTGCATGGATCAAGACTGGGATTTTTTTACTCCGTGTGACGGAGAGGTATGTCAGGGCCCACTCGGTAATACAACATCACAACAAGCCTTGCAAGCAATGTGACTAAGTGTTAGCCACGAGATCTTGTATTACAGAACGAGTAAAGAGACTTGCCGGTAACGAGATTGAACTAGGTATAGAGATACCGACGATCGAATCTCGGGCAAGTAACATACCGAAGAACAAAGGGAACTACATATGGGATTAACCGAATCCTTGACATAGAGGTTCAACCGATAAAGATCTTCGTAGAATATGTAGGAACCAATATGGGCATTGAGGTCCTGCTATTGGTTATTGACCTTAGAGGAGTCTCGTTCATGTCTACATAGTTCTCGAACCCGCAGGGTCTGCACACTTAAGGTTTTGTGACATTTCGGTAGTATAGAGTTATGTATGGTGGTGACCGAAGGTTGTTCGGAGTCCCAGATGAGATCCTAGAAATCACGAGGAGCTCTAGAATGGTCTGGAGGTAAAGACTGATATATAGGAAGTCCTGTTTTGGTCACCAGAAAAGTTTTGGGCTCATCGGTAGTATACTGGCAGTGTCGGGAGGGTACCGAGGGACCATCGGGAAGGGTGTCACGCCCCGAGGGGCCTCATGGGATGTGTGAGGAAACAAACCAGCCCCTGGTGAGCTGGAAAAAGCCTCCACTAAATCCCATGAGGTTTGAGAAGGAAAAAAAATCCAGAGGTGGAGAGGTGGAAAGAGTTTCCAAGTGGAAAGGAGGAATCCTACTCCTAATAGGATTGGAGTAGGACTCCTCCACCTCCAATTTCGGCCAACTCTTGAGGGTTTGAGGCTGACTCCTCCCCTCCCTCCCTCCTATATATACTTGAGGATTTAGAGGGGAAAGCTAACCCTAATTTCCACGTGCTACGCTCTCCTCTAGATCGTAGTTTCTCCTCTAGATCGTTTCAGCGGTGCTTAGGCGAAGCCTTGTTGGAATTGTTCCATCACCATCGCTGCCACATCGTCACGATACCAGAGAACTCATCTACCTCTCCGCTCCCTCTTGCTGGATCAAGAAGGAGGAGGTCATCATCGAGCTGTACGTGTGCTGAATGCGGAGGTGCCGTCCGTTCAGTGCTAGATCGGAAGAACCGTGATCAAGATCACGAGACAATTCATGATTGGATCACGGGACGGATCATGATCGGATCGGATGACGGATCGTGATTGGTTCGCGAGATGGATTGTGATGGGATCGCGGGATGCTCGGCGATTTGGATCGCGAAGACGTTCGACTACATCAACCGCATTTCTTAACGCTTCCCGCTTAGCGATCTACAAGGGTATGTAGATCCACCCTCCCTCTCATAGATGCTCATCACCATGGATAGATCTTGAGTGTGCATAGGAATTTTTTTGTTTCCCATGCAACGTTTCCCAACTGGTAGCACATTATTTTCTAGACCACTCGATTTCAGTCGTCAGTGATGCTCCACTATCTGAGATCCTCAACAATCGATACGCAACTGGTCGAGTTGCTAAATGGGTGATTGAACTCTTATACTTTGACATCAAGTTTGAAGCCAAGAAAGCGATCAATTCTCAGGCATTTGCCAATTTTATGGCTGAGTGGATTGAACAGCAGCAGCCAATTCGGATTCACTCAGCACACTGGACCATGTTCTTTGATGGCTTTAAAATGTTGAATGGGTCCGGTGTTGGCTTTGTCTTGGTGTCCCCAAAAGGCGACAAACTTTACGTCCTGCTGATTCACTTCAATTCCTCCAACAATGAAGCAGAATATGAAGCACTTTTGTACGAGTTGCGCATGACTATCACACTCGGCGTCAAGCGCTTGATGGTCTATGGAGACTCGGATTTGGTGGTCAATCAAGTGATGAAAGAGTGGGATGTTCGGAACCCTGCTATGACTGGATATTGCAATGTTATCAGAAAGCTCGAGAATAAGTTTGAAGGTCTGGAACTCCATCATGTTCCCCGAGTGAAGAATCAAGCGGTCAATGAGCTGGCAAAGATTGGATCCACTTGACGAGCTATCCCCAGCAATGTGTTCTTGGAGCATCTTCACACTCCTTCGGTGTAGGAGGACCCCTTCACCGAAGAGCCCCCGAAAGCTATGAGCTCCTCTTATCCGACTAAGGTCAATGTCCCAGCAGTCATTGATTTGGTCATGGAGGTTTTGGTCATCATTCCTGACTAGACAGTGCCCTATATTGCACATATTCTGAGGTAGTAACTTCCTGAAGATGAGACAGAAGCCCGACAGATCGTGCGCAGATCCAAAGCTTTTACTTTGATGGATGATCAGTTGTAGAGAGAAAGCGTAACTGGTGTGACGTAGCGATGCATTTCCCCTGAAGAAGGTCGAATGATCCTGGAAGAAATTCACTCGGGAACTTGCGATCATCATGCGTCCTCCCGGACAATCGTTGCTAAAGCATATCGAGTTGGTTTCTTCTGGCCGCGTGCCAATGAGATGGCCATGGACATTGTAGACCATTGTGAAGGATGCCAGTTCTATGCAAACTTGTCTCACAAACCTGGGTCTGCTCTGAAGACCATTCCCCTCGCTTGGTCATTCGCTGTCTGGGGTTTGGATATGGTTTGTCCCTTTCGGACTGGACCGAGTGGATTTACTCATTTGCTTGTTGCAGTTGACAAGTTTACAAAGTGGACTGAGGCCAAGCCAATAAAGAAATTGAACTCTCATACCGCAGTCAAATTCATGAGAGAGATAATCTACCGGTATGGAGTTCCCCACAGCATCATCACAGATAATGGCACAAACTTCGACTTGGAAGAATTCAGACACTTTTGCTTCTCCCAAGGCACTCGGGTGGATTATGCCTCCGTTGCAAATCCTCAAACAAATGGTGAAGTTGAGCGAGCCAATGGCCTCATCCTACAAGGTCTGAAGCCTCGTATCATGCGGGACCTAGAACATGATGCCGGAGCCTGGGCGTCTGAGTTGCCATCTGTTATATGGGGCTTGAGAACAACACCTAATCACTCGACTGGACAAACTCCTTTTTTCCTGGTCTATGGGTACGAAGCTGTCCTGCCGAGTGATTTGTTTCATAATTCCCCTTGAGTGGATCTTTATTCTAAAGCTAAAGCCGAACAAGCAAGACAGGATGGCGTAGATCTCCTAGAGGAGGAGCGAGAGATGGCTTTGATTTGGACAGCAACATATCAGCAAGATATGTGATGCTTCCATGCAAAGCACATCAAGAGTCGGTCATTTCATGAGGGTGACTTGGTGCTCCAAGTGGATCAACATCGACCCCACAAGCTCGCTCCGGCATGGGAAGGTCCTTTTGTCGTCACCAAGGTGTTGAACAATGGAGCATATCACCTGTACAACCTTGAGAAGCAGATTGACGAGCTACGAGCCTGGAATGCAGATCTGCTCCGGCATTTCTATACCTAAAATAGTGTGGTATTGATGTAATAAAAAGTATTTCAGACAATGTCATTTATGCAAGTATGACTTCCGTAGCCTTTCGTCGATTCTGATCGTGCGATTTCACACTTGGGAACACTCCGAGTCCCGGGCAATCCTCACACTTGGGGTCTTAGCTGCGAACATGCTTTTGCCTAAGTTAAAAACCGTGCCGAGTGGATAGCAGTCCATTCACTCGGTGACTTAGCTACGAACCAGTCTTCGCCTAAGTTCAAAACTTCTTTGAGTGTCGGGCAATCCCCACAATCGGGGGCTTAGCTGCGAACATGCTTTCGCTTAAGTTAAAAACCCTGCCGAGTGGATAGCAGTCCATTCACTCGGTGACTTAGCTGTGAACCAGTCTTCGCCTAAGTTCAAAACTTCTCTAAGTGTTGAGCAATCCTCACACTCAGGGGCTTAGCTGTGAACCAGCTTTCGCCTAAGTTTAAAACCCCGCCGAGTGGATAGCAATCCATTCACTCGGTGACTTAGCGGTGAACCAGTCTTCGCCTAAGTTCAAAACTTCTCCGTGTGTTGAGCAATCCTCACACTCGGGGGCTTAGCTGCGAACCAGTTTTTGCCTAAGTTTAAAACCCTACCAAGTGGATAATAGTCCATTCACTCGGTGACTTAGCTGCGAACCAGTCTTCGTCTTAGTTCAAAACTTCTCCAAGTGTTGAGCAATCCTCACACTCGGGGGCTTAGCTGCGAACCGGCTTTCGCCTAAGTTTAAAACCCTGCCGAGTGGATAATAGTACATTCGCTCGGTGACTTAGCTGCAAACCAGACTTTGCCTAAGTTCAAAACTTCTTCGAGTGTTGAGCAATCCTCACACTCGGGGGCTTAGCTACGAACTAGCTTTCGCCTAAGTTAAAAATAAATTCCGAGTGAATTACTATCTATTCACTCGGAAATGTAGCCACGAACCAGTCTTCGCCTAAGTTCAAAACTTCTCCGAGTGTTGAGAAATCCTCACACTCGGGGGCTTAGCTGGGAACCAGCTTTCGCCTAAGAAAAAATGAATTCCGAGTGGATTACTATCTATTCATTCGGAAACTTAGTTGCGAACCAGTTTTCACCTAAGTTAAAAACAAATTCAGACGAGCGAACGATTGAAAACCAAATACGGATAAATTCAAATGTTTTTAGCGCGGATAAAGGCTTAGCACGCAAGCGAAGGTGCTCAGGCTTAAAGCCTGAATGAAGTTTTACGACCGATACATTTTCACTCGGCATTCCGGGGCAAATAAAGTTTTCTCTGCGAGTCAAGTTTTTTCAAGCGCCAGACAGACTTGCTGGCTCGGCGAAGGTGTCCAAGTCGATCCCATCTGCGATCCTAGTGGCTGCGTCAATGAAGGTCTCCATGAAATCTTGAAACTGAAGCTTCTTCGTGTTCATCACTCAGAGATCCTTCAACTTGTCCTCCCTTGCCTCTTTGCAATGGACTCTGACCAGGGAAAGCGCCACATCGGCTCCACACTGGGCGGCTGACTTCTTCCAAGCTTGCACTCGACTGGGGATATCATTGAGATGGGCCATCATGGATGTAAGATCAGTCTGAAGGGTGTCTTCGGGCCACAGTTCCTTGTCGATCTTCTCCAGCGCAGCTTTCAGTCGGAGGATATATGCTTGAATGCCCTGGAGTCGAACATTGAGTCAGAACATGTTCATGGCCACGACATCTCCAACAGGCAACTTAGTGGGATCCAAATTGGGCTCAATTTCTTCGGTCTCTTTTTCAAAGTCTTGGAAGTACTCTATACGGAAGAAAGAATCAGAAAATGATTACATTTCGAGTCTGTGGAAATTGAGGAAATTCACTCGACAAGGATAATTACCATCGAGCATTATGAACATCTTCCTAGCGAACTCTCCCAAGTGCTTCTCCAGGCCATTGCTTCTCTTGGACAGCTGCTTTGACTTCTTGATGAGTTCGCCTCGTTCCAGTTTCAGCTTGGAGTTTTCCTCCTCTATCTTCTTGACGGCACCCAGTTTCTTCTTGACGGCTTCAGTTTTCTCCCTCGCAACCTTTTGGGCATCAGCAAGCACCTTGTCCTTGTCCTCAAGCACCTTCTTCATGGTATCTAAAGAAATAGCATTGTTGAGTCGCGCTTGGAGTCGACGATTTTCATCACGTACGTCTGTTTGAGTGAGAGCATCCGGTTCAAAGGATGGAAGGTGGGAATAAGAATGCATGGGGTCGACAAAGATTACCTCCCAGAGTCGTTGGCTCGGTCCGCGCATGTTCCAGGCTGTTCTTGGAGACCTCCAGATCCAATCGCAGCTGGTTCCTTTCCTCCTCCAAGTCCTTGTACTGGGTGCCAAGTTCACAAGCTCTTTGAAATCAACAAGAATATACAATTCAATCGACTGAAAGGCGGCCCACCGCCCCACCCCACACTCCTAAAATAGCGTCATATCATGGTTGGTGAAATTATGTCCATGAAACCCGCATCATATCATGGTTGATGGCAATGATATCCATGAAACCTGCATTCAGGAGAGGAAGAACTAAAGAAAAATAGTTCACTCGAAACGTCGACAGGGTCTGCCCTGTCCAAGCACAAGATGGTCTCTATCAGACCTCCTTCAGTGCAAGCACTCGACGGCGGTCTCGGGGACTACACCCAGTGGGTACACTCAGCGTGTCCCCACCGGACCTGCTAACGCTCGATCTATCGAGTGGCCCCCAAAGGGCCCGCCACCCCACCCTGCACCCCTGAAATAGTGTCATATCATGGTTGATGAAATGATGTCCATGAAACCTACAAGGTAGCTTCGGAGTGGCACGGTTAAAGCAAAAGGTCCACTCGACATGTCGAGTGGCAAGCGTACTCTGTGTACGACAAAGAATCCTGAGTTCAAGTTCTTAAGACTACTGCTCATCGTCAACGATCAACAGTAGTCTCGGGGACTACACCCAGTGGGTGCACTCAGCGTGCCCTCATTGTTTCCTAAATCACTCGACAAGGTCTGCCCTGTCCAAGCATAAAACGGTCTCCATCAGACCCCCACTGAGGCAAGCACTCGAGGACGGTCTCGGGGACTACACCCAGTGGGTGCACTCAGCGTGCCCCCACTGGATCTGCTAACACTCGATCTGTCGAGTGGCAGGAAAATATAAATGTGCGCAAGCATATGAATATCGTCTCTTTCAAGACCCCCGCCAGTGCAAGCACTGAACGGCGGTCTCGGGGACTACACCCAGTGGGTGCACTCAGCGTGCCCCCACTGGACCAAAATCTACTCGATTAAGACCTGATCTATTCGAGTGGAGAACTTACAAAGGAAAACACCCACTGGGTGTACAATCAAAGAAGGCAGGAATTCAATCAGAAATGCACATACAATCGTACTTACTCGGACGTTGGTACGAAGCGCCACACTAGCATCATAAGCCAGCTTGCTGGCCTCGTATGCCTCCTTGGTGTGCAGCATTATCTGCTTCGCCTGGATCATGGCTTCCTTCACGGATCCAGTTTGGTCTTCCGAGATGTGGTGCAGAGGAAAGGCAGTCACCGGCTAGATTGATGCTGTGGCTAGAGTAGTCGGGGCAGTCTGAGGCGGTCCGATTGGAGTCGACGCCACGATGGTTGAAGCAGCTGGTGAAGCACTCGACAACAGAACTGCGAGCTCGATTCTGGCTCGGGACGAGTCGCCTATCCCCTGGGATGATGCAGCAGTCGACCGTTGAGGCGTGTGTGCCAATGGAGTTCTTCGGGCGCGTACGCGCGGGGTGCCTAAGGTTGCGCCTTCACCTCCCATACCCCGAGGCAGTCTTCATCGTCCTCCAGTTAAATGATCTCTGCAAGCATCAATCGGCAACATTAACTCTTGCAATCGGCGAATCATTTTCAAGAAACATAGATGAGTGAAGATTTGTTTACCTCTTTGGGAAGTGGCTACGTCAGCAGTATCCACATCCATTTTCTCCTCTCCATCCCATGGAGGCGACGTCACTAAGGTAGCAGCACTGGTAGACCAAACTCCACTTGGTCAGCAAGAATTTGAAGTCACAGTCGATAGCGAAAAATGAAAGCAAACACTTACGTTGAGACGACAGGCACAACCATCTTCATGCGGGGCAGAGCTTTGCGAGGTTTCAGCATGTTGGGCTTGGGCTGCTTCGCGGCTCGTTCACTCGACTCAACATTCAAGGTTCGGTCCCATTTCAGGTTCCTCTCACTCGACGCCAAGGCTTTGCCCACGGCAGTCGCAGGGTCCTGACACAGCTTGGAGCGATGTTCTGTGCGCGGAGGAGACTCGACTTCTTGCTCGTCCCCGTCAAAGGCTCCATACTCATCCTCGCTGTCGTTAGCATAGTCGATGTCCATGCTGCCGCCCTCACTCTCCCCACCGTCTTCAGGCTGATTCCCATTTGGCATGAGCGAGTGCATGTGTGTCCACTCCTACAAGATCCAAACAATGAAGTCAGTCAACGTATCAACCAATCACTCGTGAAAGTAATATGACAATCGACAAGGCAAAGTTTACCAGATTCTTTGGCGGATTCTCATCAGAGTAAGGTTGGATCCTCTTGGCTCCCCGGGGGTTGTCGCAAGCTCCGGTAATGCTTCGAAGCCATTGCTCGATAGTTTTCTATGAAACCTCTTCCGGGTGCGTCCGGGTCGAGTCCTCAGGGCCTGCATAATGCTACATAGTGTAGTCCCTTGCCTGGAGCGACTGGATCCGTCGATTGAGGAATGTCTCCAGGAGACCCATGCCAGTCACTCCGCCACGGACAAGGTTCACTACGGCGTCCACCAGGATCCCCACTTGGAATTTCTCTCCCCCCGACACTTTCAGGGATTTGGGAACGACAGGACGATCTGACGTGAAAGGGGAAAGACTAGTCAGCATATTGGGAGAAGCTATATCCTTGCAATAAAACCATGTCGACTGCCAACCTCTAATGGATTCTGGGAAGGTCATAGAAGGAAAAGAACTCCTAGATCTCTTCTGGATCCCCAAGCCGCCACACAGTTGGATGACATGGGTTTTACCATCCTCAAGGTTGGCCTTTTTGACTGACCGAGATCTGATGGTGAAAATATGTTTGAACAGATCCCAATGGGGAGAACAACCCAGAAAGCAGTCGCACAGAGTGATGAAAGCAGAAAGATAAGAAATGGCGTTCGGAGGAAAATGATGGAGCTGAGCTCCGAAGAAGTTCAAAAACCCTCGGGAAAATGGATGGGGGGCATGGAGAAACCTCTTTCTACATGGGTGAGGAGGAGGACCCGCTCCCCCTCGTGCGGCTCCGGCTCGAGCTCCCCATCCGACAACCTCCAGGAACCATCCGCCACGAGCCCGTCAACGATGAGATTCTTGACATCCACGATGGTGACCGTCGACGGGAGAAAATCCCCCTGGATCCACCCCGGTGGCGCGGTGAACCGCGCGGTCGATGGCTTCTTGGCCTTGCCCTTCGCAACCCCCTTCTTGGCGCGCTCCAGCTTCTCAGTCGTCCCCTTCGTCATCGCGGTGGCGGTGTTCGTCAGGAGCGGAGCTGTGCGCTGGAAGTAGAGGAGGCGGAGGAAGAGAGGAGATTTGGGGAAAAGTACTGTTCAGACCGTAGCGCAACGGAATTTATACCTCGTCGAGTGTCTCACTGACTCGTGGGCCCGCTGGATCCCCGCATATCTCGACCGCAGACGCTGTTCAGTACGTGGCAAAATGGGCGGCGCGTGAATCGAGGTGTCGTGCCCCCACTTGTCCTGGTCATGGCGTCATCATCGCGAGCGTGCGCGCTTCCCAGATTTTCGAATCCCGCAAAATCCGGGCCTGACAGAGCAACCCGCCACGTCCAAAGATCCCTTCAGGTCACTCGGAACAGGATTGACGTTGAGAATTCACTCAGACACTTTCAAGGCAGAATCGATCCGGGCGAATGACAAATAATTCAATCGACGCAAGTTTCATTGAAGCCCCGAAATTCATTCGGAAGTTTGGTGCCTTTTTCAGAACTGGCATCGATACCCCCTTTACCACTCGAACCCTGATCCATTTGGGGGCTAATGACGAGGATATGTACCTAGGATAGGGTATTAGGCCCGACCTACGTACCCTACCTAAGGGCACTATATTGGAGGATTTAAATATTATAAGAGAGATTCCGACTGGGCACTCCATGGTGCTCAAATCACTCGACATTTAATCCACTCGGTATCTTCTCCCTCCACTCGACAGTCACCTGTCACTCGGAAGACCTTACTTCCAGTCGACACCAGAAGATCAGAAGCCACTCTTGGGAGGCCGACGGGCAGGCGTTAGGCCAGTCGTCATTAGTAGCAATTATGATGTACGTTACCAGTAATGCTCGTCTTTATACCCACGATCGAACCCTTGGATGCCTCACACTTATGAGGGGCGGCGTACTCTATATAAGCAGTCCCTCCCCTCTGGCACAGGGGTTCGCAACCTCTGTAACTCATACTTTCCACATGACAAAAGCTCCCGAGCACTGAGACGTAGGGTTGTTAACTCCACGAGGGGCCTGAACTCATATATCCGTGTGTACATCCTCGCCGTAGCTAGGACTCTGCCCTCTCCTTTCGTACCCATACCTTCTACTGTTAGACTCGTTCCCACGACAGTCCCTGTTGTTGCGGCATTGTCTCCGATGTCATGGTGGAGTAGGGAGGGTTTTTCGTTCAGGAGTACAGTAAACGGTTGTCTGCGTAAGTGACTTTTGGAAGATGGTGCATTCTGTGTTGGGTTGGTGGTTGGAGGCTGACATTTCCGATTTCCTCCTCCGACGTGTGTGGGTGTCAGTTTTGGAGTTCGATGGGGACGCGTTGCTTCGGTCTTATTCATTCAACGATAATGGTTTTGCTTCAGTCAAACTACTTTGATGGTCCATAAAACTGCAGAACAACGATCAAGCCGTTTGAAGCTCGGGTGAAGAGATGATATGTCTCCTTTCGCTTGATGGAGAGGGGCATGCGCTGTTTTCTTTGCATAGAATTGTCTTATGTTTTCAGTTCTGTAATATCGGCGTTTACATGAATCTTTATTTAGTAATGAGACAGGTATTATACCATAAGAAAATATACCAAACTGCTCGACCGAGACCACGTTTGCTCTCTGCTGGCGTGGTGCGTAGGAACTCGCCGCGGGCGCGAGGTGGGCCAGGCTGGAAGCTTCGGACCACGGCAAAAAGCCAGCCATACACTCACCTGCCCAACGTTGGAGCCGGTGCCGCCGTACGCCGCGCATCGGATCCGGGGCCTTTAGCGGCTCGCCGCTGCCGATCTTCCTCCGATGGCGCTGCGACACCGGCACGTGCACGGTGCGCCGCCCATCGCCCATGCCTTTCTCGATCGATGATGGCTGCCCCCCCCCCCCCCCTCCGCACGGTTTTCGTGCCGTAGGAAGCAGAGACCGGGAAACTGGGTACGTTCCTCTCAAATAGCGTTTAACGAGGCAGTTGCGAAAGGCCACACTGGCCGGCGCTGGACGTGGACCGGATTTTGAGACAGAAGATGTACCTCTCTTTCTTCCCTCGCCAGCCCTTTTGACCCCGGGGATACGTTGCCTCGGCATCCGTTCTTCCAGCCTCTCGGCCTCGGCACCACGCTGCCTTGACGATAAAACTAGCCCAAAAACAAAGCACTCCGAGAAACAGGCAGTACCACTCCACTAGCCTAGGCCACTGGCAGAACACAAGTAACCGGCCGAGCAGCTGTTTGCGCACATTGCGGCCGGCTAGCAGCAGCAGGTTCCTCTCTGTCTCGGCAGAGAAAAATCATTGGCACCGCAGATGGTTATGAAATCCGCGTCTGATTTCATGATTAGCGTGCGCTCCGGGTGGCCAGCGCCAGGCCGGCCGGACACAATCAGTAGGCGTTGCGTTCGGATAAAAGGATTTCACTTGAATTCAGCCTGTCGCCGGGGCCCGCCGCCGCACGGATTTGCTGTTCCAGCCCACTCGGCGGCGCCAGTGCGCCATGATTTGATTTCTTCTCCACCGTCATTGCTCCACGCACGCTCGAAAAGAGCGACAAGTTGCCGATAGAATGCATAATAGTACGACAATACACAGTGCTGTTACTACTCGTCTATGGAGTAGTTCGTGGTTTTTCCATTTCGGTTCCGTCATCTTTTTTCGTATTGAATACGGGCAGATGAGATCTGCCAAACCGACAGCCAGAAGGAGCGACCGATCGAGCGCGGAAATGAACAAAGTAGCTAGCTAGACATGCAATGCGTGGAGTGCACGATGATGCTAACGCATGCTAAATTTCTCTATACGAAATGAACAACGCTTGTGCTCGTCACAGCCACGGGGCCCACACCCAACGCCACGCGGATCCAAACCGAAGAAGGGAGGGAGAAGGGAACAAGTGGAAATACGTGCAAAAAAAAGCACTAAAAAAAGCTAGCTATCACGCCAGGAAGTGAGAGAAAGCGAAAAATGCATGGCGAGCTTTGCCAACTACGCGCGGCAGGCATCTCGCCTTAAACCCCAGGGCCCAGTGCCAGGGGCATGGGCGCCACGCTCACGCTACATATCCGAGCTAGGCGCACGGCACTCTCAGTGCACACTCCGCTCACGCCCAGACAGACACACGCCCGCGCTCCGCACAATGCGGTGCCTGCAGCTCGCCGCCGCGCTGCTCCTGGCCGTCGCGCTCCCCCTCGCGGCCGCCGCGGGGGCCAAGGCCCCGTCCGCTCCGCCGGCGCCGCCGAACGCCACGGCGGCGATGGCCAAGGGCGGGTGCAAGGCCTTCGCGGCCCTGATCGCGGCCTCGCCCGACGCGGCGTCCACCTACGACGCGGCCGCGAGCGGCGGCATGACGGTGTTTTGCCCCTCCGATGACGCCGTGGCGTCCTTCATGCCCCGGTACAAGAACCTCACAGCCGACGGCAAGGCGTCGCTGCTGCTGTTCCACGCCGTGCCGGTGTACTACGCGCCGGGGAGCCTCAAGTCCAACAACGGCGTCATGAACACCCTCGCCACCGACGGCTCCGCCCGGAACTACAACTTCACGCTGCAGAACGAGGGCAACGTCGTCACCATCAAGACGGGCGCCTCCGGGGCCGTCGCGCGGGTCAAGTCCACGCTGCTCGACACGGACCCCGTCGCCGTCTACGCCGTCGACAAGGTGTTCGAACCGGTCGAGCTGTTCAAGCCCGCGCCGTCCCCGACGCCCGCGCCCGCGCCCGCCCCGGCGGCCGACGCGCCCAAGGCGGACAAGGGCGGCGCCGCGCGCCACCGCTCGCCCCCCGCCGCCGCGGACGCGCCCGGACCCGAGGCCGAGGACACTGCCCCGGCGGACCAGAAGAAGGACTCCAAGAAGAGCGCGGCCGCCGGCGCGCCGCGCGTCCGGTGGCTCGCCGCGGCGCTGGCGGCCCTGGCCGTGGCCTCCACGC
Source organism: Hordeum marinum (assembly GCA_022496015.1). Taxonomy (NCBI): domain Eukaryota; kingdom Viridiplantae; phylum Streptophyta; class Magnoliopsida; order Poales; family Poaceae; genus Hordeum; species Hordeum marinum. The sequence continues at coordinate 326,994,927 of CM039676.1, forward strand.
TGGCTTAGGGTATTTTATTTTGCTCCCTGGTGTTTGATCCATTGGCGCGATCGATCGTGGTGTGACGGCGTGTTCGTGTAGTGCTTGCGGGATTCGTGCTTCTTCCGCGGTGCTCGATTTCCCTCTGCTTTCTTCTCTTTAGATGTTCTTCTCTTTTTGTTGCTGCCATGCTTCTGCTCGTGCTACATGAGAGGTTTGATGGCATCTTGAGCTCACCAGACATTGATTTTCTTTCGGTCGATTTTGTGACCGGTGAGCGAAACCTGCGAGCGAAGTTGCTCCATGCCATATTAACGGGCGCATTTTGCGAATTCTCATCAACAACATGTTTTGAGATCATTTTCCTAGTCCTACGAAGTCAATCTCTGGCTCGAGCGGAGTCCCAAATTTTCTATGGCGTCTTCGTCAGATCCTATTAACAAGTGGAACGACGACGGGTCCTTTGCTTGAACGGAGTGCAAGCTTTCATTCACTTCTTGGGACTTCAGCTGTCGGTGGATGCTTATCCCCGACTCGAACGGGTCAAACAACACAAACCACACATGAAAGTAAAAGTACTGCCGGTGGCAAGTGGAATAAAGAGAGGAGGAAGGGGAGGTGAAAAAGCTTGGCCCGGGCTTATACATGGCGATCAGCGAAGTTTTTTTTGTAAGGGGACGAAAGAAGAAGAAGAAGATAAGTTACAATACCTTTCATTCCGGGCTTTCGGCCTAATTATATCCCACACATGCATGGAGCGACAGCTTAGCAGTGACCGGCACTCTTGGCCTCCACCGCTGCCACTAGCCCACTACCCATAGGGTAGCCCAAACATCTTTTGGTGCAAGAGAGTGGTACTCGAATGGATTGGACGGTGCACCGAGACGAGACGATTTGATGAACAGCAATCTTGTGACCATTTGCCGGGAACGGTCGAGCATTTCCCACGGTCCGGCCGAGCCTGCCGACACGCGCGCGCCACCACCGCGACACCAGCGGCCGAGAAGAGCCATGCACGCCTAAAGAACGGCCACGGCCACGGCAACCCGCGCGCACGCCTATCGGCTGATGAATAGATAAGCAAGTTACAACAAAGTTTAATCCGAATAAATAGAAAGTAGATCACGACGACAAAAGCATAAACTAAACTTATCATGCAGACCAGCATAGTAACCGCATAAAACGAATCTACGACACGGAGTAGACAAAGAAATTGCAACATGATCTGAAACATAGAGGGCAAGGTTTCGTACGGTGCAGCGGGAGCAGGACCACCAGCGTTGCCGTTGTCATGCATGTCGTTGATGAAGAGGTTGGCGAAGCTGGGGAAGAAGTCGTCGTCCGGGAAGTCGTTGCTGCCAGCAGTCGCGCAAACGCGCTCCCCAAAAACCTGATCGCCCCTCTCCCGTACAGGATCACAAGAGGCGGGGTTCCGGAGGCCTGCTGTCCCTTCTCGCGGTGCAAGTCGAAAGGAGGGATGGAGAAGACCTAGATGGCGGCGCAATATTCTGGAACGATGCGAAACCATATGTTGGTGGTGACGGCTATGTTAAGGACTCTCCGTTCTTGACCGGCAAAAATAAGCGCGTAGATATGAGCTCGGCTCGGCTCAATCCCGCAACCCGCGTCGCGTCGCGTCGTGACGAGACGTGGCGTGGCGAGCGAGGAGGAGGAGTGGGCGAGGGCCTCTTCTCTTATCACTCTCTTACAAGTGCTAGAAAACCTCACTTTATAAAGAGGTGTTGCTCTCCCTCCACTAGCAATGTGGGACTAAACTTTGGTCCCAACCACACCACACACATGGGCCATGAGAATTTCAGATTTTTAGGATGGGCTTTGGGCCAAAGGCCTTAGCAAAATCCAGCAATCCCCCACAAAGTCTCATTGGCACATCTCATTATTGCTTAGTTCCAAAACATTGTTTATATACCGGTCCTTGACGGAGACTGTTAAGTTGAACTTCCATCTAGAGATTTATGCTAAACTAGATCACAACTTGAATAGTGGACTATGCCTTGAACTACAAGTTTTCTGCGAGTCTAGTTTTACACAAATCCTTGACCGATACTAGGCTACCGCAAGGCTTCCCCGCGGGTGGAGCGTATACGTCATACTCCAAGGCCTTTCGTGAATTTATTAGAGAACACCCGATTCCCATAGACTGCGACGTTTACAGTCAAATTCATATAGGTGTGTTCCTCAGGAGATGTCCTGCAGGACAACATCTCTGCCTACCCAAATAAGCCACTTGGAACACATTAAGATAGGTATCAACCTGCCATGCAGATTACGAGAGTATTGCATCTTCGCGGAGTGGGATATCAAGTATAGGGATACTCTCCTTCTAGCTGTCCAACAGCTTGTCTCTCACTTCTACTTCACGGGATCTCCGATCACATAGAGTAGGTTACCACTATGGACAACTCATACGACGGGTCTCAAACCCATCTCCATCGATGCATTATCTATCACATTACGTGATAAACCCTTTGTGAAGGGGTCTGGCAAGTTTTTAGACGTTTGAATATAATCCAACGCAATAACTCTGGAGTTCTTCATTTTTCTGACAGATTTCAATCTCCTCTTCACATGCCTTGAGGACTTCATATTATCCTTAGAACTGTTTATCTTTATGATCACAGTTTGATTATCACAGTTCATCAGGATAGCGGGTATTGGTTTTTCAACCACAGGTAGGTCCATCAAGAGCTGACGAAGCCAATCTGCTTCAACAGTAGCTGTGTCTAACGCTGTGAGTTCTGCTTCCATAGTTGACCTCGTTAAGATGGTCTACTTGCAAGACTTCCAGGAAACAGCACCACCACCAAGTGTAAAAACATAACCACTTGTGGCTTTAATCTCATCAGCATCAGATATCCAGTTTGAGTCACTATAACCCTCCAGTACCCTTGGGTACCCGGTGTAGTGAATCCCATAGCTCGCGGTGCCTTTCAAATAGCGCATAACTCTCTCAAGCGCATTCCAATGATCATCTCCTGGTTTTGAAACAAACCTGCTTAGTTTGCTCACAGCAAACGAGATGTCAGGCCTCGTGGCACTCGCCAAGTACATAAGCGAGCCAATAATCTGATAATATCTCACTTGATCTCTAGCAATCCGTCGATTCTTTCGAAGCAACACACTAGCATCATAAGGAGTAGGAGAGGGCTTGCAGTCGCTATACCCAAAACGACTCAAAACCTTTTCCACATAGTGAGACTGGAGAAGTGTAATCCCACCATTCTCATCTCTCAGCAGCTTGATGTTTAGTATAACGTCAGCCACACCAAGGTCCTTCATCTCAAAACAGTGAGATAAGAAATCCTTAACTTCCTTGATTAAATCAAGGTTGGTTCCAAAGATTAGTATGTCGTCGACATACAGACAGAGAATAACTCCTTCGCCCCCACCATGGCGATAGTATACACACTTGTCAGCTTCATTAATGACAAAACGTGCGGTAGTTAATGTTCTTTCGAACTTCTCATGCCACTGCTTAGGAGCTTGTTTAAGACCATATAAAGACTTCAATAACTTGCACACCTTTCCTTCATGACCAGGTACTACATACCCATCGGGCTGATCCATGTAAATTTCCTCGTCCAACTCTCCATTGAGGAAAGCCGTCTTGACGTCCATTTGATGAACGAGAAGACCATGTGAGGCAGCCAACGACAGTAGCACTCGAATAGTGGTAAGTCTAGCCACAGGTGAGTAAGTATCAAAGAAGTCTTCACCTTCTTTCTGGGTATAACCCTTGGCCACAAGCCGCGCCTTGTACTTTTCAATTGTACCATCAGGCCTAAGCTTTTTCTTGAACACCCACTTACATCCTACAGGTTTACACCCATAAGGACGATCGGTGATTTCCCAAGTTCCATTAGCTAAGATGGAATCCATCTCGCTATGGACAGCTTCCTTCCAGTAGTCAGCATGAGATGATGCATAAGCTTCTGAAAGGGTCTTGGGTGTGTCATCCACGAGGTACACAATGAAATCGTCACCAAAGGACTTTGTAGTCCTTCGTCTCTTACTCCGTATAGGAGTTTCATTGTCATCCTCCTTAGGATTCTCAACATGTTCCATCGCAATGGTGGGTTCAAGAATCATAGAAACTTCCTGAGTAGATAGATCAGGTATCTCCTGATTTGATGAGTTAGGCATATCCTTCATAGGAAATATGTTCTCAAAGAAAGTCGCATCATTCGACTCCATAATCGTACCAACATGCATGTCGGATACCTCAGACTTTATTATCAAAAATCTATAGCCAATGCTATGAAAAGCATAGCCCAGAAGAACACAATCCACGGTTTTTGGTCCAAGCTTGCGCTTCTTGGGAATTGGTATATTGACCTTCGCCAAACAACCCCAAGTACGTAGATAGGAGAGTTTCAGCCTTTTCCTTTCCCATTCCCCAAATGGAGTAATGGTTTTATCCTTTGTGGGAACTCGGTTTAGGACATGACAAGCAGTCATTAGCGCCTCCCCCCACCATGCCTTGGAGAGACCCGATGTGTCTAACATGGCGTTAACCAGATCAGTTAGAGTTTGGTTCTTTCTTTCGGCCACCCCATTTGATTGAGGTGAATAGGGAGGCGTCCTCTCATGAATTATACCATGTTCCGCACAAAAAGAATCAAATTCATTGGAAAAATACTCTCCACCACGATCGGACCTAAGCCGTTTATTTTTCCGATCAAGTTGGTTCTCTGCTTCAGCTTTATAGTTTTTGAAAAAGTTTAAAGCCTCATCTTTCGATTTCAGAAGATACACATAACAATATCTAGTGGAGTCATCAATTAACGTCATGAAATATTTCTTTCCACCCTTTGTCAACACGCCATTCATCTCACAAAGATCAGAATGTATAAGCTCTAGTGGTGCCAAGTCTCTCGTCTCTGCAGTCTTGTGGGACTTGCGAGGTTGCTTAGCTTGCACACACACTTGGCACTTGGAGCCCTTGACAGTAGTGAATTTCGGAATTAAACTCATATTTGCTAGCCGCGTCATGCAACCAAAGTTAATATGACAAAGTCGCGAATGCCAAATATTGGACTCATTATCATGGCAAACATTATTAATAACTTTAGTGCAAATATCTGACAAAGATAAGCGGAACAAGCCTCCGCACTCATAGCCTTTTCCAACAAATTGTCCACACTTAGAAATAACAACTTTATTGGACTCGAAAACCAACTTAAAACCATCTCGACACAGACGGGAACCACTGACGAGATTTTTATTGATAGAGGGCACATGATGAACGTTCTTCAGACGCACGGTCTTTCCCGAAGTAAACTTCAGATCGACCGTACCGATCCCTCGAACAGTAGCATGTGACCCGTTCCCCATCAGCACGGGGGAAGTCCCTGTGACCTGATAAGAAGAAAACATAGAGGCATCAGCACAAACATGTACATTGGCACCGGTGTCAATTAACCAATCTGGAGAATGACAAACTGAAAAGATGGTAGGGAGAATACCGTACCCAGAATCTTTCATATCAGTATCACCAATGACCACATTAGCAGACTTGCCGCTCTTCTCATGTTCGCGCTCCTCATAGCGGTTAGGACATCTCGGAGCCTAGTGATTTGGATCACCGCAGACATGGCATAGTCCCTTCCCCTTCTTATGAGAGTTCTTCTTGAAGTTGGTAGATTGAAACGGCTTGTTCTTTGTAACAAACTTGTCTTTGCCCTGAGTTTTGTTCTTGTTGTTCTGGGGCTTGTTGAGATGGAAGTTCTTCTTCTGCACCACATGGGCACTAGAAGCTCCCTCAACCACTCGAGCACGTGTGTCTTTTTCTCTCGCCTTTTCTTCAACATCAAGAGTCCCAATGAGATCCGAAACGGAAAACTCCTGTCTCTTGTGTTTCAGAGAAGTAGCAAAATTGTTCCATGACGGTGGAAGCTTGGCAATGATGCCTCCGGCCACAAACTTGTCCGGTAACACACACTTGAAGTACTCAAGTTCCTTCGCGAGCGACTGTATCTCATGAGCTTGTTGAACCACAGGGCGCTCATCAGTCATCTTGTAATCATAGAATTGCTCCATGACGTACAACTTGCTGCCAGCGTCCGAGGCTCCAAACTTGGCCTCGAGCGCAGCCCACATGTCCTTGCCGTTGTCAAACGACATATACGAATCCACAATGGAATCGTCAAGAATACTCAGAAGGGCAACCTTAAAGAGGGTATCGATCTTCTCATAAGCCTCCTGCTGTGTAGGAGTAAGATCGCCCTCGGGCTTGCCCTTGGTGGATTCATAGCAGGACATGGTCTGAAACCAGTAGACTGCTCTCGTGCGCCACCTCTTATATTGCTCCCCCTTGAAGACGGGCGGCTTTAGATGCGCAGCAAAACCACTTGGAGTAAATTGCCTATAATCAGGTTTTTGGATTGATGAATAGATAAGCAAGTTACTACAAACTTTAATCCAAATAAACAGAAAGTAGATCACGACGACAAAAGCATAAACTAAACTTATCATGCAGACCAGCATAGTAACCGCATAAAACGACTCTACGACACGGAGTAGACAAAGAAATTGCAACATGATCTGAAACAGAGAGGGCAAGGTTTCGTACGGTGCAGCGGGAGCAGGACCACCAGCGTTGCCGTTGTCATCCATGTCGTTGATGAAGAGGTTGGCGAAGCTGGGGAAGAAGTCGTCGTCCGGGAAGTCGTTGCTGCCAGCAGTCGCGCAAACACGCTCCCCAAAAACCTGATCGCCCCTCTCCCGTACAGGATCACAAGAGGAGGGGTTCCGGAGGCCTGCTGTCCCTTCTCGCGGTGCACGCCGAAAGGAGGGATGGAGAAGACCTAGATGGCGGGGCAATATTTTGGAACGATGCGAAACCATATGTTGGTGGTGACGGCTAGGGTTGACAGGGACCTCACGTATATATATGCGCGGCGGTGGAGAGACGTGGTCTAGACCCACGTCCGAGTCGGTTACAGCCCATGATCCGACGTCTCAGATCGTGCCGTGTCTGTTAAGGACTCTCCGTTCCTGACCGGCAAAAATAAGCGCGTAGATATGAGCTCGGCTCGGCTCAATCCCGCAACCCGCGGCGCGGCGCGGCGCGGCGTGACGAGACGTGGCGTGGCGAGGCGAGCGAGGAGGAGGAGTGCGCGAGGGCCTCTTCTCTTCTCACTCTCTTACAAGTGCTAGAAAAGCTCACCTTATAAAGAGGTGTTGCTCTCCCTCCACTAGCAATGTGGGACTAAACTTTGGTCCCAACCACCCCACACACATGGGCCATGAGAATTTCAGATTTTTAGGATGGGCTTTGGGCCAAAGGCCTTAGCAAAATCCAGCAATCCCCCACAAAGTCTCATTGGCACATCTCATTATTGCTTAGTTCCAAAACATTGTTTATATACCGGTCCTTGACGGAGACTGTTAAGTTGAACTTCCATCTAGAGATTTATGCTAAACTAGATCACAACTTAAATAGTGGACTATGCCTTGAACTACAAGTTTTCTGCGAGTCTAGTTTTACACAAATCCTTGACCAATACTAGGCTACCGCAAGGCTTCACCGCGGGTGGAGCGTATACGTCATACTCCAAGGCCTTTCGTGAATTTATTAGAGAACACCCGATTCCCATAGACTGCGACGTTTACAGTCAAATTCATATAGGTGTGTTCCTCAGGAGATGTCCTGCAGGACAACATCTCTGCCTACCCAAATAAGCCACTTGGAACACATTAAGATAGGTATCAACCTGCCATGCAGATTACGAGAGTATTGCATCTTCGTGGAGTGGGATATCAAGTATAGGGATACTCTCCTTCTAGCTGTTCAACAGCTTGTCTCTCACTTCTACTTCACGGGATCTCCGATCACATAGAGTAGGTTACCACTATGGACAACTCATACGACGGGTCTCAAACCCATCTCCATCGATGCATTATCTATCACATTACCTGATAAACCCTTTGTGAAGGGGTCTGCCAAGTTTTTAGACGTTTGAATATAATCCAACGCAATAACTCCGGAGTTCTTCATTTTTCTGAAAGATTTCAATCTCCTCTTCACATGCCTTGAGGACTTCATATTATCCTTAGAACTGTTTATCTTTATGATCACAGTTCATCAAGATAGCGGGTATTGGTTTTTCAACCACAGGTAGGTCCATCAAGAGCTGACGAAGCCAATCTGCTTCAACAGTAGCTGTGTCTAACGCTGTGAGTTCTGCTTCCATAGTTGACCTCGTTAAGATGGTCTACTTGCAAGACTTCCAGGAAACAGCACCATCATCAAGTGTAAAAACATAACCACTTGTGGCTTTAATCTCATCAGCATCAGATATCCAGTTTGAGTCACTATAACCCTCCAGTACCCTTGGGTACCCGGTGTAGTGAATCCCATAACTCGCGGTGCCTCTCAAATAGCGCATAACTCTCTCAAGCGCATTCCAATGATCATCTCCTGGTTTTGAAACAAACCTGCTTAGTTTTCTCACAGCAAACGAGATGTCAGGCCTCGTGGCACTCGCCAAGTACATAAGCGAGCCAATGATCTGAGAAAATCTCAGTTGATCTCTAGCAATCCGTCGATTCTTTCGAAGCAACACACTAGCATCATAAGGAGTAGGAGAGGGCTTGCAGTCGCTATACCCAAAACGACTCAAAACCTTTTCCACATAGTGAGACTGGAGAAGTGTAATCCCACCATTCTCATCTCTCAGCAGCTTGATGTTTAGTATAATGTCAGCCACACCAAGGTCCTTCATCTCAAAACAGTGAGATAAGAAATCCTTAACTTCCTTGATTAAATCAAGGTTGGTTCCAAAGATTAGTATGTCGTCGACATACAGACAGAGAATAACTCCTTCGCCCCCACCATGGAGATAGTATACACACTTGTCAGCTTCATTAACGACAAAACCTGCAGCAGTTAATGTTCTTTCGAACTTCTCATGCCACTGCTTAGGAGCTTGTTTAAGACCATATAAAGACTTCAATAACTTGCACACATTTCCTTCATGACCAGGTACTACATACCCATCGGGCTGATCCATGTAAATTTCCTCGTCCAACTCTCCATTGAGGAAACCGTCTTGACGTCCATTTGATGAACGAGAAGACCATGTGAGGCAGCCAACGACAGTAGCACTCGAATAGTGGTAAGTCTAGCCACAGGTGAGTAAGTATCAAAGAAGTCTTCGCCTTCTTTCTGGGTATAACCCTTGGCCACAAGCCGCGCCTTGTACTTTTCAATTGTACCATAAGGCCTAAGATTTTTCTTGAACACCCACTTACATCCTACAGGTTTACACCCATAAGGACGATCGGTGATTTCCCAAGTTCCATTAGCTAAGATGGAATCCATCTCGCTATGGACAGCTTCCTTCCAGTAGTCAGCATCAGATGATGCATAAGCTTCTGAAAGGGTCTTGGGTGTGTCATCCACGAGGTACACAATGAAATCGTCACCAAAGGACTTTGTAGTCCTTCGTCTCTTACTCTGTATAGGAGTTTCATTGTCATCCTCCTCAGGATTCTCAACATGTTCCATCGCAATGGTGGGTTCAGGAATCATAGAAACTTCCTGAGTAGATAGATCAGGTATCTCCTGATTTGATGAGTTAGGCATATCCTTCATAGGAAATATGTTCTCAAAGAAAGTCGCATCATTCGACTCCATAATCGTACCAACATGCATGTCGGATACCTCAGACTTTATTATCAAAAATCTATAGCCAATGCTATGAAAAGCATAGCCCAGAAGAACACAATCCACGGTTTTTGGTCCAAGCTTGCGCTTCTTGGGAATTGGTATATTGACCTTCGCCAAACAACCCCAAGTACGTAGATAGGAGAGTTTCAGCCTTTTGCTTTCCCATTCCCCAAATGGAGTAATGGTTTTATCCTTTGTGGGAACTCCGTTTAGGACATGACAAGCAGTCATTAGCGCCTCCCCCCACCATGCCTTGGAGAGACCCGATGTGTCTAACATGGCGTTAACCAGATCAGTTAGAGTTTGGTTCTTTCTTTCGGCCACCCCATTTGATTGAGGTGAATAGGGAGGCGTCCTCTCATGAATTATACCATGTTCCGCACAAAAAGAATCAAATTCATTGGAAAAATACTCTCCACCATGATCGGACCTAAGCCGTTTAATTTTCCGATCAACTTAGTTCTCTGCTTCAGCTTTATAGGTTTTTGAAAAAGTTTAAAGCCTCATCTTTCGATGTCAGAAGATATACATAACAATATCTAGTGGAGTCATCAATTAACGTCATGAAATATTTCTTTCCACCCTTTGTCAACACGCCATTCATCTCACAAAGATCAGAATGTATAAGCTCTAGTGGTGCCAAGTCTCTCGTCTCTGCAGTCTTGTGGGACTTGCGAGGTTGCTTAGCTTGCACACACACTTGGCACTTGGAGCCCTTGACAGTAGTGAATTTCGGAGTTAAACTCATATTTGCTAGCCGCGTCATGCAACCAAAGTTAATATGACAAAGTCGCGAATGCCAAATGTTGGACTCATTATCATGGCAAACATTATTAATAACTTTAGTGCAAATATCTGACAAAGATAAGCGGAACAAGCCTCCGCACTCATAGCCTTTTCCAACAAATTGTCCACACTTAGAAATAACAACTTTATTGGACTCGAAAACCAACTTAAAACCATCTCGACACAGACGGGAACCACTGACGAGATTTTTATTGATAGAGGGCACATGATGAACGTTCTTCAGACGCACGATCTTTCCCGAAGTAAACTTCAGATCGACCATACAGATCCCTCGAACAGTAGCATGTGACCCGTTCCCCATCAGCACGGGGGAAGTCCCTGTGACCTGATAAGAAGAAAACATAGAGGCATCAGCACAAACATGTACATTGGCACCGGTGTCAATTAACCAATCTGGAGAATGACAAACTGAAAAGATGGTAGGGAGAATACCGTACCCAGAATCTTTCATATCAGTATCACCAATGACCACATTAGCAGACTTGCCGCTCTTCTCATGTTCGCGCTCCTCATAGCGGTTAGGACATCTCGGAGCCCAGTGATTTGGATCACCGCAGACATGGCATAGTCCCTTCCCCTTCTTATGAGAGTTCTTCTTGAAGTTGGTAGATTGAAACGGCTTGTTCTTTGCAACAAACTTGCCTTTGCCCTGAGTTTTGTTCTTGTTGTTCTGGGGCTTGTTGAGATGGAAGTTCTTCTTCTGCACCACATGGGCACTAGAAGCTCCCTCAACCACTCGAGCACGTGTGTCTTTTGCTCTCGCCTTTTCTTCAACATCAAGAGTCCCAATGAGATCCGAAACGGAAAAATCCTGTCTCTTGTGTTTCAGAGAAGTAGCAAAATTGTTCCATGACGGTGGAAGCTTGGCAATGATGCCTCCGGCCACAAACTTGTCCGGTAACACACACTTGAAGTACTCAAGTTCCTTCGCGAGCGACTGTATCTCATGAGCTTGTTGAACCACAGGGCGCTCATCAGTCATCTTGTAATCATAGAATTGCTCCATGACGTACAACTCGCTGCCAGCGTCCGAGGCTCCAAACTTGGCCTCGAGCGTAGCCCACATGTCCTTGCCGTTGTCAAACGACATATACGAATCCACAATGGAATCGTCAAGAATACTCAGAAGGGCAGCCTTAAAGAGGGTATCGATCTTCTCATAAGCCTCCTGCTGTGCAGGAGTAAGATCGCCCTCGGGCTTGCCCTTGGTGGCATCATAGCAGGACATGGTCTGAAACCAGTAGACTGCTCTCGTGCGCCACCTCTTATATTGCGCCCCCTTGAAGACGGGCGGCTTTAGATGCGCAGCAAAACCACTTGGAGTAAATTGCCTATAATCAGGTTTTTGGATTGATGAATAGATAAGCAAGTTACTACAAAGTTTAATCCGAATAAACAGAAAGTAGATTACGACGACAAAAGCATAAACTAAACTTATCATGCAGACCAGCATAGTAACCGCATAAAACGAGCACATTTTTAAAAAAAAAAACTAGGACATTTTTTAGAACAAATTCGAAAACTAACAGGCCTAATGCATAATTTTCAAAAGTAACACCCCATCGGTCAACCGCTGACCGAAGGTCAACCGTTGGCCGAAGACTACCTCTTCGGTCAATGCCTGACCGAAAACCTGCTGTGCTGGGTTAAAGAGGACTCTTTGGTCTTTGGTTGGCCGAAGAGTACTCTTTGATCAACCGTTGACCAAAGAGTACATGCACTTTACGTTAGCGGTTGACCGAAGTTGCATGTAACCTATTTCGGTTTTCCGTTGACCAAAGAGTCCTTTTTGATATTTTTTTGGTCGGATAGTGCATTTTCTTTGTTAAGTTTCAATGTCAAATTTCCGACCCTTTGCCCAATAGCTAATAATCAGAGAAACAATGGAGATGGTTAGGTAGGTCTTATGGAGACTAGGCTCAACACTATATTGAGAATTGGACATGGTTGTAGTAGTATTGTTCTAGAAAAGACTGGTACTGCAGTCTTGAAAATCTTGTTGCGTTTTTCTGTTGCACGGTTTGCAGTTACTACCTTTTATTATTTAAATTCAACTGTTAACCATTTTGGATAGATGCTTCATGCGATGTTTGTAGGACAATTGCTGTTAATAACTTCTTTAGCTGTGCTGTGCATATAAAAGTTCCGGGCACAAATTGGCTTTTGTTGTTTCTACATGCATTTGGTAGATTGAGATGTTAAACATATTTCTGTAACTCATGCATTCTTTATGCCTCATATCACTATTTCTTGAACTGAAGAATTGATTGATTTTACCTCTTGATCTAGTGGTCTTCTTAATAGTCATTTTTTAGTGTATTTCCTGTTTGTACCCTTTGTTGTAACTGATAATGAGAAGAGGCAGATTTTACTTTTTGCCTTCTTGAAGCTGCACCTGCCTTCAAGAATACCTTGGAGCACAACTAATTAAATTAAATGCTTGTATGTTGCATCATAGTCAACTTCTCAATTAAGTGTTCTATTATAATTCAGTTTTCTTTATGCATCTACCACCAGCAACTGTGGCCGTCTGTTGCTGGTTAAAACTAGTATACGAGCACAGTTGATGTGATGCTCTTGTAAAATCTAACTTGGCTTATGTAGGATTCTGTATTGGATTGTAGGAATGTGCATTTGTGGGAGCTGATTGATGGTCAAATGTGGGGCCATCTTCCGTGTGTGTGTGTGTGTGTGTGTTGATAGCTTTGGAAGAGATTTATTTCCTGCGTGATTCAGGCATGTTTTACTCTAAGAAATTATTCCGTATGTTCTTGATTTCTTGCGTAAAGAGTGAGATTTTGTGCTTAGTTTCAATGTCATATTTCTGGCCCTCTGCTGAATAGCTAATATCAACGAAATGATGGAGATGGATGGTTAGGTAGGTCCTATGGAGATTAAGCTCACCACTATATTGAGAATTTGACATGGTTGTAGTTAGTATTGTTCTAGAAAAGAATGGTACTGCAGTCCTGAAAATCTTGTTGCATTTCGCTGTTGCACGGTTTGCAATTATTGCCTCTTATTATTTCATCCAACTGTGTGTGGCACAATTGCTGTTAATAACTTCTTTATCTGTGCTGTGCATTTAGAAGTTCTGGGCACATTTTGGTTGTTGTTGTTTCTACATGCGTTTGGTAGATTGAGATGTCAACATGTTTATGAGGGCGGGTGCTGTACTGTACTGTTACTATATCCTGTTGAGAGCGTAAAGACGCGTTGTTTGGATTTCGAATCATACTATGAAACGTGAGTGGTTTAGGATTGAAGTCGATTTGAAGAGCTCGAAATGTGCTTGTGATGCTGCAACAGAAGTGGGTGCGCTATTGAACGGCAGGTACATGCACAGCTACTGAAAACCATGCTAGTGTGTGAATTAACCGAACACTACTGAAAACATGGAGATCACTATTTTCAGTCTTGCATAGTACGTAGTACCTGATACTGGTGTTATTTCGGTGAACAAACGTAATTACTATTTGGGCGCCGCCATTGTACTTGTATTTTAGGCAAAAAAAATATTTGTGTATTATAATTTGTGATGTTCGTAAAAAATAAGCATAGTAACCGGTATTTTGGTTAGTGAAGTTTGTTTTTCTGGCTAGTTCAGTTAGTGAGAAGTGGTAACCAAAAAATGGTGGCCAAAATCAAGGAACTGTGAAAAACCGGTTTGGTTTTGGGTAAAATGCAAAACACATGGTTATGTACTTATGTTGTGCCGTTAGAGCGTAGGCAGAGGAGCACGTCCAGGGCCTAATTGCCTGTTTGCTTATGGCCGCCATAGTTACCGTGGTCGAGGAGCTTAGGAGACCAACAATGGCGTGCCATCGGATCGGAGTGGAGAGCTGGGTCGCGGGCGGTCAAGGCGACGCCGGCACACTCTTCCTCTGTGTCCAGCGACACGTCGCAGGAGGGGCCAGGTTCATCGGCCCGTATTGTACTGTCAGTGTTGTACGCCATCATTACGTGAACTAAGTTGTTGGAGTCGTTTGAGAGCACAGAGCTCAACCATGCGCCAATGCACAATATTGTCGTGCTGCGCACATAAGCAGCCTACGAACAGCACACATCCAACGAAACTTAACAAAAAAAAATACACTATCCAACCAAAGAAATATCGAAAAGGACTCTTTGGTCAACGAAAAACCGAAATAGGTCACATGCAACTTCGGTCAACCGCTAACGTAAAGTGCATGTATTCTTTGGTCAACGGTTGACCAAAGAGTACTCTTTGACCAATCAAAGACTAAAAAGTCCTCTTCGGCCTAGCACATCATGTTTTCGTCAGGCATTGACTGAAAAGGTAGTCTTCGGTCAACGGTTGACCGATGGGGTGCTACTTTTGAAAATTATGCATTAGGCCTGCTAGTTTTCGAGTTTGTTCTAAAAAACGTGCTAGTTTAAAAAAATCGCGATCGCAAGCAGTCGAGACGGAGGAGAAGTGCTACGGTGGGTTGGGCTGAGTAGGTTTCGAAAGATAGCATAGGGTAAAAAGAAAACCATGAAATTCCTGGGCGGGCCATGGTCCAGTTTGGCCCTAACTAAGCTCCGCCACTGCACACAACATGAACGTCACATGTACTTTTATATATACCCAAATAATAAGGGCCACACGTGTGACACAAAGTAATTGCAACCTCGTGGTTTCATAATTAAAGTTATCCATAAAAACTCAATGACTTGTCCCTCACTATTGCCTTGACCAGATCACGTATTTGGAGAGGAGCATTACGGTAACAACCCGCAATCTAGGCATCATAGATAGTAGCCCTGCGACATAGGAGTTATCCAGGTCAGCTGTTCCTGTGAGAGTGGAATCCTATAGATGTTGGAGATCCACGAGACGCTTCCGCCATCAACCACTAGAAATCTTTGTTGTACTTCATGGATCTTCATGGTCTTATACTCAAATTCTTGTAATTGATTGGAATTATGTATCAAGTGTCCACCAGTGAATAGTAATCCTGAGGCTGGTGATGGCACAAGGGTCATTTCCTGGGAATTTTATATCCGGAAAAACTGGCCCTGGCAGGGTGGGGGGAGCGAGTGAATCGATTGGGTAAGAGTACCCGTGGGTTCAGTCAAAACGGGTTAGTGCTAGCGTGGACCTAATGAGCTACGCGAACACAATATGTACCAAACAAAAAAAATCTGAAATTACCTATGACCTATGGCATTAGACAATATTAGAACGTCACCATTAGTATGTATAGTAATGACATGCAAATTTAACCAACGCCGACACTATTTAAACATATTAGTGCTAACATTGAAGGGAAATGGAGCGCCACCAATAAAAATTGTGGCTAGTCATTTCTCCAATAGTGCTATTTGCTAGTACAAGCGTGACATAGACCATGTGTGCACAACCTGCTCGACCCAAAACCTGTTGGAAATATGGCCTAGAGGCAATAATAAATTAGTTATTATCATATTTCCTTGTTCATGATAATCGTCTATTATCCATGCTATAATTGTGTTGATCGGAAACTCAGATACATGTGTGGATACATAGACAACACCATGTCCCTAGTATGCCTCTAGTAGACTAGCTCGTTGATCAAAAGATGGTTAAGGTTTCCTAGCCATAGACATGAGATGTCGTTTGATAACGGGATCACATCATTAGGAGAATGATGTGATGGACAAGACCCAAACTACAAACGTAGCATATGATCGTGTCAGTTTATTGCTACTGTTTTCTGCATGTCAAGTATATGTTCCTATGACCATGAGATCATGCAACTCACGGACACCGGAGGTATGCCTTGTGTGTATCAAACGTCGCAACGTAACTGGGTGACTATAAAAGTGCTCTACAGGTATCTCCGAGGGTGTCTGTTGGGTTGGCATGGATCAAGACTGGGATTTGTTACTCCATATGACGGAGAGGTATCTTAGGGCCCACTCGGTAATACAACATCACAATAAGCCTTGCAAGTAATGTGACTAAGTTTTGGTCACGGGATCTTGTATTACGGAATGAGTAAAGAGACTTGCCGGTAACAAGATTGAACTAGGTATGGAGATACCGACGATTGAATCTCGGGCAAGTAACATATCGAAGAACAAAGGAAACATCATACGAGATTAACTGAATCCTTGACATAGAGGTTCGACCGATAAAGATCTTCATAGAATATGTAGGAACCAATATGGGCATCCAGGTCCCGCTATTGGTTATTGACCGTAGATGTGTCTCGGTCATGTCTACATAGTTCTCAAACCCGCAGGGCCTGCACACTTAAGGTTTGGTGACGTTTCGGTAGTATAGAGTTATGCATGGTGGTGACCGAAGGTTGTTAGGAGTCCTGAATGAGATCCTGGACGTCACGAGGAGCTTTGGAATCGTCCGGAGGTAAATATTGATATATAGGAAGTCCTATTTTGGTCGTCGGAAAAGTTTCGGGCTCATCGGTAGTGTACCGGGAGTGCCGGTAGTGTACCGCGAGATCATCGGGAGGGGTATTTTGACCCAAGAGGCTACATGAGATGTGGAAGAGTGAATAACAGCCCTTAGTGGGCTGGTGGAAGTCCCACACAAGGCCCATGAGGCTGGGAAGAAAAGCCCAAAGAGAAAAAGATGGAAAAAGACAAAAATAGGATGAATCCTAGTCCTACTAGGATTGGAGGTGGATTCCACCTCTCCTAGTTGGTTTGGCCGACCCAAGGGCTGGCTCTTGGAGAGCCAAGCCTCCTCCTCTGTTCCTCTTATATATACTAGAGGTTTTAGGGTTTTTGCACCTGATTTTCAGCCACGTGCTACTCGTTCCTCTAGTGCATAGTTTCTCCTCTAGATCGGATTTCTACAGTGCTTAGGTGAAGCCATGTCTGAATAGCTCCACCACCATCGCCGGAGCACCGTCACGCTGCCGGAGAACTCTTCTACCTCTCCTCTTCCTCTTGCTGGATCAAGAAAGCGGAGATCGTCATCAAGCTGTACGTGTGCTGAACGCGGAGGTGCCGTCCGTTCGGCGCTAGATCGGAAGGATCGTGATCAAGATCGTGAGACGGATCGTGATGAGATCGCGAGACGGATCATGATGAGATCGCGGGATGGATCGCGATGAGTTCGCGGGACGGATCGTGATTGGATCGCGGGACAGATCGTGATTAGATCGCGGGATGCTCGGCGATTTGGATCACGAAGACGTTCGACTACACCAACCGCGTTTCTTAATACTTCCCGCTTAGCGATCTACAAGGGTATGTAGATCCATTCTTCCTCTCGTAGATGCTCATCACCATGGATAGATCTTGCGTGTGCGTAGGAATTTTTTTATTTCCCATGCAACGTTCCCTTACAAAACCTACTACAAAACCTACCGCCGCTCTTCCTCTAATTTCAAAATAGAAAACAACACAAATGCAAGAGCAGGTTCAACCATGGGTGCGGTGACACGCCGCATCTTCTGCCTGCTAGTTTCTAAGTATGACATGGGATATGTGTCCTTATGCGGATGATTCAAAATTATGTATCGAAAGACATAATCTAAGATGAAGTTTTGGCTATTTTGTGGGTCTCATGTTGCGCCAATGTATGTGAAAAAGATAAGTCCACATCACCATGCGAAAGCTAGTGATCACGTAAGGTCACATTAATGTGCTTCTAAAAAAGTGAAAAGCACAATGATACACCTCGTGAAAGAGAGTCGTGCTTCTTATGAAGCATGAAATGCGCTTCCTTGAAAAGTGAAAAGCACACTTGCGCTTTAGGTGCTGCCTCAGAAAAAAATGAAAAACATAGTTGTGTGCGTGAAGCACAAACCGTACTTTTTGGAAAATGAAAAGCACAATTGTGCACAATGTGAACTTCCAAAAAAAGCACAATTGTAAACCGCGTAAAACAGAGTTGTGCTTCCTCATGAAGCACAAATTATGCTTCTCAAAAATTGGAAGGCACATTTATGCACTATGTGAGGCATAAATTGTTCTTGCCAAAAAGAGTGAGCACAAAATGTGCTTCCATCTTAAACACAGTTGTGCTTCCAGTTAACTGATTTTTTGGATCCCTATTTCTGAAAAAAGTTTACCCAAACCCGTCAACATGAGATCTTAGTTTCAAATATCTCGACGTGAAAAACGCAACAATGAAAACAATTTACAATTTAGAGGTACAACTTAAGAGAGTAGTCGTTTTGAAAAAACAAGTCTATGAAAAAAGCACAACTCTGAGGCACGTACAATGCGTCACTAGTTCGCGGAAGCGACTTTTCCAAGGGATACCCTTAATTAGTGATTTTGATTTCTTGCCTAATGAGACTTCTGTTATATCTTGTCTCAAGTTTTTTTCCATCACATTATTACTAGGACACCCTATTTGTTCTCTTCGTGGCTTGCGAGCGAGGTGTATGTTGTTTTTCTTCTTCTTTGTTGTTCATTTAGTTTTTTCCTTACTTTCTTTTTTGGTGTTTTCAGTTATGGTTTTCACTGGTTTTCTTATCTTGCTTTTGCCGTGTGCTTTCTTTACGGGTTTCATTATTTTCTTTGGTACTACTTGTTTTTTTAAATTACAGCTTTCATAAATGTTCTTTGGTTTTCAATTGTTTATCAATTCTATTTCATATGTTTTGTTTACGGTTTCACTGGTTTTATTTATATATTTATTTTCTGCATTTTTTCTTATGGGTTTCTCGGTTTTCTTTGGTTTCATTTTTTTTATTTTCATTGCTTTTATGTGCGTGCTTTACGGGTTTGATTGGTTTTCTTTAGTGTTCATTATTTTCTACTTCATAACGTTTTATGTAAAAAAATGCAGTTTTCATCAGTCTTTTTTTATTTTTTACTTTTAATTGTTTGTCTTTACGATTTTGTTCTGTTTCCTTCGGTTTCATTTGTCTTTCCTTTTATTTTTACTTTTTCAATATGTGCCTACTTTTTTGACAGGCTGTATATTTTTCTTGATACACGATGAACACTTTACAAATATATACTTTGAATATATGTTGTTCGAATACATGTTAAACATTTTATATATACACATGGAATAGTTTTTTGAATGATATGAAGCTTTTCTTTACATTATGTATACATTTTTTCATATATATGTTTGACATATTTTTGGATAAATGTTGAACTTACAAATACATGTTGAACATTTTTTGAACGGTGCGAAACATTTTGTTAAACTACACGATTTTAGAAAATTACACAATATTGTTGTAAGATCTCAAGAATGTTTTTAAAGCACATGATGAACATTTTAATTGTCTTAACATTTCTTCAAATAAATATTGAACGTTTTGTAAATAAACATTGAACATATTTTGAATGGTTATAAACCTTTAATGTATTAGTCGGACTATTTTTACCTATGAACATTTTCTGGGAACACCGAGGGGTCCCTAGGACGGTTTTGGGAACCTTCTATACGGTCCCAAGCCAGTTTTGGGAACTTTTCAAAAGGTTCCTCGTGGTTTTAATGTTTCTCTACCCATTTTAGGTTTTTCCTATTTGGTATTATTTTTTTTCTTTTTTTTTTAATTTCCTTTCCATTTTTTTCATTTTCCTTAGGTTTTTTACTCAAAAAATTTAAAAACAATTCAAAAGCTCCACAATTATTCTGTTTTGCAAAATGTTTGGGATTGCAAATTTTGTTAATGTTTTACAAAAAAATGTTGTTATGTTCATAAAAAAATTAATTTCAAAAATTAATCACAATTTCATTAAATGTTCGTGATTATCACAAAATGTTTAGGATTTAAAATATTGTTCATTTTCAAAAAATACTCGTGTTTTTCAATAATTTTCCCCATTTTTGGAAACATCTCCCTTTTTCAAAGAATCTCAGAATTTTTAAAATGTTTGTTTTTGAATTCTCCTAACTTCTTCCAAATTCGTGATCTTAATTTGAATTCACGATACTGCTACTGGGATGGGTCTGGTCCGCGTAAGGTGCGTCTCGATCTACTGGGCCTGGCTGAGCGTGAGAGAAAACAGAGGCCTCGAGAAAATATATGGGTGCAGGCCCGTCTTCACCGTACCTTGAAAACCCAAAGAA
The DNA here is from genome assembly GCA_022496015.1 of Hordeum marinum. Lineage (NCBI taxonomy): Eukaryota > Viridiplantae > Streptophyta > Magnoliopsida > Poales > Poaceae > Hordeum > Hordeum marinum. The sequence continues at coordinate 327,015,404 of CM039676.1, forward strand.
AAAAACGCACAGTGGAGGCGGCGGCGGCGGCTGGGAGAAGAACAACCCACAGTGGTGAGGAGGTGAGATGGCCGCCGCAGGGAGTTCGAGGGGAAGGAGTGGCGAGTCCATGTTCACCGAGGAGCTCTATCAGGCTGGAATCTGCATGCAGGAGAGTATGCGATGGATCGAGGCACAGGAGGCCAAGATGGAGGAGATTGCACATAGCGACTCTGACTATGATAATCTTCCGGATTTCAGAGAGGATATGTCCGTCTTGACGGACAGGATCTTCTATTTGTGGCACAGGATGCGAGCGACGCAGCACGCCGGTTGGATCGGCAATGAAGGGGAATCGATGGAGACCCAGAGCAAGATTGGCGACGGCGCAGAGATGGAAATCGGAAGGAACCCGTCCAAGGGGAGCAGGGGTTCCGCATCCATCGAACTCGAGAATCTGCTCCACCGTTGCGGAATCCTCACCGACGGAGAGATAGGCGGAGGCGCGGTCAGCGAGGAGCTGCTTGATTTCCTTGCCAAGGAGACCCAGGAGTGGATCGTTAGCCAGTCAGACAGTCAACTCCGCTGGGAGACCGTGCCCGAATTGATAACCGAAATCCTGTTGAAATTTGAACAAGTGGTCGTTGACATTGCTAAGGTGTTTGAAGAGAAGAAGAAGATCCGGGAGGAGGCAATGGCAGTGCTAAGGTTCGGCTTCAGGTTGCCAGCCTTCTCTGAGCAGATTGATGAGCTGAGGCACGAGTTGTGCAACTTTCTGAGATCCTTCTCGTCAGAAAACAAAGATATAAGGAGCACCATGATGAAGTTTATTTCTGAGCCGTACCTATCCCGTATCAGCAAATTGCAGTTGATCTCTGACCGTATCACTATGCTCCAGCGAATGGACTCGGACTTGGACTCCAAGGTGAAATCAACGATCATCAAGCTGAAATCAGAATCCTTCTTGTCAGCCATGGAGGACGAGCTCCGCAGGGCAGGCCAAGAAGATTCCATGGAGATGGAGGAGAAGAGATTCACTGCCTACCATCTCTACTGGGAACGTATATGGGGCAAGGATGGCCACAGTTTCGAAAAGCAGAGTGAGTAAACCTGCATGCATGCTAGTTACCCGCTTGTAGTTAGTTTTCTTGACATACTGCATGTCTCGAAGCTGATCACTTACATTTTGGAATTTACTCCACTTTAGTATGTAACCTGATTAATTCTGCTTTATTCTTCTTGAATGTACTATTTACTACTCCCTCCGTCCCATAAAACGCTCTTATGTTATCCGTCCCATAACATAAGAGTGTCAAAAACGCTTTTATGTTATGGGACGGAGGGAGTAGATTTTACTCCACAATTTGGGGTTCTACTAGTGAGACTTTGATGGAGTATATCTCTGACTCAGACTTAACTTGCATGCAGCGATATTGAGCCCCATGCAATTTACACATTGCACACCACGCCGCATTCCAATTGAAGCCGTCGCTGGGAGTACCTTGCAGATCTACTCCATCAAAGTCTCACTAGTAGAACCCCAAAAGTTGCCACTGGAGGTGTATGGAGTGGTCGCAGTCCGTGATGCTGTGGACCGTCATCGCAACCCTCTATTCCTCCGTTCAAGAAAGTACTGCCAAATCCTTAAAGAAAATGTATGTATGGTATTTTCGTGTTCTTGGTCCTTTGTTTGTTGCCTGCATCCTTGTTGATTAGTTAATGGCAAATGATGATGCTTGCAGGATTCTTTATTGCACCTGACTGGCCCGGTTCGTGCAATTGTCTCGACGGATACTGTTTACATCGAAATCCAATTAATAGTAAAGGGCACGACAAAATCTGAAGATACAACATTGATCAGTACATTCGGCTTTTACAATGCTGATAATTCATGTATCTATCTCGCTAAAAATGCCTTGTGCAGAGTGGAGTTGTGCTGTGAGCAACTTAAACAGTCGGTCCAGGCCACTATCCTCAGTGTGGCTGTTACACCCGAACAGGAATCATTGCTTTTTCCACATGGTGGCAGAGTTGTTTGCTATTCAGTGCCTCAGGATGGTAATGAAGATGTCGCTGTGCAAGTATCATCTAGGCAAGTTTTGCTTCTTGATTCAAAAGGTGGAAGAATGCCTATGTCCAGCAATGGCTACCTTTATCTGACAAGACATGTAGTTTCTGTGGAATTAAATGGAAAGCTGCTAGTCCTCATAATGGCCGGTTCACAATCACAGACTGTGATTGCTGCTCAATTCCTCCTTAAACCCGAAAAATGCAACACAAGTAAATGTGAATTTCCCCTTGCTGATGGCTCTAAGGTTGAGATTACTGTTGCTTGGTCCCTTGTTCCCTCGACGATGCTACAGTCAGGTGACAGTCGTGAGGACAGTGGAATGGCGACTGCAGGAAATTCAAAAGGAAAGAGTGTCAAGTCCATGTTAAGCGAGGAGCTTTGTCAAGCTGCCATCTTCATGCAGAAGAGTATCTGCTGGATCCAGGCCCTGGAGAAGAAGATGGGAAAGTTTGGACACTACAGCTCCGAGGAATACAAGAATCTTCTGGAGTTGAAATCAGCTATGTACAAGTTGTCGAATAAGATCTTCGGTCGGGTCGACTATGAGGCTCAGAAGAGGATCAGCACGATGCAGAATGCCCATTGGATCAGCAATAAAGGGAAATTGAAAGATACCCAGACAAAAATTGGCGATGACATAGAGATGGACACCGGAGGGAAGTCGTCGAAGGGAAGGAGTGCCGAGTTTGAATTGGCGAGGATTGGCAACGAAGGCAGAACGGTGCAGAGACAGAGCAAGATTGGTGATGGTCGCAAATCAGTCTCCAAGCAGTTCAAGGAGCTGCCGGTCAGTAACTCGATGTCTGTAGCCGAGTCTGTCAGAAATAAGATTGAGAAGACGCAGGCTGAGACCGCGACAGAGGAGGTGGTGCCGAGGGTAAGCTTCAAATTAGGTTTGCTCTCCTGGCAGTTTGATGAGCTGTGGGACAAGATGAGTCTGCTAGTCTCAACAGAACCAAAGTTTCTAGCGATATGCATGCTTATTAGGGAGCCCTTCGCACGCTATTGCTCCACATTGAAGTTTATCTCTGAAGTTTTCAACCGGCTTGGTCGATGGGTGCCAGATTTCGGAGATCAAATAGAATGGATGAGGGGAAATGATGAGGACAAGAATATGGGTGGAAAAGTTGTGAATCCGCATGAGGCGGCGAAGGTGGCCGAGGAGCACTATTTCAATGCCTACCGTAGAGGCTGGGAATGTAGGAGCAGCAACTTTGGCAGCTTTGAAGACCCAAGTGAGTAAATGTGCTACTGATATGGTTCTTGTTAGTTTCTTTTCTTCTTCCATTTACTGCATGTCTCAAGCAAGCTAATTCGTCCTGTTAGCATAGTGATTTACTTTAATTATTGATTCGTCTTTATTCTTCTTGAATGGATAGCAAAAGCAATTTGTGGAATCTTTAGTTAGTTGAGTTCAGATTTTTCTAACTAACACATACTTCACTTGGTTGCATGCAGCGTTATTGAGCCCCATGTTCTTTACCCAAAGTTTACCAGGGCACACCCAAGTGGGTGCTGAAGTCGGGAGGACAATGCAGGTCTACTACATTAAAATCGCAGAAAGAGAAGGCTATGCCCTTGAGTGGCCACTGAAGGTATACGGTGTAGTCGCTGCACGAGATGTAGTGGACTATCGTCGCAACATTCTCTTCCTTCGCACGAGGGATGACTGCCAAATCCTCACGAGACAGGTATGCATGTGTATTTTGCTATATTGATGTTCAAAGATGCAAATTGAGATTATGTTAAATTGTTGTGAAAATGCTGCTGAAATGCTGAAAAAATGTAGTGAAATGTTGTCAATATGCTGTTGAAATGTTGCTATATTGTTGGTGAATGATGCAAAATGAGATGATGCTGGGTTGGGCTGTTTTCATGCCAATTAACTGCTGAAATGTAGCACTGTAGCTGCTGTTTTATTGCTGAAATGTAAGCTTGGCATGTGAAGAGTTAAGGGCATACATGTCTTTTTTTGGATGATATTAGCCTCAGTTAGTCACTAGTGGTATTTTGGCTAAAGAAAACCAAAAGTAATGACATATTTGCAAGTTTGGCTGTCACTAATGTTATTTTGGCTAGAGAAAACCAAAAGTAGTGACATGTTTGCAAGTTGGCTTTCACTAGTGGTATATTGGCATGTTCGGTTTTGACTAATGGTATTTTGGCTATTGTCTCCTTTTCTTGTTGTTTCTATCTTTGTTGATAAGTTAATGGGGAATAATGATGCTTGCAGGATTCTTTTTTGCACTTGACTGGTCCGTCTCGTGCAATTATGTCCGAGGACACTGTTACGCTTGAAGTTCACCTAAAATTGAAGGGCACAGTGGAGTCTAAAGATACCACATTGATCAGTAAAGCCTTCTTCTATGATTATGACAGTGTTTCTGTGCGTCTCCTTCGTGGCCTTTGTGAAATAGAGTTATTCTGTGATCATCTTGAACAGCCACACCAAGCCACTATCCTCGGTGTCCGTATCTTACGGGGCTCGTGGCCTTGTGGCAAAACCAAAGTCGTTTGCTCCGTACTACACGAGGACAGTACCGAAGGCAATGGTAAGCACCCATCTGGGCATGTTTTGCTGTTTGATTCACGAGCTGAAAAAATGCTTGTGAGTGGAGACGGTTATCTGGATCTGGCGAGGCAAGTTGTATCTGTAAAATCAGGAGGAAGGCTCGAGATTCTGATGCAGGCTGGAGATTTCAGTGGAAGTGTCGTCTTTCCAAGCAAATTCAGCAACATAAGTCGGAAACGTTTCGAGCTCGGTGGTTGTGAAGTGGAGATAACTGTTTCTTGGTCCTTGCTCATTGAAAGCCAGTATGATATCTCGGTGATGGGAGCTATACAGCCTTATGCATGGGAGTCAATTCCACGTAGGCCTGTCATGAAGCTTGTTGAAGATGCATGTTAGCTCGGCCCGCAGCAGCAGCAGGGGTGCACAGCCGAGCCAGTCCCATTCCCATCCCATGTACAGTAGTAGTAGTGGCCGAGCACCAGGCTGTGCCTTTCATCCCTGATGTGCCGCGACACCGTCTTCTTTCCTTGGTCAAGGTGCTTCCAGTTCCAGAGAAGGAAGGAGGTCCTGCACGTTTATTTTCATTTCAGCCTAGCTAGCTAGTTACTCCCTCAGTAAAGAAATGTAAGAGCGTTTAAACCACTAAACTAGCGAACTAAATGCTCTTATATTTGTTTATTTTCATTTGAGCCTAGTTAGCTAGGTACCACAGTAGTAAACTGCCAAGATCCACATCCTTCACAAGGAAGGACATCTATCAATTTAAACCCATCACATCTCTGATAATCCCCCATCGAGCATATTCAACATCGTCTTCATTTTTCCTATGCTCTGCTCTGCTGCAATCCCCTCCCCTCCAATGGTGAGTGACAACATCCTCGGGTTTTTTGCTCTTAAAGTTTGGGTGGGTACTCTGCTTTTCACACTTCAGCACCCCAAGATAACTTCCCAGCAACGTTCTCAGATTAAAGTTCCCATCTGCTCCACGAAAATTCAGCTGCAAGGTTTTCAGATTTAACTTGTCATCCAGCTCCAGGGCAGCCTCACCTTCCTGGCTTCACTGGAAATGCAGGTCGAATTCTACGATAGCAATGGAAAATTTGAAAATACTTTTTTCTTGAAATGGGTGAAACTAGTTTTTTGAAACGACTAAAATTTGTGTTTTCTAATGTGTGAAAATACGTTTTCTCAACCGAGTGAACTATGTTTTCTCAACTGGGTGAAACTATTTTTTTTAAATGAGTGACATCACATTCTTATGTGAAACAAATATTCAAAAGAAACCTAGCTCAAAAGAAATGTCTGGAACAAACCTATTTCATAAAAATTATGTGAAACAAACGTAAACCCGAGATATGTTTATTGAAATGAGTGAAATATCAGTTTTGCAAGCGCACAGTGAAAATAAGTTTTGAAATATATCTTTTGTCATGAGTGAACAAGGTTTTTTTATATGAGTGAAATATATCTTTCCTAAATGAGTGTAATGTGTTTTTTGAAATGAGCAAAATCTATCTTTTATAAATGATTGCAATGTGTTTTTTGAATCTAGTGAAATGTGAAACCGACTGAAAGATTTTCTGAAACTAGTGAAATGTGAAACTGACTGAAATGTTTTTTTGAATTGAGTGAACGGTAAAAAGTCAAACTAGCCAAATCCAAGATTGATCTTGTTTTAAAGATCTTGTTGCCCTGAATTCGAAAATAAATAAAAAATTCAAAAGTGGATATTTAGTTTCAAAATTATCAGCCTTTTAAAATGTCACACGGAAAATAAAGTGCAAGTATTTAGTATGAGCATGCAGCTGTCCTTCATCTATGCTCTCTCATGCTGCCATCTGAAAAACGGGCTTGCTAAAAATCAGTCAACTAAGACTTCGCGAAGTCTCAGTCGACACAATAATTCGTTGATCTTGCATCAAGATTCGTGCAAACAGTTTTTTTTAGTTTTTTTTTGCATACTATATGAAGTCTCAGTCGACTGACACCTAGACACTCCCTTTGAAAAAAGGTGATGTTGTGAACCCCGTCCAGTCATGTATATCTGTTTGTATAAAATTCGTATTGTTAAAAGAGAGGAACAAAAGCATTGTGGGGTCTTCCCAGCCACACCAATCTCAAAGCAACGTTTGCGGTCGATTGCTAACTGGTACATACTTGAACCAGTAAATTTACTTATCCGCTCCTCAATGTCCCTGTCATCCTTCTCCTCCCGCTCCACGGGGATAAGTGGAGCACCTCCAGCTCGCCTGCTTCTCGTACGGTTGGACATCGTATTCTTCTTTTCAGTCAAATATCACTTTGGGGGCATGAGCAAGGCCATCGGTTTATAAGTAATTAGCTATTTTCCTAAACATTCAACCTATCCACCTTAGCGATCCCGACACGTTAGTGTCTCTCAACAGCCTTACATCTAAAAAAAAGATAATAGTTTGTTCCATTTCTCCTTTCAGCATACCCCATTCCGATTCCCGCGTTTTTTTAGTCTTCATCGCTAGCGAATTTGCGGCATGCAGCCCATTACTCCGGCTAACATGTGGCCCACCAGAAATGAACTGCGCAGAGAATAGATGGGGGCGATAATTAATTAATCAAGGTAAGAGTATTGTACTTTTTCTTTAAATTTGTTGGTTCCTACGGTATATATTGTTTCTTGCTTAATGATTTCCTTATCTACACTAACACAATGCCACAAGTACATTGTACACTGATGCCACATAAGTGAATGCACAAATTAATTATTGTTTTTTCCAACAGTTTCAGCTGACAACTATAAGTATGATATTCAATTGCTGAGTCACTTGGTTTTCATCGGGATCAAGAATGAATTCTACATGAAGGACTCGTAAGAAAATATTGTGCCTTATTTATACAACGGCCTCTGCGAACCATCACCTTTTCTTTTCGTGCCTTATATAATGTAATCTCACATTAAGGGTGTTCTATTGTACCAAACATATAAACTGTTGTTGATTTTCTACTACACTAATAGCAAGCGATAAGACAAACCACTCACGCTCTCTGCAAACATGCAAATACAAGAGTGCTTACTTTGGATGTCAGTTTCATCCTTGCCGTCAGCGTCGTCCTGATCGATGACTGCTCTACCAGTAGAGATGATGGCCTCCGACGTGGCGCCCTGGTCGGTGGCCGTTCATCTGGCACCTGCAAAGACGATTTTTTGAAACTAGCACCTTTATTTAGAACAAATTCGAAAACTAGTAGGCCTATTGCAAAATTTTCAAAAGTAGAACCTCATCGGTCAACCGTTAACCGAAGAGCACTCTTTGGTCAACCGTTGGCCGAAGACTATCTCTTCGGTCAATGGATGACCGAAAACCTCTGGTGCTGGACCGAAGAGGGCTCTTTGGTCAACCGTCGGCCGAAGAATACTCTTTGATCATTGGTTGGCCGAAGAGTACTCTTTGGTTAACCGTTGACCAAAGAATGCATGCACTGACATATACTCTGAAAACCCAATGCTCATTCTTTTAACATACAAAAATATTCCTAAATTTCAAATTGTTCGTGACTTTAAAATAGTTTGCATTTTCCTAAAAAATAATAGATTTAAAAATATCTTACTTTTTTAAAGAAGTTTTTGAATTTGTATATTATTTGTGAATCTGCAAAAAAATGAGAATTTAAAATAAGTTCACAGATTTGAAGAAGGTTAATGAATTTAAAAAAAAATCATGAACTAGAAATATGTTCATGAGTGTGAAAACTCCACGAATTTTAAAAATGTTTATATATTCTTAAAAGTTTACAAAATTGAGAAAAGTTTATAGTGTCACAAGACATCTTACTAAACTCTTTAAGGCACGACAAACCAGCTATGCCACATGATGCATGTTGATTGACCGTGTAACTTCACTACTTAGAAGATCAAAGTGAGTTTTTTTTATTTTTCCTTTTGAAAAATAGTTTATCTAGGCCTTTTATTTTGTAAGATGAATATGATGTCCACGTGATGCAAGAAAGTTAATTTTTTAGTTTGAGATGAAGGGGATTTTTTTATTTAAGATGAAGAAATACGCACACAACTTTCTTTTAACGGCCCGCATGGGCCGCAACCACTAGTAGTCACGGAGGTAGTACTATATATATGATATTATTCTATGAGAGCAATACCCATATGAGTTATATATATTGCAGTTGCTGCGAAATGTATGCTCCCTCTGTCACGTCCAAGATGCGCGCCTATCCGTTTTGAGACACGAGGTCCTCGCAAAGGATAGAAGCGCATCTTGCCGTTAGCAAGATAAGCATCATCACATCATACATGTACTGAAGGGAAGAGTATACGAGTTGGCTTACACTCGCCACAAGTTAAATTACAATATCACTCAGTTCATACATCAAGGAGAACACGGGTCCGGCTACGGACGAAATCAAACGATAAAAACAACAATGCGGTGATACTATCAAGCTGCCCAAGACCACGACCAGACCCTCTACTCGTCGGGGTACGTCACATACATGCGCCCTCTCTCTTCATCATACTCCCATTGCAGCTGCGTAAGATCATCATGAACACAATCATCTGAACCTGTACCTCAATGGTTGTAGTAAACGGTGAGCCACAGAGGACTCAGCAATCAAGTAACCCGGGTGCCAACACTATGTAAGCTTTAGGATGGAATGGGTGATGTTTAAGTTTGTGTTGGAAATATGCCCTAGAGGCAATAATAAATTAGTTATTATTATATTTCCTTTTTCATGATAATCGTTTATTATCCATGCTATAATTGTATTGATTGGAGACTTAAATGCATGTGTGGATACATAGACAAAACCATGTCCCTGGTATGCCTCTAATAGACTAGCTCGTTGATCAAAGGATGGTTAAGGTTTCCTAGCCATGGACATGAGATGCCATTTGATAACGGGATCACATCATTGGGAGAATGATGTGATGGACAAGACCCAAACTACAAACGTAGCATATGATCGTGTCAGTTTATTGCTACTGTTTTCTGCATGTCAATGTATATGTTCCTATGACCATGAGATCATGCAACTCACGGATATCGGAGGAGTGCCTTGTGTGTATCAAACGTCGCAACGTAACTAGGTGACTATAAAGGTGCTCTACAGGTATCTCCGATGGTGTCTGTTGAGTTGGCATGGATCGAGACTGGGATTTGTTACTCCGTGTGACGGAGAGGTATCTCGGGGCCCACTCGGTAATACAACATCACAATGAGCCTTGCAAGCAATGTGACTAATTGTTAGTTGCGGGATCTTGTATTACGGAACGAGTAAAGATACTTGCCGGTAATGAGGTTGAACTAGGTATGGAGATACCGACGATCGAATCTCGGGAAAGTAACATACCGAAGAATAAATGGAACATCGTACGGGATTAACTGAATCCTTGACATAGAGGTCCGACCGATAAAGATCTTTGTAGAATATGTAGGAACCAATGTGGACATCCAGGTCCCGCCATTGGTTATTGACCGTAGAGGTGTCTCGGTCATGTCTACATAGTTCTCGAACCCGCAGGGTCTGCACACTTAAGGTTTGGTGACGTTTCGGTAGTATAGAGTTATGTATGGCGGTGACCGAAGTTTGTTCGGAGTCCCGGATGAGATCCCGGACGTCACGAGGAGCTCCGGCATGGTCCGGAGGTAAAGATTCATATATAGGAAGTCCCAGTTTGGTCGCCGGAAAAGTTCCGGGCTCATCAGTAGTGTACCGGGAGTGCCGGTAGTGTACCGGGAAACCACCGGGAGGGGTATTTCGACCCAAGAGGCTTTATGGTCTATAGGAGGATGAATACCAGCCCTTAGTGGGCTGGTGAAAGTCCTACACAAAGCCCATGAGGCTGGGAAGAAAATACCAAAAGGGAAAAGGTGGAAAAAGGCAAAAAAGGGCCAAATAAGGAAGGACTCCTAATCCTACTAGGAGTGGAGGCGGAGGACTCCTCCCTCCTTGGTTTGGCCGACCCAAGGGCTGCCTTTTTGGCAGCCAAGCCTCCTCCTCCTCTCCTCCTATATATACTAGAGGATTTTAGGGTTTTGGCACAAGATTTTCAGCCACGTGCCACCCGTTCCTCTAGTGCATAGCTTCTCCTCTAGATCGGATTTCTACAGTGCTTAGGTGAAGCCCTGCTAGAATAGCTCCACCACCATCTCCGGAGTGCCGTCACGCTGCCGGAGAACTCTTCCTCCCCTTCACTTCCTCTTGCTGGATCAAGACGGTGAAGATCGTCATCAAGCTGCACGTGTGCTGAACGCGGAGGTGCCGTCCGTTCGGTACTAGATCGGAAGGATCATGATCAAGGCCACGAGACGATTCGTGATGAGTTCGCAGGACGGACCGTGATGAGTTCGCGAGACAGATCGTGATTGGATCGCGGGACGGATCGTGATGAGATCGCGGGACGCTCGGCGATTTGGATCGCGAAGATGTTTGACTACACCAACCGCGTTTCTTAACGCTTCCCGCTTAGCGATCTACAAGGGTACGTAGATCCACTCTCCCTCTCGTAGATGCTCATCACCATGGATAGGTTTGCGTGTGCGTAGGAATTTTTTTGTTTCCCATGCGATGTTCCCCAACAGTGGCATCATGAGCTAGGTTGATGGTTCGATGAGATCTCGAGTAGAACACAAAAGGTTTGTGGGCGTTGATGCTTAGATTGCTTCCTCCCTTGGTCGTGTTTTGGTTCAACGGTATTGTGGGATGAAGCGGCCCGGACCAACCTTACTCGTACGCTTACGAGAGACCGGTTCCCTCAACTGCACTTGCTGCAAAAGATGGCTAGCGGGTGTCAGTTTCTCCTACTTTAGTTGGATCGAATTCGACAAAGGCGGTCCTTGAGAAGGTTGAAAAGCAACTAGTGTATCACCGTTGTGGTTTGTGCGTAGGTGAGAATTGTTCTTGCTAGATACCCGTAGCAGCCACGTAAAACATGCAACAACAATTAGAGGACGTCTAACTTGTTTTTGCAGGGTATGTTGTGATATGATATGGCAAATTACATGATGACATATATGTGATGTATGAGATGTTCATGTGATGTATAGATTATCACGACTTTCATGTCGTTGAATACGGCAACCGGCAGGAGCCATAGGGTTGTCTTTAATTATTGTATGACCTACGTGTCAATCATTAAGCGCTATGTAACGCTTTACTTTATCGCTAAACAGTAGCAATAGTAGTAGAAGCATGCAGGGCGTGACAACCCCGATGGCAACACGTTGATGGAGATCAAGATGATGGAGATCATGGTGTCGTGCTGGTGACGATGGAGATCATGCCGGTGTTTTGAAGATGGAGATCTTAAACACAAGTTCATGGCCATATCATGTCACTTATGATTTGCATGTGATGTTAATCCTTTTTATGCACCTTGTTTTGCTTAGGACGACGGTAGCATTATAAGGTGATCCCTCACTTAATTTCAAGATAAATTTTGTTCTCCCCGAGTGTGCACCGTTGCGAAAGTTCGTCGTGTTGAGACACCACGTGATGATCGGGTGTGATAGACTCTACGTTCACATACAACGGGTGCAAGCCAGTGTTGCACATGCAGAACACTCGGGTTAAACTTGACGAGCCTAGCATGTACAGACATGGCCTCGGAACACAAGAGACCGAAAGGTCAAACATGAGTCATATAGTAGATATGATCAACATAATGATGTTCACCATTGCAGGCACCTCAACTCACGTGATGATCGGACTTGAGTTGGTGAATTTGGATCATGTATCACTCGAATGACCGGAGGCATGTCAATTTGAGTGGGAGTTCTTAAGTAATATGATTAACTGAACTTATTATCATGAACATAGTCAGTAGTGACTTTGCAAATTATGTTGTAGATTACTAGCTCGTGCTGTAGCTCCCTTAATTTTTATATGTTCCTAGAGAAATAGAGTTGAAAGATGTTGGTAGCAATATTGCGGACTGGGTCCATGATGTGAGGATTGTCCTCATTCCTGCACAGAAGGCTTATGTCCTTAATGCACCGCTCGGTGCGCCACCCCCTCTAGCGTCTTCTGTAGATGTTGTGAACATCTGACAGGCACGTTCTGATGACTACTTGATAGTTTAGTGCGTCATGCATTACGGCTTAGAATTGAGGCTCCAAAATGTTTTGAACGTCACGGAACATATGAGATGTTTCTAAGAGCTGAAATTAGGATCTCAGGCTCATGCCCGTGTTGCGAGATATGAGATCTCCAACAAGATTCTTTGCCTGCAAGATGAAAGAGAATAGCTCAATCGTTGAGCATGTGCCCAGATTGTCTGGGTGCTACAATCGCTTGAATCAAGTGGGAGTTGATCTTCCAGATAAGATAGTGATTGACATAATTCTCCAAGTCACTGTCACTAAGCTACTAGAACTTGGTGATGAACTATAAATTGCCAGGGATAGAAATAATAATTCCTGAGCTGTTCGCGACGTTTGACACCACGAAGGTAGAAATCAATAAGGAGCGTCAAGTGTTGATGGTTAATCAAACCACTAGTTTCGAGAAGGGCAAGAGCAAGGAGGGAAACTTCATGAATAGCAAGTCAGTTGCTGCTCCAGTGAAGCAACCCAAAGTTGAACTCAAACCCGAGACTAAGTGCTTCTGTTATGAGGTGAGCAGTCGCTGAAGCGGAACAACCCTAGATACTTGGTAGATAAGAAGGCTGGAAATATCGACAGAAGTATATTTGATATACGAGTTATTGATGTGTACCTTGCTAGTACTCCTAGTAGCACCTGGGTATTGGATACCGGTTCGGTTGCTAAATGTTAGTAACTCGAAATAAAAGCTACGGAATAAACGGAGAACTAGCTAAGGGTGAGGTGGCGATATGTGTTGGAAATGTTTCCAAGGTTGATGTGATCAACATCGCACGCTCTCTCTACCTTCAGGATTAGTGACGAACCTAAATAAATGTTATTTGGTGTTTTACGTTAAGCATGGACATGATTAGATCATGTTTGTTGCAATACGGTTATTCATTTAAGTTAGAGAATAATGGTTATTCTGTTTACATGAATAATACCTTCAATGGTCATGCACCCAGTGAGAATGGTTTGTTGAAATATTGATCGTAGTAATACACATGTTCATAACATTGATGTCAAAAGATACAAAGTTAATAATGATAGTACCACATACTTGTGGCACTGCCGCTAAATGTCATATTGGTATAAAGCGCATGAAGAAAACTCCATGCTGATGGATCTTTGGACTCATTAGATTTCGAATTGGTTGAGGCATGCGAACCATGCCTCTTGGGCAAGATGACTGAAAAACCCCGTTGGATGGAGCGGGCAAGTGATTCATTGGAAATGATACATGTTGATGTATGCAATCCAGTGAGTCTTTTAGCGTGCAGTGGATATCTTTATTTTCTTACCTTCACTGATGATTTGAGTAGATATAGTGTATATTTACTTAATAAAACACAAGTCTGAATCGTTTGAAAGGTTCAAGCAATTTCAGAGTGAAGTTTAAGATCATTGTGACAAGAAGATAAAAATGACTGCAATATGATCGTAGAGGTGAATATCTGAGTTACGAGTTTGGCATACAACTTAAGAAAATGTGAAATTTGTTTTACAACTAAACGCCACCTGGAACACCATAGTGTGATGGTGTGTCCGAACATTATAGTTATGCTCTATTGGATATGGTGCGTGCTATGATGTCTCTTATCGTTTTACTACTATAATTTTGGGGTTATGCATTAGAGACAACTACATTCACTTTAAATAGGGCACCATCTAAATCCATTGAGATGACACCATGTGAATTATGGTTTGATAGAAACCTAAGCTATCATTTCTTAATGTTTGGGGCGACGACACTTGTGTGGAAAATGTTTTCACCTAGTGAGGTCGAACCCAAGGCGGACAAATGCATCTTCATAGAATACCCTAAGATTAGTTGGGTGAACCTTCTATCTCAGATCCAAGTGAAAAGTGTTTGTTGCTTAAACGGATCCTTTCTCGAGGAAATGTTTCTCTCAAAAGAATTGAGTGGGAGGAAGATAGAACTTGATGAGGTTGTTAAACCTTTGTTCAACCAGAGAGTAGCGCAGCGCAGGAAGATGTTTCTATGAAGCCTACATTAGTTGAAGAGGAAGTTAATGATGATGATCATGAAGCTTCAGGATCAAGTTACTATCGAACTTCGTAGGTCGACAAGGATGTCTACTGCTCCTGAGCGGTACGGCAACCCTGTCTTGGAGATCATGTTGTTGGACAAGGATGAACCTACGAGCTATGGAGAAGCGATGATGGGCCCAGATTCCGACAAATGGTTGGAGGCCATGAAATTCGAGATAGGATCCATGTATGAAAACCAAGTATAGACTTTGGTAGATTTGCTCGTTGGACGGCAGGTCGTTGAGTACAAATGGATCTTTAAAATGAAGATAGACGCTGATGGTAATTGTCACCATTTGTAAAGCTCGACTTGTTGCAAAGATGTTTGTGACAAGTTCAAGGAGTTGACCGCGATGAGACTTTCTCACTCGTAGCGATGCTAAAGTCTGTTGGAATTATGTTAGCAGTTGCTGCATTTTCAATTATCAAATCTGGCAAATGGATGTCAAAACATTGTTTCCTTAACAATTTACTTGAGGAAAGGTTGTATGTGATACAACCGGATGGTTTTGTCAGTCCTAAGGATGCTAAAAAGGTGTGGAAGCTTTAGTGATCCTTCTATGGACTGAAGCAAGCATCTCCACCACCATCTTCGGAGCGCCGTCACGCTGCGGGAGAACTCTTCCTCCCCTCCACTTCCTCTTGCTGGATCAAGACGGTGGAGATCGTCATCAAGCTGCACGTGTGCTGAATGCGGAGGTGCCGTCTGTTTGGTACTAGATCGGAAGGATCGTGATCAAGGCCATGAGACGATTCGTGATGAGTTCGCGGGACGGACCGTGATGAGTTCGCGAGACGGATCGTGATTGGATCGCGGGACGGATCATGATGAGATCGCGGGACGCTCGGCGATTTGGATCACGAAGATGTTCGACTACACCAACCGCGTTTCTTAACGCTTCCTGCTTAGCGATCTACAAGGGTACGTAGATCCACTCTCCCTCTTGTAGATGCTCATCACCATGGATAGGTTTGCGTGTGCGTAGGAAATTTTTTGTTTCCCATGCGATGTTCCCCAACAGTTTGTAGCAGCTCTAAGCATGTATGGTGGCTAACTTACGAAGCAGGAATGTAAAGTGAGTGGTCTACGATAATCGGTCGATTTCTAACATGATCTCTAAGAGATCCTGAACACCTGCTTACGTCAGTCATAACCCCACCGTGTTCTCTCTCGGATGATGTTCACGAGCAGAGACAACCACGGTTACTCACACAGTTGGTGTATTTTAGTTTTAATTTACTTCAATTTTGCTAGAACTAGGTGTTAAACAAATATCCAAGTTGCCACATAACCGCGGGCACGGCTTTCCGAAAGATTTAACCCTGCAGGGGTGCTCCAACTAGTCCATCACAAATAACCACACTCCACGGGAATTCCTCGATCACGGGTCTCATGATCTTCATCGGTAATTCCAAAGGATTTCCAACACCTCGAGTAAACCCGAAGAAAGTCAGAGTCCACATGCAAGACATTCGATAAAGGTAAAACCAGTCCAGCAAGACCTCCCGGTGAGCCAGATCCGCAGCTAGAGCCGTGCGCTCTCTATCCACGAGCATCATCCG
Source organism: Hordeum marinum (assembly GCA_022496015.1). Classification (NCBI taxonomy): domain Eukaryota; kingdom Viridiplantae; phylum Streptophyta; class Magnoliopsida; order Poales; family Poaceae; genus Hordeum; species Hordeum marinum. Next base: position 327,031,656 of record CM039676.1, read on the forward strand.
TCTATGCGAAGTGGACGGTAGCCAAACGTCTCGAGTTGCCCCGAGGTGGCACCGCCGAATGCTAGGTAGGTGGACCAACGCTCATGCGGAGCACTGGCCCGAGGGTTGATTAAATTATCCACAGGGTTGCAAAGCCCTATGCAGGTTCATTAAGTTATTAGCAAATGTAGTACCAATGTTGGGTCTTGCCAGACAAGTTTTAATCTCCACCGAATAAACAAGGGGGTCCCCATAACAACCCCAAGCGTGTTAGGAGCGCAAAATATGGAAAACATAACACCGGTAACAAGAATCTAATGGCGGTACGAGCGGAACAAATCACTTAGCAAAAGGCCAAGCCTTCCACCAATACCAGATATATATGTGCATTAATTTAAATAACAGAATTTATGGTGATATCCAATCCATGTTATCACATGGAACAACCTGCACCTGCAACTAAGAATGCTATAAGAGGGGCTGAGCAGCGGTAACTTAGCCAAACAACGATTTGCTGGGATGTGGAGGTTAGAGGCTGTCATGGTAACATGGGGGATGATATCATGTGGTAGGTAGCACAAATTTAACGATAAGAACGAGAATCTAGCAAGCAAAGATAGTATCGGGATCCGGGTACGATCATCTTGCCTGTTGGTTCTTCAGCGGAACAAGTAGCGGGATCCTCGTAGTGGTACTCTCCAGGTTCCTCGAACTCAGATTCGACACTCGCGTCTACCCAAGAGAAACAGCAAATAAATAACCAAGAAAGGTTCAATGCACAACCAAGATGATGCATGATCATTTTTAATGAGGAATTTAACATGGCAACCCAATTCTGGTCAAGTTTCACATGCAAAGGTGGTAGATTAATGAATCTGGAAAGAACCTCATGTTAAGTTATTTATACATTCATGAACATGGCAATTATGTATGCATCATGAAAAATCGATGGAAATGCATATAAAGACCGCGAGAAACAGAGCTACGGTTCTCGAGATACGCTCATGACAAGGTACGAAGGAAAAACACAAGACCACCAAATATCTGGGCTAATTCTTGGCATCCCAAGGTAGCCACTGGATAGTTGATGAAAAACCAATCACAATAGACTCAAGAATCACTCAATTCCATGAATTATAGCTCCCACAATAACCAAAACAAAATAGCACTCAATCTGCCACAAAACAGCAACATAGCATTTTGAAAAACTCACAACTATTTCTACAGGAACTCTACAGCCACAAGCAAGACATGAACAGGTTATACTCAACACCCACATCAATTACTCCAGCTATACAATCAACAAAAGAGCAACACATCACTATGCATGGAGCTGGCAAGTAGGCATGATGAAACAGATTTTTAGGGACTTAGTGAAAATTCCAGTTTTCTGGAATCTGGGTTAACAAAGTAGCAAGTTAACAGCACTGGTTAAATATGCTAGGAAGCTCCAAATGACATGAAAATTAACAGTATGGTATATGACAATATCTACTACAAATACCTAACACTGATCATGTTCAAAAACCCAACACAACACTATCTACACCCTGATCTTCAAGGCAAAACAATAACAGCAGATTCTCCAGACTTAGCCATTTTCAGACTAGCTGGGCAGAAACAGAAAATAGCTAGATAAACAGCATGGTTCCCACTGATCTGGAGACTTAGCACAAATAAAAAAAATACATGGATGTTTACAGCAACTTTGACTAGCAATCACATGTTGACAACAACTCCAAAGCATGCATAGATTAATTCATATGAAAAAAACAAAAGGGCATCACAGCATAAAAATGCACTTTTGTCAAGTTGCCCCAAAATAAAATCTGACTTCACAGATGCATAGAGGGGTTAAAAACACCCCAAAATCATTACTCATACCTATATGCTTGCATGAAACATGAGGGAGTAAAGGGGGGTCGAAATTTGACCCTTACTCCCATGTATGACTTATGGCACTTAAGTGACTTGATGAAAAGCTAAAGAAAAGATATGGGACCTATGCATACAAGTTGGAAATGCACAAATAACACTCTAGGAACATGTTAGCATGGCATGACAATAATAAACAAGGGTGAAACTAGCTAGAGTGGAAGACATGCTCATGTGATCAAATAGGTAACTACACATGGAACCATTATGCTCATGAAAGAGAGGTAAGTAGATCACACACCCACCACTCACATGTGAGTGTGTTCCAGGCACATACACACATATGCTCTCACAACCACACATGCCCACATAAACACATACATCCTACATACACTCACAACATACATACATACACACAAGCATGGGTGCATTTGCACATAGTGCATGCACACACACACACTTGCCTTGCTCTCACCACAAGAGCATGTGCCACAAGCACACACACACTCTCTACACACCAACACACTCTAGATGTGGGTATATGCACATGAGTGCTCATACACACACACTCACACTCTCTCATGCATCACACAATACACACAAGTATGGGTGTGTATGCACATGGTGCATACACACACACACACCTCTACACTACTCATACACACCACACTAGTGTGTGTATGCACATGAGTGCATATACACACACATACAACACACAAGTGTAAATACCCACACATACATATGTATATATATGCAATAGGTGAATACACACACATACACATATACATACATACATAGATAGATACATACCTACACTACAAACACAAGTGTGTGTGTGTATAAAACTTACACACACACACACTCACACAAAACACACACTACACACAAGCAACAACAACACACACACACAGCCACACCTGGATCTGGGCACAACCGCACCAGATCCAGCCAACACACCCACACGGGATCCGGGCTCTCACACCGGATCCGCACACCACACACGCACACGGGCCAATCGCAAAAAAAAGAAAACACGGGCGCTGGGGATCGAACCCCCGACCTTGCGGTCGCCGCCCGAGCCGGTCAGCACTGCACTACGCGTTCAGCTCATACTAGTATACGGGATATAGCGCTCTTATACACGCTCACATACTAACTGAACCTGACGAACTGCCGCAGCTGACTGACGAAGCAGAACAGAGCACGGCGTGCGCGCATGGGGCATGGGCAGGGCGAGCACTACACACACCAAAACGCGATGCTTTGCACGGGGATGGAACGGCTGGTCAACGGGCTACTCCTCGGGCACCAAGCGCACGCACTAGAGCCGCAGGGCACACGCGCCCGTCGCCATGGCGGAGCAGGGAGCTTCGACAACTTCGATCTATGCGCACACGACACAAAAGGCAAGCAGGGGCTAGGGACGCATCGGTTTCTCACCTAGGGGCCACTGGGAACGTCGGAATCGAAGGGAAGGAAGAAGACTCAGCAGAGGAGGAAGGAGTCGATCTCGGGGCGGAGCTTCAGCACCGGAGGAAGAAGGCGAAGAAGGCGTCGATGCGAGGGACGTCCGCGTCCCTAGCGTCGAGAACGGGACGCGGGCATCACCAGCTCGGCCTTGGACATGACGACGAGGATCCTACGACGACGGAGGAAGGCACCAGCGACGAACCCCTTTCCGACGCTCACACTCTGAACTACTGCACCTGCCTGAACCCTCTCTCGGCAGGAAGAAGAAGGGGGAAGAAGATGGGGAAGGAGCGGCGGCGCGAGGGAGAAAGGAGGAGGAAAGGGAAGAGGAACACCTAGGGATTCGCGTGGACAGCTTTATACCAGACCCCGCGCCCTAACGGCATCTCGACGTCCGCGCAACGTCGACTCTCTCTCTCTGCTCGCTGCTCTCTGCACTGACGGAACAGAGACGGGGGCAGGTCACAGTTAGCCTCGGCTGGGATCGTGGGCCGCTGGGAGGAGAGGCCCACTCACTCACTCTCTCTCTCACACCAGAAGCTTTCTTATTAAACAAAAACTGCCACAACAGAAATAATGTCTAGAGAAAATAAAGAGTTTTAAAGAAAAACAAAAATTGTTTTGAGAAGGAAATAGTGTGCTCAAATAAAATAAAATGCCAGGTTGAATTTTTAGAAAGGTTATTTTTTATGAATTACTTAAATCAGCACCTGTTTAAAACAGATCCAAAACCCAATTCTTTTCAGATATTAAAAGTATCACCCTCAATATTCCTAAGAACATTAGGGGCACCTTATGAGCATTTTTAAAGGGTTTTTAAAACCACTTGAAATCTGATGAAATAATTGATTAGGAGGAAGGGGTTTAGGAGGAAAATTGAAAGGGAGAAGAGAGGGGAAGGGAAGAGGGTTTTGCCCAAATAGATCCACCACACAAACAAGCATGTCATACCAAACACCACACTCACATACTCACTACCACACATCAAGCAAGCACCAAGACCAATCATGGCAATATGGAAGAAATGAGAATGATGCATGATGATGATGGATGATATGATGCAAGAATGCCAACAACACATGAATGACAAGGTTCACTCCAACATATCTCATGTCACAAGGTCATACAATGGGTTGCATGGCAAATATGGTAGGGACATCACTTGGGATGTCACACCCTCGTACCCACTCTTTGTCTGAAGTTTTTTCTTGCATGCTACAATACTAGACCGGCTCATTCACGCGCATTCGTTCGCTCGCTTTGGCTCTTGTAGAACCCTTGTTCCCTTCGCTAGATTTAATGGGCCGGTGACACATGTCTCCATGACCCAATGGGTTTTGGAAAGCTTCCGGTTTGATTTTTGTCGTTTCTTGTTTTTGGCCTAGCTTTTGTTCGTCCTGTCTTCTTTCTATTTTTTAATGTATGGATCTTTTCCAGTTTTTTTTTTGAAATTTGCACAAATTTGAGATCCTTTTCAAATTTGAAGAATATTTTCATACTTTGTTTTTCTTTTACATTTTGGGAAAGTTCTAAAATGCACAAACTTTTTCAATTTTTATAAACTTTTCTCAATTTTGTAAACTTTTAAGAATTTATAAACATTTTTAAAATCATGGAGTTTTCACACTCATGAACATATTTCTAGTTCATGATTTTTTTCAAATTCATTAACCTTCTTCAAATCTATGAACTTATTTTAAATTCTCATTTTTTGCAGATTCACAAATAATATATAAATTCAGAAACTTCTTTAAAAAGTAAGATATTTTAAATCTATTAATTTTTTAGGAAAATGTAAACTTTTTTAAAGTCACGAACAATTTAAAATTTAGGAACATTTTTGTATGTTAAAAGAATGAGCACTTGGTTTTGAGAGTATATGTCAGTGCATGTGCTCTTTTGTCAACGGTTGACCAAAAAGTACTCTTCGGCCAATCAAAGACCAAAGAGTACTCTTCGGCCAGTCAAAGGCCAAAGAGTCCTCTTCGGCCCAGCACAGCAGATTTTCGGCCAGGCATTGACCGAAGAGGTAGTCTTCGGCCAACGGTTGACCGAAAAGTTCTCTTCGGTCAACTATTGACCGACGGGGTGCTACTTTTGAAAATTATGCGTTAGGCCTGCTAGTTTTTGAATTTGTTCTAAAAAATGTGCTAGTTTCGAAAAAAAATCTGCAAAGACGAGGTGGGGGTCAGAGAGAGGGGGGGGGGGGGGGGAGGGACCGAGGGAGAGGACACACTGACTCGTCGCGTGCCACCTGCTGCCGAAGGGGGAGGGGTGGGAAGGCGCAGCTGAAGGGGAGAGCACAGGGAGGCACAGTCGTACGGGTGCTGACAGGTGGCAGATGGGGCCTCGAGGGAGAGGTGAAGGGTAGGGTAGGCGGCGACCGGAGCACCAGCCGGCGGCGACGAATTCTCGTCAACAACATGTTTTGAGATCATATTCCTAGTCCTACAAAGTCAATCTCTGACTCGAGCCAAGTCCCAAATTTTCTATGGTGTCTTCGCCAGATCCTATTAAAACAAATATAACGACGACGGGTCTTTGCTTGAACGCAGTGCAAGCTTTCATTCATTTCTTGGGACTTCACTTGTCGGTGGATGCTTATCCCCGACTCGAACGGGTCAAACAACACAAACCACACATGAAAGTAAAAGTATGGCCGGTGGCAAGTGGAATAAAAAGAGGAGGAAGGGGAGGTGAAAAAGCTTGGCCCGGGCTGATACATGGCAATCAGCGAAGTTTCTTTTTTTTAGAGGGGACGAAAGAAGAAGAAGAAGATAAGTTACAATACCTTCCATTTCGGGCTTTCGGTCTAATTATAGGCCCTCACATATGGAGCGACAACTTAGTAGTGACCGACACTCTAGGCCTCCACCGCTGCCACTAGCCCACTACCCACATGGCTCCAGGCGTAGCCCAAACATCTTTTGGTGCAAGAGAGTGGTAGCCCAAACATCTTTTGGACTGTGTGTTTGGTAGCATTCCTAACCTAGCATGGTTGTTCTTCTTTAATGCATGTTGAGTATAGACATGCTGAGTACATGCATTTTCTATTGTTTGGTAACGATGTATGTGTTAAGACATGCTAAGTTGAGACTCTGTTTGACAGTTTGCATCCGTTTAGACATGTCGTATGGTACTCAACCGGTACTTTCAAATAAATGAATAAAACATTTAAAAAAAGTGAACAATTTTTTGAAACATGGAAAAATTACATTTTTTTGAAAATTTATACTTTTTTGAAATTTTGAGTATTTTCAAAATTTAAATGAAATTTTAAAGATTGCTATTTAAAATAAATATAATTCAAATCTGAACATTTTTGAAAATCAAAATTGTATAAAAATCCAAACATTTTTCGAAATTTTTAACAAAATTTGAATTTTTCTATGTTTTTGAAATTTTGAACATATTTTGAAAATCTAGTTTTTTTTAAAATAACTTATTTTGAAAATCTGAACAAAGTCTGGAAATTTGAACAATTTTTTGGTATATTGAACATATTCTTGAAATTAAATTATATTTTAGAAATCCTGAACATTATTTGAAACACATTGTCGCTCGCTTCGCTCATGCCTGCTGACCAGCGAACGGCTGTTGGGGTGTTCTCTCTTCATGCATGCTAAAAGGGTATTTGGGTTGAGGTCGTGCATTCTGAGGAGAGCCCATACATGCTACCGAACACCCAAAAATGGATCGAAGACAGAATTTTTAAGCTTATATGCATCCTTCATGCACTCTACCAAACACACAATCGTGTGACCATTTGCCGGGAACGGTCGAGCATTTCCTATGGTCCGGCCGAGCCTGCCGGCACGCACGCGCCACCAGCGCGACACAAGCGGCCGAGAAGAGCCATGCACGCCTAGAGAACGGCCACGGCCACGGCAACGGCAACCCGCGCGCATGCCGATCGGCAAGCCAAACGCACGCACGCGACGACGGTGAGCTAGTTCGTTAAACAAAGCCTGCGCACCCACCCACCGACCCACGTAGCACGAGCGCACCGGCGCAAGCATGGCTCGCGCAGCGCTCCTCCTTGCCGCCGTGGCCGTGGCGCCGCTGGCCGGGGCCGAGAGGGCCGCCAACGCGCCGGCTGCAGATGGACCGGCGGCCGACTACATCGACGAGTCCGCGTACGCGCCGGCCATGGAGATCAACAGCCTGGCCGACACGCTCTCGCCAGAGCCTGCCCCCGGCGCTTGAATGGATGATGACGTATACAGTTCCAAGGATTTGTATTCCTTTTTGTTGAGTATATCGTGATTTATTAGAAAAGTACTCTGCATATGATGGAGTAGAATTTATTTCTAATTTGTCTTAAGTTGACATGTAGTACTTTTACTAGGATATAATCCGTGAGTTGCTACAAGCGGAAGGCGAAAAGTGTCTTAAGCATGTTACAACAAGCACTAAATGTTTTCTTCCCGCACATCACCTTTTCATTAATCACTGTGATTCTCATGGAGGCTTAAGATTTAAAGATCAAATCAGAAAATCAAATTGAAGCACCTGATGAAGAGAAGTGAATGATATGATGCAAGGGTGCCATATTTTAGTCTACGAAAATCATTTGATATCAATAGAGAGCCATGATGGGCTTCCCTTGTATAAAGTGCAACCCTACACACATCTCTATACAATATTTTTCTTCTCACCTCTCCTTTCCCTCTACCTAAATTTTGCGAGAAAAACAAATTCAAATTGATTAAGATCATGAATTGGACTAGCACCGTAATGGGATTGTTTGACCGTTTCCTTGATTTGAATACACACCTACACCATAAGTAGCCCACTTGCTATTTATGGACAGGGACCAAACCATATCTTTCAAGAGAGAATTCCTTATTTAACACATGCTTAAATTATTTTGCCTTATTTAGCACTGTAAAAGTTTTTCTTACGTAACACTGACACTAAATTTTGTTTCCTTTCTAACACTTTCATCAATTTTGACCACTAACTGTGTGAAATGATACCTGAGAAGACGATTTTACCCCTGATGAAGTTGTGACCAAAACTCTTCACATACAAATTAGTTCAAAAATTGAGCAGAACCTTCCCTATAATTTGATGCATATCAAGATCACACAATTCACATATACATATATTTCAACAAATGGTATTCAGATTTGCACATAAACATCCAGGCTTACATCCAAGTACACATATATCACGTACAACATATCCAGGTTCACATATACGGGTCCAACATCCAAGTCCACATCATATGAGCAACACAAAAAGATTGTCATCATATCCAGGTTGTGTTGGAAATATGCCCTAGAGGCAATAATAAAATGGTTATTATTGTATTTCCTTGTTCATGATAATTGTCTATTGTTCATGCTATAATTGTGTTAATCGGAAACCATAATACATGTGTGAATACATAGACCACAACATGTCCCTAGTGAGCCTCTAGTTGACTAGCTCGTTGATCAATAGATGGTCACGGTTTCATGGCCATGGACATTGGATGTCATTGATAACGGGATCACATCATTAGGAGAATGATGTGATGGACAAGACCCAATTCTAAGCATAGCACAAGATCGTGTAGTTCGTTTGCTAAAGCTTTTCAATGTCAAGTATCGTTTCCTTAGACCATGAGATTGTGCAACTCCCGGATACCGTAGGAATGCTTTGGGTGTGCCAAACGTCACAACGTAACTGGGTGGCTATAAAGGTGCACTACGGGTATCTCCGAAAGTATCTGTTGGGTTGGCATGAATCGAGACTGGGATTTGTCACTCCGTGTGACGGAGAGGTATCTCTGGGCCCACTCGGTAAGACATCATCATTATGAGCTCAATGTGACTAAGGAGTTAGTCACGGGATGATGTATTACGGAACGAGTAAAGAGACTTGCCGGTAACGAGATTGAACAAGGTATGGGGATACCGACGATCGAATCTCGGGCAAGTATCATACCGATAGACAAAGGGAATTGTATACGGGATTGATTGAATCCTTGACATCGTGGTTCATCCGATGAGATCATCGTGGAGTACGTGGGAGCCAACATGGGTATCCAGATCCCGCTGTTGGTTATTGACCGGAGAGGTGTCTCGGTCATGTCTACGTGTCTCCCGAACCCGTAGGGTCTACACACTTAAGGTTCGATGACGCTAGGGTTATAGGGAAAAGGTATACGTGATTACCGAAGGTTGTTCGGAGTCCCGGATGAGATCCCGGATGTCACGAGGAGCTCCGGAATGGTCCGGAGGTAAAGATTGATATATAGGAAGTCCAGTTTTGGTCACCGGAAAGTTTTCGGGCTCATCGGTAGTGTACCGGGAGTGCCGGGAGGGTGCCGGATGACCCCCGGGAGGGGTGTGACGACCAAAGGACCACATGGGCTGTTAGATAAAGTGTGCCAGCCCTTATTGGGCTGGGCAAGACTTTTGCTAAAGGCCCATGCGGCTGGAGATAAGGAGATAAGGCAAAAAGGATTTAAAAGGAGGAGATCCACCTCCCTTGTGGGAGGTGGACTCTCCCTTTAATTCGGCCGGCCATCTCCTCTTTGGAGTAGAGGCCAAGCCAGCCCTCCACGTCCCTCCTCCTATATATACTTGAGGTTTTGGATGTTTTGAGACAAGATTTGATCTCTCTCTCTCACGGCGAAGCCCTACCTCTCTTCTTCCTCCTCCGCAGCGCTTAGGCGAAGCCCTGTCGGAATACCTTGCTACTCCACCACCACCACGCCGTCGTGCTGCTGTTGGAGCCCTTCCCCAACCTCTCCTTCCTCCTTGCTGGATCAAGGTGTTGGAGACGTCACCGGGCTGCACGTGTGTTGAACGCGGAGGTGCCGTCCGTTCGGCACTTGATCGGATCTACCGCGATCTGAATCGCTGCGAGTACGACTCCATCAACCGCGTTCTTGTAACGCTTCCGCTTAGTGATCTTCAAAGGTATGAAGATGCAATCTCTCCCCTCTCGTTGCTGGTTTCTCCATAGATAGATCTTGGTGAACGTAGGAAAATTTTGATTTACTACTACGTCTCCCAACAGTGGCATCATGAGCTAGGTCTATGCGTAGAATCTATGCACGAGTAGAACACAAAGCAGTTGTGGGCGTCGAGTTTGTTAATTTGCTTGCCGCTACTAGTCTTATCTTGATTCGGCGGTATTGTGGGATGAAGCGGCCCGGACCAACTTTACACGTACGCTTACGTGAGACCGGTTCCACCGCCTGACATGCACTAGATGCATAAGGTGGCTAGCGGGTGTCTGTCTCTCCTACCTTAGTCGGATCGGATTCGATGAAAAGGGTCCTTATGAAGGGTAAATAGCAATTGGCAAATCACGTTGTGGTGTTGACGTAGGTAAGAAACGTTCTTGCTAGTAACCTATAGCAGCCACGTAAAAACTTGCAACTACAAATTAGAGGACGTCTAACTTGTTTTTGCAGCATGTGCCTTGTGATGTGATATGGCCAAAGGATGTGATGTGATGCATTGTGATGTATGAATTGATCATGTTCTTGTAATAGGATTCACGACTTGCATGTCGATGATTATGACAACCGGCAGGAGCCATAGGAGTTGTCTTATTTATTGTATGACCTGCGTGTCAATCATAAACGCCATGTAATTACTTTACTTTATTGCTAAGCGTTAGCCATAGTAGTAGAAGTAATAGTTGGCGAGACAACTTCATGAAGACACAATGATGGAGATCATGATGATGGAGATCATGGTGTCGTGCCGGTGACAGTGATGATCATGGTGCCCCGAAGATGGAGATCATAGGAGCAAAATGATATTGGCCATATCATGTCACTATATTGATTGCATGTGATGTTTATCATGTTTACATCTTATTTGCATAGAACGACGGTAGTAAATAAGATGATCTCTCAATAAAATTTCAAGAAAGGTGTTCACCCTAACTGTGCACCGTTGCTAAGGATCGTCGTTCCGAAGCACCACGTGATGATCGGGTGTGATAGGTTCTAACGTTCGCATACAACGGGTGTAAGCCAGATTTACACATGCGAAACACTTAGGTTGACTTGACGAGCCTAGCATGTACAGACATGGCCTCGGAACACGGAAGACCGAAAGGTCGAACATGAGTCGTATAGAAGATACGATCAACATAGAGATGTTCACCATGGATGACTAGTCCGTCTCACGTGATGATCGGACACGGGCTAGTTGACATGGATCATGTATCACTTGGAAGACTAGAGAGATGTCTATCTAAGTGGGAGTTCATTAATAATTTGATTAAATGAACTTAATTATCATGAACTTAGTCTAAAAATGTCCTTGCAAATTATGTCGTAGATAGCTCGCGCTGTAGCTCCCCAGTTTTATTGATACAATCCTAGAGAAAAGTAAGTTGAAAGTTGATGGTAGCAATAATGCGGACTGGGTCCGTGATCTGAGGATTGTCCTCATTGCTGCACAGAAAGCTTATGTTTTTGATGTACCGCTAACTGCATCACTCCCTCAAGCGTTGTCTGTAGATGTTGTGAACATATGACAGGCACTTTTTGATGACTACGTGATAGTTCAGTGCGTCATGCATTACGGCTTAGAATTGAGGCTTCAAAATGTTTTGAACGTCACAGAACATATGAGATGTTCTAGGAGCTGAGATTGTGATCTCAAGCTCGTGCCTATGTTGAGAGGTATGAGACCTCCAACAAGATTCTTTGCCTGCAAGATAAAGGAGAATAGCTTAATCGGTGAGCGTGTTCTCAGATTGTCTGGGTGCTACAATCACTTGAATCAAGTGGGAGTTAATCTTCCAGATGAGATAGTGATTAATGCAGTTCTCCAAGTCACTGCCACCAAGCTACTAGAGCTTCGTGATGAACTATAACATGCCAGGGATGGATAAGATGATCCCTGAGTTGTTCGTGATGTTTGACACCACGAAGGTAGAAATCAATAAGGAGCATCAAGTGTTGATGGTTAAGTGAAAACCACTAGTTTCAAAAGGGGCAAGGGCAAGAAGGGAAAAACTTCAGGAATGGCAAGCCAGTTGTTGCTCTAGTGAAGAAACCCAAGGTTGAGCCCGAACCCGAGACTAAGTGCTTCTGTTATGAGGAGAATGTTCGCTGAAGCGGAAAAACCCTAGATGATTGGTAGATAAGAAGGCTGGTAATGTCAATGGAAGTATATTTGATATACGTGTTAGTGATGTGTACCTTGCTGGTACTCCTAGTAGCACCTGGGTATTAGATACCGGTTCGGTTGCTAAGTGTTAGCAACTCGAAATAAAAGCTACGGAGTAAATGGAGACTAGCTAGGTGAAAGGTGACGATGTGTGTTGGAAGTATTTCCAAGATTGATGTGATCACCATCGCACGCTCTCTCTACCTTCAGGATTTGTGATAAACCTAAATAAATGTTATTTGGTGTTTGCGTTGAGCATAAACGTGATTAGATCATGATTAGTGCGATACGGTTATTCATATAAGTTAGAGAATAATGGTTATTCTGTTTACATGGATAATGCCTTCAATGGTCATGCACCCACTCGAAATGGTTTATCGAATCATGATCGTAGTAGTACACATATTCATAACATTGGTACCAAAAGATACAAAGTTAATAATGATAGTACCACATGCTTGTGGCACTGCCACGTAATGTCATATTGGTATAAATCGCATGAAGAAACTCCATGATGATGGATGTTTTTTGACTCACTCGATTTCGAATCGGTTGAGACATGCGAGCCATGCCTCTTGGGCAAGATGACTGAGACCCCGTCATCCAATATGATGGAGCGGGCAAGTGGCTTATTGGAATTAATACATGTTGATGTATGTGGTCCAATGAGTGTTGAAACACACAGTGGATATCGTTGTTTTTCTTTACCTTCACTGATGATTTGAGTAAATATGGGGATATTTACTTAATGAAACACGAATCTGAAATGTTTGAAAGGTTCAAGGAGTTTCAGAGTGAAGTTAAAGATCATCGTGACAAGAAGATAAATGTCTATGATATGATCATGGAGGTGAATATCTAAGTTACGAGTTTGGTATGCAATTTTAGACAATGTGGAAATTGTTTCACAGCTCACGCCTCCTGGAACACCATAGTGTGATGGTGTGTTCGAACGTCGTAGTCGTGCTCTATTGGATATAGTGAGTACTATGATGTCTCTTATCGTTTTACCACTATCGTTATGGGGTTATGCATTAAAGACAAATCCATTCACTTTAACAGGGCACCATCTAAGTCTGTTGAGATGACATCGTGAGAATTATGGTTTGACAGAAGCCTAAGCTGTCATTTCTTAATGTTTGGGGCTGCGACGCTTATGTGAAAATGGGTTTTTCACCTAGCGAGCTCGAACTCAAAGCAGACAAATGCATCTTCATAGAATACCCTAATGAGACATTGGGTATACCTTCTATCTCAGATCCAAGCGCAAAAGGTGTTTGTTGCTAAGAACGGGTCCTTTTTGAGAAAGAGTTTCTCTCGAAAGAATTGAGTGGGAGGAAGATAGAACTTGATAAGGTTGTTGAACCTTTGTTTCAACCAGAGAATAGCGCAACACAGAAAGATGTTTCTGTAGAGCCTACTTAGTTGAAAAGGAAGTTAATGATGATGATCATGAAGCTTCGGATCAAGTCACTATCGAACCTCGTAGGTCGACAAGGACGCGTACTGCTCCTGAGTAGTACGACAACCCTGTCTTGGAAATCATGTTGTTGGACAACGATGAACCTACGAACTATGGAGAAGCGATGGTGGGCCCGGATTCCAAAAAATGGCTAGGAGCCATGAAATCCGAGAAAGGATCCATGTATGAAAACCAAGTATGGACTTTGGTAGACTTGCCTGTTGAATGGCGGGTCATTGAGTACAAATGGACCTTTGAGATAAACATAGACGCTAATGGTGAAATGTCACCGTTTATAAAGCTCGACTTGTCGCAAAGAAGTTTCCGCCAAGTTCAAGGAGTTGACTGCAATGAGATTGTCTCATCTGTAGCGATGCTAAAAGTCTATTAAAATTTTGTTAGCAGTTGCTGCATTTTTCGATTATGAAATCTGGCAGATGGATGACAAAACAAGGTTTCCGTAATGGTTTCTGTGAGGAAGAGTTGTATGTGATACAACCAGAAGGTTTTGTCAATCCTAAGGATGCTAATAATATGCAAACTCCAGCGATCCTTCTATGGACTGGAGCAAGCATCTCGGAGTTGGAATATATGCTTTGATGAGGTGATCAAAGTGTTTAAGTTTATACAAAGTTTATGAGAAACTTGTATTTGCAAGAAAGTGAGTGGGAGCACTATGGAATTTCTTATAAGAATATGTAGTTGACATATTATTGATCGGAAATGATGTAGAATTTCTGGAAGAGCATGAAGGGTTGTTTGAAAAGTTTTGTTTTTCAAAGGAAGACCCAGATAAAGCTACTATTTTATTGAGCATCAAGATCTATAGGGATAGATCTATTCGCTTGATAAGTTTTTTCGACGAAGACATACCTTGACAAGTTTTTGAAGGAGTTCAAAATAGATGGGTCAAAGAAGGAGTTCTTGACTGTATTGTAAGGTGTGAAATTGAGTAAGACTCAATACCCGACCACGGCAGAAGATAAAGAAGAGATGAGTGTCATCTCCTATGCTTTAGCCATAGGCTCTATATAGTATGCCATGCTGTGTACCGCACCTGTGTGTGCCTTGCCATGAGTCTGTCAAGGGGTACAAGAGTAATCCAAGAGTGGATCACTAGACAGCGGTCAAAGTTAGACTTAGTAACTTGAGAACTAAGGAAATATTTCTCGATTATGGAGGTGATAAAGAGTTCATCGTAAAGTGTTACGATGATGCAAGCTTTAAAACCAATCCGGATGACTCTTAGTAGAAATCCAGCTATGTATAGTGGAGCAGCCATTTGGAATAGCTCCAAGTGGAGCATGGGAGTAGTATCTACAAATATGACATGGAAAGTTTGTAAGGTACACACGGATCTGAATGTCGCAGACCCGTTGACTAAAACCTCTTTCACCAGCAGGACATGAACAAACCCCAGAACTTATTGGGTGTTAATCACATGATGATATGATCACATGGTGATGTAAGTGTTAATCACATGGTGATGTGAACTAGATTATTGACTCTAGTGCAAGTGGGAGACTGTTGGAAATATGCCCTAGAGGCAATAATAAAATGGTTATTATTGTATTTCCTTGTTCATGATAATTGTCTATTGTTCATGCTATAATTGTGTTAACCGGAAACCATAATACATGTGTGAATACATAGACCACAACATGTCCCTAGTGAGCCTCTAGTTGACTAGCTCGTTGATCAATAGATGGTCACGGTTTCATGGCCATGGACATTGGATGTCATTGATAACGGGATCACATCATTAGGAGAATGATGTGATGGACAAGACCCAATTCTAAGCATAGCACAAGATCGTGTAGTTCGTTTGCTAAAGCTTTTCAATGTCAAGTATCGTTTCCTTAGACCATGAGATTGTGCAACTCCCGGATACCGTAGGAATGCTTTGGGTGTGCCAAACGTCACAACGTAAATGGGTGGCTATAAAGGTGCACTACGGGTATCTCCGAAAGTATCTGTTGGGTTGGCATGAATCGAGACTGGGATTTGTCACTCCGTGTGACGGAGAGGTATCTCTGGGCCCACTCGGTAAGACATCATCATTATGAGCTCAATGTGACTAAGGAGTTAGTCACGGGATGATGTATTACAGAACGAGTAAAGAGACTTGCCGGTAACGAGATTGAACAAGGTATGGGGATACCGACGATCGAATCTCGGGCAAGTATCATACCGATAGACAAAGGGAATTGTATACGGGATTGATTGAATCCTTGACATTGTGGTTCATCCGATGAGATCATCGTGGAGTACGTGGGAGCCAACATGGGTATCCAGATCCCGCTGTTGGTTATTGACCGGAGAGGTGTCTCGTTCATGTCTACGTGTCTCCCGAACCCGTAGGGTCTACACACTTAAGGTTCGATGACGCTAGGGTTATAGGGAAAAGGTATACGTGATTACCGAAGGTTGTTCGGAGTCCCGGATGAGATCCCGGACGTCACGAGGAGCTCCGGAATGGTCCGGAGGTAAAGATTGATATATAGGAAGTCCAGTTTTGGTCACCGGAAAGTTTTCGGGCTCATCGGTAGTGTACCGGGAGTGCCGGGAGGGTGCCGGATGACCCCCGGGAGGGGTGTGACGACCAAAGGACCACATGGGCTGTTAGATAAAGTGTGCCAGCCCTTATTGGGCTGGGCAAGACTTTTGCTAAAGGCCCATGCGGCTGGAGATAAGGAGATAAGGCAAAAAGGATTTAAAAGGAGGAGATCCACCTCCCTTGTGGGAGGTGGACTCTCCCTTTAATTCGGCCGGCCATCTCCTCTTTGGAGTAGAGGCCAAGCCAGCCCTCCACGTCCCTCCTCCTATATATACTTGAGGTTTTGGATGTTTTGAGACAAGATTTGATCTCTCTCTCTCACGGCGAAGCCCTACCTCTCTTCTTCCTCCTCCGCAGCGCTTAGGCGAAGCCCTGTCGGAATACCTTGCTACTCCACCACCACCACGCCGTCGTGCTGCTGTTGGAGCCCTTCCCCAACCTCTCCTTCCTCCTTGCTGGATCAAGGTGTTGGAGACGTCACCGGGCTGCACGTGTGTTGAACGCGGAGGTGCCGTCCGTTCGGCACTTGATCGGATCTACCGCGATCTGAATCGCTGCGAGTACGACTCCATCAACCGCGTTCTTGTAACGCTTCCGCTTAGCGATCTTCAAAGGTATGAAGATGCAATCTCTCCCCTCTCATTGCTGGTTTCTCCATAGATAGATCTTGGTGAACGTAGGAAAATTTTGATTTACTACTACGTCTCCCAACAGGTTGGTGTACATAGTACAAGTCCATACATTCATGATATGGACTCCACAAAAGTGACTTACGCTTCACATACATGAGTCCGAATCCACACAACATGCCATGAGCAGCAACAAAAGTGACTTTAACTGAAAGAAATGAAACTTTTTTCACAAGCTAAGCCTCCTTTTGCTTCTTGTGCTCCTTGCGGGGCTGGCTGGGTTAGTCTTTTTGCTTCTAGTGCCCATTGTAGGGCCGTCAAATGGCACCATAAGACAACTTCCATCCTTTTTAGCAAGCTTTGTCTTCTTACCCTTCCCTGATCTACACTTGTACATGTATGGCAGTAGTAATTTGAGAGCAAATAACAACATGAAAAATGCATAATATGTGATATTAAAATTCAGAATTAGCAAAGGTCACCTTTTACACCCTTTTCCAATTTTCTTATTTGTAGTCTCCAAAGTTTGGCTATGTTTTCCCTTCTTCTTGGTTGTAATTTCTAAGCTTTGGCTATGGATTAGATGAATACACACAAATCAAACTCAATTTTCATTTGTCACTAATAAAACTCAGTTTTCAGTTGCAACAAGCATAGGTGTAGTTGTTGGAAATATGCCCTAGAGGCAATAATAAATTAGTTATTATCATATTTCCTTGTTCATGATAATCATTTATTATCCATGCTAGAATTGTATTGATCGGAAACTCAGATACATGTGTGGATACATAGACAACACCATGTCCCTAGTATGCCTCTAATAGACTAGCTCGTTGATCAAAGATGATCAAGGTTTCCTCGCCATAGACATGAGATGTCATTTGATAACGGGATCACATCATTAGGAGAATAATGTGATGGACAAGACCCAAACTATAAACATAGCATATGATCGTGTCAGTTTATTGCTGTAGTTTTCTGCATGTCAAGTATGTGTCCCTATGACCATGAGATCAAGCAGCTCACTGACACCGGAGGAATACCTTGTGTGTATCAAACGTCACAACGTAAATGGGTGACTATAAAGGTGATCTACAGGTATCTCCGAGGGTGTCTGTTGGGTTGGCATGGATCAAGACTGGGATTTGTTACTCCGTGTGACGGAGAGGTATCTCAGGGCCCACTTGGTAACACAACATCACAACAAGACTTGCAATCAATGTGACTATAGTGTTAGCCACGGGATCATGTATTACATAACGAGTAAAGAGACTTGCCAGTAACGATATTGAACTAGGTATGGAGATATCGATGATCGAATCTCAGTTAAGTAACATACCAAAGAACAAAGGGAACACCATGCGGGATTAACTGAATCCTTGACATAGAGGTTCAACCGATAAAGATCTTCACAAAATATGTAGGAACCAATATGGGCATCCAGGTCCCGCTATTGGTTATTGACCGTGGAGGTGTCTCGATCATGTTTACATAGTTCTCGAATCCGCAGGGTCTGCACACTTAAGGTTCGGTGACGTTTCGGTAGTATAGAGTTATGTATGGTGGTGACCAAAGGTTGTTTGGAGTCCCGGATGAGATCTCGTACATCACGAGGAGCTCTAGAATGGTCCGTAGGTAAAGATTGATATATAGGAAGTCCTGTTTTGGTGCCCGGAAAAGTTTCGGGCTCATCAGTAGTGTACCGGGAGTGCCGGGAGGGTACCGAGGGACCATCGGGAGGGGTGTCTCGACCCAAGGGGTTACATGGGCTGTGGGAAGAGGTAAACCAGCCCCTGGTGGGCTGGCTGAAGTCTCACAAGAGGCCCATGCTGCTGGGTGGAGAAACCCAACGGTGGAAGGAGGATTCCTAGTGGAAGAGAAGGAGTCCTGATCCTACTAGGATCGGAGGAGGACTTCTCCTCTCTCCACTTCAGCCGAAACAAGGGCTGGCCCCTTGGGGGACAAGTCTCCTCCCTCCCTCCTCCTATATATACTAGAGGTATTGATGGTTTTTGAACATACAAATCAGCCACGTGATGCCCTCTCCTCTAGATCGTAGTTTCTCCTCTAGATCGTTTTAGTGGTGCTTAGGCGAAGCCATGCTGGAATAGTTCCACCACCACCGCCGTCGCGCTGTCGCGTTGCCAAATGACTCCTCTACCTCTCCGCTCCCTCTTGCTGGATCAAGAAGGCGGAGATCGTCATCGAGCTGCACGTGTGCTCAACGCGGAGGTGTCATCCGTTTGACGCTAGATCGGAAGGACCGTCATCAAGATCGCGAGGCGATTTGTGATTTGATCACGGGACGGATCGTGATGGGATCGCGAGACGATTCATGATTTGATCGCGGGACGGATTGTGATTGGATCGCGAGATGGATCGTGATGGAATCGCAGGACACTCGGCGATTTGGATCATGAGGAGTTTGACTACATTAACCGTGTTTCTTAGCGCTTCCCGCTTAGCGATCCACAAGGGTATGTAGATCCACTTGTCGGTGTCAAAACTAGCAAATCTCCGGTAGGGGGTCCCAAACTATGAGACCAAAATCGACGGTAACAGGAGATGAAGGAGACACATATTTTACTCAGGTTCGGGCCCTCCTATGGAGGTAATACCCTATGTCCTGCTTGATTGTATTGATGGTATGAGGGGTTATAAAGTTGATCTACCTCGAGATTGAATAGCTAACCCTAGATGAGTTGTCTTATATACCCTAAATCCCTCAGCTTATATAGATGCCGAGGATGCCTACACATGGTTGGTTACATGCCGAAGAGATAAACATGCCTAACTATGACTAATAACTTGGAGAGTACGTCACGGCTCCTTGAAGATTCCATCTGGCATCGGTGATCTTCTAATCACTCGATGTTCACTTTACGGCCCATATATTCCTGCCCACAAACAATAAGCCGGCCATCCGAGGACCCCCTAATCCAAGACTCCCTCAGTAGCCCCCAGACTAGCCTTCAACGCCGATATATATATATATATATATATATATATATATCCGGTCAATCTACTCGTGTCGTCATCTTCGGCTTGCGAGGCGAGTCCCTCTCTATTTGGCAACCGACCAGTCTTCGGTAAAATCCCAATTGTCACGGGAGCAGGTTCATTATAATAACTGTGCGTGTTCCTCTATTTTAGCCGTCATGGGGAGGTGAGTGGTTCGTGATTTTTACAATCCTACCCCTCTGTAACAGAGGAACCACCCATTTAACCACACAAAATCGTGGCTCAGACCACATTCTTCTCCTCTTCATCGAATGAAAATCCCAGCGGAAGCTCTACGCAAAACATGGCTAACGCCCCTAGCTCCTCCACACGCCCCTACGACACACGCCCAGGGGACTGGACTAGCTGTTCCGTCACCCTCCTGCGGCTCCACAACTTGGAGACCCAGGGATATCTTCCTTCGTCAGATCTGGCGGCGACCCGCGCAGGTATGCTTACTTACGGCGACGAGGTTTTCGACGAGTGCTTTCCCAATCCTAACAAGGGGGAGCGAGTATGCTTCGTTCCCTTCCTCCTCCGGGGCCTCGAGTTTCCAATCTGCCCGTTCCTAAGGGGGCTGCTGGAGTTCTACGGGATCCAACTCCACCACCTCACTCAAGAGTCAATTTTACACATCTTAGGCTTCGTCGCTTTCTGAGAGATGTTCTTAGGATGAGGGGCACAATTCGATTTGTGGAGGAAATACTTTTTCCTCGTCCCCCGAACTCAGGACAAGGTAATTTTGGAGGTCGGAGGAGCCGAAGTGTGCCGCATAGAGGGGACAGGGTATCCGGTGGGCACGCCAAAGAAATCAGAAGTGTGGACTTTGGAATGGTTTTACATCGAAGATGTCGCCTATTCGAGCCAACTCGGACATGTCTTCCTGAATACTCCGACATCCTCCCGAAGAAGAGGTACAACTGGCAATCCAGGAGCTCGTCCGAGGAGGAAAGCACCAAAGTGTAGCGCCTCGCCACACAGGTGCGGATACTCGACCACCATTGAGTAACCATGATCGATGTTGAAAGGACTTGGATGTCGCCTAGAGGGGGGGGGGGTGAATAGGCGCTTTAAAATAATTACGGTTTAGGCTTGAACAAATGCGGCATAAAATTATCGTTTAATTAGTCAAGCACAAAACCTAAAACAACTAGGCTCACCTATGTGCACCAACAACTTATGCTAAGAAAGATAGACAACTAAGTGATAGCAAGATATATAACAAGAAACAATATGGCTATCACAAAGTAAAGTGCATAAGTAAAGGGGCTCGGGTAAGAGATAACCAAGACACGCGGAGATGACGATGCATCCCGAAGTTCACACCCTTGTGGATGCTAATTTCCGTTCGGAGCGGTGTGGAGGCACAATGCTCCCCAAGAAGCCACTAGGGCCACCGCAATCTCCTCACGCCCTCGCGCAATGCAAGATGCCGTGATTCCACTAAGGGACCCTTGAGGGTGGTCACCGAACCCGTACAAACAAGGTTGGGGCAATCTCCACAACTGAATTGGAGGCTCCCAACGACACCAAGAAGCTTCACCACAATGGATTGTGGCTCCAAGATGACCTCAAATGCTCGGGGCAATCTCCACGACCTAATTGGAGACCCGAAGCTTTCCCGGAGCTTTGCACCATAATGATTGAGCTCCGAGGCACCACCAACCATCTAGGGTGCCAAAGCACCCAAGAGGAACAAGCTCTAGGGTGCTCAAACACCCAAGAGTAATAAGCTTCTCAACTTGTCACTTCCACGTATCACCGTGGAGAACTCAAACCTATGCACCAAATGCAATGGCAAGGGCACACGGAGTGCCTAAGTCCTTCTCTCCCACATACCACCAAAGCAACTAATGCTAGGGAGGAAAATGAGAGGAAGAACAAAGAAGAACACGAAGAACTCCAAGATCTAGATCCAAGGGGTTCCCCTCACTTAGAGGAGAAAGTGATTGGTGGAAATATGGATCTAGATCTCCTCTCTCTTTTCCCTCAAAAAGGAGCAAGAATAATTGGAGGGATTGAGAGATAGCAAGCTCAAAGAAGGTCAACAATGGGGGGCAAACACAAGCTCAAAGGATAAAGTCCATTGGGGAAGAAGACCCCCTTTTATAGGTGGGAAAAAATCCAACCGTTATGCTCACCACCCGCACAGAGCGGTACTACCGCTCCAAGGAGCGGTACTACCGCTAGGGAGGTAGTACCCCTTTGAAAAACAAAACCGAGGAGGCAAAAGGGCAGTAGAACCGCTGGAGCAGTACTACCGCTCGTCCTCACGGTACTACCTCTATGGATAGCGGTACTACCGCTATGGGTAGCGGTACTACTGCTTGCAAGCGGTACTAAAAAATTACATTCGTGCCTACCACGGTTATACTTAACACGAGATTTTGGTCCGGAGCGATAGTACCACTCTTGGAGCCGCGGTAGTACCACTCCGGAGCGGTAGTAAAACATTACATCCGCTCTAGCCGCGGTAGTACCACTGCAGCCTTTTAAGAGCATCAAAACTGCCACAACTTTTGCAAACGAACTCCGAATTCAATGAAACAAAGTTTGTTGGAAAGATAACGACATGGGCTAACACAATATCGATTTAAATATCAATAAGAAGAAAATGAGAAAATTCCCATAAGAAAATGGTGAGAACCCTTCCTTGAATAAGACTGGTAAAACTTCCAACACCGAAATGCAATAGACGAAGCATATGAAATCCGTTTTCGATGAACTAGAGCTTGTCACGAAGATAACCACAAGCTCAAGAACCCACATAGAGAAAATCCAACCAAGAACCAAGAAATATGATGATGCCAAATATGCAATGGTTTGAGCTCTCAACGAATGATACGATCAAGCTACTCACTTGAGAGCCCCCCTTGATAGTACGGCAATCGATCCTATAACCCGGTCTCTCAAATACCACCATGAGACCGGTAAAATAGAAAACCCTATCAAGGTCAAACCTTAGCCTTGCGCATAGTCCACTTGAGATAGATGATGACGATCTTGACTTCCTCAAGATGGACCACCTTTCTTTATTGCGTTGGCTTGATGAAGACTAGATGATTGCCCCCCATACTCCACTATGGGTGAGCCACTCTTCGGCACATCTTCACATGTCCATTGTCACCACAATGAACGGCAAGCTCAAGCATGATCTCTCCATGATGCTTCACTTGATCTTGCACATCGCAACCTGATGACGATCTCCACTTGATGTCATATTCCATGGGATGTATGGGATCTGCCTCTTGATGCAAGCCCATGGAAATATACCTAACCCCACAAAGAACTCTCACGTAGACCATGGGTTAGTACACAAAGCTCAATGGACAATGCTTACCACACCATGGGATCACTTGATCCCTCTCAGTACATCTTGTACACTTTGTGTGTTGATCAACTTGATTCACCTTTTTGACTTAGTATTGATCAACCTTGTATATTAGCTTCTCTCTTCATAAACATGATGTCTTGAAGGTAAACATGAATGCTTACACTATCTTCTTCTTCAAGACATGCTTGCAATAATCTCAACTCCCACATGACCAATCTTTGGATAAACCTTGAATACCACCTTGGTCACCATATTAACTCCTTGAAACCCAACAGATGGACTTCAAGAAGTGCTTATGGACAAATCCTTCAAATATAGCTCAAGGCAACCATTAGTACATAGGGGTGTCATCAATTACCCAAAACCACACATGGAGAAATGTGCTCTTACAGATGTCATGGCCGCCGCCATCTCCCGGGGTGTGCAGCCCCTCCAACAAAGGGTACACCCCTTTTGGCAATACAACGGGACAAGCAACACCACACATTCCCAAAAACGAGGGCCCGTTGATCTGACAACGTTAGCCGCCACGCTTGTCGATCTATACAAAGGAGAGCAAGAAGACTTTGTTTGGCGGGCAACCAAGGAAGGATATTCGGCCCACAATCCTATCTAAATGGTAAGCCTTTTTCTTTCAAACATGAACATAGTTCGACATTTTCATTCCGCATTCTATTTGAGTGAAAACTGGCATGAACAGGAATGGACGAGCTTCATCAAGACAGTCAACTGTTCGGCACCTCAGCCCAAGAACCATGCTCGTGACAACGATCCGGGCTTCAATGAGGACCTAGATCTTCTACTTGATTTTGAAGACGGAGTCTATTTCCAGGACAACATCGTTGAATCCCGGTGGCTATCATAGTTGATTACCCGGGGTCCTTCTCCCTCCCTGCCACAGGTAAGAAGAAAAACTCTTCTCGCAAGAGGCCAGTCACCAAGAGCGCCTCGGACGCGCTGGTCCCGACTGACGGGGTTATTACCCCTAGGTAGGCCAAAGCAATGGGGTCCTCCCCCCTTTTCGCTTTGAAGAAAAACCATGCAGCTGGCAGGCCGTGGCCGGCTGCAGGACATCCGGTGCAAGCCAATGCCGGCTGGTGCCCCGGTCGGCTGATCAAGGAGCCGGTTGGGTCCTTGGCTGGATGGACGTGGCCGGCTACCCATGGGCCGGCTCTTCCATTGACTTTGGGACGGACGTGCCCCATCCCGTCCCTCTGTCCGCCGGTACGACGTCACGACGTGACCGACACGACGGGCGCCCCTGTGGCTATAGTGCCCGCTTACGCACTACTGCGCATGGCTACAGTCCAACCGTCCCGGCCGCTGACCCCGGTGAGCACGACCGGGCAGGGTTACAGTGCCGGCACGCCTTCGCCACTTGATTACCTGCCCTGGCGTGGCTACAGTGCCGCTGGCCGTACCGGAGCCTTCGGCTGGCTGGCGCTAGACGACGCTCCCCCGGGCGGCCCGTGCCGTGGCAGGTGGGCGAGGGCCAATCGCAGAGCCAGCTTGCGAGCCCCAATGGGAGATGGTACCGCTTGGCTGGCTGGCCCCGCCCACGACGAGACGGCACGAATGGCGGGACCCTCTGGCCAGCCTGAGAGACTGCCAGCAGGGTCCCCCACCTTTGTACTTAGAACATATTATAAGAGCCGTGGGGTTGGCCTATAGAACCCCCCGAGCCCCCCATGAAACGGGGACGGACTAATGATCGCGGGCACACACCCACAGAACTCTCATACCCCCTCTCGTAGTGGAGGAAGACAAGCCGGCTGCTCCTTCTTCCTCCTCTAGACACAGCTCCAGGAGCATCCTTGTACACATACCCATCCATCCAACTAGACCAAGCAGGACTAGGGGTGTTACCTCCCACGGAGGGCCCTGAACCTGGGTATGACGTGCGTCACCACTGCTTGTGCCCAATCTCACACCCGGAGCCCGTCAGCGTCCTCTGGCCCAAAACACTTACGATAAGCCACCCCATGGCATCTGTCGTGAGAAAACGACGACACCGACTCCAAAACACCACCGGCAGCCGAAGCCGCATCCGAGTCGGAGGCCAACCGAGCACCTACGAAGGAACCAGTTGTGGGGGAGAATCCACCTATCCGCTCATCCCGAAGGTATATTGTTCGGTCATCCGCATATATTCGCGATCAAATAGAGTCTTACAACATTTTGTTTTATTTGAAATATTTAGGCAAAATGCCCAACCCTCTCCTACAGAGGGGGTTACCCGGGTGTTTGAAGATGCCCGTAGTCCCCGAGCTGCCGCCCATGCGACTTCTTCTACAGAAGCCCCCATCACCAATCCGGTGCCCGCCGAATCTGGAGATGGTGTATCCATCACCAAATCGGAGGTGGAGAAGCCATGCATCATCAGCAATGATGGGAAGCCATGCGGCATCCAATTTTCTCCGATCAAGAGTTCGGTGCCCTACGCTCGGCAGACGCGCAGCTTGGGGCCGCCCGAGCTGGGTTCGGCGAAGCTATGAAGTTGATAGCAACCAACATGTAGGTAAGTGATCGTTTTTTACAGAATCCAAACATTTTTGTAAACCCAGTAGCCCCCGAGCCTTAATTTGGCTTGAAATAACCGAATTAAGGATCTCCGTACTGTTTTACTCCTAATGCAGGCCTCAAAGCAACAGTCCGAGCAAGCCACAAAGGAGCTCGAGAAGAGCTGCACAGAAGTACATGCCGTGAAGTCCGAACTGGCACAAGTAAAGAGCTTCATGCGGGAGGCCCATGGTGAATGTACGTTTTACTGCTGATCTTAATGCAACATCGTGCCTGACACACGGATTCTGTATAACAGCCGAATCAATAGGGCACATGGAAAGGCAGTTGGAAGAAGCTCGAGTGTCTCAGATGTATGCCGAGTCCCAGCACCAAGCTAGTTGCCTTGTTGTGCAAAAGCAGTCCGAAGAAATTAAGAGTTTGAAGATTCAATTGGCCCAAGCTCAAGAAGAAAACCAGAAATTTCAAAGGGGCGTGTTCGGTAAGTACCGTTCTATCATCGGCAAATATATCTAATATAATTAATAATAGTAAGCACGCCGTTGCCTTATGTACATGCCTCTTGTCCGGGCATCCTGAAGAGGAGATCGAATCATACCAGGGGGACCCGTTGAAGGAGCTTACCTCTCTCCACGGGCACATGCGGAAGGCAATGAAAGGAATGGTGAAGGCTCTATGGCCTACCGAACAACCACCTGAAGGGCTAGCCGCACTCGTAGATCGATTCAAGGGAGCTCGAAGCAGATTCGAACTATGGAAGACTTCGGCTTGCCGTGAGGGAGCGCTGGAAGCATGGGCAATGATCAAGACCCATTTCACCAGACTAAACCCCGAGCATATGGAACGGGTTGGTCCTGTGGGATCAAATGGAAAAGAGGTACCGCTCCACCTGGTGTATGACCAGGTGATGCTTGCCGCCCGTCTTTCGCAAGCAGACTGCCCCCTTGACACCATGATTGATAATCTTGATCAGCAGCTACACATATAATTTATATGTACGTGTGTATTAAAAATCTATGTTTTAAACTTTGTCTTAACCGTCCATCGGCTTCTCCCTTCCGGGCAAATAGCTCGGGAGTGTTTATCCTTATGTGTCCCTATAAAAGAACGAACTATATTCGGGGAACCAGGCAATCCGGCCATGTGGTGCGAACAGACAGAAAGCACACAGAAAGATATGTTATATTATTGCTAAGCATAAGAAACATCTTCCGAAGAAAATAGTAATTCTATCAATACCTTTCGTCGGGGTTCTACGAAGATAGTAGATGGAAGTCCGCATACTTTTTAGTATGCGGTATTGTTCGTGGGGCAGAAAAGACCCGAACAATAGTGAGAATGACCGGTGCCGTATAAGGTGTTTCCGTCATAGCCAATCAATTTTCTACATAAGATAGCTAGCTTTCGGCTTCACCCATCTGAGGTACGTGTCCGGATGATCCGGTCGTAACAATCCCTGAGGTGCTCCCTTTACTCTCTAGCCAAACAATCGAGAATGTAGAGAGTAATCACAAGAGCGAGGCAATCCAGCTTGGCAAATTCTTAGTTTGAATTGATGCTTATTATGGCTAGAACATGACAAAATAAACATGTGCACATGGTAAGCGTGAGCAAATAATGAAAAAGGTTAGCTACTAGAAGAAGCCCCCACGTGGTGTGTTCAGATTTAACACTTTATGGTGTATGCCGATAACCTCAGTACAAGATTGGTTTAACTGAGCATAGGAAAAGGAAAGTCGATCCTATCGAACAGCAAAGTGGGAGGAAAAAAAAGGGGAAATGCAAGAAAAATAGAAATGAAAAGTATTTGAGAATTGAACGAGACCGGATTATTCGTAGAAGCGCCGAAGACGAGCCGCGTTCCATGGGTTTGGTTCAAGGCGATTATCTCATGGGCTCCGAGATGATAGCCTCCTCCCACGAGTACGCCATCGATGATGAAGGGGCCCTCCCACTTGGGTTTGAGTTTATGCTTCTACTTCTCTGGGATCCATAGGACGAGTTCGCCTATGTTGTATGCTTGTGCCCTGACCTCCCTACTCTGGTAGCGTCACGCCTGCTGCTGATAGAGCACAGAGCGAGCTAGAGATATGTCACGCTCTCCTTCTAAGGCATCCAGATCGTCCTGCCGATCTAACTCAGCCTCCTTTTCCTCGTACATGCACACTCTTGGTGCATCGTGAATAATGTCACAGGGGAGGGCTGCCTCAGCCCCATAGACCATGAAGAATGGTGTATAACCCGTCGATCTATTCGGGGTGGTGCACATGCCCCATAGAACGGAGTCGAGCTCCTCCACCCAATGGCAGTCGGACTCATGAAGAGATCGGACCAAACGTGGCTTTATGCCGCTCATGATGAGACCATTTGCTCGCTCGACTTGTCCATTGGTCTGCAGATGATAGACCGACACATAATCTAGCTGAATGCCCAGTTTTGAGCACCAGTCCTTGACCTCTTGGGCCGTAAAATTAGATCCATTATCTGTTATTATACTGTGCAGGACACCGTAACGGTGTACTACGCCGGATATGAAGTCGATAACTGGTCCAGACTTAGCTGGTTTGATGGGCTTTGCCTCTATCCATTTGGTGAATTTGTCGACCATGACCAACAGGGATTTGTCTTTCTTGGTACCCCCTTTAAGGGGTCTGACCATGTCCAGCCCCCAGACCGCAAAAGGCCAAGTGATCGAAATAGTTGAAGAGCTGTTGGAGGCATGTGACTTTGGTTTGCGAAGAGTTGACACCCCACGCAATGCTTGACAAGTGACTAGGCGTCCATCCGAGCTGTGGGCCAGAAGAAAACGGCTGAGAAAGCCTTGTTAACTAAGGATCTTGCTGCAGCGTGATGGCCACCCATGCCTGCATGTACTTCAGCGAGAAGCTCCTGCCATGCTTCCTCGGATATGCACCACTGTAATGCGCAAGTTGTGCGTTTCTTGTATAACTCACCGTCATGTATCTTGCAGGCCTTGGAGCGCTGAACTATGCGCTGTGCCTCTGTCTGGTCATCGGGGAGTTTCTTTCGAAGATGGTAGGCGAAGAAGGGATCTGTCCAAGGTGCAATTATTGCCATTAACTCATGAGCCGAAGGCGTTTCATTCATTGCGGAGCCGCCGATTATGTGATCGTCCGATTCGTTGACAGGGGGAACAACCACGTCCGAGATATTCAGACCGGCACCATTGTCATCATCCTGCCATACTACGGAAGGCTTAAAGAGCTGTTCCATAGAAGTGTTCTTTGGGAGAGGATCGCACTTGGCTCCCATACGAGCTAATATGTCGGTGGCTTGGTTGTTGTCGCGAGGGACATGGTGGAATTCCAGCCCCTCAATCCGAGCTGATATCTTGAGGACGGTGTTTCTATATGCCACCATCTTCGGATTTTTGGCATTGAATTCGCCATTAATTTGGGAGATGGCCAAGTTGGAGTCTCCCCGTACCTCTAGCCGTCGTATGCCCATTGATACAACCATCCGAAGACCATTAAGGAGAGCCTCGTATTCGGCTGCATTGTTGGAGTCTGCATACATGATTTGCAACATGTATCACACATTGTCACCAGTGGGAGATATGAGGATAACTACAGCCCCTGTCCGGCCAAGGCTTTGGAACCATCAAAGTACATTGTCCAATGGGAGTATGCACTATATTCCTTGGGGAGATCAGCTTCTGTCCATTCAGCCAGGATATCTGCCAATACCTGAGATTTTATGGCACGACGTGGATTGTAGGTTATTTCAAAGGGAAGGAGCTCAATGGTCCATGATACGTCCATTTTGCATCATGCTTTTATATTGATACTTATCGCATCTTGAGTTGTTATAACACATTATGGTGCAATACTTATGCCTTTTCTCTCTTATTTTACAAGGTTTACATGGAGAGGGAGAATGCCGGCAGCTGGAATTCTAGGCTGGAAAAGGAGCACGTTTGAGATGTCTATTCTGCACAACTCCAAAATCCATGAAAATCAACGTGGAACTATTTTGGAATATATAAAAAATACTGGGCCGGAAAAATACCAGAGGGGGGCAGCCAGGAGGCCACGAGCCTGCCAGGCGCGGCCACCCCCCTGGCCGCGCCTTTTAGGCTCGTGGGCTCCTCGTAGCTCCTCTGGCCCCCATCTTCTCCTATATGGAGGGTTTCGTCCGAGAAAAAAATCATAACAGAGGTTTCGGGAGGAGACGCCACCGCCACGAGGCGGAACTTGAGGAGAACCAATCTAGAGCTCTGGCAGGGCTGTTCTGCCGGGGAAACTTCCCTCCCGGAAGGGGAAATCGTCGCCATCGTCATCACCAACACTCCTCTCATTGGAAGGGACTCATCTCCATCAACATCTTCACCAGCACCATATCATCTACAAACCCTAGTTCATTTCTCGTACTCAATCTCCGTCTCGCAACTCCGATTGGTACTTGTAAGGTTGTTAGTAGTGTTAATTGCTTATTGTAGTTGATGCTAGTTGGTTTGTTTGGTGGAAGATCATATGTTCAGATCCTTAATGATATTCAATACCTCTCTGATTATGAACATAACCATGCTTTGTGAGTAGTTACTTTTGTTCCTGAGGACATGGGATACGTCTTGTTAATAGTAGTCATGTGAATTTGGTATTCGTTCGATATTTTGATGTGTTGTATGTTGTGTCTACTCTAGTGGTGTTATGTGAACGTCGACTACATGGCACTTCACCATTATTTGGGCCTATAGGAAGGCATTGGTATGTAATAAGTAGATGATGGGTTGCTAGAGTGACAGAAGCTTAAACTCTAGTTTATGCGTTGCGTCGTAAGGGGCTGATTTGGATCCACTAGTTTAATGCTATGGTTAGAATTTGTCTTAATTCTTCTTTCGTAGTTGCGGATGCTTGCGAGAGGGGTTAATCATAAGAGGGATGTTTGTCCAAGTAAGGACAACACCCAAGCACCGGTCCACCCACATATCAAACTATCAAAGTAGCGAACGCGAATCATATGAACATGATGAAAACTAGCTTGACAGTAATTCCCATGTGTCCTCGGGAGCACTTTACTTTATATAAGAGTTCGTTCAGGCTTGTCCCTTGCTACAAAAGGGATTGGGCCATATTGCTGCACCTTTGTTACTATTGCTACTTGCTACCCGTTACAAATTATCTTATCACACAACTATCTGTTACCGACAATTTCAGTGCTTGCAGAGAATACCTTGCTGAAAACCACTTATCATTTCCTTTTGCTCCTCGTTGGGTTCGACACTCTTACTTATCGAAAGGACTACGATAGATCCCCTATACTTGTGGGTCATCAAGACTCTTTTCTGGCGCTGTTTCTGGGGAGTGAAGCGCCTTTGGTAAGTGGAATTTGGTAAGGAAACATTTATATCGTGTGCCGAAATTTATTGTCACTTGTCACTATGGAAACTAATCCTTTAAAGAGCTTGTTCGGGGTATCTTCACCTCGACCGGAAGAACAAAGAGTTGCTCCTCAACCTATTATACCCACTGAAAATATTTATTTTGAAATTCCTTCGGGTATGCTAGAGAAACTGTTGGCTAATCCTTTTACAGGAGATGGAACATCATATCCCAACTTGCATCTAATCTATGTAGATGAAGTTTTTGGTTTATTTAAGCTTGCAGGTTTGCCCGAAGATGAGGTCAAGAAGAAAGTCGTTCCCTTATCTTTGAGGGATAAAGCATTGGCATGGTATAGGCTATGTGATGATACTGGATCTTGGAACTACAAATGATTGAAATTGGAATTTCATCAAAAGTTTTATCCTATGCATTTGGTACATCGTGATCGGAATTATATCTATAATTTTTGGCCTCGTGATAGAGAAAGTATCGCTCAAGCTTGGGGGAGGCTTAAGTCAATGTTATATTCATGCCCCAACCATGAGCTCCCCAGAGAGATTATTATTATGAACTTCTATGCTCGGCTTTCTCATGACAATCACACCATGCTCGAACTTCTTGTACCGGTTCTTTCATGACGAGAGATATTGACTCAGATGGGATTTATTGGAAAGAATTAAACGCAATTCTGAAGATTGGGAGTTTGATAAAGGTAATGAGTCAGGTATGAATCTTAAGTTTGATTGTGGTAAATCTTTCATAGAAACAAATACCTTTCGTGATTTTAGCGCTAAACATGGACTTGACTCTGAGATAGTAGCTGCTTTATGCGAATCATTTGCTACTCATGTTAATCTCCCTAAGGAGAAGTGGTTTAAATATCATCCTCCCATAGAAGTTAATGTAGCTAAACCTGTCCCAGTTGAAGAGAAAGTAATTGCTTATAATGATTCTATTGTTCCTACTGCTTACATTGAGAAACCACCTTTTCCTGTTAGAATAAAGGATCATGCTAAAGCTTCAACTGTGATACGTAAGGGTTACATTAGAACACCTACACCCCCTGAGAAAATTAAAGTTGAACCCAGTATTTCTATTATTAAAGATCTCTTTACCGACAATGTTGAAGGGCATGTTATTCAATTCTGTGAAGCTTCTGCTAGAATTGCTAAACCTCATACTAGTGATAAACATAAACCTGTGGTTGGCATGCCTGTTGTTTCCGTTAAGATAGGAGATCATTATTATCATGGTTTATGTGACGTGGGTGCTAGTGTTAGTGCAATACCTCAATCATTATATAATGAAATTAAAGATGAAATTGCACCTGTCGAGATGGAATTTATTGATGTTACTATTAAACTTGCTAATAGAGATACTATCTGCCCTGTGGGGATTGTTAGAGATGTTGAAGTCTTGTGTGGTAAAACTAAGTATCCTACTGATTTTCTTGTTCTTGCTACCACACAAGATAGCTTTTGTCCCATCATATTTGGTAGACCTTTTCTCAATACTGTTAATGCTCAAATTGATTGTGAGAAACAAACTGTCACTGTTGGCTTTGAAGGTATGTCGCATGAATTTATTTTTTCTAAGTTTAATAGACAACCTCATGAAAAAGAATTGTCTAGTAAGGATGAAATTATTGCTCTTACTTCTATTGCTGTGCCTCCTACTGATCCTTTAGAGCAATACTTGCTTGAACATGAAAATGATATGCATATGGATGAGAGGAATGAGATAGATAGAGTTATCATCGAACAACCTCCTATCCCTAAAAATAATTTGCCTATTGAATTACTTGGAGATCCACCTCCACTAAAGGGTGATCCTATGTTTGAGCTTAAACAATTACCAGATACTCTTAAGTATGCTTATCTTGATGAGAAAAAGATATATCCTGTTATTATTAGTGCTAACCTTTCAGAGCATGAAGAAAAGAAATTATTGAAAACTCTAAGGAAGCACCATGCTACTATTGGATATACTCTTCATGATGTTAAGGGAATTAGTCCCACTCTATGCCAGCATAAAATTAAAACTGATCCTGATTCCAAACCAATTCCTGATCCTCAACGAAGACTGAATCCTAAGATGAAAGAGGTGGTAAGAAAAGAAATATTAAAGCTCCTGGAAGTAGGTATTATCTACCCTGTGGCTTATAGTGATTGGGTAAGTCCTGTGCATTGTGTCCCTAAGAAGGGAGGTATTACCGTTGTTCCTAATGATAAAGATGAATTGATCCCACAAAGAATTGTTACTAGCTATAGGATGGTAATTGATTTTAGGAAATTAAGTAAAGCTACTAAGAAAGATCATTACCCTCTACCATTCATTGATCAAATGCTAGAAAGATTGTCTAAACATACACACTTTTGCTTTCTAGATGGTTATTTTGGTTTCTCCCAAATACCTGTTTCACAATCTGATTAGGAGAAAACCACTTTTACTTGCCCTTTCGGTAACTTTGGTTACAGACATATGCCTTTTGGTTTATGTAATGCACCTGCTACCTTTCAAAGATGTATGATGTCTATATTCTCTAACTTTTGTGAAAAGATTGTTGAGGTTTTCATGGATGATTTTTTCGTTTACGGATCTTATTTTGATGATTGCTTGAGCAACCTTGATCGAGTTTTGCAGAGGTGTGAAGATACTAATCTTGTCTTGAATTGGGAGAAGTGCCACTTTATGGTTAATGAAGGCATTGTCTTGGGACATAAAATTTCTAAAAGAGGTATTGAAGTTGATAAGGCTAAAGTTGATGCCATCAAGAAAATGTCATGCCCTACAAACGTTAAAGGTATAAGAAGTTTCCTTAGTCATGCTGGTTTCTATAGAAGGTTTATTAAAGACTTCTCTAAGATTTCTAAGAGATAATTTGTAGGTACCTGCTACCTTTCAAAGAGGCCACGAGCCTGCCAGGCGCGGCCACCCCCCTAGTCGAGCCTTCTGGGCTCATGGTCTCCTCATAGCTCCTCTGGCCCCCATCTTCTCCTATATGGAGGGTTTCGTCCGAGAAAAAAAATCATAATAGAGGTTTCGGGAGGAGATGCCACCGCCACGAGGCGGAACTTGAGCAGAACCAATCTAGAGCTCCGACAGGGCTATTCTGCTGGGGAAACTTCCCTCCCGGAAGGGGAAATTGTCGCCATCGTCATCACCAACACTCCTCTCGTCAGAAGGGACTCATCTCCATCAACATCTTCACCAGCACCATCTCATCTACAAACCCTAGTTCATCTCTTGTACTCAATCTCCGTCTCGCAACTCCGATTGGTACTTGTAAGGTTGCTGGTATTGTTAATTGCTTATTGTAGTTGATGCTAGTTGGTTTGTTTGGTGGAAGATCATATGTTCAGATCCTTAATGATATTCAATACCTCTCTGATCATGAACATAACCATGCTTTGTGAGTAGTTACTTTTGTTCCTGAGAACATGGGATAAGTCTTGTTAATAGCAGTCATGTGAATTTGGTATTCGTTCGATATTTTGATGTGTTGTATGTTATCTCTCCTCTAGTGGTGTTATGTGAACATTGACTACATGACACTTCACCATTATTTGGGCCTAGAGGAAGGCATTGGGATGTAATAAGTAGATGTTGGGTTGCTAGACTGATAGAAGCTTAAACCATAGTTTATGCGTTGCGTCGTAAGGGGCTGGTTTGGATCCACTAGTTTAATGCTATGGTTAGATTTTGTCTTAATTCTTCTTTCATAGTTGCGGATGCTTGTGAGAGGGGTTAATCATAAGAGAGATGTTTGTCCAAGTAAGGACAGCACCCAAGCACCGGTCCACCCACATATCAAACTATCAAAGTAGCGAACACGAATCATATGAACATGATGAAAACTAGCTTGACAGTAATTCCCATGTCTCCTCGGGAGCACTTTACTTTATATAAGAGTTCGTTCAGGCTTGTCCCTTGCTACAAAAGGGATTGGGCCATATTGCTGCACCTTTCTTACTATTGCTACTTGCTACCCGTTACAAATTATCTTATCACACGACTATCTGTTACCAACAATTTCAGTGCTTGCAGGGAATACCTTGCTGAAAACCGCTTATCATTTCCTTTTGCTCCTCGTTGGGTTCGACACTCTTACTTATCGAAAGGACTACGATAGATCCCCTATACTTGTGGGTCATCAGTCCACTTGGCTATGCGGCTAGTGGCATCCCCGTTGTTGATTATATCATTCTGGGGGACCTCTGATGCCACTGTTACCGCACACTCTTGGAAGTAGTGTCTGAGTTTCCTTGATGCCATAAACACCGTGCAGGAAATCTTCTGGTAGTGCGTGTATCTGGACTTGCACTGCATTAGCACCTCAGACAAATAGTAGACTGGCTTCTGAGTCAAGAATTTTTGCCTCTCCTTGTCTCGTTTGACAATGAGCACCGCGCTGACAACTTTTGTTGGTGGCCGATATGTACAATAACACGGGCTCACCGGCGTCTGGTGCCGTGAGGATGGGGTTTGTTGCCAAGAGGATTTTAATTTCATCTAACGCAGTCGCTGCTTCGTCGGTCCACTCGAAATTGTTGGTCCGTTTCAGCAACTTATAGAGCGGTAAAGCTTTCTCTCCGAGGCGGGAGATAAAGCGGCTTAACCCCGCTACACACCCAGCTAGCCTCTGGACATGCTTCTGCTCTGTGGGGATTGCATGATCGGACAGAGTGCAGATCTTAGCCGGATTCGCCTATATTCCTCTATGGGAGACGATGAACCCTAGCAATTTACCAAAAGGCACTCCGAACACACATTTCTCCGGATTGAGCCAGGTGTCATATTCGCGTGGACTGGCAAAGGTTTGCTGCAGGTCATCGATCAAATGGATGACGTGTTTGGTTTTGATTACCACGTCATCCACATATGCCTTGACTGTTTTACCGACCTGTGTCGCAAGACAGGTCTGGATCATGTGTTGGTATGTAGCCCCATCATTTTTTAGCCCAAAGGGCATCATGTTGAAGCACAATGTCCCGTAGTGGGTGATGAATGCGGTTGCCGCTTGATCGGATTCCTTCATTTTAATTTGATTGTATCTGGAGTAAGCATTGAGGAAACACAACGAATCGTGTCCGGCTGTGGCATTTATGATCTGGTCTATGCGAGGTAAGGGGAAAGGGTCCTTAGGGCAAGCCTTGTTGCGGTCTTTGAAGTCGACACATAGCCGCTAGGACATGTCTTCCTTTGGTACCATCACTAGGTTTGCCAGCCATTCAGGGTGCTTAATATCCCGAATGAATCCGGCCTCGAGCAGTTTGGTTAATTCTTCACCCATAGCCTGTTGTTTGGGCTCAGAGAAGCGGCGTAGAGTTTGTTTAACGGGCTTAAAGCCCGGGATAATATTCAGACTGTGTTCGGCAAACCTCATGGGATTACGGGCATATCAGAAGGATGCCAGGCAAAAATGTCCCACATTTTCTCGAAGAAAATTCCACAATGCCTCATGCACAAGGGGATCAAGCTGGGCTATGATGGACGCTGTCTTATTGGGGTCTGTCGGATGTACTTGAAACTTGACGATTTCCTCTGCGGGTTTGAAGGACGTGGACTGTTGGAAATATGCCCTAGAGGCAATAATAAATTAGTTATTATCATATTTCCTTGTTCATGATAATCGTTTATTATCCATGCTATAATTGTATTGATCGGAGACTGAAATGCATGTGTGGATACATAGACAAAACCATGTCCCTAGTATGCCTATAATGGACTAGCTCGTTGATCAAAGGATGGTTAAGGTTTCCTGGCCATGGACATGAGACGTCATTTGATGATGGGATGACATCATTAGGAGAATGATGTGATGGACAAGACCCAAACTACAAATGTAGCATATGATCGTGTCAGTTTATTGCTACTGTTTTCTGCATGTCAGTATATGTTCCTATGACCATGAGATCATGCAACTCACGGATATCGGAGGAGTGCCTTGTGTGTATCAAATGTCGCAATGTAACTGGGTGACTATAAAGGTGCTCTACAGGTATCTCCGATGGTGTCTGTTGAGTTGGCATGGATCGAGACTGGGATTTGTTACTCCGTGTGACGGAGAGGTATCTCGGGGCCCACTCGGTAATGCAACATCACAATAAGCCTTGCAAGCAATGTGACTAATTGCTAGTTGCGGGATCTTGTATTACGTAATGAGTAAAGAGACTTGCCAGTAATGAGGATCGAACTAGGTATAGAGATACCGATGATCGAATCTCGGGCAAGTAACATACCGAAGAACAAAGGGAACATTATACGGGATTAACTGAATCCTTGACATAGAGGTTCGATCGATGAAGATCTTCGTAGAATATGTAGGAACCAATGTGGATGTCCAGGTCCCGCCATTGGTTATTGACCGTAGAGGTGTCTCGGTCATGTCTACATAGTTCTCGAACCCGTAGGGTCTGCACACTTAAGGTTCGGTGATGTTTCGGTAGTGTAGAGTTATGTATGGTGGTGACCGAAGCTTGTTCGGAGTCCCGGATGAGATCCTGGACGTCAGGAGGATCTCCGGAATGGTCCGGAGGTACATATTCATATATAGGAAGTCCCAGTTTGGTCGCCGGAAAAGTTTCGGGCTCATCGGTAGTGTACGGGGAGTGCCGGTAGTGTACCGGGAGACCTCCGGGAGGGGTATTTCGACCCCAAAGGGTCCATGGGCTGTGGAGAGTGATAAACAGCCCTTATTGGGCTGGAGGAACAGCCACAATAAGGCCCATGGCGCAGGAGACAAAAGTCCTAAAGGAAAAGGTGGAAAAAAGGCTAAAAAGGAAGAGTCCTACTCCTACTAGGAGTGGAGGAGTAGGACTCCTCCCCCTCTAGTTCGGCCGACTCCTATTGGAGTTTCTCCTTGCGCCAGCCCTCCTCTCCCTCCCTCCTTTATATACTGGTGGATTGGGTGCTGTTTGGACACAATTTATGGCCACGTGCTACCCGTTTCACCGGTGCTCCTCTAGATTGGTTTTCCGCAGTGCTTAGGCGAAGCCCTGCCGGAATTGCTCCACCACCACCATCACTGGAGCGCCATCATGCTACCGGTGAACTCTCTCTCCTCTCCACCTCCTCTTGGTGGATCAAGACGGTGGAGATCGTCATCAAGCTGCACGTGTGCTGAACGCGGAGGTGCCGTCCGTTCGGTGCTAGATCGGAAGGACCGTGATCGAGATCGCGAGATGGTTCGTGATGAGATCGCGGAACGGATCATGATGAGTTCGCGGGACGGATCATGATGTGTTCGCGGGACGGGTCATGATTGGATCGCGGGACGGATCGTGATGAGATCGCGGGACGCTCGGCGATTTGGATCGCGAAGATGTTCGACTACACCAACCGCGTTTCTTAACGCTTCCCGCTTAGCGATCTACAAGGGTACGTAGATCCACTCTCCCTCTCGTAGATGCTCATCACCATGGATAGGTTTGCGTGTGCGTAGGAATTTTTTTGTTTCCCATGCGACGTTCCCCAACATGGACTTGGGTCATTTACTAAGGATCACGTCGTCCTTATTCACTGTCGACCGTAAGGCGGTCAATTCTTTGGCGGCGAAAGTTTCCGCTAATGCCTCAAGGGCGAGCACTGCTATTTTGTTTTCCACCCGTAGGGCTATGTTTGGATCACTGGCAATCGTGATCACTCTGTTTGGTCCTAGCATTTTGATTTTCATGTACCCGTAAAGGGGTTTCGCCTAGAACTTTGTAAAAGCGTCACGTCCCAATAGGGCGTGATAACCACTTGGGAAGGGGACGATGTGGAAGAGACGTTCTTCGGATCAGTAGTTTTCGGGCGTGCCGAACACCACATCCAGGATGATACATCGAGAACAACGTGCCTCCTTCCCTGGGATAATTCCCTGGAAGGTTGTGCTGCTATGTTTGATGCGGGATTGGTCGAACTGCATTTTGTCCATGGTGGCCTCGTATGTAAGGTTAAGACACTTGTCATCATCCATTAGCACTTTATGCAGCCTGTATCCGTCGGTGATGTGATTCAAGACTAGTGCGGCCGGTGAGTGACTAGGAAGAGTGGCCGGATAGTCAGTGTCCCCGGAAGTAATCGGTATGTCTGCCCATGGGCTAGTGGCTGCCACATGGTAGACTTGCTCGAGCTCCCTAAGAGATCTTTTATGCTTGTTCCTCGAGGGGAAGGTCTCATAGACCGTCAGGACTTTGGCATTGAGTCCGAGTGGAGAAGGAGAGCGCCTATTCAGCGGAGGCGTCTCAAGGATTGCCTCGTCACTTTTTGCGACTTGCCTGACGACCCAGCAAGCTCTAAGGCTGTGAGTTGGGTTTGTGTCTAATATATGGGGCAAGCTTTATCCAATAATCCATCGAGGACAATGTCAGTCCCTGAAAAGGGATTATATCTTTTTTCGACGGGTTCATGCCTGGCTGGCCATTTTGGAGGTATCCTCTTTTTCTGAGCTCCTCTATGGTGTTCGGGGAAAATAGGTTTCGAGAAAAATTATTCGGATTGCCAGATACTCTCCATGGCATAGTACTTTTGCACCAATTCGGATGGCTCCAAAAAGTCATGTATGTGTTGGCGGGCCAGGGCATTAAGAATCCCTTCATCATGGCAATTGCGAATGACAATTGCCGTTATATATTGGTCACTAAGACCCTTTACTCTGCTCCTAGCGAGTAAGAGCGAGTAAGAGTCTGGCCCAAAAGTGATGGACTGATTCTCCTTGTATTTGCTTTATATCCTGAAGGTCTGAAGACACGGGTTTTGGTGAAACACCGGGATTATCATCCTAGGTGATGGCTTGGAAAAAATTGGATTCCACGTCACGTTGAGTATTCTGAAGTACGAACTCCGAATTGTGGCGTAGATCTTGGACTGATGACGGTCCATTTTTAAGGTGATCCCTGGCGTATGGCTCGTCTATGGAGTCTTGGTGATCAGAGACCGGGGTGTAAGCTGTTTTCAATCCGGCTGTCGAGACTAATCCGCAGCCAGACACTCGATAGTAGCGACAAGGTGGGTGACCGGAGGGACGTGAATCTCCCTATCATCAGTTCTAATCCTGAGCCGATCATAGATCAAAATGTGGTCATCTGATATACGCATAGCTTCAATCCGATCAAGTGGCTCGTTTAAAAACGAGGCGGTGGTAGGATGATGTGTCGCTGAAGCGACTGGCTTCAATGAGTGGCGTGATGGTTTCGGAGCTGCGGCAAAGCGGATCCGAGTTTCGTCCCGCCATGGGACCTGATGTATTCGGCGTCGAGGCGTCCAAACTTATAGGCTTTTCCTCAAGGGTCGAGGGTTCGACCAGAACCAGTTCTCCCGTGAATCAGTAACGAACTCTAAGGTTCCAAATTTGATCCTTTGATTGGGGGAGAAGTTCCCGATCTGGCCATGACGGTTGATCGGGTCGGTGCGTGACAAGATGTCATCGCTGGCGAGATCCTAATCGAAGGGGAGAATCCCATGGTCACAGATCTCGTTGCTCAAGGTGAGACGAGCCATCGATTCCTTTGGCAATCACAGAGGAACTCTCAGTGAAAGCTCCAATGTCGGTGTCAAAACCGGCGGATCTCGGGTAGGGGGTCCCGAACTGTGAGACTAGAACTGACAGTAATAGGAGACGAAGGGGGCACAAATTTTACCCAGATTCGGGCCCTCCTATGGAGGTAATACCCTACGTCCTGCTTGATTGTATTGATGGTATGAGGGGTTACAGAGTTGATCTACCTCGAGATCGAATAGCTAACCCTAGATGAGTTGTCTTCTATGTTGAGGAACGTTCCATGGGAAACAAAAAATTTCCTACGCACACGCAGATCTATCCATGGTGATGAGCATCTACGAGAGGGAGAGTGGATCTATGTACCCTTGTAGATCGCTAAGCGGGAAGCGTTAAGAAACGCGGTTGGTGTAGTCGAACGTCTTAGCGATCCAAATCACCGGGCATCCCGCGATCTCATCACGATCCAATCATGATCCGTCCCGTGAACTCATCATGATCCGTCCCGCGAATTCATTACGATTTGTCCCGCGATCTCATCACGATCTGTCTCGCGATCTTGATCACGGTCCTTCCGATCTAGCGCCGAACGGATGACACCTCCGCGTTCAGCACACGTACAGCTTGTGACGATCTCCGCCTTCTTGATCCAGCAAGAGGGAGCGGAGAGGTTGAAGAGTTCTCCAGCAGCGTGACGGCGCTCCGGCGATGGTGGTGGAGCTATTCCGGCAAGGCTTCGCCTAAGCACTGCAGAAATCCGATCTAGAGGAGAAACTATGCACTGGAGAAACGGGTAGCACGTGGCTGAAATCTGGCACCAAAAAACCCTAAAACCTCTAGTATATATAAGAGGAAGAGAGGAGGAGGCTTGTCCCTCAAAGGACCAGCAATTGGGTCGGCCAAATCAAGTGGGAGAGGTGGAATCCACCTCCAATCCTAGTAGGACTAGGATTCACCCTATTTTTGCCTTTTTCCACCTTTTTCTCTTTGGGCTTTTCTTCCCAGCCTCATGGGCCTCGTGTGGGATTTCCACCAGCCCACTAAGGGCTGGTATTTACTCTCCCACAGCCCATGTAGCCTCTTGGGTCGAAATACCCCTCCCGATGGTCTCTCGGTACACTACGGGCACTCCCGGTACACTACCGATGAGCCCAAAATTTTTGTGGCGACCAAAATAGGACTTCCTATATATGAATCTTTACCTCCGAACTATTCCGAAGCTCCTCGTGATGTCCGGGATCTCATCCGGGACTCCGAATAACCTTCGGTCACCACCATACATAACTCTATACTACCGAAACGTCACCAACCCTTAAGTGTGCAGACCCTGCGGGTTCGAGAACTATGTAGACATGACCGAGACACCTCTACGGTTAATAACCAATAGCGGGACCTGGATGCCCATATTGGTTCCTACATATTCTACGAAGATCTTTATCAGTCGAACCTCTATGTCGAGGATTCAGTTAATCCCGTATGATGTTCCCTTTGTTCTTTGGTATGTTACTTGCCTGAGATTCGATCGTCAGTATATCCATACCTAGTTCAACCTCGTTACCGGCAAGTCTCTTTACTCGTTCCGTAATACAAGATCCCGTGACTAACACTTAGTGTCATTGCTTGCAAGGCTTATTGTGATGTTTTATTACCGAGTGGGCCCTGAGATACCTCTCCGTCACACGGAGTAACAAAT
This sequence comes from Hordeum marinum, assembly GCA_022496015.1. Classification (NCBI taxonomy): domain Eukaryota; kingdom Viridiplantae; phylum Streptophyta; class Magnoliopsida; order Poales; family Poaceae; genus Hordeum; species Hordeum marinum. The sequence continues at coordinate 327,074,132 of CM039676.1, forward strand.
CCCAGTCTCGATCCATGCCAATTCAACAGACACCCTCGGAGATACCTGTAGAGCAGCTTTATAGTCACCCAGTTACGTTGCGACGTTTGATACACACAAGGCACTCCTCCGGTGTCCGTGAGTTGCATGATCTCATGGTCATAGGAACATATACTTGACGTGGAGAAAACAGTAGCAATAAACTGACACGATCATATGCTACGTTTGTAGTTTGGGTCTTGTCCATCACATCATTCTCCTAATGATGTGATCCTGTTATCAAACGACATCTCATGTCCATGGCTAGGAAACCTTAACCATCTTTTGATCAACGAGCTAGTCTATTAGAGGCATACTAGGGACATGGTTTTGTCTATGTATCCACACATGCATCTAAGTCTCCGATCAATACAATTATAGCATGGATAATAAATGATTATCATGAACAAGGAAATATGATAATAACTAATTTATTATTGCCTCTAGGGCATATTTCCAACAGTCTCCCACGTGCACTAGAGTCAATAATCTAGTTCACATCACCATGTGATTCGCATTGTTATTAATCTAACACCCAATGAGTTCTGGGGTTCGATCATGCTTTGCATGTAAGAGAGGTCTTATAGTCAACGGGTCCGCGACATTCAGATCCATGTGTGCTTTGAAAATCTCTATGTCAAACTGTAAACACTGCTACCACACTCCACTTGGTACTATTCCAAATGGCTGCTCCACTATACGTATCCAGATTGCTACTATGAGTCATCCGGATTGGTGTTAAAGCTTGCATCGACGTAATTCTTTACGACGAACTCTTTATCACCTGCATAATCGAGAAACCTCTCCTTAGTCTTTTAGTTACTAAGGATAATCTTGACCGCTGTCCAGTGATCCACTCCTGGGTCACTCTTGTACCCCTTGACACACTCATGGCAAGGCACACACAGGTGGGATACACAACATGGCATAATATAGAGCCTATGGCTAAAGCATAGGGGACGACGTTCGTCCTTTCTCTTTCTTCTGCCGTGGTCGAGCTTTGAGTTTCACTCAACTTCACACCATACAAATCAGGCAAGAATTATTTCTCTGACTGATCCATTTTGAACTCTTTCGAAATCTTAACAAGGTATGTACTCATTGAAAGTCTCATCAAGCATCTTGATCTATCTCTATATATCTTGATGCTCAACAATTAGGTAGCTTTATCCAGGTCTTCCTTTGAAAAACACTTTTCAAACAATTGTTTATGCCTTCCAGAAATTCTACATTATTTCCGATCAACAATATGTCATCCACATACACTTATCAGAAACTCTATAGTGCTCCCACTCACTTTATTGCAAATACAAGTTTCTCATAAACTTTGTATAGACTCAAAAACTTTGATCACCTCATCAAAGTGCATATTCCAACTCCGAGATGCTTGCTTCAGTCCATAGAAGGATCACTGAAGCTTTCTCACCTTTTAGCATCCTTAGGACTGACAAAACCTTCTGGTTGTATCACATACAACCTTTCCTCAAGTAAATCGTTAAGGAAACGATGTTTTGACATCCATCTGGCAGATTTCATAATTGAAAATGCAGCAATTGCTAACATAATTCCAACAAATTTTAGCACCACTATGAGTGAGAAAGTCTCATCGTAGTCAACTCCTTGAACTTGCCGGAAACTTATTTGCGACAAGTCGAGCTTTATAAATGGTGACATTCACCATCAGCGTCTGTCTTCATTTTAAAGATCCATTTCTACTCAACGACCTGCCATCCAATGAGCAAGTCTACCAAAGTCTATACTTGGTTTTCATACATGGATTCTATCTCGGATTTCATGGCCTCTAACCATTTGTCGGAATCCGGGCCCATCATTGCTCCTCCACAGCTCGTAGGTTCATCGTTGTCCAACAACATGACCTCCAAGACAGGGTTGCCGTACCGCTCAGGAGCAGTACACATCCTTGTCGACATACGAGGTTCGATAGTAACTTGATCTGAAGCTTCATGATCATCATCATTAACTTCCTCTTCCACTAATGTAGGCTTTACAGAAACATCTTTCTGCGCTGCGCTACTCTCTGGTTGAACAAAGGTTTAACAACCTCATCAAGTTCTATCTTCCTCCCACTCAATTCTTTCGAGAGAAACTTTTCCTCGAGAAAGGATCCGTTTTTAGCAACAAACACTTTGCATTTGGATCTGAGATAGAAGGTTCACCCAACTGTTCTTAGGGTATTCTATGAAGATGCATTTGTCCGCCTTGGGTTTGACCTCATTAGGTGAAAACATTTTCCACACAAGTGTCGCAGCCCCAAACATTAAGAAATGACAGCTTAGGTTTCTATCAAACCATAATTCACACGGTGTCATCTGAACGGACTTAGATGGTTCCCTATTTAAAGTGAATGTAGTTGCCTCTAATGCATAACCCCAAAATTATAGTAGTAAAACGATAAGAGACATCATAGCACGCACCATATCCAATAGAGAATGACTATGATGTTCGGACACACCATCACTCTATGGTAATCCAGGTGGCGTTAGTTGTGAAACAAATTTCACATTTGTCTTAAGTTGTATGCCAAACTCGTAACTCAGATATTCACCTCCACAATCATATCGCAGTCATTTTTATCTTCTTGTCACGATGATCTTAAACTTCACTCTGAATTTTCTTGAACCTTTCAAATGATTCAGACTTGTGTTTCATTAAGTAAATATACACTATATCTACTTAAATCATCAGTGATGGTAAGAAAATAACGATATCCACTGCACACTACAAGACTCACTGGATTGCATATATCAACATGTATCATTTCCAATGAATCACTTGCCCGCTCCATCCAATGGTTTTTTTAGTCATTTTGCCCAAGAGGCATGGTTCACATGTCTCAACCGATTCGAAATCAAATGAGTCCAAAAATCCATCAGCATGGAGTTTCTTCATGCGCTTTATACCAATATGACATTTTGCGGCAGTGCCACAAGTATGTGGTACTATCATTATTAACTTTGTATCTTTTGACATTAATGTTATGAGCATGTGTATTACTACGATCAAGATTTCAACAAACCATTCTCACTGGGTGCATGACCATTGAAGGTATTATTCATGTAAATAGAATAACCATTATTCTCTAACTTAAATGAATAACCGTATTGCAATAAACATGATCTAATCATGTTCATGCTCAATGCAAAACACCAAACAGCATTTATTTAGGTTCGTCACTAATCCTGAAGGTAGAGAGAGCGTGCGATGTTGATCACATCAACCTTGGAAACATTTCCAACATATATCGTCACCTCACACTTAGCTAGTCTCCGTTTATTCCGTAGCCTTTACTTCGAGTTACTAACATTTAGCAACCGAATCGGTATCCAATACCCAGGAGCTACTAGGAGGACAAGCAAGGTACACATCAATAACATATATATCAAATATACTTCTGTCGACGTTGCCAGCCTTCTTATCTACCAAGTATCTAGGGTTGTTCCGCTTCAGCGACCGCTCTCCTCATAATCGAAGCATTTAGTCTCGGGTCTGGGTTCAACTTTGGGTTGCTTTACTGGAGCAGCAACTGATTTTCTTATCCATGAAGTTTCCCTCCTTGCTCTTGCCCTTCTTCAAACTAGTGGTTTGACTAACCATCAAGACTTGACGCTCCTTCTTGATTTCTACCTTTGCGGTGTCAAACATCGCGAACAGCTCAGGGATCATTATTTCTATCCCTGGCGTTTTATAGTTCATCACCAAGTTCTAGTAGCTTAGTGACAGTGACTTGGAGAACTATATCAATCACTATCTTATCTGGAAGATCAACTCCCACTCGATTCAAGCGATTGTAGCACCCAGACAATCTGAGTACATGCTCAATGATTTGAGATATTCTCTTTCATCTTGCAGGCAAAGAATCTTGTTGGAGATCTCATATCTCGCAACACGGGTAGGAGCCTGAGATCCTAATTTCATCTCTTAGAAATATCTCATATGTTCTGAGACGTTCAAAATGTTTTGGAGCCTCAATTCTAAGTTGTAATGCATGACGCACTAAACTATCAAGTAGTCATCAGAACGTGCCTGTCAGATGTTCACAACATCTACAGACGATGCTAGAGGGGTTGGCGCACCGAGCGGTGCATTAAGGACATAAGCCTTCTGTGCAGCAATGAGGACAATCCTCAGATTACAGACCCAGTCTGCAATATTGCTACCATTATCTTTTAACTCTATTTCTCTAGGAACATATAAAAATATTAAGGGAGCTACAACGCGAGCTAGTAATCTACAACATAATTTGCAAAGACACTATTGACTATGTTCATGATAATGAGTTCAATTAATCATATTACTTAAGAACTCCCACTCAAATTGACATCCATCCGATCATTCGAGTGATACATGATCCAAATTCACCAACTCAAGTCCGATCATCACGTGAGTTGAGGTGGCTGCAATGGTGAACATCATTATGTTGATCATATCTACTATATTACTCATGTTCGACCTTTCGGTCTGTTGTGTTCTGAGGCCATGTCTGTACATGCTAGGCTCGTCAAGTTTAACCCGAGTGTTCTGCATGTGCAACACTGGCTTGCACCCGTTGGCGTGAACGTAGAGTCTATCACACCCGATCATCACGTGGTGTCTCAACACGACGAACTTTCGCAACGGTGCACACTCGGGGAGAACACAATTTATCTTGAAATTAAGTGAGGGATCACCTTATAATGCTACCGTCGTCCTAAGCAAAACAAGGTGCATAAAAAGGATTAACATCACATGCAAATCATAAGTGACATGATATGGCCATGAACTTGTGTTTAAGATCTCCATCTTCAAAACACCGGCATGATCTCCATCGTCACCAGCACGACACCATGATCTCCATCATCTTGATCTCCATCAACGTGTCGCCATCGGGGTTGTCACGCCCTGCATGCTTCTACTACTATTGCTACTGTTTAGCGATAAAGTAAAGCATTACATAGCGCGTAATGATTGACACGCAGGTCATACAATAATTAAAGACAACCCTATGGCTCCTGTTGGTTGCCGTATTCATCGACATGCAAGTCGTGATAATCTATACATCACATGATCATCTCATACATCACATATATCACAACATGTAATTGGCCATATCATATCACAACATACCCTGCAAAAACAAGTTAGACGTCCTCTAATTGTTGTTGCATGTTTTACGTGGCTGCTACGGGTATCTAGCAAGAACAATTCTCACCTACACACAAACCACAACGATGATACACTAGTTGCTTTTCAACCTTCTCAAGGACCGCCTTTGTCGGATCCGATCCAACTAAAGTGAGAGAAACTGTCACCCGCAAGCCATCTATGCAACAAGTTGCGGTTGAGGGAACCGGTCTCTCGTAAGCGTATGAGTAATGTTGGTCCGGCCCGCTTCATCTCACAATATCGCTGAACCAAAATCCGACCAAGGGAGGAAGCAATATAAGCATCAACACCCACAAACCTTTTGTGTTCTACTCGAGATCTCATCTACACATAGACCTAGCTCTGATACCACTGTTGGGGAACGTTGCATGGGAAACAAAAAATTTCCTACGCACACGCAGATCTATCCATGGTTATGAGCATCTATGAGAGGGAGAGTGGATCTACATACCCTTGTAGATCGCTAAGCGGGAAGCATTAAGAAACGGAGTTGGTGTAGTCGAACGGCTTCGCGATCCAAATCGCCGAGCATCCCACGATCTCATCACGATCTGTCCCGCGATCCAATCATGATCCGTCCCGTGAACTCATCATGATCCGTCCCGCGAATTCATCACGATTCGTCCCGCGATCTCATCACGATCCGTCTCGCGATCTTGATCACGGTCCTTCCGATCTAGCGCCGAACGGATGGCACCTCCGTGTTCAGCACACATACAGCTTGATGATGATCTCCGCCTTGTTGATCCAGCAAGAGGGAGCGGAGAGGTAGAAGAGTTCTACGGCAGCGTGACGGTGCTCCAGCGATGGTGGTGGAGCTATTCCGGTAGGGCTTCGCCTAAGCACTGCAGAAATCCGATCTAGAGGAGAAACTATGCACTGGAGGAACGGGTAGCACGTGGCTGAAATCTGGCGCCAAAAAACCCTAAAACCTCTAGTATATATAAGAGGAAGAGAGGAGGAGGCTTGGACCTCAAAGGACCAGCAATTGGGTCGGCCAAATCAAGTGGGAGAGGTGGAATCCACCTCCAATCCTAGTAGGACTAGGATTCACCCTATTTTTGCCTTTTTCCTCCTTTCTCTCTTTGGGCTTTTCTTCCCAGCCTCATGGGCCTTGTGTGGGATTTCCTCCAGCCCACTAAGGGCTGGTATTTACTCTCCCACAGCCCATGTAGCCTCTTGGGTCGAAATACCCCTCCCGATGGTCTCCCGGTACACTACCGGCACTCCCGGTACACTACCGATGAGCCCGAAATTTTTCCGGCGACCAAAATAGGACTTCCTATATATGAATGTTTACCTCCAGACCATTCCGGAGCTCCTAGTGATGTCCGGGATCTCATCCGGGACTCCAAACAACCTTCAGTCACCACCATACATAACTCTATACTACCGAAACGTCACCAAACCTTAAGTGTGCAGACCCTGCGGGTTCGAGAACTTTGTATACATGATCGAGACACCTCTACGATAAATAACCAATAGCGGGACCTGTATGCCCATATTGTTTCCTACATATTCTACGAAGATCTTTATCGGTCGAACCTCTATGTCAAGGATTCAGTTAATCCCGTATGATGTTCCCTTTGTTCTTCGGTATGTTACTTGCCCGAGATTCGATCGTCGGTATATCCATACCTAGTTCAACCTCGTTACCGGCAAGTCTCTTTACTCGTTCCGTAATACAAGATCCCATGACTAACACTTAGTCACATTGCTTGCAAGGCTTATTGTGATGTTGTATTACCGAGTGGGCCCTGAGATACCTCTCCGTCACACGGAGTAACAAATCCCAGTCTCGATAAATGCCAATTCAACAGACACCCTCGGAGATACCTGTAGAGCACCTTTATAGTCACCCAGTTACGTTGCGACGTTTGATACACACAAGGCACTCCTCCGGTGTCCGTGAGTTGCATTATCTCATGGTCTTAGGAACATATAGTTGACATGGAGAAAACAGTAGCAATAAACTGACACGATCATATGCTACGTTTGTAGTTTGGGTCTTGTCCATCACATCATTCTCCTAATGATGTGATCCCGTTATCAAACGACATCTCATGTCCATGGCTAGGAAACCTTAACCATCTTTTGATCAACGATCTAGTCTATTAGTGGCATACTAGGGACATGGTTTTGTCTATGTATCCACACATGCATCTAAGTCTCCGATCAATACAATTATAGCATGGATAATAAACGATTATCATGAACAAGGAAATATGATAATAAATAATTTATTATTGCCTCTAGGGCATATTTCCAACATTCTATACCCTAAATTCCTCGGCTTATATAGATGCCGAGGATGCATACACATGGTCGGTTACATGCCGAAGAGATAAACATGCCTAACTATGACTAATAACTCGGAGAGTACATCACGACTCCTTCAAGCTTCCATCTGGCGCCGATGATCTCTAATCATTCGATGCTCAATTTACGACCCATATAGTCCGGCCCACAAACAATAAGCCGGACACCAAGGACCCCCTAATCCAGGACTCCCTCACCTCTCTCCCTCTCGTATATGCTCATCACCATGGATAGATCTTGCGTGTGCATAGGAATTTTTTGTTTCCCATGCAACGTTCCCCAACGATGGCATCATGAGCTAGGTCTATGTGTATATGAGATCACGAGTAGAACACAAAGGAGTTTGTGGGCATTGATGCTTAGATTGCTTCTTCCCTTGGTCGTGTTTTGATTCAGCGGCATTGTGGGATGAAGCGGCCCGGACCAACCTTAGTCCTACACTTACGAGAGACTGGTTCCATCGACTGACGTGTAACTTTGTTGCACAAAGATGGCTGGCGGGTGTATGATTCTCCTACTTTAGTTGGATCGGATTTGACAAAGGCGGTCCTTGATAAGGTTGAATAGAAATTTATGTATCACCATTGTGGTTTTTGCTTAGGTGATAATTGTTATTGCTAGATACCCGTAGCAGCCACGTAAAACTTGCAACAACAATTAGAGGACGTCTAACTTGTTTTTGCAGGGTATTTTGTGATGTGATATGGCCAATTACATGATGATATATATGTGATGTATGAGATGATCATGTATTGTATAGGTTACCACGACTTGCATGTCCATGAGTACGGCAACCGGAAGGAGCCATAGGGTTGTCTTTAATTATTGTATGACATGGGTGTCAATCATTAAGCGCTATGTAATGTTTTACTTTATCGCTAAGTGGTAGCAATAGTAGTAGAATCATGGTGGGCGTGACAACCCCGATGGCAGCACGTTGATGGAGATCATGGTGTCATGCCGGTGACGATGGAGAACATGTCGGTGCTTTGAAGATGGAGATCAAAAGCACAAGTTCATGGCCATATCATGTCACTTATGATTTGCATGTGATGTTAATCCTTTTATGCACCTTGTTTTGCTTTGGATGACAGTAGCATTATAAGTTGATCCCTCACTTAAATTTCAAGATTAATTATCTTCTCCCCGAGTGTGCACAGTTGCGAAAGTTCATCGTGTCGAGACACCGCGTGATGATCGGGTGTGATAGACTCTACGTTCACATACAACGGGTGCAAGCCAGTGTTGCACGTGTGGAACACTCAGGTTAAACTTGACTAGCCTAGCATGTACATGCATGGATTCAGAACACAAGCCACTGAAAGGTTGAACATGAGCCATATAGTAGATATGGTCAACATGATGATGTTCACCATTGAAACCACCTCAACTCACGTTATGATCTGAGTTGAGTTGGTGAATTTGGATCATGTATCACTCGAATGACTGGAGGGATGTCAATTTGAGTGGGATTTCTTAGGTAATATGATTAATTGAACTCATTATCACGAACATAGTCAAAGTGTCTTTGCAAATTATGTTGTAGATAGCTCGCGCTGTAGCTCCCCTATTTTATTGATACATTCCTAGAGAAAAGTAAGTTGAAAGATAATGGTAGAAATTATGCAGACTAGGTCCATGGTCAGAGGATTGTCCTCAGTTGCTGCACAGAAGGCTTATGTCCTTCATGCACCGCTCGGTGCACCACCCCCTCTAGCATCGTCTGTGGATGTTGTGAACATGTGACATGCACATTTTTGATGACTACTTGATAGTTCAGTGTGTCTTGCATTATGGCTTAGAATTCAGGCCTCAAATACATTTTGAACATCAAGGAGGATATGTGATGTTCAAAGGGCTGAAATTGGATTTAAGGCTCATGCCCGTGTTAGAGGTATGAGACCTCCAACAAGATTCATTGCCTGCAAGATGAAGGAGAATAGCTCAATCGATGAGCATGTGCTCAGATTGTCTAGGTGCTACAATCGCTTGAATCGAGTGAGAGTTGATCTTCCATATAATACAGTGATTAATATGTTTCTCCAAGTCATTGTCACCAAGCTACTAGAGCTTCGTGATGAACTATGAACATACCAGGGATGGAAATGATGATCCCTGAGATATTCACGATGTTTGACACCTCAAAGTTAGAAATCAAGAAGGAGCATCAAGTGTTGATGGTTAGTAAAAACCACTAGTTTCGAGAAGGGCAAGGGCAAGGAGGGATACTTCATGGATGGCAAGCCAGTTGCTGCTTCACTGAAGAAACCAAAAGTTGAAACCAAACCCGAGACTAAGTGCTTCTATTATGAGGAGAACGGTCGCTGAAGCGGAATAACCCTAGATACTTGGTAAACAAGAAGGCTGGCAACGCCGACAGAAGTATATTAGATATACATGTTATTGATGTGTACCTTTCTAGTACTCCTAGTAGCACATGGGTATTGGATACCAGTTTGGTTGCTAAATGTTAGTAACTCGAAATAAAAGCTACGGAATAAACGGAGGCTAGCTAAGGGTGAGGTGATGACGTGTGTTGGAATGTTTGTAGGATCGAAACTAGGTCTAGAGGGGGGGGTGATTAGACTAATTGACCAAATAAAAGTTTTGCCTTTTCCCAATTTTAATTCTTGGCAAGTTTTAGCATTCATAGCATATCAAGTAACACCCTACACATGCATGTCTAAGACTATTGCAGCGGAAAATAAAGACATTGCACATATAAGTAAAGAGAGGGTTAGGAAAGCAAACACAAGTGATGAAATGATGATTTTTCCTGTGGTTCCGATAGGTGGTGCTATCATACATCCACGTTTATGGAGTCTTCAACCCACGGAGGATAACAGTCGCGAGAGTGCATGGAGGGCTCTACCCACAGAGGGTTCCACGAAGAAGCAACCTTGACTATTCGATGTAGCTTCCGTCCACGAAGGACTAGCCTCACTATGGGTATATCTTCATGAAGTAGGCGATCTCCTTGCCCTTACAAACTTCTTGTTTCACTCCACAACACAAAGTAGGACGCTCCCAAGCGACACCTAACCAATCTAGGAGGCACCACCCTCCAAAAGGTAATAGGCTCGGTAATGACGATGAACTCCTTGTTCTTGTGCTTCAAGATGATAGACTCCTCAACACACAATATCTCTCTCACAGATTTGGCTTGGTAGAAGAGATGGGATTGGTGGAAAGCAACTTGAGCAGGCTAGAAATCAAGATCCATATGGTTGGAGTGGAAGATCTTGACCTCAACACAAGGGTAGGTGGTTCTCTCTCAGAAAACTGAGTAGGATAGGTATGGAATAGTTCTGAGTGCTTCTCTATCGAGTGGGTAGTGGTGAAGGGGTATATATAGGCATCTCCAAAAATCCAACCATTACACACAATAAGTCAGACTCGGTGACACCAAAGTGTAAAACTCGATGGTACCGAAGTGACAAAAAGTGGCAACTTTTGAATATCGGATGGACTGATATATAACTCTCTCGGTTGCACTAACAAGTTGACCAATGGTCAGAATTACCAAACTCGGTGACACTGATTCACCATTCTCGATCGGACCAAAAATGAGAATTTGCGTAACAGAAAGTTGGCAACCCAACTCGGTGGCACCGAGTGTAGTGTTGGCTGCACCGAAGTGTTTGGGTTTGGCTGAGTCTGTCTAGGGTTTAGAACTCAGTGGCACCGGGATAGTAAAGTTGGTTGCACCGATTTGGTATATTTGGCTTAGGACATACTTTGGTGGGAGAGAATGTGGATGTATTGGTGACTGTCACTTGTGCACGTTTGAGCATATTGTTCACCATCAAAACTTTACCCCCTTTTAATAGTATTGGCTTTCCTATAGACTCAAAGTGATTTCTCACAAATATGACATGTAGAGTCCTCTTGCTTGAATCTTGGGCAACCTATTTCCTTGCATCTTGGGGTAAATCCACAATCCTTGTGCCATTCCCATCATTAAACTTTTCCTAAATGTACTTGGTGAAGACATTAGTTCAATGACTTATATGTTGTTATTAATTACCAAAACCACCAAGGTAGCAAATGTGCTTCCAATCTCCGCCTTTTTGGTAATTGATGACAATATATAGATCAAAGCTTCGACAAAGTTATAATCAATTAATATAGTCATCGCTTTGAGAAGTATGTGATAAGTAAGAGCTCCCCCTAAATTTGTGCATTATTCTAAATTTGTGTTTGAATGCAAATGCACAATCGATTAGGTACAAGGGTCACTTCTCACATGTCACATACCACTTTGTGGTGTGCGAGAGTAATTGGAATGAGTAACATAGCACAACACAATCAACCAAAAGATGAAAGATCATCACATAAGCATTTTAGATGATAGTAAATAGTAGCATCACACATCAAAGCGTATGATCAAACATCATCGAACATGTATCACAAGCAACACAAAAGAGTATCACGTCAACCAAAAGCAATAGTTTTTGAAAAACAGAAAACACCAAATGCCTCTCTCTCTCGAAGCCTAATGATCTATATACACTCCTCCCCCTTTAGCAACAAGTTACCAAAAAGTTCAAAGGTATCTATCTAAGCGTTCTTGGGATGATCTCCTCAGGTTGTCGATGAAGGAGTCGAGAGCATGGCGTCAGCGAAGATCTCTTCAGATGTCGTCGAAGGAGCTGGAGTGGACACTGGTGGAACAGGAGCTGATGGAGCAGGAGTTGTGCTGATAGTAGTTGAAGATGATGAAGAGGGCCTCGATTTCGGAGCAGGCTCTGTGGTTGATCTCATCTGAGTGGTGAACTGGGTGCCTGGCCCAAGAGGTGATTCTTCCTCATCGACATCATCATCATCAGAAGAGGTAGTGGAGACTCGGGGAATGTGCACGGAGTCAACTTCCTTCTGGAGCTCAATCACTGTCTTGGACAACTTGTCCACCTTATCTCCAAGCACTTTGATCCTCGTCTCGAAGATCCTCACAAGGCTATTCTAGTTATCCAGAATCCCTTTGATATCCTTCTGCATGCCTTGGACAGCTGTGATCAGAAGATCCACTCGCTCGTTCCTGGATCTGGGGACTTGAGCACTAGGAGCTCGAACAGCTTCTGCCTCTACTTGTGCTGTAGCAGATGTGGGATGATCTGGCTTCATCACCATAACGTTATCTGCAAACTCTGTCTGTAGGGGCAGGTGTGGACGATCAAGAGCAAAAATGTGCTTCTCCAACTGTGAGTTGATGAGCAACTGGATTAGGGTGCATAGCAGCATGAGCGCTTTTGGTCAACAGCAACCCTCTTGATTGTCTCAAAAATTAGATCCATGACTCTGATCCTGGTGTTCCTGTCAAGGTGGATCAACATATTAATGGAGTAGCCTCGGATCATCTTGTCATCTCCAGAGTTGGGCATCAAGGTATGCCTGAGTATAGTGTTCATAGTCCGAAGGCCAGCTTGCAGATAGTAGATAGATCCTAGCTTGTGTGATTGCACCTTGTCAGCGGGGATAGGAGTATACATGTCTTTCATGGTATTGTGACTAGCCTTGGGTTCAGAGTATACATCCAAATCTCCTTCCCGAGCTTCAGGAACTTGCAGTAGAGCAGCCCATTCCTCAACGGTGGATTCGTAACCTAGCACTTTGAGTCATCCATATAATTCTACCATCTCCGTAGAAATGAGTGGTGGAGTAGAATTACATGATCATCTTGTCGTTCCGTGCTGTAAGCTCTTTGCCAATGAACTTATCCAAACCAATGCAATGAAAGTTATCTTGCACACTTGGAAGTAGTTCACATTGTCCTTCATAAACTTCCAATCGACATATCTCATGTCGCTAACAGCAGGGCTCTTGTTAAGCAGAACGGTCTCATAGAAATCATGTTGCTCTCTAGTATAGGACCTGTAGTCGATAGCGGTCTTCCTCCACTGAGCATATGGGTCTATGGCTCTCCAGGCTCTCAAGCCTGAGTCTTTCCGCTTCTTCATGTCGTCAGCTACCAACTGGCTGGCATCATGTACTGGAAGATGTGGTCTGAGCTTCATCAATGTGGTTAAGTCATCATCATCTTCAGTTCTGGAGGTAGTCCCCTTGTTATTCTCTGAAGCAGGAATGTCTCTGGTGGTCCTCTTGGACTTTGCACTGCAGTCTTCTTAAATGCAGGCTTGGTGCTCTTGGAGGTGCCAGCCTTTGGCATAGCATCAACCATGAGCTTCTTGGCTTTATTCTTGGGAGGCACAATCTCAGCATGCTCTTCCTCCTCCTCCTCAGCAGTAGCACCAGCAGCCTCCTTTGGATCCTCAAACATAGAGGTAGGCCTGCCCATAACACGAACAATCCTCTTCCTAGACTTCTTCTCCCCTGCCTTCTTAGGCATAGTTTTCTTGGGGACCTCAACTGAGACAATGGCTCTTTCACACTCATGCGCCTTGATAGTATCAGCAGGAGCATAGACTTTGTTGACAACTCTACGAGATGAAGTGGCTTCAGTTGCTGACTTCTTGGCAACCTTTTCTTGCTTAATAGCAAGAATCTCCTCAGGAATGAAATCTGAGTCTTCTTCATCTGAGTTGAGCTTCTTCCTGGTTCTGGTGGCAGCCTTAGGCAACCCATGAGAGCTGGGGGTGCTTGGATCTGAGAAAGAACTGACTTCTGGGCTTGTTCCAGAACTCATATCAACTCCCTGCTCTGGCAAATTCTGACAGTCTTCTGAGCCTGACATACTGACCCTATGAATAGAGTATAGGAGAGCAGAAGAAGATGAGTCATCACAAAATGAGGCTGGTTTTTAAAATTTGAGCAATGAATTTTCAAAACTTTTGCAATCTGTCAAATAGATATCGGTGCAGCCGAAAAGAAATTTTTGGTGAGGCCAAGACATACTCACTCTTTAACAGAAACTTGGTAGCCTTTTCGGTCGGACCGAAAAGAACTACTCGGTTCTACCAAGTCAGTTCTCAACCTCACTGAAAAGCATATTGGTGAGACCGATATTTTCATTTTGGTTCCATCGAGATTTATCGGGCGGACGGAAAAACCCTAGAAAATCCATCTAACGCGAGTTTTTGGGGATTTGCGAGGATAGGAACATGTGCAAAGGGTGCAATGATGATTAACAAGTATCTAATGCGCAAGAGTCGGATAGAGAGCGCACTAGAGATCGAGTCCGTACCCTAACTTGGCGCGGATCCTCTACGGCAGCGACGAGGGAGTGGATTTCGTCGGCGATGGCGATTCCCAACGGCGGAGGAGCGCCGGGAGACAAGGGCGACGACCAGGGGTCCTTGGAGAGGCAACTTAGGGTTTTGGAGCACAACGTTTGAAGGTGTAAATTTCAAAGCGTCAGGGTCCAGACTTATATACCCACCACTGTCGGTGACACCAATTCAAAGTTTTCGGTGTCATCGAGTGCCTCAACTGTCAGCTGACTGGGACACTTGGTGTAACCGAGAAAATGGAATTGGTGGTACCGAGATTGAAAAACCATATCAACCCTAGGCATTTGGTGAGACCGAGATTTTGTGGCTGGTTCCACCGAGATGCACTTGGGAGGTTTTAATGGTCAGTCCTTGTCGATACAAAACTCCGAGTGCTCCACACACAGAGGGATCGAAATGCACTTGTTCAAATTTTGTGATGCAGCATGAATAGAGTATGAGGTGAGAGAGAATAGATAGCTAAAGAAGTGGTACTAGGCATTCTCGTACATCCAATTTGCAAAAGATAAATCAAAAGCCAAATAGCAACAATTGGATATCCTCGAATGAGAAAATAAAAGCAGACCAACATGCTCACAAAATAAGATGTCAAATGAAATCATGACAAACATGCACAAATACTCTAGCATCTAACAAGCACTTGGGCAATGATGAAGTCATCTATATATGAGTATTTGACTTAGGATCCAAGTAAGAGTACTTGATCATAGGTCATACTCATCATTGAAGCACAAGTGGGGTTACCACTTTTACATAAAGCATTTGATGTTTGTCACATACTAAGAGATGCTTTGACTCAAGTCTTAGAGTTAAGCCCCCCCCTTGATGTGACATCCCCCCATAAGAGGTATAAACTAACCTTGGGTTTTGTCGATGAATACTTCATGATGGTGAGGTAGTGGTGGATTCTCAAGATTGATGAAGATCACCAAGAGTTGGGAGCATCCTCATTATTTCCTTACTCTTCTCACCTACATGGGTTAGTCCCAACACACAAGAGACAAATACAAGGATATCTATGGACATGGAGTGAAAAGCATGTGTAATGATGTCCATTTATTTGTTTATTACCTTGTCCCTTGCTTACCTTTGAGGGAATGTGTGACTCCTTTATCTATTGCATAGGGTAGATGTTGATTGCAAGTATATCTTGCCAATAATGAATGTGAGTGAATTTCATTGGCGGAGTCACCCCTCAAGAACTCTCTAGTTCTTCTTCTTGGGAATTCACATCAAGTTGATGGGGATTCTTGATGTTGAAGTAGCACTTGTAGAAGTAGCCTTGGGAACCCACTTCACCAAAGCTTAGGATTGATCTTGAAAGTCCTCTTGGAGCTCGTTCTTGCCCTTGAGCTTGGTGTCTTGTGGTGGAAAGTCATATTGAGTGTTTGTTCCCTTGGTAAGAGTATTTTCATACTTCTCCTTTTGAGGAACAAACTTGGGATTGGGATATTGACCTTCTTCCCATTCAACTCCATTAGCATTGAAGTAGCCAACACCACGATTCTTCCAATATCCTCCGTGCTTGCATACAATCTCATCAAATTGTCTGTACCCTTCAAGACTCTTGTAGATACCTTTATCTATAATTCCTTTCAATAAAGCATTTTCTTTCTCAAGTGTAACTTGGCTAAGAGAATCATCATTAGTGTAATCAATAGAACTACTAGGAGCGAGATCATTTGGTTTAGCAATTTTATTGTTGCTGCTAGATGAAGAACCTTTCTTTCCTTTGTTACTAGTTTGCTTAGATTTGACTTGTGGCATGAATGTATACAAGAGTAGTCTTTTGGCAATATAAGATGAAGTCTTCTTTCGGAGATTGTCATTGATAGCTTTAAGAAATTCATGTTCTTGCTCCAAGTTGAGCTTCTCGAAGCGTAGCTTCTCATGAGTTATTACAAGATCTCTATGATCTTCAAGAGTAGATACATGAGCTAACTTAAGAGTGTTGAGTTCTTTAGTTAGTTCTTCTATTTTCATATTATCATCATCAATAGACTTATCTTGACTAGCATGAGTAATATCAAATTCATTATGATTAACATCACTAGTTTTATCACATAGCAAGTCATCATCATAAAGCAAGTCATCTTCATCACTACCGAAATCAAGATATTCGGGGTGTGATACCTTTGGGCCTTTAGCCATGAAGCAACTTCCACCTCCTTAATTTGGTGAATCAAATATATCATAGGAGTTGGTTGTCACTAGTGCAATTCTGGCAACACCATCATCTTGTCTATAGTCAGAGTTGGAGTGATGGCTTCTGTCGGAGTGGTTGTCGGAGTCAGAGCTAGAAACCCATTCACCAACATGAGCTTGATGCTTCCTTCTTGAGTAGCTCTTGGTGTGCTTGTCCTTCTTCTTCGAGTCCCGAATTCTCCTTGAGGGTATTCGTTCATAGTGATCATCTCTACTCCTTGTCTCTCTTCGAGGTGATTCATCTCTTGAGCTTCGTCTTCTTGGTGACTCTTCTCTTCATTTGTAGGGAGCCGAGAACTCATTGGAGTAGTGTCCAGGCTTCCCACAATTGTAGCAGTTTCGATCACGACTTGACGAACGCTTCTGTTCATATCTAGAGTTGGAGCTGCGATCTTTGATTCTATTCTTGTAGAACTAGTTGAATTTCTTGACCATGAGGCTTATCTCTTCATTTGTGACAAGGTTGTCGCTTGAGGTAGCAGGAGCATCACTTGTGGCTTTGTAATCACCTCTAGACTTGTGATGAAGGTATTACTTGTCTTTGAGTGTCATCTCATGAGCAACAATTCTAGCAATCACTTCTGTTGGTTTGAGATCTTTGTAGTTGGGCATCATTTGGACCAATGTGCACATGGTGTCATATCTCTCATCCAGAGCTCGAAGTATCTTCTTGATGATGAACTTGTTAGTCATTTCTTCACTTCCTAAGCCGGCAATCTCATTGGTGATGAGAGCTAGCCTAGAGTATATTTCGGCGACTCCTTCACCATCCTTCATCTTGAACTTGTCAAGTTGACCTTCAAGAACATCTAACTTGGATTATCTCATGGACTAAGTTCCTTCATGCATATCAACCAAAGCATCCCCAATCTCTTTTGCGTGTTCAAGACGGATGATTTTGTTGAATTCTTCAGGACATAGGCAGTTGAAGAGTATGCCACATGCTTGAGCATTGAGTTGCAACATCTTCAATTCATCTGCAGATGCTTCACGATCCAGTTCCTTTCCATCCGCAAAGAATTCACCTTGCAAGCCAACACGAACAACAACCCAAACGATAGGATTATGACCAAGCAAATGCATTTTCATTTTATGCTTCCAACTAGCAAAATTAGTGCCATCAAAGTACAGACCTCTACAGTGATAAGTCCCCTCACTAGATGCCATACTTATCCTAGGTTGTGAAACCAATGCAATGGAGGCCAAAGCTCTGATACCACTTATAGGATCGAAAGTAGGTCTAGAGGGGGGGTGATTAGACTACTTGACCAAATAAAAGTTTTGGCTTTTCCCAATTTTAATTCTTGGCAAGTTTAAGCATTCATAGCATATCAAGTAACACCCTACACATGCATGTCTAAGAGTATTGCAGCGGAAAATAAAGACATTACACATATAAGTAAAGAGAGGATTAGGAATGCAAACACAAGTGATGACACGATGATTTTTCCTGTGGTTCTGATAGGTGGTGCTATCATACATCCACGTTTATGGAGTCTTCAACCCACGGAGGGTAACAGTCGCGAGAGTCCATAGAGGGATCTACTCACGGAGGGTTCCACGAAGAATCAACCTTGACTATTCCATGAAGCTTTCGCCCACGAAGGACTAGCCTCACTATGGGTAGATCTTCATGAAGTAGGCGATCTCCTTGCGCTTAAAAACTTCTTGGTTCACTCGACAACATGAAGTAGGAGGCTCCCAAGCGACACCTAACCAATCTAGGAGGCACCACCCTCCAAAAGGTAATAGGCTCGGTAATGACGATGAACTCCTTGCTCTTGTGCTTCAAGATGATAGACTACTCAACGGACAATCTCTCTCTCTCTCACACACATATTTGGCTTGGTAGAAGAGATGGGATTAGTGGAAAGCAACTTGGGGAGGCTAGAAATCAAGATCCATATGGTTGGAGTGGAAGATCTTGACCTCAACACAAGGGTAGGTGGTTCTCTCTCGGAAAACTGAGTAGGATAGGTATGGAATAGTTCTGAATGCTTCTCTCGAGTGGGTGGTGGTGAAGGGTTATATATAGGCATCTCCAAAAATCCAACCGTTACACACAATAAGTCAGACTTGGTGACACCGAAGTGTAAAACTCGGTGGTACCAAAGTGACAAAAAGTGGCAACTTTTGAATCTCGGATGGGCCGATATATAACTCTCGGTTGCACCGACAAGGTGACCAATGGTCAGAATTACCAAAATCGGTGACGTTGATTCCCCATCCTCGGTCGGACCGAAAATGAGAATTTGTGTAACAGAAAGTTGGCAACCCAACTCGGTGGCACCGAATGTAGTGTCGGCTGCACCAAAGTGTTATGGTTTGGCTGAGTCTATCTAGGGTTTGGAACTCGGTGGCACCAGGATAGTAAAGTTGGTTGCACCAATTTGGTATATTTGGCTTAGGACTGGCTTTGGTGGGAGAGAATGTGGATGTCTTGGTGACTATCACTTGTGCACGTTTGAGCATATTGTTCACCATCAAAACTTTACACCCTTTTAATAGTATTGGCTTTCCTATACACTCAAAGTGATTTCTCACAAATATGAAATGTAGAGTCCTCTTGCTTGAAGCTTGGCCAACCTATTTCCTTGCATGTTGGGGTAAATCCACAATCCTTGTGCCATTCCCATCATTGAACTTTTCCTGAAATGTACTTGGTGAAGACATTAGTTCAATGACTTATATGTTGTTATTAATTACCAAAATCACCAAGGGAGCAAATGTTCTTTCAATGTTTCCAAGGTTGATGTGATCAACATCGCACGTTCTCTCTACCTTCTGGATTAGTGACAAACCTAAATAAATGTTATTTGGTGTTTTGGTGTTTGCGTTAAATATGAAGATGCTTAGATCATGTTTATTGCAATACGGCTATTCATTTAAGTGAGAGAATAATGGTTATTCTGTTTACAAGAATAATACCTTCAATGGTCATGCACCCAATGAGAATGGTTTATTGAATCTTGATCGTAGTGATACAAATGTTCATAATATTGATGCGAGAAGATACAAAGTTAATAATGATAGTACCACATACTTGTGGCACTGCCGCTAAATGTCATATTGGTGTAAAGCGCTTGAATAAACTCCATGTTGATGAATCTTTTGGACTCTTGATTTTGAATCGGTTGAGACATGCGGACCATGCCTCATGGGCAAGATGACTAAAACCCCATTTTATGGCTTGATGGAACGGGCAAGTGACTTACTGGAAATGATACATGTTAATGTATATGGTCCAATGAGTGTTGTTGTGTGCGGTGGATATCGTTATTTTCTTACCTCCACTGATGACTTGAGTAGATATAGTGTATATTCACTTAATGAAACACAAGTCTGAATCGTTTGAAAAGGTCAAGCAAAACCAGAGTGAAGTTTGTGATTATTGTGACAAGAAGATAAAATGTCTCTGATATGATCGTGGAGGTGAATATCTGAGTTACGAGTTTGGTATACAACTTAAGACAATGTGGAAGTTGTTTCACAACTCACGCCACCTGGAACACCATAGTGTGATGGTGTCTACAAATTTCATAGTCGTGCTCTATTGGATATGGTGCATACTATGATGTCTCTTATCGTTTTGCCACTATCGTTTTGGGGTTATGCATTAGAGACAACTACATTCACTTTAAATAGGGCACCATCTAAATCTGTTGAGATGACACCGTATGAATTATGGTTTCATAGAAACCTAAGCTATCATTTCTTAATGTTTGGGGTTGCGACACTTTTGTAAAAAAGGGTTTTCACCTAATGAGCTCGATCCCAAAGTAGAAAAGTGCAACTACATAGGATACCCTATGACCAGTTTGGTATACCTTCTATCTCAGATCCGAGTGCAAAGTGTTTGTTGCTAAAAACGAGTCCTTTATCCAGAAAGAGTTTCTCTCGAAAGAATTGAGTGGCAGGAAGATAGAACTTGATGAGGTTGTTGAACCTTTGTTTAGACCAGTGAGTAGCGCAACACAGAAAGATGTTTTTGTGGAGCCTACATCAGTTGAAGAGGAAGATGATGATGATGTTCATGAAGCTTCGGATCAAGTCTCTATCGAACCTCATAGGTCGACAAGGGCATGTATTGCTCCTCAGTGGTACGGTAACCCTGTCTTAGAGGTCATGTTGTTGGACAATGATAAGCCTATGAGCTATGGGGAAGCGATGATGGGCCCAGATTCCGACAAATGTCTAGGAGCCACGAAATCCGAAAAAGGATCCATGTATGAAAACAAAGTATGGACTTTGGTAGACCTGCCCGTTGAATGGCAGGTCGTTGAGTACAAATGGATGTTTAAGATGAAAACGGACACTGGTGGTGAATGCCACCATTTATAAAGCTCGACTTGTCGCAAAGGCGTTTCCGCCAAGTTCAAGGGGTTGACTGCAATGAGATTTTCCCACCTGTAGCGATGCTAAAAGTCTATTGAAATTGTGTTAGCAGTTACTGCATTTTTTGGTTATGAAATTTGGCAGATGGATGTCAAAACATAGTTTCCTTAACAATTTGCATGAGGAAAAGTTGTATGTGATACGACCGGAAAGTTTTTTCAATCCTAAGGATGCTAAATGGTGTGCAAGATCAAGCAATCCTTCTATGGGCTTGAGCAAGCATCTCAGAGTTGGAATATACGCTTTGATGAGGTGATCAAAGTTTTTGAGTCTATACAAAGTTTATGAGAAACTTGTATTTACAATAAAGTGAGTGGGAGAACTATAGAGATTCTGATAAGCATATGTGGATGACATATTGTTTATCGGAAATGATGTAGAATTTCTGGAAAGCATAAAGGGTTGTTTGAAAGGTGTTTTTCAATGGAAGACTTGGATAAAGCTACTTAATTGTTGGGCATCGGGATCTATAGAGATAGATCAAGACGCTTGATAAAACTTTCAATGAGAACATACCTTGACAAGTTTTTGAAAGAGTTCAAAAATGGATCAGTCAAAAAGGAGTTCTTGCCTGATTTACAAGGTGTGAAGTTGAGTAAGACATAAACCTCGACCACGGCAGAAGAAAGAAAAAAGACGAAGGTCATCCCCAATGTCACTAGCCATAGGCTCTATTTGGTATGACATGCTATGTACTGCACTTGATGTGTGCCTTGCTGATACGTCTCCGTCGTATCTATAATTTTTGATTGTTTCATGCCAATATTCTACAACTTTCATATACTTTTGGCAACTTTTTATACTATTTTTGGGACTAAATATTGATCTAGTGCCCAGTGCCAGATCCTGTTTGTTGCATGTTTTTTGTTTTGTAGAAAATCCATATCAAACGAAGTCCAAACGGGATAACAACTTATGGAGATTTTTTTGGAATATATGTGAATTTTGGGAAGAGGAATCAACAGAAGGCGGTGCCCGAGGGGCCCACAAGCCTGCCAGGCACACCCTAGTGGGTAGGGCGCGCCCAAAGGGCTTGTGGCCACCCCTTAGGTCGGTTAGAGGTGTCCTTTGGCCGCAAGAAAGCTTTTGTTGGAAGAAGATCCCCTCAAAATTTCACCCCAATCGGAGTTACGGATTTCTGGATATTTAAGAAACGGTGAAAGGCCAGAATCAGAGAGCGCATAAACAGAAGGAAACATAGAGAGAGAGAGAGATCCAATCTCGGAGGGGCTCTCGCCTCTCTGCTGCCATGGAGTCCATGGACCAGAGGGTAAACCCTTCTCCCATCTAGGGGGAAGGTCAACGAAGAAGAAGAAGAAGGAGGGGGGTCTCTCCCCCTCTCTATCGGTGGTGCCGGAACGCCGCCGGGGCCATCATCGTTACGGCGATCTACTCCAACAACTCCGTCATCTTCACCAACACCTCCATCACCTTCCCCCATCTATATACAACGTTCCACTGTCCCGCAACCCGCTGTACCCTCTACTTGAACATGGTGCTTTATGCTTCATATTATTATCCAATGATGTGTTGCCATCCTATGATGTCTGAGTAGATCTATTTTGTCCTATTGGTTGATTGATGATCATGATTGGTTTGAGTTGCATGTTTTATTATTGGTGCTGTCCTATGGTGCTCTCCATGTCGCACAAGCGTGAGGGATTCCCGCTGTAGGGTTTGCAATATGCTCATGATTCGCTTATGGTCTGTGGCGTGAGTGATAGAAACACAGTCCCGACTAAGTTGGTTGTTTGCGTATGGGAATAAAGAGGACTTGATTCCTTATAATGCTATGGTTGGGTTTTACCTTAATGATCTTTAGTAGTTGCGGATGCTTGCTAGAGTTCCAATCATAAGTGCATCTGATGCAAGTAGAGAAAGCATGTTAGCTTATGCCTCTCCCTCATATAAAATTGCAATAATGATTACCGGTCTAGTTATCAATTGCCTATGGACAATTTTGCAACTCCTACCACCACCTTTCCACACTAGTTAAACAAACTTAGTTGTTTCTTTATCTAAGCAGACCCTAGTTTTTATTTACGTGTTATTTATTATCTTGCTAACCTATCCTATCACACCTGCAAAGTACTTATAGTTTCATACTTGTTCTAGGTAAAGCAAACGTTAAGCATGCGTAGAGTTGTATCGGTGGTCGATAGAACTTGAGGGAATATTTGTTCTACCTTTATCTCGCCGAGACTCCGGCCGCTGACGAGTACCCCGCGCAGGTGCTCGTCTGCACCGATCCGCCCACGGCCGTGGGCGCACTCGCTGTGACTCAGTCCAGCGGCTCGCACAGTCATGTGGGAGTAATGGCCATCACTTCCTCCACCGCTTCCGGACGGATGCGGGTCGCGGCTAGCGCTGCCGCTGCCCGCATCGGCACGTCCGACCCGCTCGGCGTGGCCCTCCGGGGCTTGAGCACTCCGATCGCCCCGACGGCGAACACCGACACCGCCGCGGCCGATCTCGAGGCACCTCGTCGCATCCTGTTTGAGGACGCCACTGCCCTCACGGCCACGCGGCTCCGCATGGAGGCGGCATAGCGGGAGTAGTCTTCCGCCTACGGACTCACCCCAGCTGGCACCGAGCCTAGCTGGCGTGGGGCTGTGCGCGACCGAGGTCGCGTGGTCGCCAAAATCCTCGGTGGCAAGATGCCCGTCTACGACACCCCCGCAGCCAACCTGCAGGCTCTCAAGGTGGCCTACGAGGAATTGGCAACCTTGGAGGGAGAAGAGCATGCCGCCCACGAGCGCCACATCAAGGAGCTCATCGATGCTGCTGATGCACAGCAACATCTGGTCGCAACGGGCGGTGCTGCCACTGAAGGCCCCCGGCCCGAGCGCGAGGGCACGGGAACTGCCGGCCGCTAGGCGGCCCAGTACTCCTACTCCCCTTGTGTCTCCGGTCGCTGAACCGGAGCAAACAACCCTCGGCCCTCTTAGACGCTGGGGAGCGAGCAGTCGGCTGTCAACAGCCCGCACACCAATGATCCGCCTCGAAGCGGCTGCCACCATGAAGTGTCGGCATCCAGTAGCCAGCGCAGCCACAGGCACACGCCGCCCTCGCGGCACGGGTCGGGGCAGTCGGTGCCACCCACCATCCGTCCCGAGCTCTCGGCTCGGCTCGGATCACGCGTCCCCCGCAGCGAGAATGATGCCTGCAACTGCCTCGACAGGCTCGCGCAATCCGCCCTCCTCGAGGAAGAGGGCTCGATTGGTCCGGCTTGCTTCGCCCCCGGATCCACACCGAGCCGTTCCCAACCGACTTCATGCTCCCTAGGGACATCCTGAAATACAATGGGGCCACCAAGCCCGAAGACTGGCTGATCGACTACACCACCGTGGTTGGCATCGCCAGGGGGGAATAAGCACGTAGCTGTTCGCTACGCCCCCTCATGTTGATCGGCTTGGCCCGCACCTGGCTCAACAGCCTAGCGGCCGGTAGCATAAACACCTGGACGGACTTCGAGGAGGCCTTCGTCCGAAACTTCACCGGCACCTACAAGCGGCCTGTCCGTCCTCGTGAACTCACCATGTGCATTCAGGGGCTGGACGAATCCCTCCGTGACTACCTCACTCGATGGACCGATCTCCGCAATTCCAGCGAGGGGGTGCACGAGGTGCAAGCCGTGCAGTACTTCAATGAGGGCTGCCGGGACGGCACCCCTCTCAAACATAAGCTTCTGTGCTCCGAGCCGTCCATGCTTGCCGAGCTCATGACCAAGGCGGACAAGTATGCCACGGCCGATTCAGCCATCCGGGTCAAGACGACCCCGCCTGCCAAGGCGACAACGACACCGGCCATGACCCGGGTGGCTGTCGACAACTAACAGCCGCAGAACAACAAACGCAAGAACTACCAGACGGATCCCCGCTACGGGAGCCAACAGGTCAATACCGTCGAGGATCAGGAGCCGCCTGCCCAGCCTTTCGGCCAGCGCCAGCACACCGGCAAGGCTGCCTGACAACCGAAGTTCACCTTCGAGCAAATGCTCGACCTCCCCTGCAAGAACCATTCAGGGGCCAAACCCTCTACGCACACGCTATGGCAATGCAGCTTTTCACAGTGATTGGCCCAGGGGGATGGCCTTCCATCTCCTCCCGAGACGCCAGCCCGCACGCCAGCCCTGGCCCAAGCTGCCGCCCCGGCGCCAGCTCCGGCTCAGGCCCAGAACGACGGTCGTCTAACCGACCAGTTTCCCAACCAGGAAGGTTGCTATGTCGTCTTCACCAGTGAAGAGACGGGCAAAGACGCTCAGCGCCAGCTCCGCCGTGAGGTGAACGCCACCATGTCGGCAACTCCCCAGTTCATGCACTGGTCGGAGAAGCCGGTCACTTGGAGCCAGGGTGATCACCCTGCCGTGATGCCAAATCCCGGCAGCTACGCCTTGGTCCTCGACCCCACCGTCGCCACCAAAGAGCGAACTTGCCGCTTCTCACGGGTGTTGATAGATGGTGGTAACAGCATCAACATCCTCTACCTCGACACTATGGATAAGCCGGGGCTGAAGATAGAAGACCTACAGGCAAGCTGGACGATTTTCCATGGCATCGTGCCTGGAAAGTCCTGCTCCCCTATCGGCAAGATCACACTCGACATCCTCTTCAGCGGACCCGACCACTTCCGCCGCGAGCCGGTGCTGTTCGAGGCCGTGGACCTCGTGATCCCTTACCACACGCTGTTGGGCCGACTGGCTCTTGTCTGCTTCATGGCGGTTCCCCATTATGCCAACCTCAAGCTCAAGATGCCGGGCCGCAAGGGAATCATCACCATCAAGGGCGACTATAAGTTGTCGCTCGAGTGTGCTCGAGATGGCAGCCGGTTGGCCGAGGCCCTAGAGATCGCCGAGGAGAAACGGTAGCTCGACCGGCTCGTGGCCCTTGCTGCCAGCCAGCCTGCCGTGTCGGATCCTCCCTCGCAATACGTTGGCAAGGCCTCCTTCCAGCTGTCCAAAGACACCAAGAAAATCACGCTCGACCCAGCCAACCTGGCTTAGTGCGTCACCATCGGCTCCCGCCTCAAAATCAAATAGGAAGGCGAGCTCGTCGACTTCCTCCATGAGAATCGGGACTTCTTTGCATGGTCCCCCAAGGACATGTCGGGTGTTCCGAGGAAGTTCGCCGAGCACAAACTCCACGTCCGTCTGGCTGTCAAGCTTGTCAAGCAACCCCTGCGCCGTTTGTCCAAGGAGAAGTGGTGTACTATAGGCAAAGAGATCGCCCTGCTACTCGTAGTCAGGTTCATCATGGAAGTGTTCCACCCGGACTGGTTGGCCAACCTAGTCCTGGTGCTGAAGAAGAACAAGACCTGGTGCATGTGCATCAACTACACTAGCCTCAACAAGGCGTGTCCCAAGGACCCGTTCGCTCTACCGCGGATCGATCAAGTCATCGACTCCACGGCCTGCTGCGACTTGCTGTCCTTCGTGGACGCCTACTCCGGCTACCACCAGATCAAGCTGGACCCGGAAGACCAACTCAAGACCTCCTTCATCACGCCCTTTGGGGCCTACTGCTACATCACCATGTCCTTTGGCCTGAAGAACGCATGCGCCACCTTCCAACGGTGCATGTAGAAATGCCTCCTGCCTCAGATAGGCAAGAATGTCCACATCTATGTCGATGACATCATCGTCAAGACCAAGAAGCATTTTAGCCTCCTCGATGATCTCCGGGAGACCTTCGCGAACTTGCGCGATTACAAGATCAAGCTCAACCCAGAGAAGTGTGTCTTCGGCGTCCCCGTCGGCCAACTCTTGGGTTTCTTCATGTCCGCTCGCGGCATCGAAGCTAACCCCGAGAAGATCAGCACGATCGAGCACATGCCAAAGCCGACCTGGCTCTGCGACATTCAGAAGTTCATCGGCTGTCTCGCCTCGCTCAGCCGGTTCATCAGCCAGCTGGGGGAGAAGGCCCTGCCCCTCTACGGGCTCCTCCACAAGACGGCTTTGATCGAGCCGGGCCACACCAAGAAACCGGGCATGTTCGATTGGCCTGACGAGGCGGACGAGGCCTTTTGTGGCCTCAAGAAGGCGCTCACCTGCGCGCCCATCCTAGACGCGCCGGCTGAGAAGGAACCTCTGCTTGCCTACATCGCGGCGACCACCCACGTCATCAGCGTCGTCTTGGTGGTCGAGCGTCCGGAGAAGGGCAAGTCCCTGCCGGTCCAACGGCCCGTCTACTACCTCACCGAGGTCCTCTCCGCGTCCAAGCAAAACTACCCCCACAACCAAAAGATGTGTTACGGCATATACTTCGCCGCCAAGAAGGTCAAGCAGTACTTCTAGGAGCATACCATTACCATGGTGAGCACGACCTAGCTCGGTGAGATCATGAGCGACCAGGACTCCACCGGCCGGATCGCCAAATGGGTCATCGCCGTCGCCAATCATGAGATCTGGTACGAGCCAAGAACCGCGATCAAGTCACAGGTGTTGGCTGACTTCCTCGTCGAATCGGCAGAAATGGAGTTCGTCCCGCCTCCCCTAGACTCCACACATTGGCGCATGCACTTCGACGGCTCGAAAATGAGGACCGGCCTGGGTGCCGGCATAGTCCTCTCCTCCCCGAAGGGCGACCATCTCAAATACACCCTCCAAATCCACTTTGCCGCCTCTAACAACGTGGCCGAGTACGAGGCCATCGTCCACGGCCTCCGGCTCGCCAAGGAAATCGGCATCAGGCGCATTCTATGCTTCGGGGACTCCGACCTTGTGGTGCAGCAAGTCTCTGGTGAATGGGACATGAGGGATGCCAACATGGCCAGCTACTGCTTCCTCGTACAATAGCTCACCGGCTCCTTCGAGGGCTGTGACTCTCATCACATCCCACGAGCGGACAACAAGGCGGCCAACGCGTTGGCAAAGATCGGCTCCACCCGGCAAGCCATCCCAGCCGGTGTCTCCCTCGAACGGCTGCTCAAGACGTTGATCAAGCCCTCCCCGAAATCAGTCAATCTTTGTGCCGACGGGCATCACCGGCCCCTCGACAGCCCCGACCGCCTCTTCGGCACCTTCGCCACTGTCTCCCGAACCGTCGGCCGCCCAGCCGGCTCCGAACGACTCCGCGGCGTCCGAGGCGGCCGGCCCTGGCGACACGGCCGTCATGATGATCATCGACCAGCCGACCCCGAGGGTCGGCGAGCCGGACCCGGGGGTTGACCAACCAGTCTTGGGGCTCCCAAGCCGGTCCCGGGGGCTGATCAACCAGTCCCGGGGGCTCCCGAGCCGGTCCCGGGGGCTGGCGAGCCGGTCCTCAGGGCTGATCAACCAGTCCCGGGGGCTCCCGAGCCGGCCCCCGTCTTACCCCCCTCTTGGGCCCAACCCATCCTAGCATTTCAGGGCGAACTGCCTTCAGACGAGGCTCTGGCAAGGCAAATCCTGCGTTGAGCCACGGCCTACGGCATCATCAACAACGAGCTCATCCACCGTAGCACCATCGGTGTCTTCTAGCGATGCGTCGAGTCGGAAAAGGGTCTAGAGATCCTCCTCGACATCCACCAGTGTGAGTGCGGGCACCATGCCGCTTCCAGGACCCTAGTGGCCAAGGTTTTCTGCCACGGTTTCTTCTGGCCAACTGCTCTCGAGGCGGCCAAGAAGTTGGTTGACGAGTGCGAGGGCTGCCAACGCTTCAGCATGCAGAGCCACCTGCCGGCAACAACCCTCCCAACCATCCCCCTCTCATGGCCTTTCGCCGTTTGGGGGCTGGACATGGTGGGCCCATTGAAGACCGCTCGAGGCGGGATGATGCACTTGCTGGTGGCTGTAGACAAATTCACCAAGTGGATCGAGGCGCGACCAATCAAGAAGATGGACGGCCCTACGGCCATCCGGTTCATCGACGACATCACGGTGCGCTACGGTGTTCCCCATAGCATCATCACCGACAACAACACGAACTTCGCCAAGGGCGCACTCGCACAGTTCTGCTCCAAGCAAGGGATCTGGCTTGATCTGGCCTCCGTCGCTCATCCGCAGTCAAACAACCAGGTCGATAGGGAAAACGGCCTTATCCTGTCTGGCATCAAGCCTCGGCTCGTAACGCCGCTGGTAAGGTCGGCCGACTGCTGGATGGGCGAGCTGCCGGCCGGATGGCCGGACAACACAAGCTGTCCTCCCCATGGGAGGGCCCATTCATCATCAGCAAGACAATGCACAACAACGCATACTATCTAATAGATGCCCAAAAGCCACAGAAGTGCAAAAGAGATGCCTCCGGAGAGGAGACAGGGAGCCCATGGAACGCGACCCTTCTGTGCCTGTTTTACTATTGAAGAAACCAGTGTATGTATGTATCCCCACCATTTTGGGCTTATGAATGCAATGGGCACCCCAAGCCGGCTCTTGGCGAGCGCCCTGTTTCGTTTCCCTCAAAAGTGTTCGTCGCTCACTGGCTCCCCAACCTGGTACCCAGACCCGGGGGCTAGCTGGCTGGACCTAGAGCTCTTCTCCCAGAAGTTGGCTAAGTAATGTGAGATGGCCAAACCTCCCCACCCCTACCAGCTACAGAACCGGCTCCCGGCTGTCCGACTGATAGGGCATTGGGGCGGCAAAGTTTGGCTCACACGAAAGGTCAAAACAAAGGGAGACCCCGGCTAGGCCCAGCCGGACTATCGCCGTGTCTCTACCACTCTACTTATCCCAAAAAGCTCTCGCGATTCCTAAGTTTTGAACTGGCTGCCTTGAGGCGGACGCCCCGACCTAGCTATAGACCGGTTCCCGGCTGTCGGGCTGGCGGGGCCGAAACCAAAGGGGAAAAGGAGTAGAAACGAAAAGAGTTGGGCAGGCAAAAAGGATAAGGATGAGGTGGCATGAGTAACAAGGTAAACTATTCATGGCATACATGTTAAGGCAAAAGCAGCCCACGGCCAGCATTAGTTCATTACATAAACACCCCCAGTGGGTGGATTCAAGCTTAACATGCAGGGAGAAAAAAGAGAAAGATAAAAAATGCCTGGGGGCTCAGGCCGCCGGTGCATCGCCAGCCGGCGTGCCCCTAGCCACCGCGTCGCTTGGCGGCTCAGATCTTGCCTCACAGATGGTCGCGGCCTTTGGGTCGGCCTCCTTGGCCTTCGAGGTGGGTTCCTCGGTCTCGGCCGTCTCGCCGCTCGAGTTGGTGCTCTCGTCGGCAACTTCATCATCTACCAGGCCTTGGGGGATGTCGAAGGAGTCCTCGGGCAGCGGCTCGCCATCCTCGCCAAGGGCCGGCAGGAAATCGTCCTTGTCGACATACGATGCGAGCTCGTTCGCCCGATGGACAAGGGCCGGCTCGCAGGCCTCCTGCTCTGCGGCCGGAAAGTCCCGCATGGTCGCCAGCCGGCCAAGATCCACGCCGTGGTACCACGACGTGACGAACCGGAGCGCCATCTATGCCCCGTCTCGGGCAGCCGACGCCTTCCAGGCTTCGAGGCGGGGGACGACGTGCTCTAGCCACTGAGCCACACAGTGCGTCGGAGCTCCCCCGTGGCCTGGCCACAGCGTGGCGATGACCTCTTTGCCGGAGGTCTTGAGCCGCTCCACGCTCCGCTCAAGATGGGTCATCCGCATCTCGATAGTGAGCCCGATCTCGTCCATGTCCCACGTGGCCTCCTATTCGATGGTGCAACCGCACTCCCGAACGTATTCCTGGTGCTCCTCAACGGCACGTGCAGCGCGGTGCTGAGTTTCTGGGAAACACCCTGGAAGAAGGAAGAAGTGAAGAAAAGAAAGGCAAGGTGAAAACACAAAAGAAAGGAGCAACCGGCTGAAGAAGAGAAAAACCAGCACCTACCTTCGATCACGTCGTCCACCCCAAGGGCGAAGTTGAGGACCGCCTTGCGCTCCGACGCCAGGGCCGCCTCCGAGGTGGCGAGGGAACCCTTGACCTCCTCGAGCGTCCTCTCGAGGCGGGTCACCTCGCCTTGAAGGGTGGCGGTCCTTAGGGCGGCGTCAGCCGCCTCCTTGACGGCCAGCTCCCGGGCCACCACCTCCTTCGCCGCCTCGGCCTTGAGGCGGTCCCGGATCGCCTCCCAATCTACCAACAGTGCGGCTAGCCGGTCCGTCTCCTGCGTGGCTGCCTGGACGTCTCGCGCCATCCGGTCCCCCTCAGAGACAAGCCCGGTCTTCTCCCCCTGAAGCGCAGCTAGGTCACCTGCAAGACACGACATGCATTAGCCGACTCCCAGGGGCCTTGCACGCGAGCCAACTCCTCCTCCAGGCGGCAGAAGCCGTATTTGCCGCAGTCGTCGATGGTGACCGCCTCCGTGAATAGCTTTTGCCACAGGGAGGTTCCTTCCTACCACAAAAAGGCAAAGGTCAAGACATGCTCAAAAGAGATCCGGCCCGGCTGCCCGTCAGCCACTTAGCCGACCAACATCTTGGGGGCTACACCCAGTGGGTGCGCTCGCGCGCCCCCACTGAAAATTCTAAGTCAAAACAGTCGGCTTACCTCTGCATGCTATAGGGCGGCGTCTTTTGCCTTCGCGAACCGGGCCAGCTCCTGCCGACACCGGTCCAGGACACTCCCCAAGTCCGCACAGGAAGGGGACCGGGCTGCCTGCCTAGGGGGCCGGCAGGGCCGGCGCGCTTGCCAGCGCTTCCCAGTCTCGGACCACCTCCTGCAATGACCGCAGGGTCCTCCGGGCCCAGCCACTGCTGCCACCCTGGCTTGCCGCGGCTCCAGCCGCCGGGGGCGGGTTGATGACGGAAAGGGCCGGGAGTCGCTTCCCGCCGGCCCCCCGCCCAGCACCGTCGCCGCCTCCTCTTCCTGCCGCTCCGGCGCATCGATCGCGATGAAGGGCACCTCCACCTCCATGGCCGCCACCTCTGGCGTCGCCTCTGGGGCCACCGGGGCCTCCGGCACCTTGACCCGGGCCGGCTCGGCCGCAGGTGGAGTCACCTCCGGCACCTCGGCCCGGGACGCCTCGGGAGCCGGCTCCACCGTCGTTGCCCCCACTTGGGCCGCCTACTGCGTGGACGGGGGCACCGGCAGATCCGTGGCCGCTCCTCGCAGCTCGCTTGACGGAGGCCTCAACATACGGATCGTCTCCGCCACCGAGTCTGACGCTCGCGGGGGATCCACCGACCTCCTCCACCTCTGGCTGCTCGAGGTCTCGGAGTGCAAGGCCCCTCCTCACGTAACGGACTTGGAGGCTCGCGGCTCCATGCGCCTCCTCTCTCCTCCCGCTGGGTGGCCGCATGCTCGTGGGCCAGCCGACTAGCGGCATCCGTCGGCTCCCCCTCTGGCTCCTCTTCGTGGAGCGCGATGGGGACACTACAGCACCCAAGAACCGATCATTAACCGGCTCGCGAGGCAGAAGCAAAACTTACGCGAAATAAAGACTTACACAATAACGAGGAGCCAGGTCTGCTTGGCGCACGGCGGTGGCTTTTGTGCGACCAACTTCACCCGCTTCGGGCTGGGCGGCGGGGCCACCGGCCCCCCTGGACCGCCCTTTTTCCCCGGTCAGCTGCTCCGATCGCCGGGGCCTTAGCCGGTCACTCCATGCTCCTCCGGCCCTGGCGCGCTGCGGGAGCAG
Source organism: Hordeum marinum (assembly GCA_022496015.1). Lineage (NCBI taxonomy): Eukaryota > Viridiplantae > Streptophyta > Magnoliopsida > Poales > Poaceae > Hordeum > Hordeum marinum. Next base: position 327,106,939 of record CM039676.1, read on the forward strand.
GCTCGTTCAGAATCGTCAAGTCGTCATCCATCCAGTACTTGATCGAGGGGGCAAGAGGGAACTCATCTGCTCCGCTGGGCTCCCCGGCTGTGCTGGACCCTCCGACTCCACCGGGAGCACCGACTCGCGGGTTCGCCGGCTCGTCGGCTCCTCCCAAGGAGTCCACCCCCTCCTCCGTGGGGCCTCCCATCTGGTAGTCTTCGGAGTCGGAGTTTTCACGCTCCGCCTCGAAGATCTGAGGATGTAGGCCATCCGGCGTATTCTGTCGTACCAGGAGCTGCGGTTATCACATCAAAGTAAGCACTCCAGCCGGCTACCGGCTTGGAAGTATCAAACAAACAAGAAACCGCCTCGATGAGAAACTTACCAGTGAAGGCCGGTTGATGCGGTCGTACGGCTCCATGATGAAGGACCACGAGGCGGGGTTCATCCTGAACTTTGTAAGGGCGTTCACCCGCTTCGCCACCTGAGCTAGCATCAGCTCGACGATGGACAACCAGCAGGGATCGCGCCGGCCGAACATGTTGCAGATCCGATGCATCCTCAGCTGGAGGGGCAACATCCGGCACGAGATAAAGGCCACCACTAGGTCGACGGCGAACATCCCCTCGGAGCTCTTCAGCTGCGTGAGCCGACCAAGCTCCTCTAGGGCCACGCCGCGCGGGGCAGTCCCCAGCCAGTTCAACTGGGTGGACTGCCTGTCGCCAAATGGGGGCAGCCGGATGTAGTCCGTCCTCGGGTCGGCGTTCTTCACATAGAAGAACGTTCGGTTCCATCCCTTGGTAGAGTCCATAAGAGAGAGAGGGGGAAAGCGAGCGACGTCCTGGCAGCACTTTCAAAGGTTTGAGGTAGAAAAGAGCATTGAAGAGTTGGATGAAGGGAAGAATGCCGAGGTACCCCTCGCACAACATCACGAAGGCGGAGAGATACAGAATCGAGTTCGGGCCGATGTTATGCGGCTGGAGGTCGAAAGTATCAAGGAGAAAGTGGAAGAAGAGACTAACCAGGAGCCCGAAGCCCCGGGAGAAGTGCTAGAGGAACACGACGTGTTCCCCTGGCTGTGGTGCCGGCGCTGTCTCGTCGGCCGGCGCGCGTGCGACCACCCGCTCCGCCGGCGGCAGCATGCGCACGCGGCGAAGCTCGGCGATGTCCGCCTTGACCACAATGGAGCGAGCCTAGCTTCCACCATGCCCATCAGCCATCGCGGCGGTGGTGCGGCGTGCGAGTGCGGTTGCGTGCTCGGTTGCGGTGATGCGTGAGGAAGGCACAAAGGCAATGAAGACGAGAAGCAAGGGGGCAAGTGAGGCGCGAGTACGTCCGCCTCCTGCCCTTCCTCTCCTTTTATAGGGGAGGCCACGATCAGGGGCCGTGGGATTGATTGCGCCCACTCCCCCCGGAAACTCCGCACGCGCATGGGTGGCCCCGGGCAGTAACGACTGGTACGTCTCCAACATATCTATAATTTTTGATTGTTCCATGCTATTATATTATCAACTTTGGATGTTTTGTATGCATGAATATGCTATTTTATATTATTTTTGGGGCTAACTTATTAACTCAGTGCCCAGTGCCAGTTTCTGCTTTTTCCGTGTTTTTGACCTTTTTCAGATAGGAATATCAAACGGAGTCCAAACGGAATAAAACTTTCGCCGTGACTTTTATGGAAAATATCAAAAATACCAGAAGGAAAAGATACCAGAGAGGTGGCACGAGGAAGCCACGAGCCTGGGAGGCGCGACCCCCCTAGGCCATGGCTAGGGGGATCGTGACCTCCTCGTGGCCCCTCTTTACTTGTTCTCGATGCCATCTGGTCCTATAAATACCTAAACCATCAGAACTAAATCTAGATCGCAAGTTCTGCCGCTACAAACCTCCAGAGCCACCAAAAACCAATCGGGAGACCGTTCTGGCATCCTGCCGAAGGGGAATCCATCTCTGGTGGCCATCTTCATCAACACTATTGCCTCTCTAATGATGCGTGAGTAGTTCACATCAGACCTTTGGGTCCATAGCTAATAGCTAGATGGCTTCTTCTCTCTCTTTGATCTCCAATACAAAGTTCTCCATGATCTTCATGGAGATCTATCCGATGTAATTCTCTTTTGCGGTGTGTTTGTTGAGATCCGATGAATTGTGGATTTATGATCAGCTTATCTATGAATATTATTTGAGTCTCCTCTGATTTCTTATATGCATGATTTCATATCCTTGTAAGTCTCTTCAAGTTATGGGTTTTGTTTTGCCAACTTGATCTATAGTTCTTGCAATGGGAGAAGTGCTTGGTTTTGGGTTCATACCGTGCGGTGTTCTCACCCAGTGACAGAAAGGGTAGCGAGGCACGTATCGTGTTGTTGCCATCAAGGGTAAAAATATGGGGTTTATATCATATTGCATGAGTTTATCCTTCTACATCATGTTATCTTGCTTAAAGCGTTACTCTGTTTGTTATGAACTCAATACACTAGATGCATGCTGGATAGCGGTCGATGTGTGGAGTAATAGTAGTAGATGCAGAAAGTATCGGTCTACTTGTCTTGGACGTGATGCCTATATGTATGATCATTGCCTTAGATATCTTCATGACTTTGTGTGATTCTATCAATTGCTCAACAGTAATTTGTTCACCCACCGTAATACTTCCTATCATGAGAGAAGCCTCTAGTGAACACTATGGCCCCCCGGGTCTATTTTACATATTATATATTCAGATCTAAATATAAAAACGCCAAAAATACCTTGATGCAATTTTATTTACTTATTTACATTCATCTGTTATCACTATCAGATCTCACGTTGCAAGTAATCGTAAAGGGATTGACAACCGCTTTATCGCGTTGGGTGCAAGTTTGTTTGTGTTTGTGCAGGTTCCTTGGTGCCTCATCTTGATACTCCTACTGGATTGATACCTTGGTTCTCAAAATGAGGGAAATACTTATCTCTACTCTGCTGCATCACCCTTTCCTCTTCAAGGGAAAAACCAACGCAAGCTTGAGAAGTAGCAATGGCCACTTCGGGGCACAGAGGATCCTAGCCTGTGCCCCGAGGCTACTGGGCTATGGCTGGGTCCTAGAAGGCTAGGCCCAGGCGACATCCCATCTCCCCGCGTGCCCGGGACCCACTACATCATTACTCGCCGCATGGCATGCTGCGTGCCGGCGCGGGTCCCGAGGGGCGCACCGGTACCCGAGGCGTCGGGTTAGATGACCTACCCGACTGCCCTTTCGCCTTCGAGCCAGAGGCGGGTATCGCTGAGGGGAAGCCGCCGGCTCCCCACCGTCTACCAGACGCGCCCCCCCTCCGTCTTCAAGGACTACTGATGGGGTTATTACCCCTAGGTAGGCCAAAGCAACAGGGTCTTCCCCCTTTCACTTCGAAGAATAACTACGTGGTCGGCTGGCCATGGCCGGCTAGAGGACGTCCGGCACAAGCCGGTGCCGGCTGGCGCCCCAGATGGTTGGTCGAGGAGCCGGCTAGACCCTCGGCCGGCTGGGCGTGGCCTCTTGCCTCCGGCCTGGCTCTTCCGTTGACCTTGGGACGAACATGCGACGTCCCATCCCTCTACGCACGGGTACGACGACACGACGCGACCAGCACGACGGGCAGTCCTATGGCTACAGTGGCATCCACTGACACGCTGTAGAGTGTGGCTACAGTCCAACCGTCCTGGCTGCTGACATTGGCGAGTGCGACCGGGTGTAGGAACAGTGCCGGCATGCCCTCGCCACTTGACTACTTACCCCAGCGTGGCTACAGCGCGACCGACAGTACCGGAGACTTTGGCCGGCTGGCGCTAGGCGATGCACCCCCGGGCGACCTGTGCCGCGGCAGGTGGGCGAGGGCCAATCACAGAGCCGGCTGGCGGGCCCCAACGGGAGATGGGACCGCTCGGCCGACGGACCCCACCAATGACGAGACGACACGAATGGCGGGACCCTCTGTCCAGCCAAGAGGCTGCCAGCCGGATCCCCCCACCTTTGTACTCAGAAAATATTATAAGAGCCGAGGGGTTGACCTATAAAATCCCCCCAAGCCCCCCATGCAATGGGGACGGACGGATGATCACGTTCACACACACACACAACCCCTTCCTCAAGTGGAGGAAGAGGAGCCTACTGCCCCTTCCTCCTCCTCTAGACACAGCTCCAGGAGCGCCATTGTATCTATACCCATCCATCCAACTAAACCAAGCAGGACTAGGGGTATTACCTCCTTCGAAGGGCCTTGAACCTGGGTCATCGTGTGTCACCACCACTTGTGCCCAATCTGGCACCCGGAGACCGTTTGCGTCCTTCGGCCCCTACCACCTACGATAACCCACCCTATGGCATCTGTCGTGAGAAAACGACGACAATCCTCTTATGCCAAGGAGGCCTATTCCTATAATGATGTTGAACAAATTGAAGAATTTGTTGCTTTTAAGGGTGCCTATGAAATTGCTTCTTTCATTGAAAAGTATGATGCTACTCTTTATGAATCTGAAAAATTTCCCATACTTAAATATTGCTATGAAAACTATGCTTCTAATGCTTATGTCAAAGAGTTTATTGAAAGAATAACCGCTGCTTTGGAAGAGACTAATATTTTGCAGGAATCTATGGAAGAAGAAATTTCTGAAACTATGAGCTCATTAGATGAAAGGAGGAAGAGCGGATTAGCTACCCATGCCCACCTTCTAATGAGAGTAACTCTTCAACTCATACATTGTTTAATTTCCCTTCGTGCTTACCGAAGGATGAATGCTATGTTGATTGCTATGATCCCTTGGTTTCATTTGAAATATCCCTTTTTGATGAACTTGATGCTTGCTATGCTTGTGGCCATGATCTGTGGGGACCCCGTCTCATGAGTCGTGATCACCGAATGTACGTGCACAGTGATCCAAGAGATCAATGCTCACTGAACACACATAAATTAAATAACAAGAGTCTTACATCCATTACATATCGGTTTACTCAAATTATGCCTTCATGGCCAAGTCTTCACATGATTGCAGCGGAAATCTTCAACGATAGCGTGAACCCATGCCATCCGCCTTAACCCTACATGCATTCTGACTAGGAAGCATCCTAACTTGCATGTCCATCATCAAGGTAATCTTCATCATAACTTGATCTTTGATGCCTGGCCAATAAAATAACCAGTGGCAAACCAATGAGTACTTTGAATGTACTCGCAAGCAACCCATGTTTGGAACAAGGCAATAACAATGCATGATATATCACTAATGGGTAAGTTTTGCAGAAAGCTAGATTTGAGTGCAATGACATGATCAAGTAACTTAAGTAAGGATGCATCAACCATGGACAGGTGTTCATAAGAACACGTCACAGTCATCATCATAAGCAGGGGGTTGGACGTCTCATGTTCAACCATCACACCAAGTCCTCGGACTTGTCTCATGTGTTGTCTGAACATCTCATGTTCAGTCATCATGCCAAGTCATCTGACTCGACTCAAGTATCGTCTCTGTGTTAACCACACACATACTCCCACACCAAGTTTTGTGAAAACAACCAGACGTGGCATAAGCAGCACCACCCAACTGTCCTTGACCGTGGACACGGCTATTCAAATAGTTTTACACTCTGCAGAGGTTGCACACTTTACCCACAAGATTCGGGGAACTTCCATGTCATCCACGACTCGCGGTATATTACATACCCGAGGTAAGCACCCGAACAATGCCTTTCCCATGGCGATACTAAACAAATAGTCCACTAGTTGGTGCCATCCCTCATGATATACATCACTCGTATCATCCATGAGGGCACGCAACGGTGTGCCTGTTGCCTGTAAAGACAGCGCATGACCATCCACTCTGGGACGACCCTGTCTCGAGAGTGACCACTTCACTCTCGCCACTAGTAATGCAGGCTCCTTGCTAGCACCAACCATAGTAATCAACAAAGCCCCTTCCCATATAGGGGTAGAGTGGTCGTACATGTAAGGTTGGGACGGTCGACAAATCTTAAACCCTCCATTTTCGAAAACACACACTCACTTATTCCGGTACACCACTTCTTTCTCAAGTGGTTACCCAACTCATAATAATCTCCCTCGGGCATTAGTGTCACCTGACGGGGTTTTCAAAAAGTCTTTGAAAGAATTTTGTTTCATTCGCCATGCATATTCCTGATCCCACTTGCATAGCATCTACTAGCATCCTATCTACACCCACCCGCACGACCCTCATAAGGTGGTAGGGACATGCATGATGCAAGTGTCATCGACGAAGTATCGGAAGCATCCCACTAAAGTGGACACCACATCATCATGATCAATACAACAAAATGAAGTGCTATATGCCATGCAATAAAAGGGTTCATAATCATGGTCAAAGGGTTGCTTGCCTGGCTTTGCAATGTCTTCAAGGTCTTCACCCGCTTCTTGTTCATCCGAGCACTTCGTCTACTTCATTAACTATCGCGGGAAACAACCACAATAAGCAACACAACAAGCAGAGAAATAAATGTGCTCTATAAATAGGATTTTTATTTTTCTAGGACTCCTCTTGTCATGAGAAAAATAAACAAGGAGGTTTTGGTGGATGTGGGTCAAGGGGGAGTTTTGAATGGTATGAATGATGGGAATGATGATCCTTCAAGATGTCAACAGAAAATATTTTCATAAAAATGAGTGGAGGAACTCATAAAATAGGGCATGATTTTAGAAACATGTGGGAAGTGGTTTCACTCGATTTGGAGTTGGTATGAAGTTCTTATGATTTTCCAACGATGGAATAACTAGAAACTGGGTCATTTATTAGATCCAACAGGATAGGGGCATGAGAAAAATGTTAACCATGCCTAGATAAATAGGTAATGTCATTATAGCCATCTAGGAATTTGGATCACCCAATTTGGAGTTAAATTGAACTCTCTCTAGGGATTTTGCAAGAGGGGCTTGAATAATTCAAATTTGAATTGAAATAGTAATAGGGCAGAGACTTGTGGTGGAAAATTATGGGAGTAGTATCTTTAGATAGGTGGAATTTCTAGGAGTATTTAGAAACTTGAATCATCAAAATTGGAGGTCATATGAATTTATTATGAATTTTACAAGTTCTACATAAATAAATAAATCAAAAAGGAAAAGGCCTATACCTGTGCACTATTTAGCACACACAGCGTAGGATAAGCAGACGGGCCGCCCATCAGCCTGGATGCGCGGGAGACCGGCGACATTGAAGGTGGCTTTCGGTTGCGTGCCTTCGCTGTGGGGTAGCATACTGCGCCAGTCCCGTGTCCACTTAACCAGAGGGGCTCGGGCCTTAACCACTGACCGGCGGGCCCCACTAGCAGGTTCTCCTCCCGCAGGGGAGGGGCAGAGGAGCTCAACCGAGCCCGCGCCGGTGCCCTATCCTGGTGGCACAAGCCGTCCCTTACGGTGCTCCAGCCACCTGTGGGGCGGCGAGCCGCACCTGCCTGGGCTGCTCCCGGATCCTAGGGAGCTCAAGGCTGTGCGCAGCTTCCTCTGTGGCAAAGGAGGCCGTCGTCCACGATGGGCACGATTGCCACAATAGCCGAGAGGAGGGTACGGAGTGAAGAGGGGTTCCGCCGGCAAGATGCGGTGCTATGGTGGAGCTTAGAGGTGAGAAGAGAGGTGGGGAAGATCGAATCCGAGCGACGCCGAGGCGACATCTTTGCGGCCATGAGAGGAAGAGAAGAGCTCGAAGGGCAGGAGGGGTTAGGTCCAGAAGATACACTAGGGAGGGAGAGAGTGAAGGGGGCGAGAGGGAGGCTCGGGAACAAGCTAATAGGCGGGGGCGACCAGGGGGGAGCTCGGGTGCGCCTCGGATGCCTTCCGGCGCCGAGCTCGTTCATGCTTGGGCTCCTTTGGCTGCATCTGGTCGTTGGCGAGAGGCGTGGGAAGATCAAAGGGGTTCCTTGGCATGCGTGGATGCCCTACAAAGGCCAGACGTGAGCTACCCGACACGGTTCATCGACAGAGCACCGTTTCTGTAGGTCAGCAGCATGGTCACCACGCCACTTCGTGTCCAGAGCATCCTTTTGGTCATCCAAACATGTCTACCATGTGAGGCACGCATGGTAAAGCTGTATGGTGAAGTGGGAGGGAAAAAGGTGCTGGGTAGATGCGGGTTTGACAGGGTGACGGGGTTATCACCCCTAGGTAGGCAAAAGCAACGGGGTTCCCCCCTTCTGCTTCGGAGAAAACTGCATGACCGGCTCTCCATGGCCGGCTCGATGTGCTATCGGCTGGCAACACAGGCGGCTGGTCATGCGACTGGCTCGACCACCGGCCGGCTGGAAGCCGGGACGCCTCCTCCATTCACCCAGGGGCGGACATGCGATGTCCCATCCCCCTGGGTGCGGGTACGACGACAAGACGCGACCGCCACGACAAGTGGCCCTGTTTCCATAGTTGCCGCTAACGCATGGGAGCGCATGGCTACAGTCCGGCCGTCTAGGCTGCTGACCTTGGCAAGCGCGACTGGGCAAGGGAACAGTGCCGACACGCCCTCGCCCACTCGATTACCTACCTTGGCATGGCTACAGTGCCGCCGGCCGAACCGGAGACCTCGGCCGGCTGATGCTAGACGACGCCTCCCAGGCGACCCGTGCCATGGCAGGTGGGCGGGAGCCAATCGCAGAGCCGGCTGGCAGGCCCCAGCAAGAGATAGGACCGCTCAACCGGTGGACCCTACCCACGACAAGACGGCGCGAAGGGTGGGACACCCTGGCCAGCTGGGCCCCCCACCCCTGTACTTTAGATATATTGTAGAGCCGGGGGGTTGTCCTAGAAACCCCCAACCACCATGCAACGAGGACAGACGATCACTCTCGCACACCCGCAGAACTCTCAAAACCCCTCTAGTAGCGGAGGAAGACGAGCCGGCTGCTCCTTCTTCCTCCTCTAGACACAGCCCTAGGAGCACCCTTGTACACATACCCGTCCATCCAACTAGACCAAGCAAGACTAGGGGTGTTACCTCGCACGGAGGGCCCTGAACCTGGGTACGTCGTGTGTCACCACCGCTCGTGCCCAATCTCGCACCCGGAGCCCGTTGGTGTCCTCCAGCCCCAACCAACTACGATAAGCCCCCTATGGCTTCTATCGTGAGAAAACAACAGTTGGCACCCACCGTGGGGGTCGTATGCAGCACCGGTCGGATTCATGCTCTGGGCGGGATCCCTCGGCATTCCCTGCCACCGCCACACGTCCAGGCGAAACCACGGGCTCATGGGGCTTGCTTCTGCACGCCCTACGGGCGACACCGTCGACCTTGCGACCGACATCGACGCGCTCACCGAGTGCTTTGGCAGGCTCAGCCTTGCCGAGGCTCCGGCCGTGGACGAGTACCCTGGCAGGTGCTCGTCTGCGCCGATCCTCCCATAGCCATGGGAGTACTCGCTGCGACCTAGTCCAGCGGCTCCCACTGTCGTGTGGGGGTGTTGGCCATCGTCTCCTCCACCTCCTCCGGACGCGTGCGGACCGGGGCCGACGCCGTCGTGGCCCGCGTCGGCACCTCCGATCCACTTGGTGCGGCCCTCCGGGGCCTGAGCACCCCTATCGTCCCAACGCCGAACCTCGACGCCGCCGCGACGGACCTCGAGGCGTCTCGTCGCATCTGTTCAAGGACACCACCGCCCTCGCGGCGACGCGGCGCCGCATGGAGGCCACCCAGCGGGAATATGCTTCCGCCTACTGTCTCACCCCGGCTGGCACCGGGCCCAACCGGCGTGGGCCCTTGAGTGACCGCGGCCACGTGGTCACTGAAATCCTTGGCGGCAAGATGCTCGTCTATGACACCCCCGCAGCCAACTTGCGAGCCCTTAAGGTGGACTACGCGGATTTGGCCACCTTGGAGGGTGAGCGTTCCGCTCATGAGCGCCACCTCGAGGAGCTCATCGACGCCGCCGACGCGTAGTAGCGCCTGCTCGCATTGGGCGGCACCGCCACCGGAGGCCCCCGGCTCGAGCGCGAGGGCACGGGGACTGCTGGCTGTCAGCCGGCTCAGCACTCCAACTCCCCTCGCGTCTCCAGCCGCCGGACCAAAACAAACAACCCCCGGCCCTCCCAGATGTCAGGGAGCGAGCAGCCGTCTGTTAGCTGCCGATGCACCAACGACCTGCCTCATAGCAGTCGCCACCAAAAAGCATCGGCATCCGGCAGCCGACGCAGCCACGGGCACACTTCGCCCCCGCGGCGTGAGCGGGAACGGACGGTTCCGCTCGTCATCCGCCCCGAGCTCTCGGCCCGTATTGGGCCGCATGTCCCCCATAGCGAGAACAATGCCCGCAATCGCATCGACCACCTCACGCATTCCGCCCTTCTCGAGCAGGAGGGCTCGATTGGTCCAGCCTGTTTCGGCCCTCAGATCCGCAATGAGCTGTTCCAGACCGGCTCCATGCTCCCCCAAGACACTTGGAAGTACAATAGGGCTGCCAAGCCCGAAGACTGGCTGATCGACTACACCACCGCGGTTGGCATCGCCATGGGGAACAAGCACGCAGCCGTTCGCTACGCCCCCTTATGTTGATCGGCTCGGCCCGCACCTGGCTCAACATCCTGGCGGCTGAAAACATCAACACTTGGACGGACTTTGAGGAGTCCTTCGTCCGCAACTTCATTGGCACCTACAAGCGGCCTGGCCGTCCCCGCGAACTCGCCTTGTGCGTTAAGGGGCCGGACGAATCCCTCTGCGACTACCTCACTCGATGGATCGAGCTTCGCAACTCCTGCGAGGGGGTGCATGAGGTACAAGCCATGCAGTGCTTCATTGAAGGCTTCAGAGACGGTACCCCCCTGAAGCACAAGCTTCTGTGCTCCGAGGCGGCCACGCTTGTCGAGCTCATGACCAAGGCGGACAAGTACGCCACGACTGATTCAGCCATCCGGGTCAAGACGACCCCGCCCTCCAAGGCAACAACAATACCAGCAACATCCCAGCCGGCTGCCGACAACCGGGAGCCGCAAAACCACAAGTGCAAGAACGATCAGCCGGATCCCCGCTACGGGAGCTGTCAGGTCAATACCATCAAGGAACAGGAGCCGACTGCCTAGCCTTCCTGCTAGCGCCAGCGCACTGGCAAGGCTGCCTGGCAGCCGAAGCTCACCTTCGAGCAAATGCTCGACCTCCCCTATAAGAACCACTCAGGGGACAAACCCTCTTCGCACACACTCCGGTAGTGCAGCTTCTCACAACGATTGGCCCGGGGGGACGGCCTTCTGGCTCCTCCCGCGCCTCCAGCCCGTGCGTCGGCCCCGGCCCAAGCCATCGCCACGGTGTCGGCTCCGGATCTGGCCCACAATGACAGTCATTTCATCGACCTGTTCCCCAACCAAGACGGCTATTAAGTCACCTTCACTAGTCAAGAAACGGGCAAACATTCTCAATGCCAGCTCCATCGTGAGGTGAACGCCACCATGTCGGCAACTCCCCAGTTCATGCACTGGTCGGAGAGGCCAGTCACTTGGAGCCAGGTAGATCATCCCGCCGTGATGCCGAATCCCAGCAGCTACGCCTTGGTCGTGGACCCCACCATCGCCACCAAGGAACGAACTTAGCGCTTCTCGCGGGTGCTAATAGATGGTGGCAGCAGCATCAACATCCTCTACCTCGACACAATGCACAAGCTGGGGCTGAGGATAGAAGACCTGTAGGCGAGCCGGACGGTCTTCCACGGCATCGTGCCTAGAAAGTCCTACCCCCTGTTGGCAAGATCATGCTCGACGTCTTGTTCAGTGGACCCGACCACTTCCGCCCCGAGCCGGTGCTATTTGAGATCGTGGACCACGCGTGTCCCTACCACGCGCTGTGGGCCGGCTGGCCCTCGTCAGCTTCATGGCGGTCCCCCATTATGCCTACCTCAAACTCAAGATGCCGGGCCGCAAGGTAATCATCACCATCACGGGTGACTACAAGATGTCACTAGAGTGCGCTTGAGATGGCAACCGGCTGGCCGAGGCCCTAGAAATCATCGAGGAGAAACGGCAGCTCGACTGGCTCGTGGCGCTTGCTGCCAGTCAGCCAGCCGTGCCGGTTCCCCCCTCATAGTCCATCAGTGAGGCCTCCTTCTAGCCGTCCAAGGACACCAAGCAAATCCCACTCGACCAGGCCAACCCCGCTCAGTGCGTGACCATCGGCTTCCACCTCAACAACAAATAGGAAGGCGAGCTTGTTGACGTCCTCCATGAGAATCGGGACATCTTTGCATGGTCCCCCAAGGACATGCTGGGTGTTCTGAGGAAGTTCACCGAGCACAAGTTACACGTCCGGCCGGACGTTAAGCCGGTCAAACAACCTCTATGCCATTTCTTCGAGGAGAAGCGGCATACTATAGGCAAAGAGATCGCCCGGCTGCTCATAGCCGGGTTTATCATGGAAGTGTTCCATCCGGACTGGCTGGCCAACCCAGTCCTGGTGCTAAAGAAGAACAAGACCTGGCACATGTGCATCGACTACACTAGCCTGAACAAGGCGTGCCCCAAGGACCCATTCGCCCTGCCGTGGATCGATCAAGTCATCGAATCCACGGACGGCTGCGACTTGCTGTCCTTCCTGGAAGCTTACTCCGACTACCACCAGATCAAGCTGGATCCAGAAGACCGGCTCAAGACCTCTTGCATCACACCTTTCGGGGCCTACTGCTATATCACCATCTCCTCTGGCCTGAAGAATGCAGGCGCCACCTTCTAGCGGTGCATGCAGAAGTGCCTCCTGCCTCACATAGGCAGGAACATCCTCGTCTATGTCGATGACATCGTCGTCAAAACCAAGAAGCATTTCAGCCTTCTCGACGATCTCCAGGAGACCTTCGCAAACCTGAGCGAATACAAGACAAGCTCAACCCGAAAAAGTGTGTCTTCGGCATCCCAGCCGACCAAGTCCTAGGTTTCTTCGTGTCCGCTTGCAACATCGAAGCTAACCCCAAGAAGATCAGTGCGATCGAGCGCATGCCCAAGCTGACTCAGCTCTACGACATCCAGAAGTTCACCGGCTGCCTTGCCTCACTCAGCCGGTTCATCAGCCGGCTGGGGTAGAAGGCCTTGCCCTTCTACGGGCTCCTTCGCAAGACACCTCTAATCGAGTGGGTCAAACCAAGAAGCCAGGCATGGTCTACTGGCCTGACGATGTGGACGGGGCTTTCCGTGGCCTCAAGAAGGCTCTCACCCGCGTGCCCATCTTGGCCGCACAAGCTCAGAAGGAGCCCTTGCTCGCCTACATCGCGGTGACCACACGCATCATCAGCGTCGTCCTCATGGTCGAGCGGCCGGAGGAGGGCAAATCCCTGTCGGTCCAGCGACCCGTCTTCTACCTTAGCGAGGTCCTCTCCACGTTGAAGCACAACTACCCCCACTACCAGAAGATGTGCTACAGCATATACTTCACCGCAAAGAAGGTCAAGCAGTACTTCTAGGAACATACCATCTGCATGGTGAGCATGGCCCCACTCGGCAAGATCATGAGCGGTCGGGACTCCGCCGGTCGGATCGCCAAATGGGTCATCGCCCTCGCCAATCACGAGATTTGGTACGAGCCTCGAACTGCCATCAAGTCGCAGGCGCTGGCTGACTTCCTCGTCGACTGGGCGGAGACGGAGTTCGTCCCACCTCCCCCAGACTCCACGCATCGGCACATGCATTTCGACGGCTCGAAAATGAGGACCGGCCTGGGTGTCGGCATAGTCCTCTCCTCCCCAAAATGTGACCAGCTCAAGTACGCCCTCCAGATCCAGTTCGCCGCCTCCAACCACGTAGCCGAGTATGAGGCCATCGTCCATGGCCTCCGGCTCACCAAGGAGATACACATTAGGCGCATCCTCTGCTTTGGCGACTCCGACCTCGTGGTGCTGCAGGTCTCTGGTGAATGGGACGCCAGGGACGCCAACATGGCCTGCTACCGCTTCCTCCTACAAGAACTTATCGGCTCCTTCGAGGGTTGTGAGTTCCATCACATCCCGTGGGTGGACAACGAGGTGGCCGGCGCATTGGCGAAAATTGGCTCCACCCGGCAGGCCATCCTAGTCGGCGTCTACCTTGAGCGGCTGCTCAAGCCGTTGATCATGCCTTCCTCGGAGTCAGAATCAATCTTCGTGCCGGCAGACGCCGCCGGCCCATCAACAACTCCGGTCGTCCCCTTGGCATCTTCGCCGCCGGCTCCCACAACTTCCGCCGCCCCACTGGAACCAGCTGAGCCAGTCGTGCCCCACGACTGCTAGCACCAACAACGTGGCCATCATGATGGTTGTCGACCAACCAGTCGCGGGGGTTGGCGAGCCGGTCCCGGGGGCTGGCGAGCTAGTCCCGGGGGTTGTTCATCTAGGTATAGGGGCTCCCGGGCCAGCCCCTGCCTCGGGTCCCTCATGGGCCCAACCTATCTTGGCGTTCCTCCTGCGCGGCGAGCTCCCCCCCCGGACGAGGCCTTGGCAGGACAAGTTCAGCGCCAGCCCTCGGCATACATCATCATCAACAACGAGCTCGTCCATCGCAGCACCACCGACGTCTTCCAGCAGTGTGTCGAGCCGAAACAGGGTCTGGAGATCCTCCTCGACATCCACCAGGGCGAGTGTGGGCACCATGCCGCCTCCAGGACTCTGGTGGCCAAGGCCTTCCACCACAGCTTCTTCTAGCCCACTAGTCTCGAGGCAGCCAAGAAATTGGTCGACGAGTGCGAGGGTTGCCAACGCTTCAGCACGTAGAGCCACCTGCCGGCATCAGCCCTCCAAACCACCCCCCTCATGTGGCCCTTCGCCGTCTGGGGGCTAGACATGGTGGGCCCCTTCAAGAACACATGGGGCGACATGACACACATGGTGGCTGTCGAGAAACTCACAAAGTGGATCAAAGCACGACCGATCAAGAAGCTGGATGGCCCCACTGCCGTCCGGTTCATCGATGACTTCACAGTTCGCTAAGAGGTCCCCCACAACATCATCACCGACAATGGCACGAACTTCGCCAAGGGAGGGCTCATGCGTTTCTGCTCCAAGCAAGGGATCCGCCTCGACCTGGCCTTCGTCGCTCATCCACAGTCAAACGGCCAGGTCGAGAGGGCTAACGGTCTCATCCTGTCCGGCTTCAAGCCCCGGTTCATGACGCCGTTGGTAAGGTCAACCGGCTGCTGGAACGACAAGCTAGCAACTGTCCTTTGGAGTCTCAGGACCACCCCCAACCGATCAACCGGCAGCGCACAAAGACCGGATTACCCATCGGCTCTCGACCCAGAAGAAGACAAACGCAAGACATGAAAAGAAGACAGACATACCCGATGAAGAGGGATAGGGCCCGCTTGGCGTGCGGCGGCGGCTTTCGTGCGGCCACCTTCACCCACTTGGAGGCTGGCGGCAGGGCCGGCATCTTCGCCGGTCGGTTGCTCCAGCCGTCGAGGCCTGAGCCGGCTGCTCCTCGCTCCGCCGACCCTGGCATGCTGAGGGAGGAGGCTCGTTCAGAATCATTACATCATCATCATCATCGTCATCATTGTCCGTCCAGTCCCTGATCGAAGGGGCGAGAAGGAACTCACTCGCTCCGTTGGGCCCCCCGGCTCCGCTGGGGTCGCTAGCTCACGGTCCGGCCGGCTCGTCGGCTCCTCCCGAGGAGTCCACCCCCTCCTCTGGCGGGCCTCCCTGGTCGTAGTCTTCGGAGTCGGAGTGTTCGCGCTCCGCCTCCAATATCTGGGGGTGCAGGCCATCTGGCGTGTTCTGTCGCACCAATAGTTGCGTCATCACAACAAAGTAAGTTCTGTAGCCGGCTGCCGGCTGGAAGGAATGAAATGAAGAAAAACCTCCTCGTTAAAAGACTTACCAGGGGGGTGGCGGTTGACGCGTTCATATGGATCCATGTCGAAGGACCATGAGCCGGGCTCAGCTCGAACGTTGTAAGGGTCTTCACCCACTTCACCACCTGAGCCAGCGTCAGGTCAATGGTGGACATACGACAGGGGTCGCGGCAGCCGGACATGTCGCAAATCCGGTGCGGCCTTAGCTGGAGAGGAAGCACCCGATGCGAAATGAAGGCCGCCACCAGATCGGTGGCGACCAACCCCTCGGATCTCTTTAGCTGCGCGAGCCGACCAAGCTTCGCCAAGGCCACACCGCGTGGGGCGACCCTCACCTAGTTCGCTTGGGAGGATTGCGCATCAACGAACGGCGGCAGCCAGATGAAGTCCAAGTTTGGGTCGATGTTCTTAACGTAGAAGAACGTCCGGTGCCACCCATTGACGGAGTCAATGAGAGAAAGTGGTGTGAAGCGCGAGGTGCCACGACATCACACCAACGTGCCCCCGCAGGCACTACTTTTCAGCGTCTTGAGAAAGAAGAGAGCATTGAAAAGCTCGAGGAAGGGAAGAACTCCGAGGTATCCCTCGCACAACATCACGAACACGGCGAGGTACAAGATTGCATTGGGACCAAGATGATGCAGCTGGAGGTTGAAGGTATCAAGGAGGAGATGGAAGAAGATGCTCGTCGGGAGCCCGAAGCCGCAGGAGAAGTGCCAAAGGAACACGACGTGTTCCCCCAGCTGCGCCACTGGTGCCACCTCGTTGCCGGGCGCTCGTGCGACCACCCTCTCCGCCGGCGGAAGCATGCGCGTGCGGCAAAGCTTGGCAATGTCGGCCTCCGTGATGATGGATCCGGCCCAGCTCCCTCCACATCCGAGCCATCTCGGCAGCGGGGCGGTGCGCGGGCGCTGCTGCCGGCTCGGCGGGGTGTCGCGCGATGGGGGCAAGGAGGACGAAGAAGGCAAGAAGATGGGCAGCGAGGGGGCAAGCGGGATGTGGGTATCTCCGCCCCCTGCCCTTCCTTCCCTTTTATAGGGGAGGCCACGACCGGGGGACGTGGGATTAACTGCACCCACTCCCACAAAAACTCTGCGTGCGCGTGGGAGGCCCCCGACCGTAACGGCCCCTTAGGGGCGCAGAGGATCCCGGTCTGCGCCCCGAGGCCTACTGGGCTATGTCCGGGGCCTAGCGGGCTAGGCCCAGGCCGACGTCCCATCTCCCTCACGTGCGCGGGGCTTGCCGCATCATTACTCCCTGCGTGGCATGCGATGGGACGGTGTGGGTCCCAGGGTGATGCACCGATGCCCGAGGCGTCGGGCCTAACGGCCGACCCGGCTGCCCCTTTGGCTTCATGCCGGAGGTGGGTACCGCTGGGGGGAAGCTGTCGGCTCCCCTCCGTCTGCTGGACGCGGCCCCCGCCGGCTTTGGGGACTACTGACAGGGTTATCTCCCGTAGGTAGGCCAAAGCAATGGGGTTCCCCCCTTCCGCTTCCAAGAAAGCTCCATGTCCAGCTCTTCATGGCCGGCTGGAGGACGGCCGGCTCGATGTGCTGCCAGCTAGCAACGCGGGCGGCTGGTCATGCGACCGGCTCGACCACCGACCGGCTCGACGCGTCCGGCAGCCTGCCGGTCCACCTCCTCCGTTGACCCAGCGGCGGACATGCGACGTCCCATCCCCCTGGGCGTGGGTACGACGCCACGACGAGTGGCCCTATGGCCATAGTGGCCGCTGACGCACGGGAGCGCATGGCTACAGTCTGGCCGTCCAGGCTGCTGACCTTGGCGATCGCGACCGGGTGAGGGAACAGTGCCGACATGCCCTCACCCACTCGATTACCTGCCTTGGCGTGGCTACATTGCTAATGGCCATATCGGAGACCTCGGCCGGCTGGCGCTAGACGGCGCCTCCCGGGAGGCCCGTGCCATGGCAGGTGGGTGAGAGACGGCTGGCAGGCCCCAGTGGGAGACGGGACCACTCAGCTGGTGGACCCTACCGACGACGAGATGGCGCGAAGGGTGGGACCCCCTGGCCAGCCGGGTCCCCAACCCCTGTACTTTAGATATATTGTAGAGCCAGGGGGTTGGCCTATAAAACCCCCCGAGCCCCCCATGCAACGGGGACGAACGATCACTCTCGCACACCCGCAGAATTCTCAAAACCCCTCTAGTAGCGGTGGAAGACAGTCGGCTGCTCCTTCTTCCTCCTCTAGACACAATTCCAGGAGCACCCTTGTACAGATACCCATCCATCCAACTAGACCAAGAAGGACTAGGGGTGTTACCTCCCACGGAGGGCCCTGAACCTGGGTACGTCGTGTGTCACCACCGCTCATGCCCAATCTCGCACCCGGAGCCCGTCGGTGTCCTCCGTCCCCAACCACCTACGATAAGCCACCCTATGGCATCTGTCATGAGAAAATGACACAGGGGGTAAGTTTGCAACAACAAACTAGAGGCTCATCTATTGGGTTTCTACTGTGGTCTACTTGGAACAAAACCATGTCTAGTGGACTAAGCTATGGAGGGACTACAAGTCCACCAATTTTCAACTCAGGGAGATGATTCTACAGAGTACTTGCAGTGCAAGGGCACTATTTCTGCCATAATGTAAGTTTAGATGATCTGCTCACATTTTCCACATGAGCCTGCCATATTTGGGTTTGGTATGATGCATAGGTATGCAAGTGAGGTTGTGGAAAAGTTTGGGGTCATAAGCATGATTAGAAGGAAAGGAGAGGTGTTGTCATGGTAAAAAGAGAGGGAATAAGAGAGAGTTACCCCCCAAATAATTAACCATAGGCCATGGCAAAGTTACTGAAGGTAGAAGAGGGTTATAATATGTCGTGGTAAAAAGTTGGGGGCAAGGGGAATCTTTTTGGGCCCACTTTGCTTGTCCACAAGTTTATGGCTGAAGGTGTTTGTGCTGTGATTGGGCTAGGCAGGGGAATCCTATGATCTTGAGATTTACCAGGGGTAAATGGTAA
The DNA here is from genome assembly GCA_022496015.1 of Hordeum marinum. Taxonomy (NCBI): domain Eukaryota; kingdom Viridiplantae; phylum Streptophyta; class Magnoliopsida; order Poales; family Poaceae; genus Hordeum; species Hordeum marinum. The sequence goes on from CM039676.1 coordinate 327,125,668, forward strand.
GTCCATTTGGTCCCGATCACAAGTTTTCAGCTCAAATGAAGAAACTTGATAATGTAAACTTTGTAATCCCTAGAAATCAACAGAATCAGGTTTCTGTAGATCTAGGTCTGTAGATCTATTCTCCTTGATGCACCACTTAGTGTAGCATTGTCATTTGGGTAATAGAGCATGCCCACAAAGTTTGGTATCAATAGGAGATACTTCACAATGTAAAGTTGATCAAATTTGGCTCTGGACAGGAATGGTTTTGGGATATTTTGGTGAACCAAAACAATTGGGATTGGGATGGAACTTGGCAAGATGAACACATATAACATATGAGACATGCTAGAATTTTCCTGGATTTAATGGAGATATTTCTTATAGAAATATTTGAAATGCTGGGAATAGGCAGAAATGGTTTTGAAGGGTTTTGTCCAATATTTTTAACATGACCATGTTTTGACACCCTCATATATGGAAAATATATGTCCACTAAGTTTGCCTAAATTTTCTCAAATATTTTTAAAGCATTTAAATAATTTTTCCCTATAAAAGGCCATTTCTGGCCTTAAGAAAAAGCCTTTAAATTAAATATGTAAATAATCTTAAAAATAATATTCTATGGTTTTGGGAAGTTATATATATAGTAGGTTCCAAATAAAGCATTTGGGGGAAAAGGATCCACCTAATTTGGGGACTTGTAGTGCAAATCTCAAATTAGGGGGTTTTGAAAACCTAATTTAAATAAATGCTTTTTGGCTAAAGTAATATTTGATAAAATAGTTTTGGGTACTATTCACATGGCATGATCATTGGGCAAGAAGTTTGGATCAAGTAAAAGATGTTTGAGAGTAGGAGGGAGTTTTATGAGTATAGAGCACTAGCAAGCAATCAAACAATCAGCAATCAAGTCAAGCATAACAAGCACACAAAAGTTATAATTGGTCCTGATTTTTGAGTCATGATAACTTAGTCATGAGGCAAATAATAGGGAGTGACATGATCCCAATATGAAAGATGCTTATGGATATGAATTCTCTATAGTTCCTTATGTTAAGAATGAAATTATTGCTATTGCACCCATGCATGATAGTCCTATTAACTTTTTGAATTCTCCCAACTACACTATATCGGAGAAGTTTGCACTTATTAAGGATTATATAGATGGGTTGCCTTTCACTATGACACATGATGATTTTGATAGATATAATATACATGTTCTTGCTGCTCCTACTTGCAATTACTATGAGAGAGGAACTACATCTCCACCTCTCTATGTTTCCAATTTGATAAAATTGCAAGAAACTTCTTATGCTATGTATTGGCCTTTACTTTGTGTGCATGAATTGTTCTTTTATGACATGCCGATGCATAGGAAGAGGACTTCATTGTTGCATTATATATGTTACATTGTGCTCACTACTAAATTACAAATCATTGTTAATTAAAATTGGCTTTGATATACCTTGGGATCCGGGTGGATCCATTACATGAGCACTTTATGCCTAGCGTAATGGCTTAAAAGAAAGCGCTGCCACGGAGACAACCTGGAAGTTTTAGATAGTCATTTTATTCTGTTGTGTGCTTTTATAAAGATTAAAAACAAAAAAATTAATGTGGGGAACTTTAAACTTTTTCAAAAAGAAAAGTGAAAGTGAGAGAGACGAGCATTGTGAAAGTGGGAGCTAGCCTGGAACTTTGTTCATGCCCATGGAAATCTTGTGAATCTTAATTACAGAAACTTTTCAACAGAAATAATTATCCCCTTGTATAAATCCATCGTATTATAAAAATAATGTGCCAAGATTTGCCTTTAGGATGATTAGATTGCTTGTTTGGTGTGTGTGCAGTGCAAAAACAGAAACTTTGGTTGTAGTGCATGAATTTACATCTTTTACTGGAATCTCAAAAGTTTCTGAAATTTTTACATAGTACTTCTATGAATTTTTTGTATTTTTTCCTAAGTTTTCAGAATTTTTAGAGTTACATAAGTATGGTGACTGTTCAGATTGCTATAGACTGTACTGTTTAAGACATATTCTGTTTTTTATGCATTGTTTTGCTCGTTTTGATAAAACTATCAATTGTATCAGTGGTATAAGCCATGGAAAAATTATAATAAAGTAGCTCAAATGCAAAAATAAAATTTTAATTGGTTGTCAATAGTATATAAAGTTGTGATTTGCTTTATTATACTAACGGATCTCATGAGGGTTTTGTTAAGTTTTGTGTGATTGAAGTTTTCAAGTTTTGGGTGAGATCACGATGGATGAAGGAATAAGGAGTGCAAAGAGACTAAGCTTGGGGATGCATGGGGCATCCCAAGGTAATATTCAAGGACTCCCATTAAACTAAGCTTGGGGATGCCCCGGAAGGCATCCCCTGTTTCTTCTAACAACCATCGGTAATTTTACTTGGAGCTATATTTTTATTCATCACATGATATCCGTAAATCTTGGAGCATCGTGTGCCTTTTATTTTTATTTAAATAATGCACCATGCTGGTATGAGAAAGTCCTTGGTTGATTTATAAAAGGATCTTTGCACCTCACTTATATCTTTTGAGTATGGCTTTGTAGAATGCTTCATGTGCTTCAGTTATATCATTTGAAGTTTGGATTGCCTGTTTCTCTACCCATAGAAAACTGCCATTTGTAGAATGCTCTTTTGCTTCAGTTATATTTGTTAGAGCGTGGGTATATATTTTGTAGAAACAATTAAACTCTCATACTTCACTTATATCTATTTAGAGAGTTAACAGGAGTTGGTCATTCACATGGTTAGTCATAAAATCCTACATAAAACTTGTAGATCACTGAATATGATATGTTTGATTCCTTGCAATAGTTTTGCGATATGAATATGGTAATATGAAATTCATGCTAGTGAGAAGTTGTGAATTGTATAAATACATGTGTTGAAGTTTGTGATTCCCGTAGCATGCACGTATGGTGAACCATTATGTAACGAAGTCGGAGCCATTTGTTTAATGATTGTCAAGCTTTCTGTGAGGGTCGGGAGCGTGCGATGGTTAACTCCTACCAACCCCTCTCCTAGGAGCATGCATCTAATGCTTTGTTTGATAACTAATAGACTTTTGCAATAAGTATGTGAGTTCTTTATGACTAATGTGACTCCATGGATTATACACACTCTTACCCTTCCACCTTTGCTAGCCTCTATAGTACCGCGCAACTTTTACCGGTGCATCAAACCCACCTTCTTGGAAACATCCAGAATACCTACCTATTATGGAATTTCCATAGTCATTCCGAGATATATTGCCATGCAACTTCCACCGTTCCGTTTAGTATGACATGCACCATCATTTTCATATTGCTTTGCATGATCGTAAGACAACTTGCATGATGTTTTCATGGCTTGTCCGTTTTTTGATGTAATTTGCTAGGCTAGATTGTTGCACATACCGGTATCCTACCGGAAGCATTCATTAGGAGAATAATGTGATGGACAAGACCCAAACTATAAGCATAGCATATGATCGTGTCAGTTTATTGCTATAGTTTTCTACATGTCAGGTATCTGTCCCTATGACCATGAGATCATACAGCTCACTGACACAGGAGGAATACCTTGTCTGTATCAAACGTCACAATGTAAATGGGTGGCTATAAAGGTGCTCTACAGGTATCTCCGAGTGTGTGTGTTCGGTTGGCATGGATCAAGACTGGGATTTGTTACTCCGTGTGATGGAGAGGTATCTCAAGGCTCACTCGGTAATCACAACAAGCCTTGCAAGCGATGTGACTAAAGTGTTAGACATGGGATCTTGTATTATGGAACGAGTAAAGAGACTTGCCAGTAACGAGATTGAACTAGGTATGAAGATACTGATGATCGAATCTCTGGCAAGTAACATACCAAAGAACAAAGGGAACAACACATGGGATTAACTGAATCCTTGACATAGAGGTTCAACCGATAAAGATCTTCATAGAATATGTAGGAACCAATATGGGTATCCAGGTCCCACTATTGGTTATTTACTATGGAGGTGTCTCCGTCATGTCTACATAGTTCTCTAACCGCAGGGTCTGCACACTTAAGGTTCGGTGATGTTTCGGTAGTATAGAGTTACGTATGGTGGTGACCAAAGGTTGTTCGGAGTCCCAGATGAGATCTTGGATGTCACTAGGAGATCCAAAATGGTCTGGAGGTAAAGATTAATATATAGGAAGTCCTGTTTTGGTCGCCAGAAAGGTTTCGGGCTCATCGGTAGTGTACCGGGAGTGCCGGGAGGGTACCGGGGGACCATCGGGATGGGTGTCCTGACCGAAGTTGTTACATGGGCTGTGGGAAGAGTTAAACCAGCCCCTAGTGGGCTGGCCAAAGTCCCACAAGAGTCCCATGCAGATGGGTGGAGAAACCCAAAGGTGGAAGGAGGATTCCTAGTGGGAGAGGAGTCCTAATCGTACTAGGATTGGAGGAGGACTCCTCCTCTCTCCACTTAGGCCAAAGAAAGGGCTGGTCCCTTGGGGGCCAAGTCTCATCCCTCCCTCCTCCTATATATACTAGAGGTATTGAGGGTTTTTGAACATAGAAATCAGCTACGTGCTACCCTCTCCTCTAGATCGTAGTTTCTCCTCTAGATCGTTTCAACGGTTCTTAGGAGAAGCCTTGCTGGAATAGTTCCACCACGACCGCCGTCGTGCCATCGTGCTGCCGGAGAACTCATCTACCTCTCCGCTCACTCTTGCTGGATCAAGAAGGCAGAGATCTTCATCGAGTTGTACGTGTGCTGAACGCGGAGGTGCCATCCGTTCAACGCTAGATCAGAAGGACCGTGATCAAGATCGCAAGACGATTCGTGATTTGATCATGGTACGGATCGTGATGGGACCACGAGACGATTTGTGATTTGATCACGGGACGGATCGTGATTGGATCATGAGATGGATCATGATGGGATCATGGGACACTTGGCGATTTGGATCACGAAGACGTTTGACTACATCAATAGCTCTTCTTAACGCTTCCTGCTTAGCGATCGACAAGGGTATGTAGATCCACTCTCCCTCTCCTAGATGCTCATCACCATGGATAGATCTTGCATGTGCATAGGAATTTTTTTGTTTCCCATGCAATGTTCCCCAACAATAGTATTATTAACCTTGGTGGAAAATACATAGAAGTTGTGGGTGCTTCATCACCTCTTGGCACAATGGATTACTCGGCTGATTTGGTAGTCTTCCTCCTCTTCTTTCATGGTTCTCTACACAACCAATAAGAAACTAATTCACATGCATAGTTGATTACAAAATATTAATACAAGAAAGTAGTTAATTTGAAATAAGAAATTAGAATGCATAGCTGATTACCTCACATCCATCAAAGCACCAATGTCATCTTTGTTACCCTTCTTGCACTTGTGCCAATGGTGCCCGTATTCCTTACAAATAGGGCATAAGTGCTAGACACTTTTGCTCTTTTTATCACTACAAGCCTTATGCCTCTTTGTTTGGGGCCAACCAGCCACAACTTGTAGCAAGGGTGGATGCATGAAGAATCCATGGTTAGATTCAGGCCATTGGGTCTTGTCGCACATAGCAGGGATTAGTTGGCCATAAGCTGCTATAAACTTGTCAATGGAGTAATAGGAGTCCACATAACTCTGTATGTGTGCATTGACAAGTGATGTGATGAATGCTAGAGCATGTTTGCAAGGAAGACCAGAAACTTGCCATTGTCTACATATGTTGTCATGCAAGTTGACAACAAACCTAAACCCGCTGCCTCCCAATGGAGTAACTTCAACAACTTCTTCCGAGCTTTCTACCACCTCCAAGTTTAACTCTCTACTCTTTGCATTCAACTTCTTAATTATGTGGGGAAAATTAAGCCAGATAACTTCTTTTCTACTTTTCTCCGATGATTCCACATGGCTAAACCCCTTGGTGATCCTATGGCTTGCCTAAGCAATTGCATGAACCAGTTCCAGTTCTCATTTGTTTCGGAATCAAAAGTTCCAAAACAAAGTGGATATATCCAATTATGGCCATCTATAGAGGTAGCACTAGCCAGCTACACCTTTAATCTTCCCATTAAGAATGTCCTATCTACTCCCAAAGACGACCTACAACCACTAAGGAATCCGTCTATGCAAGGTTTCAAAGAAAAGAAGAACCTTCTAAATCTGATTTTTTCCTTTTATAGGGTAATGATCAATCTGAACTATTCTACCAGGGCAAGAGATTTCAACTTGAGCTTTAAACCTATACAAATTGTCAAAGTTGCTATCCCAATAACCATACAATTCTTTCAGAGCTAGCTTCTTACCCATATATACTCTCTTGTAGTGGAGGTTAAGCTTGTTGTGTTCTTTAATCATCTTCTACAATGCCTTTGCTTCGAGAGTTGCATCTTCAATCAGCCCATCCTTCACCTTATCACATATCCAATGTTTGGTTCCATTCTTTGTCTTCATTTTCCTTCTTGTACTAGAGAAATCATGACCACATGGGTTTTTCTTCACCTTGAAAAGAGAAAAAAGTGTAATTAGCTAAAAACACTAAATAATTATGCAAGAAATATTCAAAAATGGGTAAAGTTAAACAATTACCATCACTGTACACTTATCCTCCGTCGTAGAAGCATGTATCCTCCATGGACAATTATCTGCATCCCGTCTTGAACAATAACCCCTAAACCGATAACGTGTCTATACTCGATGTTATACTCAAATTCACGTTTGATTTCATGCTAAGAAAGTGCCAACTTGAACACTTTCGTGCTGGGATACGTAAAACCTTTCATCATTGGAGGGTTTAATTTGTCATACTCTACATGTGGAGTATGCTATGCCTCATGCAACTCCTCATCCTCCTCTACTTCAACCTCCTCTATTTCATCATCCTCTACATCACTTTCAGCCTCACTGTCATCCTCAAAAATATAGTCTTTTTTCCTTTTCTTTAATTGGACAAAGAATCACATTTAAGGGCATAGATTCATCCACTTAATACATATGCTCCTCATCAACACCAACATGCTCATTCTTAGGTCTTGGGTTGCGAAGGTAAGTATCATCTTCTTGTTCTACATTGTTATTAGGTTGCCTATGCACATCACTATGCCACTCAGTGATAGGCTGATAAGGATCAGATGGATCACAATATGCAATGATCATATGCAACACCTTTGTCTCCAAGTGTTTCTCAAACATAAGCATTAAATCTTGGTCAATTTTACTTCCGGAAAGATTTTTAGAACATCATCATAGTACTACACATGTGCAACTTCCAAATAACCCGGAGGGTACTGCTCTACAATTAATTTAACCAAATCCTTATAGTTTGTCAAGTCACAATCAATGATATTCTCAAACAAAAAACATCAAATGTCTTTTCAAGCTTTTTTTATTGCCAAACAATTTGATTTTTATCAAATAACTTGAATTTGGATCCATCCTATGAATTGAAGGCAATTTTGCATCAAACCTATGCATGACAATTTTGCATCAAACCTATGCATGACAATTTTGCATCAAGTGCCATGAACTTACCCATATGGACACGCCCATGTAGTTGAGGCCAACCGAGATGCATCCTGGACAGCTGCTGCCGAGGCCGACCCAGCCATATCTTGCCCCGAGCCTCTAGCACCGCCAGCGGGCGAGCCCTCGGCACATGCCCCACCCTGGCCCGAGCCTCCAGCCCAGCCGGCGGTCGAAGCCGTGCGCTGACCGGGCCCCTCCGCACCCATAGTCCCGCATTCTCCTGACCCCTCTGCAGCCCCGCCGTGGCCATCGCCGGATCCGCCCGAGTGCCAAGATCAAGCCCCTCCAGAGTCGCACACTGGCCGTCCTCTGCAGCCATGGTCTGGCTATCGTTCGCGGCACCTTCCCCATCCGCAGAACTGCCGCCACCCATGATGCCGCTCTCCACAGGTCGCCGCTAGCAGGTCCCCAACCGCCGTTGCCACTAGCAGGTCTCTAGCCACCGCCGCCGCTAGGGTTCAATATGGGGCGAGGATATGTATCGGGGATGGGAGACCAGGCGGGGAGAGGATGGTTTGGTCGTTTCTATTGACTGCATATGGATAGGGGCATTTTTGTCCAAAAAAAAAGAGGAATTGGTCCATGCCCGTTTTAACGGAGTAACGAAAAAGAGTTGACGTTAGTGTTAGAAAGGGGGAAAATTAGATATGATATTAGACAAGGAAGAAAACAACTTCAGTGTTAAACAAGGAACCAATATTTAAAATAGTGTTATATAAGGAATCTTCTCACCTTTCAATACACAACTCTTTCCCCTCCACTTAAATTCTGTCCATCTCTAAGAGTCTTTCAAAGATCCTCTTGTACTTATACAAAGAAAATAATTGTTCTTGATCCAAAAGATTCTTTCAATATTTTTTTGTGACAGGTCACTATATGCTTGAGAGCACTAATTTAATAGTTTATTTTTTTATTTGTGTTGTGTTTCTTTGAAACACAAAATAGTTGTACAGAGACATTGACCAAAATACTGTGCTACTTCATGAACTTCACGAATCAAGCAAGATTACAACATTGTCATAACAAATCGTTGATGTGACACATAAGTTCCATACACTAATTACAACATCACAACGAAGCAAACTTTTTAATCATAATAATTGAAAATTGAATAGAAAAATGGTGTTGGTGGGATAGCTCACTATAGGTGATTGTACACATGGCCCATCTCCTTGAGCACCATCCATTGTGATGTCAAAGTTGATCCGCAAGAGAAATTTATGAGAGAAAAAGTTCAAAAAAGCCACATAACAGACTTACTTTACCATAAGTCATTGCCATCCCATTAACCACAACATCAAGTCCCAAGCTATCCTTAAATATCAAGTAACTTTTGGGGATAATAAACTTCATGCAAGCTGTTAATATTGAAGAACACAAAACTAATCAAGTTATTATGTAGTCCATATGCCAATAATAGTCACCCAACAAATTTGGAATGATGCATGTTCCCTGATTTCTTGTGACAAATTCACTATTTACATGCAATTGAATAATTCGATACATTAATTAACCGCAACACTCTTCTACACATATAAAATAATTGCAAATCCATCGATCATAAAATTCATGTGAATTACCTTCTGAACTGTGTGACAATCTTCTCTTGAATTCTGTTAATATAATTGTATAGCTAGTCATCTACCAAAGAAAGGGAACAACATGATCAATTGGAGAAGGGTTACTACCGATGATGATAGTGCAATGTAAAGGAAAACAAAATAAAAAGAACCCACTTACTATCAGTTATTCCTCATCTTTCAACACTTAATATTGTATCAAAGTACCCTTGATTTTTGGCCCTCTCCATACTTATTATAGTAACTCAATACTGACCTCCGCACATACAGATCTTTAACTTTGGCAGCACACTAGAGTAGAGACGAATTAATTACATTGAATTTCAGTATTTAGTGATTAATAGTCAAACTGTGAATACCTAAATTGAATTGCAGAGAATATAAACATACCATCACCTTACCTGACTGAAAGGTAGCATGGTATTTCATCTAATGTATATCTGTAAACTGGAAAAAATAGTGAACTCAAGCAATTACCATGATACATTAGAGTTAGAAGGATGTGCACTAACTTCTCTTCTCAAGCTAGCTCCTAATCATGCTAAGAAATAAGGCATATGACACTAGTAGAAAAGGGTCCATTTGTCCCGGTTCGTAAGGCCCTTTTGTCCCGGTTCGGAAACTAGGACTAAAGGGTCGGGACTAAAGCCCAGAACCTTTAGTCCCGGTTGTCTTATGAACCGGGACAGAAGGGGCTCCACGTGGCCTCTACGGGGAGCCCAGGTAGGAGGACCTTTTGTACCGGTTTATAACACCAACCGGGACCAAAAGGCATCCAAGCGTCAGCATCTGGCAGTTGCTTGTTTTTTTAAAGGGAGGGAGCGTTTAGGGGGTTTTGGATGGTTAATTTAGGGGTTTTTATATTGTTATAGCTAGCTAATTGATAGAGAGAAGTGTCCTCTCTTTCTTCGTGCTTGGTCGACGCTAGCTACTATAGAGAGAACTCGACATGCTAGCTATAGTAAGCAAATGAAGGAACCATTAAGTACAGAAGATCATCATGAACATATAGAGATAGAAGTGATCGACCTCCCTTTCTCCGAGATATTGGCCGTATAACAAGTTTTCGTATATATAACCGACGCTACTAGCTACATATATACAATATAATATCTCTTACAATCCCTAACATCTAAAGTCCAATTCCAGATGGTATGCTCCAGTTTTATTTATGACGTGGTCAAGAAAGAATCCCGCCAATTCTTCTTGAATTGCTCGTATGCGATCATGTGGCAGGAGTTCATCCCGCATCTTCCACCTCTAATTTGAAGAAGGGGGTCAATACATATATATGGTAATAAAATAATAGTGTGAACATTATTGCTTACACACTTCAAATTGTTTTTTAGAGTATCAGGGGTCGTCGTGTTGTAGATGAACTCGCAAACATAGTATCCACATAAATTAGTCCCGTATTCCTGCCACAAGTACTTTACGAGAAATAGAGTTCAGTGAAACTGATAATGAAGCATGATAAATGGTACTGATGAAACTAGAATCAATGGGAGATGCACGGAACTAGCTAGTAGTACTTACTTTCGGGTGTGTAAATTGCAGCTCCCCCGGCAGTGACGGAACAATTGTTGTGAACTCTTTCCAAACCCTATGAGACAAAGAAAATAATTACTTGATATCAGGAAATGAACAAAGTTCCTGATATGATGCGATAATGATCGATTGAACTTACTTCTGGAGAATTTTAGTCATGTTCGCATATTGCTGGGGATCTTTTCGTTTCGAGTCTAAGACGGTTACTAGTCCCCGCTCAACGTGAATCTCTAGCAGAATAAAGTGGAAACTGCGTACGCATGCATAATTCGTCAATTACATTACTATAAACTCGAGTAATATAAGTGAAACCAAATACACAGAAGACAGTAACACTCACTCTAAGTTGTAAGGAAATAGTATTGTCCCTTTGTTTTGATTTTTAAGCACCGATTGTAGCAAGTTGTCCTCGGTTTCTTTGGGATAAATTTTAAATTTATGCCCATGTATGATATCTGGGTTAATAAACCCAATGTCATACATTTTTTCTTTTCTGCATTCGACGATCTTCAATCTGCATAATATAGTAGTGACGGTAATTATATATACATGCAATGAAAGAGCGGAGCTATATACATAGAGAGACTTAATTACAGAAGTAGTACTAACAGACAGTTGCAAAACACAATTGTTTTTTCGATGTCCGTCAGATTGTATAACCGGAATATCTCCTCAAATTCAACATTCAACATTTGAGTTCCAAAGAGGTCGTGCTCCTCCTTAACTTTCAGTACCAAAGAATCCGCCCCAGACTCGCGGCAGTGTTGCATGTACCATTCATGGAATCTTCGCACCATCGTTGTTAGAGGAGGAGGATCAGGTGTGACGAGAGGCTTCCCGTACTGGTATTTGAATTTGTCCACCTTCAATGACTAAATTCGAAACAGTACATCATCGCTCATGTAGTCACCAGGTTTGGTACCGGGGACCATCCCTGGATGATTAGCAACGATATCGCTAGAAACCTTGAGCGAGGGGCACGATTTGTTCGCCTGTTCGCCGAGCTGTGGAAGTTTTTTCCCAATTCTTTGTTCTGCTAACTTTGCATCACTGGAAGTACTTCCCAACCGCCGCGCCTCTTGATATGTCTTTTTCATAGTGTGAACATGGTTGGAATCCAGCGGAGGCGGTGGTGGTCGCTTCAGGGCATCGATAGTGCGCATCGCTTTCATCGGATCTATCTTCTCCTTCGGAGCTGGAGTTTTCTTTGCAAAATGCTCCCTCACTTCGGCCTGACTTATCTCCTTGTTTTCAGACTCGGTCCTCTCATATGGTAACTTTTCCAGAGGCTTGAGAGATGGACCGTATCTGTATCCCCTACTGCCTATGCTTGTATTGCTAGCCGCCGGAGTGGCGGCGGCTCCCTTCCGCCGTTGCTTACTACGCGCCGAAGGAGCCGGAGCGGCGACGTCTGTCTTCCGCTGTTGCCGACGAGGCTGAGGTGGAGGCATACTGCTCCAACGTGTCGGAGTAGGCGAAGGAGGAGGCGGAGTGCCCCCACGCGTCGGACGAGCCGGAGAAGGAGGAGAAGGAGGAGCCGGAGAGCCCTGATCACTCGCCGGAGGAGGAGGAGGAGGAGGCAGAGTGCCCCGATGATCACTCGCCGAAGGAGGAGGAGGAGGAGGAGGCAGAGTGCCCTGATTCTCCTAAGGGGAAGGAGGAGGCGAAGGCGTCCACTTTGGAAGCTTGAAGTACTCCTTCTGCCATAGACATGTACTCCTCAGGGCACGAACCATCTTAATCTCTCCTTCACCTGTACAGTGGTCAAGATTGAGCTCCTCAAATTTCCACATTACTTCATCCACCATCACAACAGCATAGCCATGTGGAATCGGACGGCAGTGAAAAGTTCCGTTGGGTTGAGGAGGTGCAACAGAGCCGACAACCGCCTTGAAAGTGAGATTCCGGCATTTCGTCATAAGCTTGCAATGTTGAGCCTCCGTGATAGTATCCACGGGGTAGCTAGGAGATGTGAAGTCGGGCTGAACGGGCTCCGTGGAAGCGACGCTGCTTCTCCACTGAGATGGAGGGGTAGTAGCTTCTAGGGTAGCTTCATGCCGCTGAGATGGTTGGCCGGCAGCTCGCTGGGTCTCAGCTTCCTCTAGCTTTTGTAGTCTTGCATTGAGCTTCTGAATTTCGCTCAGCTCCACTTTCCTCTTTCTCTCCCGGCTTCTGTAACCACCTACGTCGGGAAACCCAACCTTCCACGAAACAGAGCCTGGTGTGCCTCGTGTTCATCCAGGGTGCTCAGCATTCCCTAGGGCCTCAATCAGCTCGTCCTTCTCTCTGTCGGGAATGAACGTCCCTTCCTGCGCTGCGGCGATATACTTCTGAAGTTTTTTCATGGGTATTGCAAGTTGCTCGCCCGTCCAACGGCACTTCCCCGTTTCAGGGTCCAAAGTTCCCCCAACCCCGAAGAACCAAGTCCTTGAACGGTCTGGCCACTTATATGTCTGTGGTTGGACCCCTTTAGCAAGCAGGTCATTCTCAGCTTTGTCCCACAACGGTCAGGCTTTGAGGTAGCCACCTGACCCCGTGTGATGGTGATACTGCTTCTTTGCAGCATTGTTCTTGTTTGTATCTGACATTTTCTTACTCTTCTCCGATGTCTTTTAGGCCACAAATGCGGGCCAGTAATCTACTATCTTCGCATATCGGCCGACGAATTCTGGAGTCTTCCCTTTGTCGACAAACTTTGATTTCAACTCATTCTTCCACCTCCTGAATAGATCAGCTATCTTTTGAAGAGCACTTGCCTTGACCCGTGGCTCTATAACTAGCTTATTCGGATCCTCCTCTGGCGGTAGGGTGAAATTTGCCTTCAGCGCGGTCCAAAGATCTTCTTTCTGTCTATCGGAGACATAATCACCTTCGGGGGCGCCATCCTTAGGCTTCTTCCATTGCTTGATGATGATCGGGATGTCGTCCCTAACAATAGCTCCGCACTGGGAAGAAAATGCGTCCTTGGTCCGCTTTGGTTCAATCGATAGGCCATCGTCCGCGAGTGCTGTGATCGTGAACTTTTCATCCTTGCGCAACCTCTTCTTCGGGCCTCGTCTCGTTACCGAAGTTTGGCTCACTTTGGAGGGCTATAATATAGAAGAAAGAAGAGTTAATTAATATATGTACATACCAAAACAATTAGTGAATCAATTAGCTAGTCAGCACAGGCTTAATTAATATATATATACCTCACTGGACTTTGCAACAGCTCCCTCCTCCGATCGGCCACAAGAGCCATCATCATGGTCTCCTTCTTCCTCCGGCATTTGGTCACCGGAGCCATCATGATCATGTCCTTCCTCCTCCATTGTTCGATCAACGGAGCCGTCATAATCCACTCCTTCTAGACCATCGGTGAATAAGTTGAGATACGACTCGATATCACATCCATCGTTGATTATGTCCCCCAACAACTGTTCTTGTTCTTCGTCTCTTGGATCCATAGTTTCTGAAAATATTCCAACAGGGCAATTAATATACAAACATGAATGTCCAACGTCCAGACCATCTCTGTCATGAATGTCCGACAACTCTTCTAGGGTTTGGGGTGGCCTCGACAACACTTTTAGGGTTTGGCTGGGGTGGCCTCAAGAGTTTATCGGGTAGGGACAGGGTAGATCAACAACGACGCTATTTCTTCTAGGATTTGGGTGGCCTCGATAGTTGGTCCGGTGAGCGTACCGCCTATCTCTCATGCATGTCCGACGTCCCCTCTCATGTCAAAGTTATCGGGGAGGGAGTAGATCGACAACGACGCTCTTTATGCTAGGGTTTGGGTGGCCTGGATAGTTGGTCGGGCGAGCGGACTGCCTCTCTCACTCGCGCATGACCGACGTCCCCCCTCATGTCGAAGTTATCGGGAGGGTGGCCTCGATAGTTGTTCTTGTTTTCACTCTACATTTTCGTACATATGAAAAACAACGAAGACTTTTTACATGAACATATACACACATATACATGAACTTATATACATATACATGAAAAAACATATACATGAACATATATATACATGAACATATACACACATATACATATACAAACATATACACACAAATACATGAACATATATATACACACATATACATGATATATATATATAATCAAACATATATACACACATATACACGGCGAGCAGGGGGGCTCACTGGGGGGCCGGCGACGGGGACGACGGCGATGAGGAGGCGACGGGGACATACGGCGGCGACGGGGAGGCGACGGGGAGGGAAACGACGGGGACAAGGACGGCGGTGACGGTGAGGCGATGAGGACGAGGACGGCGGCGATGGGGGATGGTGGCGACGGGGAGGCGACGGGTAGGGCGGCGATGGGGAGGCGACGAGGACGGCAACAACGGGGAGGCGAGGACGGCGACAATGGGGAGGCGACGAGGACGGGGTTGGCGATGGGGAGGCGATGGGGACAGCGGCTCGGGGAGGCGACGGGGCCGGGGACGAGGACGACAGCGAGGGGAGGCGAAGGGGACGAGGATGGCAGCGAGGGGCAACGGGCAGCCTGGCGACGTCGATGTGCTCGGCATCGTCGGGGGGATTTGCTAGATGAAATCTGAAAAAAATCGAAACTGTCTCTTATATACATAGAGCATTGATCCCGGTTCGTGGCACCAACCGGTACCAATGCCACCTTTAGTCCCAGTTTGTGCCACCAACCGGGACCAAAGGTCTCTTTTCAGCAGACCAAAGGGCGGGAAGCAGAGACCTTTGGCACCGGTTGGTGGCACCAACCGGGACTAAAGGTTGGCATTCGTCCCGGTTGGTGGCACCAACCGGGACCAACGGTTGGTATTGGTCCTGGTTAGTGCCACCAACCGGGACCAAAGGGTGGTGCTGCCCGGGGCCAAATCTTTAGTCCCACCTCGCTAGCCGAGGGAGCTTGAGAGTGGTTTATAACCGCTGTTGCGCAAACCGTCTCAAGCTCCTCTCAATTGCAGGCTTCCGGGCCTAATCCGTCTTTGACTATGGGCCTAGTGGGCCCTTTGCGGGCCTGAATCCTGGCCCAACATTGTTGGTGGGTTTCTAGTCGTATTCAAGCCGTGGTGGTCCAGATGGTGGTATTTTTTTTGATTTTTTCCAGTATTTTTGTTTTGTTTTTTTTGCTTTATTTATTGTTTTAATTCTTTTCCAGTATTTTTCTTTTGTTATTTTAGTTCATTCTTTTTAACAAATAAATACTTTGATAATTTTAGTTGCATAATTTCCATTATTTTGTTTTGTTTCTTGCTTTATTTATTTTTTGTTTTGTTTATTTCCAGTGTGTTTTATCATCATATTATTTTTTCCATTAATGTTTTGAACAAAAAATACTTTGATAATTTTAGTTGCATAATTTTTATATAATTATTGTTTCAAAAATACTAGAGGTTTACAAAAGCTTTTTAGCTGATTCTTTTTTGAACTCCACTCCTGTGATGTTTTGAAAGAAATTGAAAATCACTTCAAAAGAACTCTAAAAAGGTTTAAAGTTGGCATGGTATCATCATTTCGCCCACATAGCATTTGCTAAAAAGTTGAGAGGGTTATGGCAAAAGCAGGATGCATTTCGTGTACAAAACGGACAATCTCTTTCAAAGTATCGGGGTTTCGGACGGGAACCCATCGGTTACAAAAGGCATTTCATTTTTTTGAACTTATTTGAACTCCAGGCTTTTTGTGTGTTCAAAATGCACCATTGAAAGCCACATCATCAATTTCCAACCCTTTCCGACTTCATTTGGTATTTTTCATGCACTTACTGAATATTTGAGCTAAATGACCCTAAAATTGAAAATCACTTCAAAAGAACTCTGGAAAGGTTGAAAGTTGGCATGGTATCATCATTTCACCCACATAGCATGTGCTAAAAATTTGAGAGGGTTATGGCAAAAGCAGGATGCACTTCGTGTACAAAACGGACATTATCTTTCGAAGTATCAGGGTTTCGGACGGAAACTCATCGGTTACAAAAGGCATTTCATTTTCTTGAACTTATTTGAACTCTAGGATTTTTGTGTGTTCAAAATGCACCATTGAAAGCCACATCATCAATTTTCATCCCTTTCCGACTTCATGTGGTATTTTTCATGCACTTACTGATTTTTTGATCTAAATGACCCTGAAATTGAAAAGCAATTCAAATGAACTCTGAAAAGGTTGAAAGTTGGCATGGTATCATCATTTCACCCACATAGCATGTGCTAAAAAGTTGAGAGGGTTACGACAAAAGCAGGATGCACTTCGTGTACAAAACGGACTGTATCTTTCGAAGTATCGGGGTTTCGGACGGAAACTCATCGGTTACAAAAGGCATTTCATTTTCGTGAATGTATTTGAAATCCAAGATTTTTGTGTGTTCTAAATGCACCATTGAAAGACACATCATTAATTTTCAACCCTTTCTGACTTCATTTGGTATTTTCCATGCACTTACTGATTTTTTGAGCTAAATGACCCTAAAATTGAAAAGCACTTCAAATGAACTCTGAAAAGGTTGAAAGTTGGCATGGTATAATCATTTCACCCACATATCATGTTACAAAAGGCATTTCATTTCTTCACATGTCATTGCAATGATATAGTTGTGGATACAAAGTCTTCACTTTTTCTTCGCTTGTGTCCTTTGCTTATTGCGTCGTAACCATGGATAATCTTCATCGCTTAAGAGGGTGCTTGGATCAGCCTTGACTTTGAAGGGAGGAATTTCATGGAACTTTTCGTAATCTTCAGACATGTCTGTCTTGCCCTCCAATCCCATGATGTCCCTTTTTCCTGAAAGAACTATGTGGTGCTTTGGCTCATCGTATGATGTATTCGCTTCCTTATCTTTTCTTTTTCTCGGCACGGTAGACATGTCCTTCAGATAGAAATCTATGCCACATCATTGGCTAGGACGAATGGTTCGTCTATGTACCCAAGATTGTTCAGATCCACTATTGTCATTCCGTACTGTCGGTCTTCTTGTACCCCGCCTCTTGAAAGATTGACCCATTTGTACTGAAATAAAGGGACCTTGAAATATGTCCATAGTAAGGTTCCCATATGTCCACTATGTAACTATAATATGTGTCCTTTCCCCTCTTGGTTGTTGCATCAAAGCGGACACCACTGTTTTGGTTGGTGCTCTTTTCATCTTGGGCGACCGTGTAAAATGTATTCCCATTTATCTCGTACCTTTGTAAGTCAATACAGTCGAAGATGGTCCCTTGACCAACGAGTACACCTCATCAGAAATAGTGTTGTCACCCATGAGACGTTTTTGCAACCAACTACCGAAAGTCCTGATGTGTTAATATGTAATCCAGTCGTCACACTGCTCCGGGTGTTTGGAGCGCAGAATATTCTTGTGTTCATCGACATACGGGGTCACCAAGGTGGAATTCTGTAGAACTGTGTAGTGTGCTTGAGACCAAGAATTCCCGTCCCTACATATTATTGAGGCCGCTCCTAGCGTGCCTTTTCTAGTGAGACTCCCCTCATACCACGATTGAGGGAGACCAATCTTCTTAAGGTCAGGAATGAAGTCAACAAAAAACCCAATGACATCCTCTGTTTGATGGCCCATGGAGATGCTTGCTTCTGTCCTAGCGCAGTTACGAACATATTTCTTTAAGACTCCCATGAACCTCTCAAAGGGGAATATATTGTGTAGAAATACAGGGCCCAGAACGGCAAACTCGTCGACTAGATGAACTAGGACGTGTGCCATGATATTGAAGAAGGACGGTGGGAACACCATCTCGAAACTAACAAGACATTGCACCAAATCACTCCTTAACCTTGGCAGGATTTCTGGATCGATCACCTTCTAAGAGATTAAGGAATGCACATAGCTTCACAATGGCTAATCGAACGTTTTCTGGTAGAAGCCCCCTCAATGCAACCGACAACATTTGCGTCATAATCACGTGGCAGTCATGAGACTTTAGGTTCTGGAACTTTTTCTCTGCCATATTTATTATTCCCTTTATATTCGACGAGAAACCAGACGGGACCTTCATACTGAGCAGGCATTGAAAGAAGGTTTCCTTCTCTTCTTTGGTAAGAGCGTAGCTGGCAGGACCTTCATACTGCTTTGGATGCATGCCGTCTTTTTCATGCACACGTTGTTGTTCCTCCCGTGCCTCCGGTGTATCTTTTGTCTTCCCATATACTCCCAAGAAGCCTAGCAGGTTCACGCAAAGATTCTTCGTCACGCGCATCACGTCGATTGCAGAGCGGATCTCTAGGTCTTTCCAATAGGGTAGGTCCCAAAATATAGATTTCTTCTTCCACATGGGTTCATGTTTGTCAGCGTCATTTGGAACAGATAATCCGCTAGGACCCTTTCCAAATATTACTTGTAAATCATTGACCATATCAAGTATGTGATCACTAGTACGGAGGGCGGGCTTCTTCCGGTGATCTCCCTCAACTTTGAAATGCTTTCCTTTCTTTTGACATTGATGGTTGGTCAGAAGAAATCGAGGATGCCCCAAGTACACATTCTTCCTGCATTTGTCCAAATATATATTATCGGTGTCATCTAAACAGTGTGTACATGCGTGGTATCCCTTGTTTGTCTGTCCTGAAAGGTTACTGAGAGCAGGCCAATTGTTGATGGTTACAAACAGCAACACATGTAGGTCAAAATCCTCCTGTTCGTTCTCATCCCACACACGTACACCTCTTCCATTGCGTAACTATAAAAGTTCATCAACTAATGGCCTTAGGTACACATCAATGTCATTGCCGGGTTGCTTAGGGCCTTGGATGAGCACTGGCATCATGATGAACTTCCGCTTCATGCACAACCAAGGAGGAAGGTTATACATACATAGAGTCACAGGCCATGTGCTATGCTAGCTGCTCTGCTCCCCAAAAGGATTAACGCCATCTGCACTTAAACCAAACCATACGTTCTTCGGGTCACCTGTAAAGTCGCTCCACTTCCTCTCGATCTTTCTCCACTGCGACCCATCAGCGGGTGCTCTCAACTTCCCGTCCTTCTTACGGTCTTTTTTGTGCCATTGCATCAACTCGGCATGCTTTTTGTTTCTGAACAGATGTTTCAACCGCGGTATTTTAGGATCATACCACATCACCTTGGCAGGAACTCTCTTCCTGGTGCGCTGGCCCTCAACATCACCAGGGTCATCTCTTCTGATCTTATACCGCAATGCACCGCATACCGGGCATGCGTTCCGTTCCTTGTACTCACTGTGGTAGAGGATGCAGTCATTAGGGCATGCATGTATCTTCTGCACCTCCAATCCTAGAGGGCATAGAACCTTCTTTGCTGCGTACGTACTGTCGGGCAATTCGTTATCCTTTGGAAGCTTCTTCTTCATTATTTTTAATAGCAAACAAAATCCCTTGTCAGATAGACCATTGTCTGCCTTCCATTGCAGCAATTCCAGTGTGGTACCGAGCTTTTTGTTGTCATCTTCGCAATTTGGGTACAACCCTTTTTTGTGATCCTCTAACATGCGATCAAACTTCAACTTCTGCCTTTCACTTTCGCATTCTCTCTGTGCATCAACAATGAACCGGCGAAGATCATCATCGGGCACATCGTCTGGTTCCTCTTGATCTTCTCCCCCCATTGCAACATCACCGTATTCAGGGGGAGGGTAGTTGTCGTCATCCTCTTCTTCTTCGTTGTCTTCCATCATAACCCCTCTTTCTCCGTGCTTGGTCCAAACATTATAGTGCGGCATAAAACCCTTCTGAAGCAGGTGGAAGTGAAGGGTTTTAGAGTTGGAGAAAGACTTCGTATTCTGACAGACAGTACATGGACAAGGCATAAAATCATTCTCCTTGTTTGCATCAGCCGCTTCGAGAAAATTATGCAGGCCCTTAATATACTCGGAGGTGCGTCGGTCACCATACATCCATTGCCGGTTCATCTGCGTGCGTTTTTATAATAAAGTGTATCAAAAACCATTACAACATATCATGAATAGAGAAGTGACCAAATTAATAGAAATTCGTCATCGCATTAAAGCCAAAGTACAATAATGACCAAAATAAATACGTACAGTTCATACATAGTTGTCATTATTGAACAACATATAGCTCTCTAGAGCATCTAATTAAAACATACAAGGAAACTATGTAAAACATTTAAATGCAACAACAAATGCAATCATAACCGCTACTAAGGTACAAATTGATCCAATGGCATAATGATACCAAGCCTCATTATGAATGACATATTTTCTAATCTTTCTAAGCTTCAAGCGCATTGCATCCATCTTGGTCTTGTGATCGTCGACGATATTGGCAACATGCAACTCCAATCCCATCTTGTCATCTTCAGTTCTTTTCAATTTTTCTTTCAAATGATCGATTTATTTTCTGGCTTTAGTTAACTTGTCGAGCAGAATTGCATAGTCGGTTGGAATTTCTGGTTCAACTACTTCGTATAGATAAAAACATCTACGTCAAGTTGGTGGCATAATTAATTATCATAGACATTAGATGTGTGAAATAGTTATATAAAAGATAATATACCACATCTGAATCATAGACTGGACGAGAGCCGACGTGGGCGGCTACCATAACTATGACACTATATAATAACAAATAATAATAAAAGTAAGAAAATCATACGAGTAAGTATATTTTCTTTTAGCAAGAAGATAAGATCAAGAGGCTCACCACTCTCGGGTGATCGACGGCGGTTTCAAACCGCCAAAACCTAGACAAATTTTGACGAAAATGGAGTTTGGACAAGGAGTTTTGAGAGGAGAAAGCTTAAGTTTGGCTTGGGCATTTCATCATACACCTCATGTGCATAGGAGGTGAGCTAGAGCACCACAAAGGTCTCCCCTCGCCGGCCAAAAAAATAGAGCAGTGTGGAGTGCCCTGCTCGTCGGCGAGGGGGTATATATAGGCATCTCATTGGTCCCGGTTCGTGGCCGGAATCGGGACCAAAGGACCCCATTTGGTCCCGGATCCAACCACGAACCGGAACCAATGTTTGTGGGCCAGGAGCAAGACACACTGGTCCCGGTTTGTGTCTGGAACCGGGACCAAAGGTGTCCTACGAACCGAAACCAATGCCCCACGTGGCCCGTCCGCCCCCCTGGCCTCACGAACCAGGACCGTTGCCCCCATTGGTCCCGGTTCGTGAGTGAACCGGGACTAATAGGCTTGTCCGGACCGAACCAAAGCCCTGTTTTCTACTAGTGTGAAAGAAGTGATACATGATGAATTATATCGACATATGTTTGCTACGGCTGCTTCATTCTTCTTGCAATTGCTGCTCGTCACAACCTCACCTTACTGCTGCTGCTCGATATCGCCGCTCCCTAGTGCAACTGCTGCAGCTGCCCGCCGCCGCCTCATCTTGCTGCTCCTGCCCATCGCGGAACCGGCTCCTTTACCATGTTGTTAAGCACGACACCCTGTCATGCCTCATTATATGGCTCTAGCGGACGCACGCATATGCGCCTTGCGAAAAACCAATCTAGCTATCCAGCCAGTCGTTCGATGCACCACACACCTGAACAGATTAATGAATTAATTATAATTAATACAGTACAAGACTAACGATAATTAACTCATTAAAAATAGTTTTACTAAATCTTACAATTATTTTACATGGAGCCGAATATGCCCTTTTCCTATTTCCATTTAATATTTAATCAGTTCGATTGGTATTTTTTTTTGTTTCTATGTGCTTTTAAGTAATACCGTGAAACAAAAGTGAACTCATTTCAGAAAGAATAAATCATTTGCTAATCTCAGTATTATTTTGCAGGTGGTGAAATATGTCATTTCTATGTTCTATTTATCATTTTAACTAATTTGACTGGTACTTTTATTTTTATTTTTGTGGTTTCATTTTACCATATTCGTCGACCACGCACAACTATAAGTACATGCCAACCGATCATGCAGAACTACAGTCACACATCCATGCAAATACAATTGCACAGTTTTCTTTCATCCTTCTTTTTCTAGATTTATGTTTTCTAATATATGAATATATTTGTCGGAGGTCGTGAGAGAAGTGGCAACATAGCCGACCAGGACGTCACACTTGTTCTGTCCCTCATGTTGTCGTCTGGGCACGAAAACATCGACGACGGGTGGACATGCAATTATAGATGCACGCCGACACACATGCATTTGCTTGCAGTTACACATGATCGGTTGACAGTCAACTATAACTATGTGTGTCCTAGCAAAAAAAACTATAATTATGTGTGGCCGGTGGACGTGGTAAAAATAAAAGCACACAAAAACAAAAATAAAGTATCAATCCAATTGATTAAAATAATAAATAGAAAATAGGAAAAAGACATATTCCGCTTCACGTAAAATAAGACTGAGATTTTGTAAATTGTTATTTTTGGATTGAGTTCATTTTCGTTATTCATGTATCATATTTGATATAGTTAATTCAATAATCTCGTATTTCACAAAAAAATCATTAATTTGTTCAGGTGTGTAATGCATGGATCGGATTAACTGGGTAGCTACATTGGTTTTTATACCAAGGCCCATATGAGTGCGTTTGCTAGCGCCATAAGAGCATCTTCAACAGCCTTGCTACAATGGGTTGCTAAAAAGTGGATATAGCAAGAGGAGAGAGAAGGTTTACAAAGTCAACATATTTTTTGCTTTCGCAGCCTTTGTATATTGGATTGCTATATTTATACAAAACACATAATGACATGTGAGAACAATTTGTCATACACACTACACACTAGCTTACATCCATGAATACATATACTAATACAACTCGCCACCATACACGTCACATACATACACAACACACACGCGTACACGTACACACTCCACGAAGAAAACCCATGCAAAAAATGTACACAACACAGCACACATGTGGCATGCAAAAAAATCCATGCAAAAAAAAGGTACACATAGCACACATAGACGAGCAAGTACGCGCGTGGCATACATGGCCCAGAAGTCATTGAGACAAAAATATGACTAGGACTACTTTAAAATTATAGCAAGTGGCCTCTCCACTTTGCAAATATATAAAGTCTAGGTGCAAGTATAACAAGCTTTGTAAATTTTTTTGATAGGGGACCACTTATACAAAGGCTGTTAAAGAAGGTTTTTTGGCCAATATTGCTATAATAGCAATTGAGTGCAAATATACAAAGGCTCTTGGAGATGCTCTAAGGAGGCAACGCAGGATGCCGTGCTGAAGAGCATCTTCAATAGATGCCTAAAAAAGACCTCTCACGCTAAAAACCATTGTATTTGGGCGCCGGCGGTGCTCCAATAGAGATTATAAAATAAAGCGCGCACAAAATACGCTAGTGCGTGCGTTGCAAGTATTGTCGTGGGCTGGATATTTGGGGCGCTAGATAGAGCGTGCTTAACAATTTGCACTGTACGTTTTTCTAGACACGTATTTTTTTGGGCATCTAAAAAACAATGTTGGTTCGGATGCAATAAAAATGCTAAAGTGACTTGATAACCCACAAGTATAGGGAATCGCAACAGTTTTCGATGGTAGAGTATTCAACCCAAATTTATAAATTCGACATAAGTGGGGGGCCAAAGAATACTTGAGAGTATTAGCAGTTGAGTTGTCAATTCAACCACACCTGGAGATAAATATCTGCAACAAAGTGATTAGTAGCACAGTAATATGATAGGTTTGATAGTAGTAGCAATAGTAACAGTAACGGCAACAATGGTAGAAATGGTTTTGTAGCAAGTGTAACAGTAGCAGTAGTAGTAGTAACTTAGCAAGAACAATATGTGAAAAGATCGTAGGCACTGGATCGGAGTATTCGTTGGATGATATTCATCATGTGACAGAAATAACCTAGGGTGATAAAGAACTAGCTTCAGTTCATCAATGTAATGTAGGCATGTGTTCCATATGTAGTCATACGTGTTTATGGAAAAGAATTTGCATGACATCTTTTGTCCTACCCTCCCGTGGCAGCGGGGTCCATAAAGAAACTAAGGGATATTAAGGCCTCCTTTTAATAGAGAAACGGAACAAAACATTAACACTTAGTGAATACATGAACTCCTCAAACTACGGTCATCACCGCGAAGTATCCCAAATATTGACACTATGGGGTTGACGGATCATAACACGTAATAGGTGCATATGACTAGGCAAGATTGAATCAAGAACATAGATATAATGATGATAACATAAACGGTCCAGATCTGTAATCATGGCACTCGGGCCCTGGTAACAAGCATTAAGCATGGCAAAGTCATAGCAACATCAATCTCAGAACATAATGGATACTAGGGATCAAGCCCTAACAAAAATAACCCCATTACATGATGAATCTCATCCAACTCCTCACCGACCAGCAAGCTTACGAAGGAATTACTCACTCCCGGTGGGGAGCATCATGGAATTGGTGATGGAGAAAGGTTGGTGATGACGAAGCTCCAAGATTCCCCTCTTTGGAGCCCCAAACGGACTCCAAATCTGGCCTCCTGATGAAGAACAGGAGGTGGCAGCGTCTCTGTCTCGTGAAACGCGATAAATCTTTATTTCAGATTTTTTTCTCCCAAATTAGGAATTTATAGTGGCGGAGGTAGGGCAAGTGGGGCCACGAGGTGGGTACAACCCACCAGGGCGCGTCACCCTGGCTCCCCTCTTCAATGGATTTTGGCTCCAATAATTCTTATATATTCCAAAATAAATCTCAAAAAAGTTCCGTTCCGTTCCAAGAACTTTTATTTCTGCACAAAAACAACACCATGGTAGTTCTGCTGAAAAAAACGTCAGTCTGGGTTAGTTCCATTCAAATCATGCAAATTTGAGTCCAAAACAAGGGCACACGAGTGAGGAAAAGTAGATACGTTGGAGATGTATCAACTCCCCCAAGCTTAAACCTTTGCTTGTCCTCAAGAAATTGTAGGATCGAAAGTAGGTCTAGAGGGGGGTGATTAGACTACTTGACCAAATAAAACTATGCTTTTTCCCAATTAATATTCTTGGCAAGTTTTAGCATTCATAACATATCAAGTACACCCAACACATGCAAGTCTAAGAGTATAGCAGCGAAAAGTAACAACAAGCATGAGTAAAAGGATAGGGTAGGAAGATCAGACGCAATAGTAGACACGATGACTTTTCACGTGGTTCCGATAGGTGGTGCTATTGTACATCCACGTTCATGGAGTCTTCAACCCACGGAGGGTAACGATCGCGAGAGTCCACGGAGGGCTCTACCCACAGAGGGTTCCACGAAGAAGCAACCTTGACTATACCATGACGACCTACATCCACGAAGGACTAGCCTTACTCGGGGTAGATCTTCACAAAGTAGGCGATCTCCTTGCCCTTGCAAACTTCTTGGTTCACTCAACAACAGGAAGTAGGAGTCTCCCAAGCGACATCTAAACAATCTAGGAGGCACCACCCTCTAAAAGGTAATAGGCTCCGTAACGACGATGAACTCCTTGCTCTTGTGCTTCAAGATGATAGACTCCTCAACACACAATCACTCTCTCACAGATTTGGCTTGGTAGAAGAGATGGGATTGGTGGAAAGCAACTTGGGGAGGATAGAAATCAAGATCCATATGGTTGGAGTGGAAGATCTTGACCTCAACACCAGGGTAAGTGGTTCTCTCTCAGAAAACTGAGTAGGATAGGTATGGCATAGTTCTTCGTGCTTCTCTTTCGAGTGGGTGGTGGTGAAGGAGTATATATATGCATCCCCAAAAATCCAACCGTTACACAAAAAATGACCAACTCGGTGACACCGATGTGTTAATCTCGATGGTACCGAAGTGACCAAAAGGTGTCAACTTTTGAATCTCGATGAGACCGATATAGGTATCTCGGTTGCACCGACAAGGTGACCAACAGTCAGAATTGCCAAGCTCGGTGACGCCGATTCAACATTCTCGAATGGAACGAAAGTATGAAATTGCGTAAGAGAAACTTGGCAACCCAACTCGGTGGCACCGAAAGCACTGTCGGCCGCACCAAAGTGTTAGGGTTTGGCTAAGTCTTATCTAGGGTTTGGAATCGGTGGCACTGGAATAGGAATGTTGGTTGCACCGATTTTGCATGTTTGGCTAGAGACAGACTTTGGTGGGAGAGCTTTGTGGATGTTTTTGGTGACTATCACTTGTGCACGTATGCGCATTTCGTTCACCAAAAAAACCTTACGCCCTTTTAATAGTATTGGCTTTCCTATAGACTCAAAGTGATTTCTCACAAATGTAAAATGTAGAGTCCTCTTGCTTGAAGCTTGGCCAACCTATTCCCTTGCATATTGGGGTAATTCCACAATCTCCACAATTCTCTTGCCATCACTATGTTGGAAATATGGCCTAGAGGCAATAAATAGAGTGTTTATTATTATATTTCCTTGTTCATGATAATCATTTATTGTCCACGCTATAATTGTGTTGATTGGAAACTAAATACATGTGTGGGCATATAGAAAAACATTGTGTCCCGAGTGTGCCTCTAGCAGGCTAGCTCGTTGATCAAATATGGTTAAGGTTTCCTGGCCATGGACATGAGATGTCATTTGATATCGGGATCACATCATTAGGAGAATTATGTGATTGACAAGACCCAAACTATGAACGTAGCATATGATCGTGTCAGTTTATTGCTACTATTTTCTGCATGTCAAGTATCTGTTCCTATGACCACGAGATCATGCAACTTACTGACACTGGAGAAGTGCCTTGTGTGTATCAAACGTCGCAACGTAACTGGATGACTATAAAGGTGTTGTATAGGTATCTCCGAGGGTGTGTGTTGAGGTGGCATGGATCAATACTAGGATTTGTTACACCGTGTGACGGAGAGGTATCTCAGGGCCCACTCGGTAATACAACATCACAACAAGCCTTGCAAGCAATGGGGCTAAGTGTTAGTCGCGGGATCTTATATTACAGAACGAGTAAAGAGACTTGCTGGTAACGAGATTGAACTAGGTATAGAGATACCGACGGTCGAATCTCGGGCAAGTAACATAGAGAAGAACAAAGCGAACAACATACATGATTGTCTGAATCCTTGACATAGAGGTTTGACTGATAAAGATCGTTGTAGAAAATGAAGCAACAAACATGGGCATCCAGGTTGTGTTATTTGTTATTGATCATAGAGGTGTCTCCGTCATGTCTACATAGTTCACGAACCCGCAGGGTCTGCACACTTAAGGTTCGGTGATGTTTTGGTATAGACGAGTTATGTGTGTTGGTGACCGAAGGTTGTTCGGAGTCCCGGATGAGATCTCCTACATGACGAGGAGCTCCAGAATGGTCCGGAGGTGAAGATTCATATATAGGAAGTTCTGTGTTGGTTACCGAGAAAAGTTTGGCCGTCACCGATAATGTACCGGGGGTGCCCGGAGGGTCCCGAGGTCCACCGGAAGGGGCCACCAGCCCCAAAGGCCTACATGGGATGCGAGAGAGGGCACACCAGCCCCTGGTGGGCTGGCCTCCCCTCCCACAAAGTCCCATGCGGCAAGGAGGTTGGTGGGAGGGCCAACCCTAGGGTTGGCGCCACCTTGCTTGGGTGGCAAGCCACCCTAGGGCGCCTCCACCCTTGGCCGCCGCCCCAAGGGGGAAATCCTAGGGGTTTGGGCGCACCACCCCTCCCCCTATATATATGTGAGAGGAAGGAGGGAAGCCACACCCTAAGCCACGACGCAACCCTTCCTCCCTCTCCGATAGCCTCTCCTCTAGTAGATTGATTCGGCGCCGCTTAGCAAAGCTCTGCCGGATCAGCTCCACCACCACCGTCGCCACGACGTCGTGCTGCCGGTAAACCCATCTACCTCTCCTCTCCCTCTTGCTGGTTCAAGAAGGCGGATATCTTCATCGAGATGCACGTGTGCTGAACGCGGAGGTGCCGTCTGTTCGACACTTGATCGGGAGTTCGTGGGACGGCTTGCGATTTGGATCGCGGAGACATACGACTACATCGACCACGTTCTTTAACGCTTCCGCTTAGCGGTCTACAAGGGTACGTAGATCCAATCTCTCCTCTCATAGATGCTCATCTCCTAGATTGATCTTTGTGAAGCCTAGGAATTTTTTTGTTTCCCATGCAACATTCCCCAACACTGGCATCATGAGCTAGGTCTATGCGTAGATGAGATCTTGAGTAGAACACAAAGAGTTTGTGGGCGTTGATATTCAGATTGCTTCCTTCCTTAGTATTTTCTTGGTTTAGCGGTATTGTGGGATGAAGCGGTGCAGACTGAATTTACTCGTATGCCTACGAGGGACCGTGTTCCATCGACTGACATGTGACTTCGTAGCATAAAGGTGGCTGGTGGGTGGCTGTCGCTCCCACTTTAGTTGGATCGGATTTTATTAAGGCCGTCCCTGTAGAAGGTTGAAAAGCAATCTTCATATCACCTTGTGGTTTTGCGTAGGTAAGAATCGTTCTTGCTAGATACCCATAGCAGCCATGTAAACAATTAGAGGACATCTAACTTGTTTTTGCGGGGTATGTTCTGATGTGATATGGCCAATTACATGATGTTATATATGTGATGTATGAGATGATCATGTTTTTTTATAGAATATCCCGACTTGTATGTCGATGAGTACGGGAACCGGCGGTTGCCATAGGGTTGTATTTGATTATTGTATGACCTATGTGTCAATCTTCAAGCGCTATGTAATGCTTTACTTTATCGCTAAGTGGTAGTAATATTAGTATGAGCATGGTGGGCGCGACAACCCCGATGAAGACACAATGATGAAGATCATGGTGTTATGGCAGTGACGATGGAGATCATGCCGGTGCTTTGGAGATGGAGATCAAAAGCACAAGTTCATGGCCATATCATGTCACTTATGGTTTGCATGTGATGTTAATCTTTTTATGCACCTTATTTTGCTTAGGACGACGGTATCATTATAAGGTGACCCCTCACTTAAATTTCAAGATGAATTGTGTTTTCCCTGAGTGTGCACCATTGCGAAAGTTTGTCGTGTCGAGACACCATGTGATGATTTGGTGTGATAGACTCTACGTGCACATACAACGGGTGCAAGCCAGTGTTGCACATGCGGAACACTCGGGTTAAACTTGACGAGCCTAGCATGTATAGAAATGGCCTCGGAACACAAGAGACTGAAACGTCGAGCATGAGTCATATAGTAGATATGATCAACACGATGATGTTCACCACTGAAACCACCTTGACTCACGTGATGATCGGACATGAGTTGGTGAATATGGATCATGTATCACTCGGATGACCCGAGGGATGTCAATTTGAGTGGGAGTTTTAGTGATTTTATTAACTAAACTCATTATCTTGAACAATATTCTTAGTAACCTTTGCTTATTTATGTTGTAGATCACTGGCTCGCGCAGTAGCACCCCTGAATTTTAATGCGTTCCTAGAGAAAGCTAAGTTGAAAGATGATGGAAGTAACTTTGTTGACTGGGCCCGTAATCTACGGATTATCATCATGACTTCCTAGAAGTCTTATGTCCTTAATGCACCGCTTGGTGACCCACTCGCTCCCGTGTCATCCAAAGACGTTAAGAACACTTGGGAGGCACATTCTGGAGATTACTCAATAGTTCAATGTGCAATGTTGTATGGCTTAGAACCGGGACATCAAAGACGTTTTGAACATCATGGAGCATATGAGATGTTCCAAGAGTTGGAGTTTATCTTTAAGAATAATGCCCGGATCGAGAGGTTTGAGACATCTGATAAGTTCTATTAGTGAACATATACTCAGAATGTCTGGGTATTCGACCTGTCTAGCGGAGTTAGGGATGCCCCTTCTGTCGGAGGCGATCACTGACAGAGTTCTTCAATCATTGCCACCTTGCTACAAGAGATTCGTGTTGAACTATAACATGCATGGGTTGAACAAGTCAGGCGCCGAGCTATTTGCGATGCTGAAAGTCACCGAGTCTCAAATCCAAAAAGAACATCACTAGTTTCAAGAAGCATGGAAAGGGAAACAAGGGTAACTCCAAGAAGGGTGGCAAAACAGTTGCACCTCCCGTGAAGAAACCCAAGGCTGGACCCAAGCCAGAAACTGAGTGCTTTTATCGCAAAGGAGTTGGTCACTGGAAGCGGAACTGCCCCAAGTATCTGGCCGACAAGAAGGCGGCCAACACCAAACAAGGTATGTATGATATAATGTTATTGATGTGTACCTTACTAGCTCTCGTTGTAGTGCCTGGGTATTTGATACCTATTCGGTTGCTCACATTTGCAACTCAAAGCAAGACCTACAGAATAGAGGGAGGCCGGATAAGGATGAAGTGACGATGCATGTCGGAAATGGTTCCAAGGTTGATGTGATTGCCGTCGGCACGCTCGCTCTTAGACTACCATCAAGATTAGTGATGAACCTGAATAATTGTTATTTAGTCCCCGCGTTAAGCATGAACATTATATCTGGATCTTGTTTATTGCGAGACGGTTACTCATTTAAATCAGAGAATAATGGTTGTTCTATTTAAATATCTTTTATGGTCATGCACCCAATGTGAGGGGTTTATTCTTATTGAATCTCGATAGTGATGATACACATGTTCATAACATTGATGCCAAAAGATGTAGAGTTGATATGATAGTATCAATTTCTTTTGGCACTGCCGTTTGGGTCATATTGGTGTAAAATGCATGAGGAAGCTCCATGTTCATGGACTTTCGGAGTCACTTGATTTTGAATCACTTGACACATGTGAACCATGCCTCATGGGCAAGATGACTAAAACGCCATTCTCTGGAACAATGGAACAGGCGAGTGATTTGTTGGAAATCATACATACTGATGTGTGCAGTCCAATGAACATTGAGGCGCATAGTGGATATCGTTATTTTCTCACCTTCACTGATGACTTAAGTAGATATGGATATATTTATTTAATGAAACACAAGTCTAAAACGTTTGAAAAGTTCAAGCAATTTCAGAGTGAAGTTGAGAATCATCGTAACAAGAAGATTAAATTCCCACGATCTGATAGAGGAGGAGAACATCTAAGTTATGAGTTTTGCAGTCACTTAAGACAGTGTGGGATTATTTCACAATTCACACACTGGTTGGAACACCACAACGTAATGGTGTGTCCGAACGTCGTAATCGAACCTTATTAGATATGGTGCATTCTATGATGTCTCTTGCCGATTTGCCACTATCGTTTTGGGGTTATGCATTAGAGACAGCTGCATTCACTTTAAATAGGACACCATCGAAATCCGTGGAGACGACACCATACGAATTCTGGTTCGGCAAGAAGCCAAAGTTGTCGTTTCTTAAAGTTTGGGGATGTGATGCTTATGTCAAAAAGCTTCAGCCTGGAAAGCTGGAACCCAAAGCAGAGAAATGCGTCTTCATTGGATACCCAAAAGAGACAGTTGGGTATACCTTCTATCTCAGATCCGAAGGCAAAGTGTTTGTTGTTAAAACCTGAACATTTCTTGAGAAACAGTTTCTCTCGAAAGAATTGGGTGGGAGGAAAGTAGAATTTGATGAGGTTATTGAAACTTCACTTCAACCAAAGAGTAGCGCAACGCAGAAAGATGTTTCTATGGAGCCAACGATGGTTGAAGAGGAAGTTAATGATGATGATCATGAAACTTCGGATCAAGTTGCTATTGAACCTCATAGGTCGACAAGGGCGTGTACTACTCCTGAGTGGTACGGCAACTCTGTCTTGGAGGTCATGTTGTTAGACAACAATGAACCTATGAGCTATGGAGGAACGATGATGGGCCCGAATTCCGAGAAATTGTTAGAGGACATGAAATACGAGATGGGATCCATGTATGAAAACAAAGTATGGACTTTGGAAGTATTGCCTGAAGGGCGAAAGGCCATTCAGAATAAATGGATCTTTAAGAAGAAGACGGACGCGGACGGTAATGTCACCGTCTATAAAGCTCGACTTGTGGCAACGGGTTTTTCACAAGTTCAAGGAGTTGACTACGATGAGACCTTCTCACCCGTATCGATGCTTAAGTCTGTCAGAATCATGTTAGCAATAGCTGCATATTTTTACTATGAAATTTGGCAGATGGATGTCAAAACAGCATTCCTTAACAGTTTCCTTGAGGAAGAGTTGTATATGATGCAACCGGAAGGTTTTGTCGATCCAGAGAATGCTGACAAAGTTTGCAAACTCTAGTGATCCATTTATGTCTGGTGCAAGCATCTCGGAGTTGGAATATGCGCTTTGATGAGGTGATCAAAGCATTTGGGTTTATACAAGTTTACGGAGAAGCTTGTATTTTTACAAGAAAGTGAGTGGGAGCTCTGTAGCATTTCTAATATTATATGTGGATGACAAATTGCTGATTGGAAACAATATAGAAATGTTGGAAAGCGTGAAGGAATATTTGAACAAGAGTTTTTCAATGAGGGGCCTAGGAGAAGCTTCTTTCATATTAGGCATTAAGATGTATAGAGATGGATCGAGACGCTTGGTAGCTCTTTCACAAAGCATATACCTTGATAAAGTTTGAAGAGGTTCAAAATGGATCAGTCTAAGAAAGGGTTCTTACCTATGTTACAAGGTGTGAAGTTGAGTAAGACTCAATGCCCAGTGATTGCAGAAGATAGAGAAAAGATGAGTGTCATCCCCTATGCTTCAGCCACATGCTCTGTCATGTATGCAATGTTGTGCAGCAGACCCAATGTCAGCCTTGCCATAAGTATGGCCGAAAGGTTTCAAAGTGATCCTAGAATGGAGCACTGGACGGTGGTCAAGAATATCCTTAAGTACCTGAAAAGGACTAAGAAAATGTTTCTCATTTATGGAGGGATCAAGAGCTCGTCGTAAAGGGTTACGTTGATGCAAGCTTTGACACTGATCCGAATGACTCCACGTCGCAAATCGGATACGTATTTATTCTCAATGGGGGAGCGGTAGGCTGGTGCAGTTCCAAGCAAAGCATGGTAGCCGATTCTATATGCGAAGCGTTGTACATCGCAGCCTCAGAGGCAGCAAAGGAAGGTGTCTGGATGAAGTAGCTCATGACATATCTTGTATTAGTGCCCAGTGCACTGAATCCAATGGCTCTGTTTTGTGACAACACCGGTGCCATTTCTCTGGCCAAGGAACCAAGGTTTCACAAGAGGACCAGACACATAAAGCGACGCTTCAATTCCATCCGCGATTATGTCGAGGAGAAGTACATAAATATTTGCAAAGTGCACACGGATCTGAATGTTGCAGACATTTTGACTAAACCTCTTCCAAGGGCTAAACATGATCAACACCAGAACTGCATGGGTGTTCGATTCATTAGAATGTAAATCACATAGTGATGTGAACTAGATTATTGACTCTAGTGCAAGTGGGAGACTGTTGGAAATATGCCCTAGAGGCAATAAATAAAGTGTATATTATTATATTTCCTTGTTCATGATAATCGTTTATTGTCCATTCTATAATTGTGTTGACTGGAAACTAAATACATGTGTGGGCATATAGAAAAACATTGTGTCCCGAGTGTGCCTCTAGCAAGCTAGCTCGTTGATCAAATATGGTTAAGGTTTCCTGGCCATGGGCATGAGATGTCATTTGATATCGGGATCACATCATTAGGAGAATTATGTGATTGACAAGACCCAAACTATGAACGTAGCATATGATCGTGTCAGTTTATTGCTACTATTTTCTACATGTCAAGTATCTATTCCTATGACCATAAGATCATGCAACTCACTAACACCAGAGGAGTGCCTTGTGTGTATCAAATGTCGCAACATAACTAGGTGACTATAAAGGTGCTCTACAGGTATCTCCAAGGGTGTCTGTTGAGTTGGCATGGATCAATACTTTGATTGGTTACTCCGTGTGACGGAGAGGTATCTCAGGGCCCACTCGGTAATACAACATCACAACAAGCCTTGCAAGCAATGTGACTAAGTGTTAGTCATGTGATCTTGTATTACAGAACGAGTAAAGAGACTGAACGACATACCGACGAACAAAGGGATAGAGATACCGACGATCGAATCTCGGGCAAGTAACATACCAAAGAACAAATGGAACGACAAACGGGATTGTCTGATCCTTGACATAGAGCTTCGACTGATAAAGATCTTTGTAGAACATGTAGGAACAAACATGGGAATCCAGATCTCCCTATTGGTTATTGACCGTAGATGTGTCTCGGTCATGTCTACATAGTTCATGAGCCCGCAAGGTCTGCACACTTAATGTTCAGTGACGTTTTGATATAGATGAGTTATGTGTGTTGGTGACCAAAGGTTGTTTGGAGTCCCGAATGAGTTCCCAAACATGACGAGGAGCTCGGGAATGGTCCGGAGGTGAAGATTCATATATATGAAGTTTTGTGTTGGTTACCGAGAAAAGTTTGGGCGTCATCGGTAATGTACCAAGGGTCCACCGGAAGGAGCCACCAGCCCCAATGGCCTACATGGGTTGGGAGAGAGGGCACACCAGCCCCTGATGGGCTGGCCGCCCCTCCCACAAAAGCCCATCCGGCAAGGGGGTTGGTGGGAGGGCCAACCCTAGGGTTTGTGCCACCTTGCTTGGGTGGCAAGCCACCCTAGGGCGTCTCCACCCTTGGCTGCCACCCCAAGGTGGAAACCCTAGGGGTTTGGGCGCACCACCCCTCCCCCTATATATATGTGAGAGGGAGGAGGGCAGCCGCACCCTAGGCCATGGATCAGACCTTCCTCCCTCTTCGATAGCCTCTCCTCTGGTAGATTGATTCGACGCCGCTTAGCAAAGCTCTGCTGGATCAGCTCCACCACCACCGCCGCCATGTCATCGTGCTGCCGGCGAACCCATATACCTCTCCGCTCCCTTTTGCTGGATCAAGAAGGCGGATATCTTCATCGAGATGCACGTGTGCTGAACGCAGAGGTGTCGTCCGTTCGGCACTTGATCGGGAGTTCGTGGGACGGCTTGCGATTTGGATCGCGGAGATGTATGACTACACCAACCGCGTTCTTTAACGCTTCCGCTTAGTGATCTACATGGGTACATAGATCCAATCTCTCGTCTCATAGATTTGCATCTCCTAGATTGATCTTGGTGAAGCGTAGGAATTTTTTGTTTCCCATGCAACGTTCCCCAACACCCTATCATTGAAATTTTCCTGAAATATACTTGGTGGAAACATTAGTTCAATGACTTGTATGTTGTTATTAATTACCAAAACCACAAAGGGAGCAAATGAGCTTTCAATCTCCTCATGTTGGTAATTGATGACAACATATAGATCAAAGCTTCGACAAAGATATAATCAATGAATGTAATCGTCGCTTTGAGAAGTATGTGATAAGCAAGAGCTCCCCCTAAATTTGTGCATAATTTTAAATTTGCGTTTGAATGCAAATGCACAATCGATTAGGTACATGGGTCACTTCTTACATGTCACATACCACTTGATGGTGTGCGAGAGTAATTAGAATGAACATGATAGCACAACACAATCAACCAAAGATGAATGATCATCACATAAGCATTAAGATGATAGGAAATAGTAGCATCACAAATTAAAGTGTATGATCAAACATCATCAAGCGTGTATCACAATCAACCAAAAGTGTGTCATAGCAACCAAAAGCAATTGTTTTTGAAAACAAACAACAAACACCAAACGCTCTCTCACTCGAAGCTTTAAGATCTGTATACACTTCTCCCCCTTTGGCAACAAGTTACCAAAAAGGTCAAAGGCATATATCTAAGCGTTCGTGGGCTGATATCCTCTGGTTTTTGATGAAGGAGTCGAGAGAACAGCATCGGTGAAGATCTCTGCAGATGTCGTGGATGGAGCTGGAGTGGTCGCTAGAGGAACTAGAGCTGATGGAGCAGGAATTGTGCTGACAGTAGCAGGAGCTGATGAAGAGGGCTTGAAGTCTGGTGTAGGCACTATGACTGATCTAGCATGAGTAGTGAACTATGTGCTCGGCCTGAGAGGTGATCCATCCTCATCATCATCATCATCATCATCAAAAGAAGTAGAAGAGACCCTTGAAATGTTCACTAAGTCAACTTCCTTCTGAAGCTCTATGACTGTCTTAGTCACCTTGTCCACCTTATCACCAAGAATCTTGATCCTTGTTTCAAAGATCCTCACAAGACTATTCTGGTTGAACAGAATCCCCTTGATATCCTTCTGTATGCCCTGAACTGCTAAGATCAAAAGATCCATTTGCTCATTTCTGGATCTGGGGACTAGAGCACTAGCGGCTCGAACTGCCTCTGCCTCTGCCTATACTATAGCATATGTGGGATGATCTCGGTCCATCACCACAACATTATCCCGAAGTTTTGGCTATAGGGGCAAATATGGATGATCTAGAGCGAATATGTGCTTCTCCAACTGAGAGTTGATAAGCATCTGGATGTAGGGTGCATAACAGCAAGAGCGCTTCTGATCAGGAGCAACCCTCTTGATTGTCTCAACAATTAAATCCATGACTCTAATCCTGGTGTGTCCGTCAAGGTGAATCAACATGTTGATAGAGTCGCCTAGATCGGAAGGACCACTATGGGATCGCGGGACGGCTCGTGATGAGATCGCGGGACGAATCGTGATTGGATCGTGAAGACATTTGACTACATCAACTGTGTTTATTAACACTTCCCGCTTAGTGATCTACAAGGGTATGTAGATCCACTCGCCCTCTCGTAGATGCTCATCACCATGGATATATCTTGTGTGTGCGTAGGAAATTTTTTGTTTCCCATGCAACGTTCCCCAACAGTGGCATCATGACATAGGTCTATGTGTAGATGAGATCTCGAGTAGAACACAAAGGAGCTTGTGGGTGTTGATGCTTAGATTGCTTCCTCCCTTGGTCGTGTTTTCGTTTAGAGGTATTATGGGATGAAGCGGTCGGGACCAACCTTACTCATACGCTTACGAGAGACCGGTTCCATCGACTGACGTGTAACTTCATTGCACAAAGATGGTTGGCGGGTGTCTGTTTCTCATACTTTAGTTGGATCGGATTCGACAAAGGCGGTCCTAGAGAAGGTTGAAAAGCAACTTATCTCTCACCATTGTAGTTTTGCATAGGTGAGAATTGTTCTTGCTAGATACCCGTAGCAGCCACATAAAACT
The DNA here is from genome assembly GCA_022496015.1 of Hordeum marinum. Lineage (NCBI taxonomy): Eukaryota > Viridiplantae > Streptophyta > Magnoliopsida > Poales > Poaceae > Hordeum > Hordeum marinum. The sequence goes on from CM039676.1 coordinate 327,163,297, forward strand.
TGCAACAACAATTAGAGGACGTCTAAATTGTTTTTGCAGGGTATGTTGTGATGTGATATGGCTAATTACATGATGAGATATATGTGATGTATGAGATGATCATGTGTTGTATAGAATATCATGACTTGCATGTCGATGAGTACGGCAACCGGCAGGAGCCATAGGGTTGTCTTTAATTATTGCACGACCTGCGTGCAAATCATTAAGCACTATGTAATGCTTTACTTTATCGCTAAGCTGTAGCAATAGTAGTATGAGCATGGTGGGCATGATAACCCCGATGGCGACACAATGACGGAGATCGTGATGATGGAGATCATGGTGTTATGCCGGTGACGATGAAGATCATGCTGGTGCTTTCTAGATGAAGATCAGAATCACAAGTTCATGGCCATATTACGTCACTTATGATTTGCTCGTGATGTTAATCCTTTTATAAACCTTGTTTTGCTTAGTACGACGAATTATAATAAACCTTGTTTTGCTTAGTACGACGAATTATAAGGTGACCCCTCACTAAAATTTCAAGATCAATTGTGTTCTCCCCGAGTGTGCACCATTGCGAAAGTTCGTCGTGTCGAGACACCACGTGATGATCGGGTGTGATAGACTCTATGTTCACATACAACGGGTGCAAGCCAGTGTTGCACGTGCGGAACACTCGGGTTAAACTTGACGAGCCTAGCATGTACAGACATGGCCTCGGAACACAAGAGACTGAAAGGTCGAACATGAGTCATATACTAGATATGATCAACATAATGATGTTCACCATTGAAACCACCTCAACTCACGTGATGATCGGACTTGAGTTGGTGAATTTGGATCAAGTATAACTCGAATGACCGGAGGGATGTCAATTTGAGTGGGAGTTCTGAAGTAATATGATTAATTGAATTCATTATCATGAACATAGTTAGTAGTGTCTTTGCAAATTATGTTGTAGCTCACGATGTAGCTCCCTTGAATTTTTATATGTTCCTAGAGAAATAGAGTTGAAATTTGATGGTAGCGATATTGCGGACTGGGTCCGTGATCTGAGGATTGTCCTCATTGCTGCATTGAAGGCTTATGTCCTTAATGCACCACTCAGTGCACCACCCCCTCTAGCGTCGTCTGTAGATGTTGTGAACATCTGACAGGCACGTTTTGATGGCTAATTGATAGTTTAGTGCGTCATGCATTACGACTTAGAATTGAGGCTCCAAAATGTTTTGAACGTCACGAAACATATGAGATGTTCTAAGAGCTGAAATTGGGATCTCAGGCTCGTGCCCGTGTTGTGAGATATGAGATATCCAACAAGATTCTTTTCCTGCAAAACGAAGGAGAATAGCTCAATCGTTGAGCATTTGCTCAAATTGTCTAGGTGCTACAATCGCTTGAATCGAGTGGGAGTTGATCTTCCAGATAATTTAGTGATTGATATAGTTCTCCAAGTCACTATCACTAAGCTACTTGAACTTCGTGATGAACTATAATTATGCCAGGGATGGAAACGATGATCCCTAAGCTATTCATGATGTTTGACACCGCGAAGGTAGATATCAAGAAGGAGCATCAAGTGTTGATGGTTAGTGAAACCACTAGTTTCGAAAAGGGAAAGGGTAAGGAGGGAAACTTCATGGATGGCAAGTCAGTTCCTGCTACAGTGAAGCAACCCAAGGTTGAACCCAAATACGAGACTAGGTGCTTATATTATGAGGAGAACGGTCGCTGAAGCAGAACAACCCTAGATACTTGGTAGATAAGAAGGCTGGCAGCGTCGATAGAAGTATATTTGATATACGTGTTATTAATGTGTACCTTTCTAGTACTCCTAGTAGCACCTGGGTATTGGATACTGGTTCGGTTGCTAAAGGTTAGTAACTCGAAATAAAAGCTAAAGAATAAACGAAGGCTAGCTCAGGGTGAGGTGATGATGTGTGTTGGAAGTGTTTTTCAAGGTTGATGTGATCACCGTCGCACGCTCTCTCTACCCGCGAGATTAGTGATAAACCTAAATAAATGTTATTTGGTGTTTGCATTAAAGCATGAACGTGATTAGATCATGCTTATTGCAATACAGTTATTCATTTAAGTGAAAGAATAATGGTTATTCTATTTACATGAATAATACCTTCAATGGTCATGCACCCAATGAGAATGGTTTGTTGAATCTTGACCGTAGTAATACACATTTTCATAGCATTGATGTCAAAAGATGCAAAGTTAATAATGATAGTACCACATACCTGTGGCACCGCCGCTAAGTGTCATAATGGTATAAATCGCATGAAGAAACACCATGTTGATGGATCTTTGAACTCATTCGGTTTCGAATTAGTTGAGAAATGTGGACCATGACTCTTTGGCAAGATGACTAAAGACCCCGTTTTCAGTATGATGGAACAGACTAGTGACTTATTGGAAATGATACATGCTAGATATAGTGTATATTTACTTAATGAAACACAAGTCTGAATCATTTGAAAAGTTCAAACAAATTCAGAGTGAAGTTTAAGAGCATCATAACAAGAAGATAAAAATGTCTATGATATGATCATGGAGGTAAATATCTGAGTTACGAGTTTGGTATACAACTTAAGACAATGTGAAAGTTGTTTCACAACTCACGCCACCTGGAACACCGTAGTGATGGTGTGTCCGTACGTCATAGTCATGCTCTATTGGATATGGTGCGAATTATGATATCTCTTATCGTTTTTGCCATTATAATTTTGGGGTTATGCATTAGACATAACTACATTCAATTTAAATAGGGTACCATCTAAATCCGTTGAGATGTCACCATGTGGTTTGGAAAAAACCTAAGTTGTCATTTCTTAGAGTTTTGAAAGTCGACACTTATGTCTGATAAGCTCGAATCCAAAGCGGAAAAATGCATCTTCATAGAATACCCTAAGAACAGTTGGGTATACCTTCTATCTCAGGTCCGAGTACAAAGTGTTTGTTACTAAAACTGGGTCCTTTCTCGAGAAAGAGTTTCTCTCGAAAGAATTGATTCGGAGGAAGATATAACTTGATGAGGTTGTTGAACCTTTGTTTCATCCACAGAGTAGCGCAACACAGAAAGATGTTTCTATGGAGCCTACGTCAGTTGAAGAGGAAGTTAATGATGATGATCATGAAGCTTCGGATCAAGTTACTATCGAACCTCATAGGTCGACAAGGACGTGTACTACTCCTCAGTGGTACGGCAACCCTGTCTTAGAGGTCATGTTGTTGGACAATGATGAACCTACAAACTATGGAGAAGCGATGATGGGCTCGGATTCCGACAAATGGTTAGAGGCCATGGAATCCGAGAAAGGATCCATGTATGAAAAACCAAGTATAGACTTTGGTAGACTTGCTCGTTGGACAACAGGTCGTTGAGTACAAATGGACCTTTAAGATGAAGACAGACGCTGATGGTGGATGTCAACATTTATAAAGCTCGACTTGTCACCAAGAAGTTTGCACCAAGTTCAAGGAGTTGACTACGATGAGACTTTCTCACTCATAACAATGCTTAAGTCTGTTGGAATTATGTTAGCAGTTGCTCCATTTTTCAATTATGAAATCTTGCAAATGGATGTCAAATCATCGTTTTCTTAACGGTTTTGCTGAGGAAAGGTTGTATGTGATACAACCAGAAGATTTTGTCAGTCCTAAGGATGCTAAAAGGTGTGCAAGCTCCAGTGATGCTTCCGTGGACTGGATCAAGCATCTTGGAGTTGGAATATATGCTTTGATGAGGTGATCAAAGTTTTTGAGTCTATACAATGTTTATGTGAAACGTCTATTTATAGTAACGTGGGTGGGAGCACTATAGAATTTCTGATAAGCATATGTGGATGACATATTGTTGATCAGAAATGATGTAGAATTTCTGGAAAGCATAAAGGGTTGTTTGAAAAGAGTTTTTCAAAGGAAGACCTGGATAAAGCTACTTGAACATTGAGCATTGAGATCTATAGAGATAGATCAAGATGCCTGATGAGATTTTTCAATGAGTACATACCTTCAGAAGATTTTGAAAGAGTTCAAAATGGATCAGTCAAATAAGGAGTTCTTGCCTGATTTGTAATGTGTGGAGATGAGCGAGACTCAAAGCTCGACCACAGCAGAAGAAAGAGAAAGGATGAAGGTCGTCCCCTATGCTCGATCCATGGGCTCTATATAGTATGCCATGTTGTGTACCGCACCTATGTGTGCCTTGCCATGAGTCTGTCAAGGGGAACAAGAGTGATCCATGAGTGGATCACTGGATAGCGGTCAATATTATCCTTAGTAACTTGATGACTAAGGAAACATTTCTCGATTATGTAGGTGATAAAGAGTTTGTCGTAAAGGGTTACATCAATGCAAGATTTAACACCAATCCGGATGACTCTTAGTAGAAATCTGGATACGTATAGTGGAGTAGCCATTTGGAATAGCTCGAAGTGGAGCGTGGTAGCAGTATTTACAGTATGACATAGAGATTTGCAAAGTACACACGAATCTGAATATCGTAGACCCGTTAGCTAAAAGACCTCTCTCACATGCAAAGCATGATCGAGCCCCAGAACTCATTGGGTGTTAGATTCATAATAATGCAAATGACATGGTGATGTGGACAAGATTATTGACTCTAGTGCAAGTAGGAGACTATTGCAAATACGCACTAGAGGCAATAATAAATTAGTTATTTTCATATTTCCTTGTTCATGATAATAATTTATTATCCATGCTAGAATTGTATTGATCGGGAACTCAGATACATTTGTGGATACATAGACAACACCATGTCCCTAGTATGCCTTTGATGGACTAGCTCATTGATCAAAGATGGTTAAGGTTTCCTAGCCATGGACACGAGATGTCATTTTATAACGGGATCACATCATTAGGAGAATGATGTGATGGACAAGACCCAAACTATAAACATAGCATATGATCGTGTCAGTTTATTGCTACGGTTTTCTGCATGTCCAGTATTTGTTCCTGTGACCATGAGATCATGCAAGTCACTGACACCAGAGGAGTGCCTTGTGAGTATCAAATGTCGCAACCTAACTGGGTGACTATAAAGGTGCTCTACAGGTATCTCCGAGGGTGTCTGTTGGGTTTGCATGGATCAAGACTAGGATTTGTTACTCCGTATGACAGAAAGGTATCTCAGGGCCCACTCGGTAATACAACATCATAGTAAGCGTTGCAAGCAATGTGACTAAAGTGTTTGCCATGGGATCCTGTATTACAGAACGAGTAAAGAGACTTGCCGGTAACGAGATTGAACTAGGTATAGAGATACCGACGATCGAATCTCGGGCAAGTAACATACTAAAGAACAAAGAGAACAGCATACGCGATTAACTGAATCCATGACATAGAGGTTCAACCGATAAAGATCTTCATAGAATATGTAGGAACCAATATGGGCATCATGGTCCCGCTATTGGTTATTGCCTGTGGAGGTGTCTCGGTCATGTCTACATAGTTCTCGAACCCACAGGGTCTGCACACTTAAGGTTCAGTGACGTTTCGGTATAGTTGATTTATGTATGTTGGTGAATGAAGGTTGTGAGACCTCGGAATTGACGAGGAACTCCGGAATGGTTCGGAGGTGTAGATCGATGTATAGGACGAATGGAATCGGAGTCCAGAAGCGTCCGGGACTATAGGGTTGTGACCAGGAGTACCAAAAGGTGTTTCTGGGGGCCCCGACAAGTGTTGGGGGGGGGCTCATGGGCCAAGGGGAAGGGGCAAACCAGCCCACAAAGGGGTTGTGAACCCCTCACCCTTTACAATTTAACCAGGATAGGTGGGGCGCCCGATCTAGGGTCCCCTCCACCTGGCTTGGGGGCCAAGTCACCCTAAGGTTTCCCTAGGGGGCGCCCCATCTGCCATGAACGCCGCCCCCATAGATTACATCTAGGGGGTGCCACCCCTCCTCCCTTCCCCCTATATATAGATGAGGAGAGGGAGGGAAGCCACACCTAAGAATTACCATGTGCTGCCCTCTCTCTTCCTCTAGATCTGTTCTCCACTAGATCGTCTCGGTTATGCTTGGCGAAGCCCTGCCGGCACAGCTCCACCACCACCACCACCATGTCGTTGTGCTGGCGAAGAAATCCTCTACATCTCCACCCTCGCTTGCTGGATCAAGGAGGTGGATATCATCATCGATCTGTATGTGCGCTGAACATGGAGGTGTTGTCTGTTCGGCACTAGATCAGAAGGACCACAATGTGATCACGGGACGGGTCGTGATGAGATCACAGGACGGGTCATGATTGGATCATGAAGACGTTTGACTACATCAATTGTGTTTCTTAACGCTTCCCTCTTAGCATTCTACAAGGGTATGTAGATCCACTCTCCCTCTCGTAGATGCTCATCACCATGGATAGATCTAGCATGTGCATAGGAAATTTTTTGTTTCCCATGCAACGTTCCCCAACAGGTAATACCCTACGTCCTGCTTGGTTGTATTGATGGTATGGGGGGTTACAGAGTTGATCTACCTCGAGATCGAATAGCTAACCCTAGATGAGTTGTTTTGTCTCTATAACATAAAACCCTCCGGCTTATATAGACGCCAGGGGTACCTAGCATTTACACATGGTCGGTCACACACCGAAGAGATAAACATGCCTATTTGCTACATCAAATGTGGTGCGCAAGCCATACTCCCCGAAGCTTCTGTCTTGAAGATAAGGTCTTCAATGAATACTGTGTTCAGTAAGTGGCCCATATAGTCCGGCCCATAGAGCACTACAGGAATCAGGCACTTTGCCATCAGCCATCCTGGACGACAAAGGCCTGCATCCCGGATGACAAAGTCTTTGTCGTCTGCCAGTAGACGGCCAACCGTCCGGCTGAATAAGCCATGGTAAAGGGCACTTTGCCATCTGCTGGCACACGGCAAAGACCTTTGAATCTTTGCCGTCTGCCAGCGGACGGCAAAGGGCCTGGACGGCACACGTGGCAACTTAGCTCTGTTAAGGGCTTAACGGCGTGCTTTGCCATTCGCTGGCAGACGACAAAGAACTAAGGTCTTTGCAGTTCTTTGCCGTCTGCCAGTGGACGACAAAGTGCCTGTTTTTTTGCCGGCCTAGGCGGGTTCTTTGTCGTCCGCTGGCAGACGGCAAAGAACTAAGGTCTATGCCATCCGCCAGTGGACAGCAAAGAACCCACCTAGGCCAGCCCCAGGTTACACAGGCAGCTGCCACGTGGCAGCTTTGCCGTCTGCTGGGTGACGGCAAAGCTCTTTGTCATCCGCCAGCAGATGGCAAAGTGGCTATATAGCCCCTGTTTTTTCTGTTTTTTCTTAAATCATTCAATTTGACAGAATATAACATATATATGCAACATATCAACAATACAAGTTTCCAACAAGCATACCAACAATAAGTTTCAACAAGCATACCAACAATAAGTTCCAACAAGCATACCAAATAAGTTCCAACAACATATCCAACATATACAAGTTTTGAACAACATATCCAACATACATATCCAAAAAAAGTTTCCAACAAGTTTCCATAAACACAAAGGAAGCAGAAGTAGAAGAGTACAATCCATCAATGCAAGTTTCCTCATCTGTAGCAAATCTGCAAAGTGGGAAAGATGAAAGTTAGAAGAAGAACAAGACTAGCTAACTAAGCATATCAAGTCATTTTAGAGGAAAAATGCTAAGTATAGGTCATTTTATAGCTATCCTAGGTAGAATATATCATTTTGGAGGTAAGTAAGGTTATTATGTCATTTCTGAGGAAAATAAGCTAAGTATAGGTCATTTTGGAGCTACACCAAGGTTATTAAGCCATTTTTTACCTAAGTGAGCTAATTATGTCATAAATGAACTAGCTAAGCTAATTATAGATAATTATTGAGCTATCCTAGGTAGTTATGCCATTTTGTACCTAAGTGAGCTAATTATGTCATAAATGAACTAGCTAAGCTAGCTATAGATCAGTATTGAGCTATACTAGGTAGTAATGCCATTATCTAGCTAACTAAGCATATCAAGACATTTTGGAGGAAAAAATGCTAAGTATAGGTCATTTTATAGCTATACAAGGTAGAATATACCATTTTCTAGCTAACTAAGCATATCAAGTCATTTTTGAGGAAAATAAGCTAAGTATTGGTCATTTTGGAGCTAAGTAGGTCATTTCTTAAGCTAAGTATGCATTTGTTAATGAAAACACTTGGGAAAACTTACCATCAACACGGACGTGAAGGACCGATAGGGTTTGCGCTAGGGTGAGACGTAGAAGGACCGGTCGGGGTTGTGACAGACGCCGAAGGATCGGTCAATGCTTTTCGGGACGCACGCCGCACCAAAGATCATTTGCAATGTCTCCTTATCATGATGCAACTCAAATGTGAATAATAGTAACTAATGACCATTCAAATGAAACTCACCGTGGGTGTTATAGCAATATGGGGCATCGACGGAGGGGTCTGACCATTGTTTTGGCAGACGATCTACACATTTTGTTTTCATGAGTCATTCACATTAGTTAGTGATGAAACGAACATTACGTGCATGATTTGGCTAATATGAAGGAGAAACTTACCACGAGTAGCTCGTATAGGTCCTGGTGAGACGCGTCATTTCGGTTCCTCTCCTCCTCCAACAGCCTAGCCGTCCTCTCCTCCATGTCCCTCTCCCTCTGTGCCGCCTACCTGTTTGCCTCCGCCAGAAGCTCCTGGGCCCTACCCTCAATGGCGAGCTCCATTGGCCATGGACGAGGCCTTATCTCAGGATCAGAGCTCATCTGGCACTTCTTGATCTCCGGGAGAGTTCTAGGACAACGTATCAGTCCATCCCCAATGGCTGTCGAGCCATGGGGCCTCCCGCCACCAGATATCATCGCGAGCTCTAGATCAAAAGGACTCTGGCTCAGGTTGAAGTCCTTCCCTTTCCTTACCTTCCCCTCATCTCTGTACCTCACGAGCTTGTTGTGGAGGAGATGTTGCTGAAGCTCTCTGGATGATCGAGGTCATCCTCAGAGAATGCCTTGGCCTTCTTGTACGAGGCAGTATGGGCCATGGCATAGAGGTCGAAGAGAGGTGGCACCTCCTTCTTGTTTTCTCGCGCCTAAAAGAGAGGAACAGAGTATGGGCCATGCAGATTCCTCCATCTCATCGTCCCAATCCCAAGCATCATCAAAGTCTTGCACCATGTCTTCGATCCCGATACCATGCTCGTCGGTGCGACGACGAACCATGTCAGCTCTGGCATGTTGGGCAGACTCACCATGAAATGTCCAAACCGTATAATTAGGCGTAAAACCCAACTTCTATAGGTGTTCGATCATTTCAAATTCTGACTTCTTCTTATAGTTGTCGCAATCGACACAAGGGCACCAGGTTGTTTTCTGTCCATTTGCAAATGTGACTCTCACAAACTCCTTGGTTTTTGTTAACCATTCACAGGTCATGTGTTTCTGACTAGTGTGACCGGTGTACATCCACCCACGATCACTCATCTTGCCTAGCTACTGGACACACACAAAATATATACATAATTCAGCAAACCATATTCATGAGTTAATATAATTTGTCAGTTTCACTACATCGATGAAACCTAGACGCTAGTAGGTAAAGATAGGTCCTAATCCCACCCGAGTATGTGTAGATTGGGTTCGTTTTCCCATGCTCTGCTCCAGCCGATGCAGAATTTCGGTAGCACCTCCCCGTTGTTCTCCTGATACACGTCTCGGCAATAAGCAGAGAGGATGTGTACCCGGAGAACAACAGGGAGGCACTGACGAATTTCCGCATCGGATCCGAAGCAGAGCATATGGGAAAAAGAACCCAATCTACACATACTCGGGCTGTCCATGGATAACGTTGGATAATTCAAAAGAATCACGATTATAAATATGCTAATGAATGCATATTTATAGATGTAACCCTTTCGAACGGGAGACGCATAGTGGTCACGCATACTGATGATTGAAGACACCTATAGCTAGCAAGTTTCATTGGCACGAAGACGGAACAGAGGAAATGAAGGGGCAGGAGGAGATGTCATTTGTGCTCACCCACGAATAGGGCTGAGCTCATCGAACGCACGGGGAGGTCGTCGAACACCAGACCCTGGCAGCGACAAAACAACTGCACATTTAAATCCACCTGATCAACATAAATATGATGTTCTGTATAACAAAATCAAAAAATATATGACCTAACTCATAATTCACAAATATATGACCCGTGTCGTGTCGGGGTCGGGGTGTCGGGGGTGTCGTGTCGGGGTCAGGGTGTTTGGAGTGTCGTGTCAGGGTCGGGGTGTTGGGGGTGTTGTGTCAGGGTCGGGGTGTCGGGGGTGTCGTGTCAGGGTAGGGGTGCTGTGTCGTGGTCGGGGGTGCCGTGTCAGGGTGTTGGGGTGTCGTGTCGGGGTCAGGGTGTCGGGGGTGTCGTGTCGGGGTCGATGTGTCGGGGGTGCCATGTCTGGGTCGGGTGTCGGGGGTGCCGTGTTGGGGTAGGGGTGTCGGGGTGTCGTGTCGGGGGTTGGGGTCGGTGGCGTCAGGGGTTGAGGATCGGTGGCGTCTTAGGGTGGGGGTTAGTGGCATCGGGGTGCCATGTCAGGATGTCGGGGTGTCATGTCGGGGTCGGGGTGTCGGGGGTGTCGTGTCGGGGTCGGGGTGTCAGGGGTGCCGTGTCGGGGTCGGTTGTCGGGGGTGCCATGTCGGGGACGGGGTGTCGGGGGTGCCATGTCAGGGTCGGGGTGTCGGGGTGTCGTGTCGGGGGTTGGGGTTGGTGGCGTCGGGGGTTGAGGATCGGTGGCGTTAGAGGTTGGGGTTAGTGGCGTCGGTGGTTAGGGGCTCCTCTCTTCTTATTCTTCTTCTTCCTCTTCTTCTTCCTCTTCTTCCTCTTCCTCTTCTTCCTCTTCTTCTTCTTCTTCTTCGTCATTTTCTAATTATTCTTATTTTCTTCTTCTTTTTTCAGAACTAAACCTAAAACTAAAACCAAACTAAACTAAACGTAAACCTAAAACTAAAACTAAATCTAAACTAAGCAAAAACCTAAAACTAAAAAAACAGAAAAAAGAGGAGGCGGAGGAGCTCACCGCAGGGTAGGGGGGCTACCGGTGGAGGAGGGGCGATGGAGGAGGGGGAGGCTTGCCATAGGGGAGGGGGTGGCGCCGCGGCCTTCCTTACGGCCGTGCTCGAGCGGCCGCCGCAGGGGAGGGACGTTGTGGCCGGGGCGGCGGGGGCACGGTGGGGGTGGGAAGTAGGGCGGCGGCGCGGTGGGGGGCAGGGGCGGTGGGCGCGCGACGGGGGCCGGTTGCGGGGCGGTGGAGGCGCGGTGGGGATCAGGGGTGGGGCGGCGGGGGGCACGATGGGGCCGGGTGTGGGGTGGCGGGGCCATGATGTGGGTAAGGGATGGGGCGGCGGGGGTACGGTGTTGGTCGGAGTGGGGCGGAGGGGGGTCAACGGCGGCGGGGGTGTGGTGGTCGGCGGCGGGCGGGCGGGTGGTCAGCGGCAGCGGGGGCGCGGTCGGGGTCGGGGGAGCGAGAGAGAAAAGAGAGAGAGGCATGGGGGTGTGTCATTAGTAGCGGTTAGGTATTAACCTCTTTGCCGTCCGCTAGCGGGCGACAAAGATTCTTTGCCGTCAGCTAGCAGACGTAAAAGAGGTGGGGTGGTGGGCCATTACAGTAGTGTCGTCGACTAGACCCCACCCACTTCTTTGTCGTCCGCTAGCTGACGGCAAAGAATATATGCCGTCAGCTAGCAGACGACAAAGAGCTGGCTGATGGCAAAGCCCCTCTTTCCCGTCTGCTAGATCTTTGCCGTCTGCTTTTTACTAGCTGATGGCAAAGCCTCTCTTTGCCATCTGCTAGCGGACGGCAAAGAGATGGCAGACAGCAAAACGTCTGATTCCAGTAGTGGAGATAGGTCGACCTCCTGAGGACCCCTTTATATAGGACTCCCTCAGTGCCCCCCCTCAACCACCTCATCCCCGCTATCAGAAAGCTGATCCCCACCACCATCAGCATGGCCACTCAGCTCCGGCTGACGCAGATCCAGATAGGTATCCCATCCGGTAGAAGCCTGTGGAGTCTCGTAGGATGAAGTGTCTCGCACAGAAGTTTCGTGGGTCGAAGCGTCTGGGAAAGAAGGATCGTCGACCTGAGGCTCGTGGACAAGAGTCCTTGTAGCCTCCACCTCAGACGGGTCCACCGTAGCAATCCTGTGCTTGGGTGAATCAACTGGGAGTGTTGGTGAGGAAGGCGTAGCAACCTTCGTACCTCTCCCGCGGCCAACACATGTAGCTTTAGGAGCTCTCTTCTTCCCCGAACTCCTCTCTCGGTGGGCAACTTCGCCAACGAAGAAGCACCCTCGGGTGTCCCAATACTGTCGTACAACGCTCTCTGGATAGTTTGGGGTGGAATGGAAGTACCCCTCCCACCACGCGCCGACAAAGGAGCGTCAGATCGCTCCTGATCTGCACCCACCATATTTAAACACCTGCCATGACAAAGAGTAAATGAAATTAGTACAACATAAAAAAATTGTATACCGACATGAATAATAATATGTATATATATAATTTGAGTGTATCATCATCATGTATACCTAACATAAACTAATAATAATCTTCATCGTCTATATATGCTCCGGGATCAATAAATACATCATCATCATTACTATCATCAATAAATGCATCATCATCACTATCGGGAGCAACATGTGGAAGGCCTTCTTTATGTAATCGGTCAAGCATTGAGAGGTCATCCGTAGCAGTAACTTCTTTTTCCGTCTCTTCTTGTTCCGGCTCAGGGGTGAAGTTGGATTCATTGTTGTTGTCTACTTCAATGTTCTGGGGTGAAGTAGAGCCGTTCTTGAAACATTTTTTGGGAAGACGTGTTTCTTGGAAGAATTCTCCTTCATATGTGTCTGGGTTAATGTGAGGTTCGCATCTTCATTGACGGGAGGTGGTCTAAAACATGGCAGCACATCATAAACGACATCCCAGCCATTCATATTTGGATCAGTGTGGTAGGCCCACGGTAGATAGAAAACTTGGGTCGCCTCTTGAGCCTTAATATAGACATCGGGAACATCTAAATGGGTGGTTTGTTTGATTTCGACAAGCCCTATATGTTCATGAGTCCTTCTAGTCTCCTTTGGCTGGAACCAATAACATTTGAAGACTATGGCGTTGCATTAGCCGCAAACTAGATGAAGAAATGAAATGGTCTAATGGAAATTACCATTTGTTTGAACCAGGAGATGAAACCGGGATAGCCGCCTCCATGCTTTGTTAGAAGCTCATACTCTTCGATGGAATCCTTTTGGATCACCGCTCCATCTGAGAATATGGCGATGTATCGACTGTATCACATATCTGAGAATAAAAGTAGTTCAAAGGAATTAGAAGTTGCCAAACAGTGTACCGATAACTTACTCGATGTACGACCACACTTCTGTTAGGTTGTTGGAGATATAAAATGGAGTGGTCCACCATTCTTCAACATCCAACAGTATTGCTTTCAAAGTATCGGCTAGTGCGAACTTCCCTTGGAATAGGCTGAGGTTGGATCGATCTTTTTCACGGTCGCCATCATTGTAGCGAGGCTTCGGATTATGCAAATGACGATTCTTGGCTTCGTAGTGTGCTGTCATGAAGTTTGCCGCCTCCTCAGTAATGAATGCCTCGGCCACCGATGCTTCAATTCTACGTTTATTTTTACATTTTGCTCGAAGCGCCTTTTGCATCCTCTCATTTGCAAAGCACCAATGATTTTGCATGGGCCACCCCAATCTTGCCTCGGTCGGGAGATGAAAAATCAAATGTTGCATTGGATTAAAGAAGCCCGATGGAAAGATATTTTCTAACTTGTAGATCAACTCCGGCACCAACTCTGCCAGTTCATCTAGCACGTCAGGTGATAGTTCTTTTGCACAAAGAGCACGGAAGAAATAGCTTAGCTCTTCCAGTACTAGCCATTCATCCTCACGGATAAAGACACATAACATCACTGGCATTACCCGCTCAAGCCATATGTGCCAATCATGACTCTTGAGACCAAATATTTTGAATTTGTCAAGACTCGCTCCCAGCTTTAGATTCACTGCATACCCATCAGGGAACATCAACTGCATTTTCACCCACAAGATCATTTCCCTCATAGCTGGCCTCCAAGGTTGAACCATGCCTTTGGCTTCTTGCAGTTCTTCTTTCCTTTCGGTTGTCACATGTTTTGTAACGGTCTATCACATAGAGCCTCCTGATCGACTCTAGCATTAGGATTATCCTTTGACTTCCCCTCTATGCTGAACAATGTACCAAAAAGGGCCTTAGTGATACTCTTTTTAGTGTGCATCACGTTGATGTTGTGTGGGCAAAGGAGTTCTATAACGTAAGGCAGATCCCACAAGCATATCATGTGAGTCCAGGCGTGTTCCAAATTATACCCTTTGAAATACCCTGGATGCGCTGGATCAGGCTCAAGAGCGTTTAACTGATCCAGGGTCTGTTGGCCTATCAATGCCGGTGGTGCAGAGTTTTTGACAACTCTACCTTTCATGAAACTCTTCTTGTCTTTTCTGAACTTATGGTGAGGATCCAGGAACTGTCTATGCAAGTCGAAGCAAGAAGACTTGCGACCCGCCTACACCCAACGGAACTCAAGAGTTGTCGTGCATGTGGGGCACGGGAACCTTCCTTGCACACACCAGCCAATGAATAGTGCATATGCCGGTAAGTCATGCGTCGAGTACATGTACCACACATGCATTTTGATGTTATGTTGTGTTGTAGCGTCGTATGTATTGATCCCATTATCCCAAGATTCTTGCAATTCATCCTTAAGCGGTTGCATGTGTACATTCATATTCTTCCCCGGATAGTTGGGCCCTGGAATTATCAATGTCAAGAAAATGTTCTTTCTTTTCATAATCTCTCCGGGGGAGATTGAGTCGAATGACTAATGCATGACAACAACTGTATTGGGTTGCCATCATACCAAACACATTGAACCCATCTGTACTGATGGCGACTCGAGGATGCCTTGGATTTGCCGCTTTATCCTTATGTAATGCATCAAAGTGCTTCCATGCAAAAGCGTCTGAAGTATGTCCCAACATCGGATTCCCATCTGCATCTAGTTCGGTTCTTTTGCCCAATTTATGCCATGTCATCTGTCTGGCCGTCTCTTCGACCATGAAAAGACGTCGAAGTCTTGGTATGATTGGCATATAACGAAGAACATTAACTGGGATTTTGGTCTGACTCTTCTCACCCATACCGTTGTCTTCCACAACATACCTAGAAAACTTGCAAATGGGACAATAGTTCAAGCCCGCATACTCAAGCCTAAATAAGGCACATCCATTCTCACATGAATCTATCTCCTCATACGGCATCTTAAGCGCATGTAGGATTTTTTCCGACTAGTACAGGTTTGCAGGCAATACATAGCCTTTGGGTAGAAAGCATCCCAATATCATCATCATCACATCGTAGCATTCTCTGCCTAAGTTGAACTGAGCCTTGAGAGCCATTACTTGCGCGATGACATCCAGCTCACAAAGCTCAGTGTGCTCGTGGAGAGGATGTTTTGAAGACTCCAACATTTCATAGAAGGCCTTTGCAGATTCCTCCATCACATTGTCCGAATCCCGAGTATCATCAAAGTCTTGCACCATGTCTTCGATCCCGATACCATGATCGTTGGTGCAACAACGAACCACCTCAGCTCTGGCACATTGAGCAGACTCATCATGAAATCTCCACACCGTATAATCACGCGTAAAACCCCACTTCTGCAAGTGTTTACCCATTTCATACCATGTCCACTTTTTATGGTTGTCGCACCAGACAGAGTGGCACCAGGTTATTTCCTAGCCATTTGCAAATGCGGCACTCAGAAATCCCTTGGTTTTTGTTAACCATTCAATGGTCATTTCTTTCTGACTAGGGTGACTAGTGTACATCCAAGCACGATCACTCATCTTGCCTACCTACTAAACACACAAGAAATATATATACAATTCATCATCTATATTCATCCGTTAATGAAGTTTGTTAGTTTTATTACGTCCATGCAACCTACAAGCTAATAGGTAAAGATAGGTCCTAATCCCACCCGAGTATTTGTATATTGGGTTCGTTTCCCATGCTCTGCTCCGGATCTGAATTTCGGCAGCAGCTCCCCGCTGTTCTCCTAATACACGTCTCGGCAAATAAGCAGAGAGGATGTGTACTTGGAGAACAACATGGAGGCACTAACGAAATTCCGCATCGGATCTGGAGTAGACATATGGGAGAACGAACCCAATCTACACATACCCGGGATGTCCATGGATAACATTGGACAATTTGAAAGTATGGCGGTTATAAATACGCAAAGACATGCATATTTATAGATACCTCCCTTTCGAACGGGAGACGCATATCGATCACGCATACTGTTGAATATAAGACACCTATAGCTAGCAAGTTTCATTGGCACGAAAACCAAAAACGAGCAAATTAGGGGGGAGATGTCATTTGTGCTCAGCCACTAACGCAGTAGGGGAGCTCGTCCAACACGCGGGGAGGTCGTAGAACAACTGCACATTGAAATCACCCGATTAACACAAATATGATGTTTTTATAACAAAATCAGAAAATATGTGACCTAACTCATAATTTACAAAATTATGACCTCCTCGGCCTCTGGAAGGCCGAAGAGCATGTTTTCGGTCAACATGTGGCATAATAGGTGTCGGGGGTTAGTGGCATCGGGGGGTTAGTGGAGTCGGCGGTCGAGGGTCGGCGGTGTCGGGGGTCGGGGGTTGGTGGCGTCGATGGTCGGGGGTCGATGGCGTCGGGGGTGGGAGGTCGATGGCGTCGAGGGTCGGGGGTCGGTGGCGTCGGAGGTTGGGGTTCAGTGGCGTCGGGGGTCGGGGTCTCTACTCTTCTTCTCCTTCTCCTTCTCCTTCTTCTTCTTCTTCTTCTTCTTCTTCTTCTTCTTCTTCTTCTTCTCCTTTTTCCTCTTCTTCTCCTCCTCTCTTCTTCTTCTTCTTCTTCTTATTATTATTATTATTATTATTATTATTCTTATTCTTATTCTTCTTCCTCTTCTTCTTATTCTTTCTCCTCCTCCTCCTCCTCCTCCTCTTCTTCTTCTTATCCTTCTTGTTTTCCTTATTTATTTCCTTCTTATTATTTTCTTCATTTCCCTTTTACTTTTTCATTTTTTCCTTCTTTTTTTCTTAACTAATTTTTCTTCTTCTACCTTTTTTTATTAAACTAACCTGACTATCCTAACTAACTAATGAAACTTACTAACCTAATTAACCTAACTAATTTAATAGAAAAAATAAAAAATAAGGCGGGGTGGGGTTGGGTTCTCACCGGCATGGGCAGTGGGCAGCGGGGCATCGAGGGCGGCGGGGAGGCGGGGAAGACGAGGCGGCGGGTGGGATGACAGGCTCGATGGTGGAGGGGGTGTGTGTAGGATCGAAAGTAGGTCTAGAGGGGTTGATTAGACTACTTGACTAAATAAAAATCTATTTTTTCCAATTTTAATTCTTGGAAGATTTTATCATGCATAGTATGTCAAGTACACCCTGCACATGCATGTCTACGAGTATAGCAGCGGAAACTAAAGACAAGAATGTAAGTAAAGAGATGGTAGGAAGATCGAACGCAATTGGTGACACGATGATTTTTCCCGTGGTTCCGATAGGTGGTTCTATCGTACATCCACGTTTATGGAGTCTTCAACCCATGGAGGGTAACGGTCACGAGAGTCCATGAAGGGCTCTACCCACGGAGGGTTCCACAAAGAAGCAACCTTGACTATACAATGATGGCCTACGTCCACGGAGGACTAGCCTAACTGATGGTAGATCTTCATGAAGTAGACGATCTCCTTGCCCTTACAAACTTCTTGGTTCAATCCACAACATGAAGTAGGAGGATCCCAAGAGACACCTAACCCATCTAGGAGGAACCACACTCCAAAAGGTAATAGGCACGATAGTGTCGATGAACTCCTTGCTCTTGTGCTTCAAGATGATAGACTCCTTAACACACAATCACTCTCTCATAGATTTGGCTATGGTGGAAGAGATTGATTGGGTGGAAAGCATGTAGGGGAGGCTAGATATCAAGATTCATATGTTAGGAATGGAATGTCATGATCACAACACATGAGTAGGTGGCTTTCTCTTAGAAAATCAATAGGTATGAGTGAGAAACTGCTCTGAGTGCTTCTCCTGCGAGTGAGTCATGGTGGAGGGATATATATATATATATATATATGCATCTCCAAAAATCCAACCGTTACAACTAATAAGTCAGACTCGGTGACACGATGTGTTAATATTGGTGGTACCGAGTTGCCTCAAAGGTAGCAACTTTTGAATCTCGGTGAGAACGATACATAAATCTCGGTTGCACCGATAAGGTGACCAACAGTCAGATTGCTAATCTCGGTGACGCCGATTCACAAAACTTGGAGGGACAGATTTTGTAAACTTGTGTAACAGGAAGTTGGCAACCCAAACTCGAAGGCGCCGAAGCAGAATCGGTTGCAGCAAAAAGCTCGGGTTTGGCTGGGTATGCTGAGGTTTGGAATCAGTGGCACCGAGTGGAATGTGTTGGTTGCACCGATTTGGGATATTTGGCTTTGGACAGAGTTTTGTGGAAGATCTTGTGGGTGTATGTGGTGACTATCACTTGTGCATGTATGAGCATTTTGTTCACCAACAAAACCTTACCGTGTTTTAATAGTATTGGCTTTCCTATGGACTCAAAGTGATTTCTCACAAAAGGTAAAATGTAGAGTCCTTTGCTTGAAGCTTTGCCAATCTATTTCCTTGCATCTTGGGGTATTCCATAATCCTTTTGCCAACCCATCATTGAACTTTTCCTGAATTATACGTAGTGAAAACATTACTTTAGTGACATATATGTTGTTATTAATTACCAAAACCACCAAGGGAGCAAATGTGATTTCAATCTCCCCCTTTTTGGTAATTGATGACAACATATAGATCAAAGCTTCAACATATGATACAATCAATGAATATAATCGTCGCTTTGAGAGGTATGTGGTAAGTAAGAGCTCCCCCTAAATTTTTGCATTATTTTTAAATTTGCGTTTGAATGCAAATGCACAATCGATTAGGTACATGGGGCACGTCTTCCTTGTCACATACAACTTGGTGGTGTGCGAGAGTAATGAGAGTTAACAACATATCACAACACATCAAGCAAAGTGAATGATCATCACATAATCATCAAAAGATAGGAAATAGTATCGACACACATAACAACGTATGATCACACACACAAATAAAAGTATCTCACATCAAACAAAAGAACCAAATGTTTAAAAATAACAATAAAAGCAGACACTCTGTCATGCCCAAGATGCGAACCTATCCTTATTTTGGCACGAGGTCCTCGACAGGGATAGAGCACATCTCGTCGTGTTGCAAGAATGGATATCATTACAAGTACATGTACAGAAGAGGTGAGTATATGGAATTGGCTTACAATCTCCACAAGCTACATCAATATCACATCAATACAACAACATGTTCAAACATCATACAGAAGAGCAGGGTCCGTCTACGGACGAAAACAAACGACAAAATGACATCCATCCTTGCTATCCCAAGCTGCCGCCTGGAACCCATCCTAGATTGATGGAGAAGAAGAACTCCAAATCAAACAAGCAACGCGCTGACATCAAAGCATCGCATTACCTGTACCTGCAACTGTTGTTGTAGTAATCTGCGAGCCACAGGGACTCGGCAATCTCATTTCCAAGGGTATCAAGACTATTAAAGATTAATGGGTGAGGTATGGTTAAGTGGTGAGGTTGCAGCAAGCGACTAAGTATTTATTCGAGTGGCTAACTTATGAATACAGAAAGTAAAGTATGGTGGTCTACGCATAACAGACGTGAACTAGTAATGATCAATAACTGATCCTGAACACCTACTTACGTCAATCATAACCCCACAGTGTTCTCTTTTAGATAAGCACTCACGAAAAGAGACAATCACGGTTACGCACACAGTTGGTGTATTTTATTTGAGTTCACTTCAACTTTCCTATGACTGTAAACAAAGTATCCAAGTTTGCCACATAACCGCGGGCATGGCTTCTCGAAAAGATTTAACCCTAAGGGGTGCTCCAACTCATCCATCACAAATTAACCACACACAATGGGAATAACCTCGACCATGGATCTCGTGATCATCCTAGGCAATTCCAAAGGAATTCCGACACCTTGAGATAGCCCCAAGAAGATCAGAGTTCCTCATGCAAGACATTCGAGAAAGGTAAAACAAATCTAGCAAGGCCGCCCGACGTGCCGACAATCCCGACAGCAGCTGCGTATCTCGTTCTCAAGGCACCACCGGATGAGTGATGGTTACCATGCTAAACAACCGAGTTGCCCCGGGTAGTGTTAATAAGCTGCTCTGGGTTGGACCAACACTCATGAGGAGCACTGGCCCAGGTTGTTGATTAATCCATGGGGTGATCATGCCGTATGCAAATTTTAGTTGTTATTAAGCAAATAGTTCCAATGTTGGGCCTTGCCAGACAAGTTTTATCCTAACACGAAAATCAAGGGGGTCCCCATAACAACCCCGAGCATTTTAGGAGTACTCAATTATGGAACATAACACCGGTTCACAAGTAACTAGTGCGGTAAGAGTGGAACAAAACACTGAGAAAAAGGCCAAGCCTTCCACCCTTTACCAAGTGTATAAGTGCATTAAATTAAATAACAACAATATAAGATTCCCGTAGCATGCACGTATGGTGAACCGTTATGTGACAAAGTCGGAGCATGATTTATTTATTGATTGTCATCCTTTGTGTGGAGGTCAGGATCGCGCGATGGTTAACTCCTACCAACCCTTCCCCTAGGAGCATGCGTGCAGTACCTTGTTTCGATGACTAATAGACTTTTGCAATAAGTATGTGAGTTCTTTATGACTAATGTGGAGTCCATGGATTATACGCACTCTCACCCTTCCACCATTGCTAGCCTCTCTAGTACCGCGCAACTTTCACCGGTGCATTACACCCACCCTATACCCTTCCTCAAAACAGCCACCATACCTACCTATTATGGCATTGTCATAGCCATTCGGAGATATATTGCCATGCAACTTCCATCGTTCCGTTTATTATGACATGCACCATCATTGTCATATTGCTTTGCATGATCGTAAGATAGCTAGCATGACATTTTCATGGCTTGTCCGTTTTTTGATGTCATTGCTATGCTAGATCATTGCACATCCCGGTACACCACCGGAGGCATTCATATAGAGTCATATTTTGTTCTAAATATCGAGTTGTAAGTAAATGAAAGTGTGATGATCATCATTATTAGAGCATTGTCCCATGTGAGGAAGTAATAAAAGAGGCCAATGAAGCCCAAATAAAAAAAAGAGGCCAAAGAAGCCCACCAAAAAAAAGAGAAAAAAAATGAGAGAAAAGAGAGAAGGGACAATGCTACTATCCTTTACCACTTGTGCTTCAAAGTAGCACCATGATCTTCATGATAGAGAGTCTCCTATATTGTCACTTTCATATACTAGTGGGAAATTTTCATTATAGAACTTGGCTTGTATATTCCAATGATGGGCATCTTCAAATTGCCCTAGGTCTTCCTGAGCAAGCATGTTGGATGCACACCCACTTAGTTTCTTTTTGAGCTTTCATACACTTATAGCTCTAGTGCATCCATTGCATGGCAATCCTTACTCACTCACATTGATATCTATTGGTGCGCATCTCCATAGCCCGTTGATACGCCTAGTTGATGTGAGACTATCTCCACCTTTTTGTCTTCTCCACAACCACCATATTCTCTTCCACCTATAGTGCTATGTCCATGGCTCACGCTCATGTATTGCGTGAAAGTTGAAAAAGTTTGAGAATACTAAAGTATGAAACAATTGCTTGGCTAAAACCGGGGTTGTGCATGATTTAATACCTTGTGTGATGAAGATGGAGCATAACCAGACCATATGATTTTGTAGGGATAACTTTCTTCGGCCATGTTATTTTGAGAAGACATGATTGCTTTCTTAGTATGCTTGAAATATTATTGTATTTATGTCAAATGATACACTATTGCTTTGAATCACTCATGTCTTAATATTCATGCCATGATTAGATTATATGATCAAGATTATGCTAGGTAGCATTCCACATCAAAAATTATCTTTTTTATCATTTACCTACTCGAGGACGAGCAGGAATTAAGCTTGGGGATGCTGATACATCTCCGTCGTATCTATAATTTTTGATTGTTTCATGCCAATATTATACAAGTTTCATATACTTTTGGCAACTTTTTATACTATTTTTGGGACTAACATATTGATCCAGTGTCTAGTGCCAGTTCCTGTTTGTTGCATGTTTTTTGTTTTGCAGAATATCCATACCAAACAAAGGCCAACGCAATAAAAAAACCTACGGGGATTTTTTTTGGAATATTTATGATTTTTGGGAAGAAGAATCAACGCAAAACGATGCCCGAGGGGGTCACGAGCCCAGGAGGCGTGTCCTACCCCCTAGGCGCGCCTGGCAGGCTCGTGGCCAACCCTTAATGTGGTTAGGGCCCTTCTTTCGCCGCAAGAAAGCTAATATCCGTATAAAAATCGTGTTAAAAGCAAAACCTTAATTAGAGTTATGGATCCCCAGAAATTTAAGAAACGGTGAAAGGTCAGAATCTGAGAGCGCAGAAATAGAAGGACACAAAGAAAGAGATCCAATCTCAGAGGGCTCTCACCCCTCCATCACCATGGAGACCATGGACCATAGGGGAAACCCTTCTCCCATCTAGGGAGGAGGTCAAGGAAGAAGAAGGAGAAGGAAGGCTCTCTCCCCCTCTCTCCCGGCGACGCTGGAACGCCGCCCGGGACATCATCGTGTGACGGCGATCTACACCAACACCTCCATCATCTTCACCAACACCTCCATCATCTTCACCAACACCTCCATCACCTTCCCCCATCTATATTCAGCGGTCCACTCTCCCGCAACCCGTTGTACCCTCTACTTGAACATGGTGCTTTATGCTTCATATTATTATCCAGTGATGTGTTGCCATCCTATGATGTCTGAGTAGATTTTCGTTGTCCTATCGGTGATTGATGAATTGCTATGATTGGTTTAAATTGCTTGTGGTTATGTTGCCGTCCTTTGGTGCCCATCATATGAGCGCGCGCGTGGATCACACCATAGGGTTAGTTGTATGTTGATAGGACTATCTATTGGAGGGCAAGGGTGACAGAAGCTTCAGCCTAGCATAGAAATTGATGCATACAGGATTGAAGGGGGACCAATATTGTCGAGACCCCGATCCTAAGTCATATGATTCCATACTGTAACAAGCCACATCACTTTGCGGCCTCACGCACGGTACTCCACGGCTGCCACCTTACCTTGGCCGGGACCGTTTGCGTCTTTTGGCTCACGTATGTGAACATGTCGCTGGCAATCACACAACAAAGAACCCGGGCCGACATATCTAGTCATAGAACCCAAGTGGCACATCTGTACGGTAACAGGCATACATAACCCAGCAATGCAGGTGTCGGCCTCAAGCGTGTGTAGATGATTCATAGCATGTTACAAGGACTCCGTTACATCGTGGGACATGAATGTCATCACTGCACGTAGACAAGTCGTAACAGGCTACAGGGACTCCATTACACTACGAGACATTTCCCCGAAGGGACAGACACAACAGCAAAGAAGGATACATGCCGGTCAAAAAATGTGTCCGGAGCAGTAGCAAGCTACCATGGCTCGATGGAAGCACAAAGAGGCAGTTTCCCGTAAAGAGTACTACTAAAGGCACACGACTAGGTGTCGGATCCATACATACCGTTGCACGTCACACGTACGCACGACATGCCCGATATGCATAGATACAACCATGGCATCACAACATAACCATACAATAACATGACTTTTATTTAAGAGGCTCAACCAAGCCTTGCATAATATGTTCATACAGATAGGGGTCACATGATCCGGCACTCAAGTCATACAAACATAGTCTTACAAACCAGCGGAAACTAAAGCTGTCTGAGTACAGACGGCAAAATATAAAAGAGGCACACGGCCTGACTATCTACAGCCCACCACACGGGCAAGATCGTAGCTGGGACACCAGCTATTCGGCATCGTCAACGTCTAGATAGAACCCACCTGATGGGTCCTGGTTTTCCTCTGCAACATTAATTAAGCAAGGATGAGTACAATCGTACTCAGCAAGTCTTTAAAACAGACCTAGTCTATTTATGCTCATGTATCAACAAAGGGGTGGTGGAGTTTATGCAGAAAGCCAGCTTTGACTCGTGGCTAACCTACACTACTCAGTTTTAAACCCTTAGTTACAATATTAGTTATCACACACGAGTCCACTAACTGCCTCTCAATACACCACCATGGACTCATCTTCCCCTTTCGGAAGAGTGCCATCCACGGGACTCACACTTGTCTTGAGATTTTTAGAAGTAACCGTTTGATTATCTATGAACAACATAAGTTCTCCAAGTAGTCCATATCCGAGGACGCGGTTATTCGAATAGTTTCATAACCCTGCAGGGGTGTACTTCTTCAAACACGCTCTCGCCACTTATCGCTGTGTGCTCATAATACCATGCACCTCGGCAACCTTCAAGCGGATGCCAGCGAGGGAGTCGGCCACGACCGTCAATCACATAAGACCTCTAGTCCAGGCTACCGCCTATTTGAGACTGACCCGCATGGAGGTCCGGCCGAAGTTTCCACTACGGTCCCAAACGATGTGCGTAGGGTTCCCAAGCCAACCATTCGGGTGACCCTTGGTACACCGATCCACTGCCTACTGCATCGTAACCCACCCCGAGGGTCAGCGCTACGCACGGGCTCCAGCATGCTATAAAGAACAGAAACTACTTGCAATACCTGGACCAAAGACTAGGCGACTGATAAGTCGAGCGGGGTCATATTTTAGGGCCCAGCATGTGGTAGTATCTCATCTTGGATCACAAACACGGAACCTAGTTCCTAAGAACGGTTCCAATGAGACAACCCACTATGTACTCCTACATAGCCTCTCATCGCTACCTTTACCAAATCGTATTCATTACATGCTCATCACATTGGACAACACTATTTCACTCAGTTCATCACCCAGATGAAACAGACCTGACATACGCTAAGCATAGCAAGCGTAGCAAGCAAAGTGAGCTAAGCACATCATGGCACAAGCATCTACCAGGTATGCTAGGTTGCAAGGTTTAGCTATTTACTGTGACAAGATCAGGTCATGCATAGAAATAGGATAATCTATCGTGTATGACTGACATGTGATCGTTTGTCCTAATGCATTAAATGAGAGCAGGAGCGAGATAATGGGATGTTATTAGAATGATCAATGGGGTTGCTTGCCTTGCTGGGTTGCGGAAGAGTTCTCTCCTTTGTCAGGGTACGGAGTAGTATCCTCCGGATTAGGGCCTACCGCAACGCAGACAAACATTCAATACAAGTAGATGCAACAATATGATGCATGAACATGGCATAATGATGTGCATGGATGAGCTAATGTAGCTACTGGTCATGTCAATTTGAAATGTATTTGAATATAGGTTCAAAGTTGTTCTCTTTTCAAATTTTATATATTGACCTAATGCTAAAATGTCCATGTTCACCTATTTAGGTTGCTCTATCATGCATGAGAGTAGCACCATTGGATTCTTTGGATTTTTCTGATAAATTTTCATATATAAATTATTTTCATCTGACTTACAGATTAATTTATATGATTTTTCAAAGTTTTAAATAATTCCTGGAATTGTTTTTAAATAGGAAAATGACTTATTGCATCAGCATGATGTCATGATGACATCAGCTGGTCAACTGACTCGGCCCAGAGTCAAACCTGACATGTGGGGTCCACATGTGAGTGTCTGGTTAATTTAATTAACTGATTAAAATTAATCCTGGTTTAATTAACTAACTGGGCCCACCCGTCAGTGTCTAATTAACTTAATTAATTAGAATAATTAACTTATCTTAATCTGGGATTAATCAGAGGCTGGCCCCACCTGTCATTGACCCACAGGGTCAAGCCAGGGCCCACCTGAGGTCAAACTCGCCGGAGTTGGCCGGCGGTTCGACGCCGGTGACAACCAGGGATGGCGGTGTCCATCGGGTTTCTCCTACAGGGGGTCATCTGACGCGCTGAGACCACCGGCGTGTAGCCCGTGCACGATCGCATCCATCCGAGGCCACTTGAGGTCACGGGGTCGCCGGAGCTTGCCGGAAACGAGCTCGTGGCGGCGGCCGGAGCTCGGTCTCAGACCAGAACACGATACAGGGCACGGGACGACACGGCGATGGGTTCTACGAGCTCCTGGGAACTCCAGGAGTTCATTCATGCACACGCGCATGAGCTTAGGGGACTACACGCACGGCGACGACCGACCACGGCAGCGAGGAGGATTGGGGTATGACGGCTAGGCTAGCTACGGCGTTAGGAAGAGAGGGGAAACGCAAGGGGAGGGAAGAGGAGCTCACTACGGATCCAGGGAGCTGGTCAGCGGGCTCGGGGACGCAGCGACGACGACTAATCGACGTCCGGCGACGGCGGCTTTGGAAAGGGATCGGGAGATAGAGAGAGACAGAGGAGAAGGGAGGGGATGAATGAGCCTGGGGAGGAGGCGCTCGCGACTTCCAAGCGCAAGGGAGGCAGGGAGGCAGCCTGCTCGGTGGCAAGCAGGAGGTGGAGGCCGGCGACGGCTCGGTCACCACCTCGACGCCTACTGGCGCGAGGTGGAAGTTGACCCTTCCACCCTTGGTGGGCTGGGCTGGGCCTTCCACTCGACCAGGTAAGCCTCTCCCTTTTATTTTTATTTCTTCTTTCTGTTTTCTTTCTAATATTTGTTTATTTCTTGCAGGTCCAAATACCCTTCAAATAATTCTAAAACTTTTTATAGCTTCAAGTTTGAATATTTCAAACTTGTATAAAAAGTTTCAGATTATTTTGAAAGCAGTGTTAATGATAATGTTTTTATTTATCATATTCAGAGACATAAATCATTAATTTAAAATATTTCAAAAGTTCAAATAATTGAAATGGTCCCTGGTATATCCATGCCCTTAATTATGAGACATAGGGAACATTTTTGATGGGCATTTTGGATTTGTTGAAATTTCACTTATCTGGAATTTCTTTAATTCATGAAATGCTTAGGGTTTCTTTCTTTCTCCCCATTTCATATTGATGCAATGATGATGATGATGATGCAAACAAAATGCAAACCTAGAACACTTGCTAGGGTTGCGAAAACTCACCCCCACTCAAAAGAATCTCGTCCCGAGATTTTGAAGTCGTCGGGAAGAGCGCGGGGTACTCTAGTCGAAGACGATCTTCTCTTTCCCATGTCGCCTCCTTTTTAGAATGGTGCGACCACTGAACCTTAAGAAACTTGATGTTCCGACGCCAAGTGGTACGCTCAGCTTGGTCGAGAATACGAACGGGATATTCTCGGTATGAAAGGTTATCTTGGAGATCAAGCATTTCGTGGTCCACTTCTCGGACAGGGTCCGAAAAGCAACGCCCGAGTTGAGAGGCGTGGAAAACATCATGAACTTTGGAAAGATGCAAAGGAAGTTCCAATTGGTAGGCAACCTCTCCTCGTTTGGCAAGAATGCGAAAATGTCCAATGTAACGAGGAGCCAACTTGCCTTTGATACCGAATCGATGGGTACCCTTCAGAGGTGTAACCCGAAGGTAAGCCTTCTCGTCAACTTCATAAGTAACAGACTTATGATGACGGTCATATTGACTCTTTTGACGGGATTGGGCTGTTTTCAACTTTTCACGAATAATGCAAACTTGCTCTTCTGCATCCTGGATCATGTCCGGACCAAAGAGTTGCCTCTCTCCGGTTTCTGACCAGTTAAGAGGTGTTCGACATTTTCGTCCTTAGAGAACTTCAAAAGGGGCTTTGCCCAAGCTTGATTGATAACTGTTGTTATATGCGAATTCAGCAAATGGAAGGCAGTTCTCCCAATTCATACTCAAGGATATAACAAAAGCTCAGAGCATGTCTTCAAGAATTTGATTGACTCGCTCAACTTGACCACTTGATTGAGGGTGGAAAGCAGTGCTAAAGGATAGATGAGTCCCCATGGCGGTTTGAAAACTTTCCCAAAATCGAGAAGTAAAGATACTTCCACGGTCTGAGTTAATCTCCAAAGGAACACCATGAAGAGAAACAATTCGAAAAACATACGACTCCACTAACTGTAACATCCCAAAATTTTATTTTGGAATGTTATGAATATAGTTATGCATCTATCATCACCATTGCTTGATTGTATGTGATAGTTGAAATGTCTTTTCTGACTTTCTCAAAGCTCTTTCTACTTTTCCCTAAGTTGCTTTCACCTATTTGAAATTTTGGTTAAATGTTCAAAATAAGAGAGGAGTAACATGACACTCCACACCAGGGTCAAATTGGTGAATTATTTGAACAAAAATAACCAGGAGTTATTTTGAAAATATTTGCCAAAAAGGATCTAAAAACAATTAGGCAATTTCTGAAAATAATATTTTTTTCAAACTGTTCAAATGACAGAATAGAAATGTTCATTAAATAGCATTTATTATTCTGTTAATTTTGATATATAATACCCCTATATTTAGAGACGATTTGAATGCTTTAAAAGTTTTTGAATGTCTCTGGAAATTATTAAACAGTAACGGTAACCGTTTCCGGTATTAAATAGGCCGGCCCACAGGTTTTATTCGCGCAATAACTACGAGCCGGCCGACCGCGCGCAACGGACGCCCCTTTCTCTCTCTGACGCTGGACCCCACTCATCCGACCGTTTCCTCGCTCGGTCGTCGTCTTCTTCCTCCCCCGCGCGCGCCGGACCCGACGCCGGTCGCTCCCCCCCTCACCGGATCTCTCCCCTCTCTCCTCCCCGCACCCCCCAAGCGCCTATATAAGAGCCCCACTGCCCCGCATCCATTTCCCCCCCGAGCCCCCTTCTCTCTCTCGCCGAAACGCCGTCGATTGCTCGTCGGAGTTCCACCACCACCGGAAGTCGCCGTCGACCGTAGCCACCACACCCGACCACCGTTCGCCTCGCCGTCGCCACCAATCGCCTCCGGAGGACCGTCCCCGTCGCCCGGACCACCTCCCCGTCCTCCCCGACCACCGGAACGCCTCGCCATCGTTCCTCGCCGTCTTCGGATCACCGGAGAAACCCCGACGCCGGCAACCTCCCCCGTGAGCATTCCCATCCCTCCGATTCGAAACCGACGGCCCCGATTAGAAATCACTTAAAACCGAACCGGTATCCTCCTAGCATCGGTCGCCCGCTCTAAATCTTCTAACGCGCGCGCTAGCCAACCAATAGGATTGCGCCACGTAGCCCCCTGACCGACGCAATCTTTTTTTTTAATTTCTGTTTTGTTTTAATTAACAGAGTGTTTTCCAATTTTGTTTTGCTTATATCTTTTAATCTGTTTAGAGTTTTGAGTTGATTATTTTTGCAATAGCTCACATTTTTCATGTAGTTTCACCCTGTACTTTCAAATTTCAAATTTGAACTATAAAATTTGAATGTAATCAAATTTGCTCAAAATCTTCAAATCTGAATAACTAGAGTTTGAAAATAGATTTTGATATGATTCTTTTTGCTACTGTTTGATATTAGTTAGGACTATCTTCATGTTTAGTTTGAGGATTTTTAGGATGACTTTTAATAGTGTTTTAGCTATAAACAGAATCTGCTTATTATTATAATATAGTTTTATAAACTTAATTTTGATTAGTTTGATTTAGAATTTGGTTTTATTTGTTTATTAGGTTCTGTTAGTAAACATTTAGTGTTTTCACTTACTGTTAATAAAAATATAAATTTGCCTAGTTTAATTTCATTTAACATAGGAATCACAACTTCTTTTCAAATAGGCATAATTTGATTAAAACAACTAACTAGTAATAGTTTTGTTTTCAAATAAGTTTTGTATAATTAATTCTGTTTTCTAAGACAAATTTATTTGTAAGTTATTTTCTGTAAGAACATGTTTTGTTAACAAAATAATAAGTTTAGTTTTCATTCTTTTTGTTAATATAACTATAGTTGATTCATATAGTGTTTATCACAAACTAGTATAAACTCTACTAAAGTTTTCCCAACAAACTTAAATTGATTATATTCTGTTTATTAATAAAATATGCTATTGTTTCTTTGCTGACAACAATTGTTTTGCTATTTCAAAATAGTTTTATTATGTAGTAGTGTTTTCATCATCCCCTTTGGAAAAACAAAACTTTGTGTGTTTTACTTGCTAGGGACTTTTGTGCATTGTTTGCATAGTTTGTTTAGTACTTCTTTGCTGAATGTTATGAGTACTTATTATGGTTGTATGCTTATTTGAGTGCATTGTTTGTTTCGTTAGATTATCCGGAGTGCGAAGCTTGTTACTTAGAGTCACTCACGTACGAAGATCATCAATCAGGCAAGTCACTTTGATCATGTTTTACTCATGTTTTATATGCATTAGTTCTACCATCTCCCCAGTTGCATGCAAGATAGGTTAGTTGGAAACTTGGTTACATTGTAGTAGTATCATGTGGTAGATACCTCTCTCAACCCCCTTTGACAACATTGGCCCCGGGAAACGTTGTTTTACCTTTTGCTATGCTATTAGTAGACGGGGTTGGTTGTGTGATTCATGAGAGTTGAGAGAGTTAATAATTTCAAGACCTACATAATGATCAAGATTTCAAGACTCCAAGTTTTCAACATACCTCTGGGTGGATGATGGTTGATCGGCGCCCTGGAGAAACCAGTGGTTAGCCTAGGTGATGCTGGAGATGGCCAGTATTCACGCGGAAA
Source organism: Hordeum marinum (assembly GCA_022496015.1). Taxonomy (NCBI): domain Eukaryota; kingdom Viridiplantae; phylum Streptophyta; class Magnoliopsida; order Poales; family Poaceae; genus Hordeum; species Hordeum marinum. Next base: position 327,194,173 of record CM039676.1, read on the forward strand.
GGTCCACCCAGGCACAAAGGGATGGATGGGTGTTTCAAGACCCAAGGCTTACCTGCACAGCCACAAGTCATTATGGGCTCTGGCTTGGTTGGATATCGTGGTAACTCTGGACAGGCGGTGCTACGAGAGGTAGAAGAACGGTAGGAAAGGATGGGCACCGTCAGAGTCGCAGGGAAACCCTTTGGAAGACCATGTTTTGGTCATCCGTTTCTCAAACACCCTGAAGTGCGAGAAATCAAACGGAGGCGACCAAATCTTGTGGGGAACGTGTGCAAAACTCTGCAGAGTATTTCAAACCTAATCGATTAGCCGTGTCCACGGTCATGGACGACTTGAGCCAAAGGAATTGGAACTTCCGGAACTCTCAACACAAATAATATGATGATGTGGGAATTTAATAATTTTGGGTATGAGAATTGGTTGGTGGAACCATCTCATTAATCAACCAACTTAGTAATGTTTTGCTTAGCCCCTTTTCTTGATGTAGGAAAAATTGGCTTTACGCAAAACTTACACCACCACCTGCCATATAAGCATATAGACTAGCTGATTATTTTCACCCCTCTCTTGTGACTTTGCCGGCATATTCCATATGCTGACCTACACGGCTGCAACGTATCATGTTGCAGAGTATTTTTCCGACCAGGAGTGAGGACGCGTTCTATGCTCAGTGAGATGCCCTTGGAGTCAGATGGACTCATCTACCTTCGACGCTTCCGCAAGATTTAGATATTCTCATGAGTTGGCCTTTAGCCACTTTATTGTAATTTTTATTGTAATAAAGGACTCTATATGAGATTGCGATTAATATAATGCTGTGTGATTTCCCTTTGATATATACATTGATGTACCATGTGTGTACCAGCATGATCTTGGGATGGTACGGAAAACACCGGAGACTTGGCCTTTCAGGTCGGGTCGCTACAAAAATGGTATCAGAGCACACGCTGACCGTAGGACGTAACCTCTAGGATTGGAAAGCCTTAGGATTGTTTCTCTTTGTCTTTAAATATCTTATACTCTCATCTATTCGTTTCTGACTCCTCTCCGATTATTTCAAAATTTATAGATGGCCACCTTCATCCCAGTGTTGATCACAGAGTTTTGCCAGCCTGACGCAACGATGCCCTTTGGTAAGGAGCTGATGAGGATCGTCAAGGACATAATGATTGCTTTGCCGAGCATCACCGGGATTCCTATCATGTCATTTCCCCAAGATGGACGCTACAGGATCGAGGTGCATATTCCAGGGAAGACCTTTGGGAATCGGAAGGAACCCATAGATCTCAAGTTCGTGGCACCCAGTTGGATACTTGGGAGAGACATGGCCATTCATCGTGCCCTTGGACGTATTCAGGAGGAATACAGAGGTGGAACCATTTCACCAGGACTCAGCATGGTTTGCCGCAGAGATGCCCATGGCAACATCATCACCAATCCCACTGCAGACACCACTATCTCCTATATCCAGACCTTGGAGACTCACATCAGGACTCTGGAGCTTCGAGTTCGTGCTGACACGAAGACTATCAAGAATCTGATGAATCGCGAGCTGGACCTTGAAGCTGATCTGCGAGAGGCCAACTATGAACACGAGCATGAAGTGAAGGACTTCCTAGAGAGGATTGATGAGCAGAATGCACGCATTGCAACTCTGGAAGAGCAGCTAGACATGGGAGAAAACCTTCACCCCGAAGGAGACATGGCACCCTTCATCAGCGACGATGAAGACTATGAGGAAAGCACCACCGGAGGACCTACGACTATGCACTTTTGAGGAGAACATTAGTTATGCCCTCCAATGTATCTTTATTTTCGTCATTAAAGCGTAGGTCGATGCTTAGTTGTTTGAGATTTGTATTCCCGATGTTTGACATTGATTGAATAAATGAATGAGTGTTTGGTGTGATATGTTTGTTGCATTGCATATGGGTAGTGAATTTCTTCTAGACCCTTGTTCTATTCTAATTCTCATCCCTCTGAAAACAGCAAGATGCCTCCACGACGTGAGACCGACTTCACTTTCCCACCAGAACTCACTCAACTCCTTCAGCAACAGAATGCACTGATGCAACTATTGATTCAGAATCAGACCAACAACCAGAACAACAACAACAACCACCATCCACCCCAGACTGACAATCTCACCCGTTTTCTGAGGTTGAACCCTCCAACTTTCTCCAGCAGCACTGAGCCCATTGTGGCAGATGACTGGCTCCGCAAGATGGAGAGAGAACTTGTCACCGCTGGATGCACTGACGCTGAGAAAGTGCGATTTGCCGCACATCAACTGGAAGGACCAGCAGCATCATGGTGGGAGAATTACACCACCACTTATCCTATTGCAGATGTGACTTGGGAGCAATTCAAGCTTGCTTTCCGCACAGCTCATGTTTCAGCTGGAGCCATGAGTCTAAAGAAGCGCGAGTTTCGCAACTTGCGCCAGGGTAATCGTTCCGTGGCCCAATATGTGGACGACTTCAGCACATTGTCACGTTATGCCCCAGGAGATGTGGCCGATGATGCGGCCAAGCAAGAAAAGTTTCTGGAAGGACTCAATGATGAGTTGAGCATACAGCTGGTAGTGGCTAATTTCAACAACTACCAAGAGCTGGTGGATAAGGCACTTATTCTGGAAGGTAAACAGCAGCAGATTGAGAACCGCAAGCGGAAGTACACTCAGGGGAAGTTCAACTCTGGAGCTCATCAGAAGCCTCGTTACTCCCCGTACTCCGGGAATACCGGATCAGGAAACGGTAAGTTTGGAAAGCACACTCATGCTGTGCACAACCATGGAGGTCACCATCATGGAGGAAATGGGAACAACCGTTCCAACCATGGTAACTTCAAGAGTGACAATGGGAATGGGAACAACAACCAGCACCGTCAAGTTCCTGCTCAGAAGGATCTGAGTCACATTACCTGTTTCAAGTGCTAGAAGACAGGGCACTATGCTACTGAGTGTCCCCAGAGCAAGCAAGGCAATGGAAACGGCACTAACAACGGCAACTCCGCAGCCAAGAAGCCCAATCCGTTTCCCCGTGCTCAAGTGAATCACATCGATGTGGAAGAAGTCTATGATCAGCCCGAGACTGTGGTTGGTAAGTTTTTATTGCATTCACGTCCTGTTACAGTACTTTTTGATTCTGGTGCAACTCATTCATTCATATCAAGGGTAGTTGTGGATAAGTATGGTTTGCCCACCAAAACCCTTAGTCAGCCCATTAAAGTTAGTTCTCCAGGAGGTATGATGATGGCAGGGATAGGATGCCATGCCTTGAAACTCAATATAGGGAACCATGTTTTTCCCACCGACCTCATCGTCTTAGAGTCACAAGGATTGGATGTAATCCTAGGCATGGATTGGATGACCAAGTATGAAGGAAATCTTGATTGCCCTAGCAAGTCTGTTTCACTCACCACCCTGGAGAACAAGAGGATTAAGTATGTATCCCGACGCACACGTATGAGTGCTCGGTTAAATTCTCTCACAGGAGTTGTTCAGGAGGAAGTACCTGTGGTAAAAGAATTTCCAGATGTATTTCCGGAAGAATTACCAGGAATGCCACCAGATAGGGAGATTGAGTTCTTAATAGAGCTACAGCCAGGGACAGCCCCAATTTCCAAGAGACCCTATCGGATGCCCGCAAATGATCTGTTGGAAATCAAGAAGCAAATCAAGGAGTTATTGGACAAGGGGTATATTCGCCCAAGTTCTTCACCTTGGGGAGCCCCAGTACTTTTGGTGGAGAAGAAGGATAAATCTTTGAGAATGGTAGTGGACTATCGTGCCTTGAACGAGGTGACTATCAAGAACAAGTACCCTCTACCGATGATTAATGATTTGTTTGATCAGCTCGTAGGAGCCAAAGTATTCTCCAAGATCGACCTTCGATCAGGGTATCACCAGTTGAAAATTCGTGAACAGGATATACCCAAAACAGCTTTCACCACGAGGTATGGCTTGTATGAGTATACGGTCATGTCTTTTGGATTGACTAATGCTCCTGCCTACTTCATGAATTTGATGAACAAAGTATTCATGGAATACCTAGACAAGTTTGTTGTGGTGTTCATCGATGACATTCTGATATTCTCCAAGAACGAGGAAGAGCATAAGGAACATTTGCGTTTAGTTCTGGAGAAGCTAAGAGAGCATCAGTTATATGCCAAGTTCAGCAAATGTGAATTTTGGCTGACGGAAGTCGGATTTCTTGGACATGTTTTTCCGGAGAAGGAATAGCCGTAGACCCCGCTAAGGTTGAAGCCGTCACAGAGTGGAAGTCACCCACCTCAGTTAAGGAGATCCGCAGTTTCCTCGGACTTGCTGGATATTACCGGAGGTTCATTGAGAATTTCTCCAAGATTGCCAAGCCCATGACAGAGTTGTTGAAGAAAGAATCCAAGAATGTTTGGATTGTGGAATGTGAAGCCAGTTTCCAGGAGTTGAAGGAACGTTTGGTCACAGCCCCAGTGTTGATCTTGCCCGATATTCGGAAGGATTTCCAGGTTTATTGTGATGCTTCACGTCAAGGACTTGGAGGAGTACTTATGCAGGATGGAAAAGTTGTAGCCTATGCTTCCAGACAACTACGACCTCATGAGTTAAATTATGCCACGCATGATTTGGAACTAGCAGCCGTAGTGCACGCACTCAAGACCTGGAGACATTTCCTTATCGGAAATAGTTGTGATGTTTACACCGACCATAAGAGCCTGAAGTATATCTTCACGCAGAAAGAGTTGAACCTCAGACAGAGGAGATGGTTAGAGTTAATCAAGGACTATGACATGAGATTACACTACCATCCAGGTAAGGTTAATGTTGTAGCCGATGCCTTGAGTCGGAAAACTTATGTGAACACACTCACAGCTGGAGGATTACCTCAAGAGTTAGTCGATGATCTCAGAGAGCTCAAGCTAGAGATAGTTCCAAGAGGATATGTTGCTACACTAGAAATTCAGTCCACCTTGACCGAAAGAATTCGAGAAGCCCAGAAATCGGACAAGGAGATAGCTGAGATTAAACAGAGAATGAAAGATAGCAAAGCTAAAGGTATTCGTGAGGATGAACACGGAACTTTGTGGTTTGAGAACCGAATCTATGTGCCCAATGAACCAGAGCTCAGGAAGTTGATACTTCAGGAAGCCCACGATTCACCTTACTCGATACACCCAGGCAACACCAAGATGTATCTGGATTTAAAGGAAAGTTATTGGTGGACAGGTATGAAGAAAGATATTGCAGAGCATGTTGCGATATGTGATGTTTGTCAGCGAGTAAAGGCAGAACATCAGAAACCAGCAGGGTTACTCCAACCTTTGCCGATACCCGAGTGGAAATGGGAAAAGCTTGGTATGGATTTCATCACAGGATTGCCCAAGACCCGTTCAGGTTATGATTCCATCTGGGTAGTGGTAGATCGCTTGACCAAGGTAGCTCATTTCATTCCAGTGAAAACCACCTATACCAGTGCTAAGCTAGCCAAGATATATATGACCAGGATCGTATGTCTGCATGGAGTTCCGAGGAGTATCGTGTCAGATAGAGGAACACAATTTACCTCAAAGTTTTGGCATCAGTTACATGAAACTTTGGGTACAAGGCTAGAGTTCAGTACAGCCTTTCATCCGCAGACAGATGGACAGACTGAGAGAGTCAATCAGATTCTGGAGGACATGTTGAGAGCTTGTGCACTAGATTATGGATCTAGTTGGGATGATAACTTGCCTTACGCAGAATTCTCGTACAACAACAGTTATCAGACCAGTCTAAAGATGGCCCCTTTCGAAGCTTTATACGGAAGGAGGTGCAGAACACCACTAACGTGGGATGGTGTTGGAGACCGATAACTTTTTGGTCCCGACCTTATTCAAGATTCGGAAGAGAAAGTCAGGTTGATTCGTGACAGACTCAAGATAGCTCAGTCTCGACAGAAGAGTTATGCTGACAGCAAGCGCAAAGAAGTGACATATGAAGTGGGAGACCGAGCATATCTTCGTGTATCCCCGCTTCGAGGAACCAAGAGATTTGGTGTAAAAGGAAAATTAGCACCCAGATTCATAGGCCCCTACAAAATTCTTGAACGTAGAGGTGAAGTTGCATACAAACTGGAATTGCCGGAAGGATTGTCCGGAGTTCATGATGTGTTTCATGTTTCCCAGCTCAAGAAATGTCATGCTGAGATGGCTGACATCCCTTTGCGAGACACCGTGCCCCTAGAGGCCATACAGCTTGAAAGTGATCTGACTTATGAGGAGAAGCCTGTCAAGATCCTCGAGACATCCAACAGAGTTACCCGCAGCAAGATTATCAAGTTCTGCAAAGTTTTGTGGAGTCACCATACCGAAGAAGAAGCCACCTGGGAACGCGAAGAAGATCTTCGTAGAGACCATCCGCACCTATTTTTTTAGCCAACCCGAATCTCGAGGGCGAGATTCATCTTAAGGTGGGTAGGTTTGTAACATCCCAAAATTTTATTTTGGAATGTTATGAATATAGTTATGCATCTATCATCACCATTGCTTGATTGTATGTGATAGTTGAAATGTCTTTTCTGACTTTCTGAAAGCTCTTTCTACTTTTCCCTAAGTTGCTTTCACCTATTTGAAATTTTGGTTAAATGTTCAAAATAAGAGAGGAGTAACATGACACTCCACACCAGGGTCAAATTGGTGAATTATTTGAACAAAAATAACCAGGAGTTATTTTGAAAATATTTGCCAAAAAGGATCTAAAAACAATTAGGCAATTTCTGAAAATAATATTTTTTTCAAAGTGTTCAAATGACAGAATAGAAATGTTCATTAAATAGAATTTATTATTCTGTTAATTTTGATATATAATACCCCTATATTTAGAGACGATTTGAATGCTTTAAAAGTTTTTGAATGTCTCTGGAAATTATTAAACAGTAACGGTAACCGTTTCCGGTATTAAATGGGCCGGCCCACAGGTTTTATTCGCGCAATAACTACGAGCCGGCCGACCGCGCGCAACGGACGCCCCTTTCTCTCTCTGACGCTGGACGCCCCTTTCTGTTTTCTTTCTAATATTTGTTTATTTCTTGCAGGTCCAAATACCCTTCAAATAATTCTAAAACTTTTTATAGCTTCAAGTTTGAATATTTCAAACTTGTATAAAAAGTTTCAGATTATTTTGAAAGCAGTGTTAATGATAATGTTTTTATTTATCATATTCAGAGACATAAATCATTAATTTAAAATATTTCAAAAGTTCAAATAATTGAAATGGTCCCTGGTATATCCATGCCCTTAATTATGAGACATAGGGAACATTTTTGATGGGCATTTTGGATTTGTTGAAATTTCACTTATCTGGAATTTCTTTAATTCATGAAATGCTTAGGGTTTCTTTCTTTCTCCCCATTTCATATTGATGCAATGATGATGATGATGATGCAAACAAAATGCAAACCTAGAACACTTGCTAGGGTTGCGAAAACTCACCCCCACTCAAAAGAATCTCGTCCCGAGATTTTGAAGTCGTCGGGAAGAGCGCGGGGTACTCTAGTCGAAGACGATCTTCTCTTTCCCATGTCGCCTCCTTTTTAGAATGGTGCGACCACTGAACCTTAAGAAACTTGATGTTCCGACGCCAAGTGGTACGCTCAGCTTGGTCGAGAATACGAACGGGATATTCTCGGTATGAAAGGTTATCTTGGAGATCAAGCATTTCGTGGTCCACTTCTCGGACAGGGTCCGAAAAGCAACGCCCGAGTTGAGAGGCGTGGAAAACATCATGAACTTTGGAAAGATGCAAAGGAAGTTCCAATTGGTAGGCAACCTCTCCTCGTTTGGCAAGAATGCGAAAATGTCCAATGTAACGAGGAGCCAACTTGCCTTTGATACCGAATCGATGGGTACCCTTCAGAGGTGTAACCCGAAGGTAAGCCTTCTCGTCAACTTCATAAGTAACAGACTTATGATGACGGTCATATTGACTCTTTTGACGGGATTGGGCTGTTTTCAACTTTTCACGAATAATGCAAACTTGCTCTTCTGCATCCTGGATCATGTCCGGACCAAAGAGTTGCCTCTCTCCGGTTTCTGACCAGTTAAGAGGTGTTCGACATTTTCGTCCTTAGAGAACTTCAAAAGGGGCTTTGCCCAAGCTTGATTGATAACTGTTGTTATATGCGAATTCAGCAAATGGAAGGCAGTTCTCCCAATTCATACTCAAGGATATAACAAAAGCTCAGAGCATGTCTTCAAGAATTTGATTGACTCGCTCAACTTGACCACTTGATTGAGGGTGGAAAGCAGTGCTAAAGGATAGATGAGTCCCCATGGCGGTTTGAAAACTTTCCCAAAATCGAGAAGTAAAGATACTTCCACGGTCTGAGTTAATCTCCAAAGGAACACCATGAAGAGAAACAATTCGAAAAACATACGACTCCACTAACTGTAACATCCCAAAATTTTATTTTGGAATGTTATGAATATAGTTATGCATCTATCATCACCATTGCTTGATTGTATGTGATAGTTGAAATGTCTTTTCTGACTTTCTCAAAGCTCTTTCTACTTTTCCCTAAGTTGCTTTCACCTATTTGAAATTTTGGTTAAATGTTCAAAATAAGAGAGGAGTAACATGACACTCCACACCAGGGTCAAATTGGTGAATTATTTGAACAAAAATAACCAGGAGTTATTTTGAAAATATTTGCCAAAAAGGATCTAAAAACAATTAGGCAATTTCTGAAAATAATATTTTTTTCAAAGTGTTCAAATGACAGAATAGAAATGTTCATTAAATAGCATTTATTATTCTGTTAATTTTGATATATAATACCCCTATATTTAGAGACGATTTGAATGCTTTAAAAGTTTTTGAATGTCTCTGGAAATTATTAAACAGTAACGGTAACCGTTTCCGGTATTAAATGGGCCGGCCCACAGGTTTTATTCGCGCAATAACTACGAGCCGGCCGACCGCGCGCAACGGACGCCCCTTTCTCTCTCTGACGCTGGACCCCACTCATCCGACCGTTTCCTCGCTCGGTCGTCGTCTTCTTCCTCCCCCGCGCGCGCCGGACCCGACGCCGGTCGCTCCCCCCCTCACCGGATCTCTCCCCTCTCTCCTCCCCGCACCCCCCAAGCGCCTATATAAGAGCCCCACTGCCCCGCATCCATTTCCCCCCCGAGCCCCCTTCTCTCTCTCGCCGAAACGCCGTCGATTGCTCGTCGGAGTTCCACCACCACCGGAAGTCGCCGTCGACCGTAGCCACCACACCCGACCACCGTTCGCCTCGCCGTCGCCACCAATCGCCTCCGGAGGACCGTCCCCGTCGCCCGGACCACCTCCCCGTCCTCCCCGACCACCGGAACGCCTCGCCATCGTTCCTCGCCGTCTTCGGATCACCGGAGAAACCCCGACGCCGGCAACCTCCCCCGTGAGCATTCCCATCCCTCCGATTCGAAACCGACGGCCCCGATTAGAAATCACTTAAAACCGAACCGGTATCCTCCTAGCATCGGTCGCCCGCTCTAAATCTTCTAACGCGCGCGCTAGCCAACCAATAGGATTGCGCCACGTAGCCCCCTGACCGACGCAATCTTTTTTTTTAATTTCTGTTTTGTTTTAATTAACAGAGTGTTTTCCAATTTTGTTTTGCTTATATCTTTTAATCTGTTTAGAGTTTTGAGTTGATTCTTTTTGCAATAGCTCACATTTTTCATGTAGTTTCACCCTGTACTTTCAAATTTCAAATTTGAACTATAAAATTTGAATGTAATCAAATTTGCTCAAAATCTTCAAATCTGAATAACTAGAGTTTGAAAATAGATTTTGATATGATTCTTTTTGCTACTGTTTGATATTAGTTAGGACTATCTTCATGTTTAGTTTGAGGATTTTTAGGATGACTTTTAATAGTGTTTTAGCTATAAACAGAATCTGCTTATTATTATAATATAGTTTTATAAACTTAATTTTGATTAGTTTGATTTAGAATTTGGTTTTATTTGTTTATTAGGTTCTGTTAGTAAACATTTAGTGTTTTCACTTACTGTTAATAAAAATATAAATTTGCCTAGTTTAATTTCATTTAACATAGGAATCACAACTTCTTTTCAAATAGGCATAATTTGATTAAAACAACTAACTAGTAATAGTTTTGTTTTCAAATAAGTTTTGTATAATTAATTCTGTTTTCTAAGACAAATTTATTTGTAAGTTATTTTCTGTAAGAACATGTTTTGTTAACAAAATAATAAGTTTAGTTTTCATTCTTTTTGTTAATATAACTATAGTTGATTCATATAGTGTTTATCACAAACTAGTATAAACTCTACTAAAGTTTTCCCAACAAACTTAAATTGATTATATTCTGTTTATTAATAAAATATGCTATTGTTTCTTTGCTGACAACAATTGTTTTGCTATTTCAAAATAGTTTTATTATGTAGTAGTGTTTTCATCATCCCCTTTGGAAAAACAAAACTTTGTGTGTTTTACTTGCTAGAGACTTTTGTGCATTGTTTGCATAGTTTGTTTAGTACTTCTTTGCTGAATGTTATGAGTACTTATTATGGTTGTATGCTTATTTGAGTGCATTGTTTGTTTCGTTAGATTATCCGGAGTGCGAAGCTTGTTACTTAGAGTCACTCACGTACGAAGATCATCAATCAGGCAAGTCACTTTGATCATGTTTTACTCATGTTTTATATGCATTAGTTCTACCATCTCCCCAGTTGCATGCAAGATAGGTTAGTTGGAAACTTGGTTACATTGTAGTAGTATCATGTGGTAGATACCTCTCTCAACCCCCTTTGACAACATTGGCCCCGGGAAACGTTGTTTTACCTTTTGCTATGCTATTAGTAGACGGGGTTGGTTGTGTGATTCATGAGAGTTGAGAGAGTTAATAATTTCAAGACCTACATAATGATCAAGATTTCAAGACTCCAAGTTTTCAACATACCTCTGGGTGGATGATGGTTGATCGGCGCCCTGGAGAAACCAGTGGTTAGCCTAGGTGATGCTGGAGATGGCCAGTATTCACGCGGAAAGGTCCACCCAGGCACAAAGGGATGGATGGGTGTTTCAAGACCCAAGGCTTACCTGCACAGCCACAAGTCATTATGGGCTCTGGCTTGGTTGGATATCGTGGTAACTCTGGACAGGCGGTGCTACGAGAGGTAGAAGAACGGTAGGAAAGGATGGGCACCGTCAGAGTCGCAGGGAAACCCTTTGGAAGACCATGTTTTGGTCATCCGTTTCTCAAACACCCTGAAGTGCGAGAAATCAAACGGAGGCGACCAAATCTTGTGGGGAACGTGTGCAAAACTCTGCAGAGTATTTCAAACCTAATCGATTAGCCGTGTCCACGGTCATGGACGACTTGAGCCAAAGGAATTGGAACTTCCGGAACTCTCAACACAAATAATATGATGATGTGGGAATTTAATAATTTTGGGTATGAGAATTGGTTGGTGGAACCATCTCATTAATCAACCAACTTAGTAATGTTTTGCTTAGCCCCTTTTCTTGATGTAGGAAAAATTGGCTTTACGCAAAACTTACACCACCACCTGCCATATAAGCATATAGACTAGCTGATTATTTTCACCCCTCTCTTGTGACTTTGCCGGCATATTCCATATGCTGACCTACACGGCTGCAACGTATCATGTTGCAGAGTATTTTTCCGACCAGGAGTGAGGACGCGTTCTATGCTCAGTGAGATGCCCTTGGAGTCAGATGGACTCATCTACCTTCGACGCTTCCGCAAGATTTAGATATTCTCATGAGTTGGCCTTTAGCCACTTTATTGTAATTTTTATTGTAATAAAGGACTCTATATGAGATTGCGATTAATATAATGCTGTGTGATTTCCCTTTGATATATACATTGATGTACCATGTGTGTACCAGCATGATCTTGGGATGGTACGGAAAACACCGGAGACTTGGCCTTTCAGGTCGGGTCGCTACACTAACTGACTAGCAGTAATGCTTTCCCGAACAGGAAGAAAATGAGCCACTTTGGAGAGGCGATCAATGACTACGAAAATAGCATTGTTTCCTCTCTTGGTCCTGGGAAATCCGGTGATGAAATCCATACCGACCTTATCCCATTTCCATTCAGGAATGGCTAAGGGTTGAAGGGTGCCAGCAGACCTTTGATGTTCTGCTTTCACACGACGACAAACGTCGCAATTAGCAACATACTGAGCAATTTCTCTCTTCATCCTAGTCCACCAGAACCTCTGGCGTAGGTCCTGATACATTTTGGTACTACCCGGATGAATTGTGAGAGGAGAGTCATGAGCCTCCTTAAGAATCAACTGCCTGAGATGTTGGCTCTTGGGAACCACTAAACGGCCTTGAAAGAGCACTACACCTTGATCATGTGTAGAGAAGTCCTTAGCGAGACCGCTAACAAGGTTCTCTTTGATCCGGGAAATTCCCTTATCACGCTTTTGGCCAGCTATGATTTGATCCTTAAGAGTAGGTTTCGCCACCAAGTTGGATAGGAATCCTTGAGGAATGATATGAAGATTCAACTTCCTGAATTCCTCATAGAGAAGCGGTTGACCTTGTTGTAACATCAAATTGTTACAATAAGACTTACGACTTAGTGCATCAGCCGTGACATTGGCTTTTCCCGGGGTGTAAGTTATCCCTAAGTCATAGTCTGTAATCAACTCTACCCATCGTCTTTGCCTGAGATTCAAATTCGGCTGGGTGAAAATATATTTTAGACTTTGGTGATCAGTGTATATCTCGCAACGATTACCCAGAAGGTAATGTCGCCGTGTCTTTAGTGCATGGACTACAGCTGCAAGCTCAAGATCATGTGTTGGATAATTATCCTCATGTGGACGCAACTGTTGAGATGCGTAAGCAATCACATGATGATCTTGCATGAGAATGCAACCTAATCCTTGTCGCGAGGTGTCGCAATAGATAATAAAGTCCTTAGAAAAATCTGGTGGCACCAGAACGGGAGCAGAGATCAGTCATGTTTTCAACTCCTGAAAACTATGCTCACATTGTGGGGTCCACTCAGACTTCTTATCTTTCTTGAGGAGTTCAGTCAGAGGTTTCGCAACCTTGGAGAAGTTCTCAACAAAGCGGCGACAATAGCTCGCTAAGCCAAGGAAACTCCGAATTTGCTTAACCGATTCAGGTTGAGTCCAATCAAGGACGGCCTGAACTCTCTCGAGATTGACAGCAATACCTTTGCCAGAAATCACGTGACCAAGATAGGTCACTTACGGCAACAAGAATTCACACTTGGAGAATTTGGCATAAAGGCGGTGCTCTCGAAGTTTCATCAATACCAGCCTTAGATGCTCAGCATGTTCTTGTTCGTTTTTCGAGTAGATGAGTATATCATCGAGGTAAACCACGACGAACTTATCCAAATACTCCATGAAGATCGAATTCATCAGAGAGAGAAAGTGGCTGGGGCATTGGTTAAACCGAAGGACATGACGGTGTACTCGTATTGACCATAACGAGTGACAAAAGCCATTTTTGGAATGTCCCCGTTTCTAATTCTGATTTGTTGGTATCCCAACCTCAAATCCATTTTGGAAAAGACCGAGGATCCAGCGAGTTGATGATACAAATCGTTGATCCTGGGGAGCGGATACTTGTTTTTGATAGTGACCAAATTCACTGGTCGGTAATCCACAACCATCCGATCCGATCCATCCTTCTTCTTAACAAAGAGGATGGGGCAAGCCCAAGGAGAAGAACTAGGACGAATGAAACCTTTCTTCAAAGCTTCATCGAGTTGGGTTTTTAGCTCGGCTAGTTCTAAGGGTGCCATTTTATAGGGTCTTCTGGCTATTGGGACTGTCCCTGGAATAAGTTCTATCACGAACTCAACATCTCTGAAAGGTGGAATACCTGGCAGTTCTTCTGGAAAGACATCTAGAAAATCACGGACTACCGGAATATCTTCTAGCTCAGGGAGAGGGCTACCATTTAAGGAATAGAGTTGGCGCTTGGTTGTTCGAGTAGAGACATTAACTATCTCTCCCGAGGGATGTGTAAGTTGAACATTCCTAGAATGAGTATCAATCTTGGCATAGTGGGCTTTCATCCAATCCATACCAAGAATGATATTGATGTCCAAAGACATAAGAGCTATCAAGGATGCTAGGAATACTAATCTATCCACCAGAATTTCATTGTCATGACTCAATCTAGAAGTTTGCCATTTTGAACCAGGAGTCTGAACTACTAAAGGAATGGGCATGTCACAGAAAGACATGTTATGCAACTGTGCATAACTTTCTGAGATGAATGAATGAGATGCCCCAGTATCAAATAGAACAGATGCTGGATGGCTATTAACAAGAAGCATACCTAGAATGACATGAGGATCTTCAAGAGCTTCTTCAGCAGACACATAACTAACTCGCCCACGGCCAGGAGTTGGCTTCACATAGAAGGCTTTCCCAGGTTTTCCGCGTCCAGCGGGCTTGGCATTGTTCTGGGGACATTCACGAGAATAATGTCCCGGTTCTCCACACTTGTAGCATACCACTGCAGCACAAGGGGTGACATTTGCTTGTGGTCCTCCAAATGGTCTGGGTGGAGGGTTGGGCTGCAATGGACGAGGTGCCTGGAAGGATGGCCTTGCCGTGTAACTTGCCGGCATGGCTACATTGGGTACCCATATTCGGCGCTTGTTGGGTCCTTAGCCTGATGCAGGGTTGAAGTCGCAGTTATGCCTCCTCGTGGCTTTGTAGTCAGTCTGTCCGGACTCAGCATTGATAGCTGTATTAACAAGAGCTTGAAAAGTGGTGCACTCGTGCAGGCGAAGATCTCGACGAAGCTCAGCATTAAGTCCCTTGCGGAACCTAGCCTGCTTCTTTGCATCGGTTGAGACTTCCTCTGGAGCATAGCGAGCAAGGTTTCCAAACTCGCGGCTGTATGCATCCACTGATAATCTGCCCTGGGTGAAGGCGCATAACTCCTCTCTTTTGCGGTCCATCAGCCCTTCCGGGATGTGATGGAGACGAAATGCGGTGCTAAACTCTGCCCAGGTTGGTGCAGGTCCTTGGGGTCGCATAGCTTCATAGCTTTCCCACAACAGGTTGGCAGGTCCCTCTAGAAAATATGTCGCAAAGGTCACCTTGTTAGCCTCTGAAACATTAGCAGCTCGAATCTTGCGTGACATACTGGTCAGCCAATCATCCGCATCAAGGGGATCGATCGAGTGATGGTACTTAGGCGGACACAGCTTAATGAAGTCTCCAAGTGACACTCCATCATGGTGATCATTGCGGGGTGCACGAGCGGTGTTCTGTTCAATCCTCTCCAACAGCCTGTTGGTCTCCCTCTTATTCCTTTCAGCTTCTAGCATCACATCCGCTAGAGATGGTGCTCGTGGCAGCTCTTCTTGCCTTGGCTAGCTACTCTCGCCTTGCTCATGAGCATGCACGGGGTTGTTCTTGGTTGACACCATCCTAAGGAAAACAATCCATAGCTTAGACACAGAGAACAACAACTCTAGGACATGAATTAAGGAATGCACTGATCAACATGGTATGTAGGATAAACACCAATAGACATGGTAAAGCAACTACCATATAAACATTAGGTTTCATACACACCATGACTTAGTTCAGTACAAACCAAAGCTGAAAACAACTACGGAGAGATGACACAACTCATCGGAGGCATTACAAGCATCCTATACATTATCTATCTACATCTCTGAAACTCAACTCTCGACCTTGATCATATCCCATAAGACACACAGGACTGTGGCGATACGTCTACTACCATACTAGGTCCAACATCCACGCACTCAAACATCACCGTAGAATGCCTCGTACAGGTTACCCCCGTGACCTGGGAGCTGAACCTAAGGATCTGGAAACACTCTAGCCTGGGATCCCTGGAAACGATAAGGACACGGGTGTGGCCTTGGTCCCCCTGTCGGCGGCAACAGCGGTCCTCGAAGAGGGGTGATGCCTCCAACATCAGGCCAGTCTACGTGTGCTGGCAAATGAGTCCGCGATGGGGTCAGCATCTCCATATCTCCATAACCTGTCTGCACGACAGGTGCCAAGTACGTCAAAGCTGTCCAAAGACTGGCACGGGTAGCATAGAGCTCCATGCGTAGGGAACGTGCATCACGATCCCTATTCTCCAACATCTGAGCGGTCACCTGCAGTCTAGGGTCTTCATGAGAATGATCAGAATAGGCTGCACCGAGATATCCATCCTCTCCTCCAATGGAAGCAGGAACATAGCAGAACTCCGTGTTCTGAAGCAGACCATGGTGAAACCTCATAATAGTCAGCATAGTGTAGGCGGCTTCCTGAACTGCCATATCTATGGTAACTCCCAAACCATGAGTCCAGTGAAGCGGCTCTGCAGCTCCAGGATATGGAGGATATATCCTAACAGTACACAAATACTGACTCTGGTTGAAATCTCGGTACTGCTCCTCCACCGTGTACTCCGGGTAACAACGATATCCAGCCTCCATCATCACTCTAACCAACATGGCCGTGTGACCCGACACATCGGTGCACCTAGTCAGATGGACCACCTGACAGAAAGGACGAGATGGCATCTGAAACAGATAATGATGCAAAGACATTAGAGATCCTAGCAGAAATCGGACAGCATAACGGTTGTAATTGCTCAACAAATTTTTTGAGACAATTGAAAAGAGATTGGAAAGGCATAACCACTCGACTATCTAGACTCAAATCTCTTCTCCATCTGTTTGTCACACCAACAACACTAAAATAACCACACTTACTCACAAACAAGCTAGCTATTGGTCCATGGCTAGTAACTCATCATCCTAAGCAATAGATGAGAATCCTAGTTCCTATCCCCGTAGATAAGATGAGAATGACCCAACATAGAATAACTTGGGAAGAGGAGTAAAAAGAGCCTTATGTTCCCTTCCACAATCAATTCCCCCACTTAACTATGGTGTTTCTAGACTCAACTTCGACCGGTTTGGCTTGGTAGTCCTACAGTCAGTCAGGCTCTGATACCAATGCTGTCGGGACCCCGATCCTAAGTCATATGATTCCATACTGTAACAAGCCACAACACTTTGTGGCCTCACGCACGGTACTCCACGGCTGCCACCTTACCTTGGCCGGGACCGTTTGCGTCTTTTGGCTCACGTATGTGAACATGTCGCTGGCAATCACACAACAAAGAACCCGGGCCGACATATCTAGTCATAGAACCCAAGTGGCACATCCGTACGGAAACAGGCATACATAACCCAGCAATGCAAGTGTCGGCCTCAAGCGTGTGTAGACGAGTCATAGCATGTTACAAGGACTCCATTATGTCGTGGGACCTGAATGTCATCACTGCACGTAGACGAGTCGGAACAGGCTACAGGGACTCCATTACACTATGAGACATTTCCCCGAAGGGATAGACACAACAGCAAAGAACGATACATGCCGGTCAATCAATGTGTCCGGAGCAGTAGCAAGCTACCATGGCTCCGTGGAAGCACAAAGAGGCAGTTTCCCATAAAGAGTACTACTAAAGGCACACGACTAGGTGTCGGATCCCATACATACCGTTGCACGTCACACGTACGCGCGACATGCCCGATATGCATAGATACAACCATGGCATCACAACATAACCACACAATAACATGACTTTTATTTAAGAGGCTCAGACGAGCCTTGCATAATATGTTTATACAGATAGGGGTCACATGACCCGACACTCAAGTTATACAAACATAGTCTTACAAACCAGCGGAAACTAAAGTTGTCTGAGTACAGCCGGCAAAATATAAAAGAGGCACATGGCCTGACTATCTACAGCCCACCACACGGGCAAGATCGTAGCTGGGACACCAGCTATTCGGCATCGTCAACGTCTAGATAGAACCCACTTGATGGGTCCTGGTTTTCCTCTGCAACATTAATTAAGCAAGGATAAGTACAATCGTACTCAGCAAGTCTTTAAAATAGACCTAGTCTATTTATGCTCATGTATCAACAAAGGGGTGGTGGAGTTTATGCAGAAAGCCAACTTAGTTATCGCACACGAGTCCACTAACACCATCTCAATACACCACCATTGACTCATCTTCCCCTTCCGGAAGAGTGCCATCCACGGTACTCAAACTTGTCTTGAGATTTTTCGAAGTAACCGTTTGATTATCTATGAACAACATAAGTTCTCCAAGTAGTCCATATCCGAGGACGCGGCTATTCGAATAGTTTCACAACCCTGCAGGGGTGTACTTATTCACACACGCTCTCGCCACTTATCGCTGTGTGCTCATAAAACCATGCACCTCAGCAACCTTCAAGCGGATGCCAGCGAGGGAGTCGGCCACGACCGTCAATCACATAAGACCTCTAGTCCAGGCTACCGCCTATTTGAGACTGACCCGCATGGAAGTCCGGCCGAAGTTTCCACTACGGTCCCAAACGATGTGCGCAGGGTTCCCAAGCCCACCATTCGGGTGACCCTTGGTAGATCGTGCCACTGCCTACCGCGTCGTAACCCACCCCGAGGGTCAGCGCTACGCACGGCCTCCAGCATGCTATAAACACCAGAAACTACTTGCAATACCTGGACCAAAGACTAGGCGACTGATAAGTCGAGCAAGGTCATATTTCAGGGCCCAGCATGTGGTAGTATCTCATCTTGGATCACAAACATGGAACCCAGTTCCTAAGAATGGTCCCAATGAGACAACCCACTATGTACTCCTACATAGCCTCTCATCGCTACCTTTACCAAATCGTATTCACTACATGCTCATCACATTGGACAACACTATTTCACTCAGTTCATCACCTAGATGAAACAGACCTGACATACGCTAAGCATAGCAAGCATAGCAAGCATAGTGAGCTAAGCACATCATGGCACAAGCATCTACTAGGTATGCTAGGTTGCAAGGTTTAGCTATTTACTGTGACAAGATCAGGTCATGCATAGAAATAGGATAATCTACCGCGTATGACTGACATGTGATCGTTTGTCCTAATGCATTAAATGAGAGCAGGAGCGAGATAATGGGATGTTATCGGAATGATCAATGGGGTTGCTTGCCTTGCTGGGTTGCGGAAGAGTTCTCTCCTTCGTCAGGGTACGGAGTAGTATCCTCCGGATTAGGGCCTACCGCAACGCAGACAAACATTCAATACAAGCAGATGCAACAATATGATGCATGAACATGGCATAATGATGTGCATGGATGAGCTAATGTAGCTACTGGTCATGTCAATTTGAAATGTATTTGAATATAGGTTCAAAGTTGTTCTCTTTTCAAATTCTATATATTGACCTAATGCTAAAATGTCCATGTTCACCTATTTAGGTTGCTCTATCATGCATGAGAGTAGCACCATTGGATTCTTTGGATTTTTCTGATACATTTTCATATATAAATTATTTTCATCTGACTTACAGATTAATTTATATGATTTTTCAAAGTTTTAAATAATTCCTGGAATTATTTTTAAATAGGAAAATGACTTATTGCATCAGCATGATGTCATGATGACATCAGCTGGTCAGCTGACTCGGCCCAGAGTCAAACCTGACATGTGGGGTCCACATGTCAGTGTCTGGTTAATTTAATTAACTGATTAAAATTAATCCTGGTTTAATTAACTAACTGGGCCCACCTGTCAGCGTCTAATTAACTTAATTAATTAGAATAATTAACTTATCTTAATCTGGGATTAATCAGAAGCTGGCCCCACCTGTCATTGACCCACAGGGTCAAGCCAGGGCCCACCTGAGGTCAAACTCACCGGAGTTGGCCGGCGCTTCGACGCCGGTGACCACCAGGGACGGTGGTGTCCGTCGGGTTTCTCCTACAGGGGGTCATGTGACGCGCTGACACCACCGGCGTGCAGCCCGTGCATGACCGCATCCATCCGAGGCCACTAGAGGTCACGGGGGCGCCGGAGCTCGCCGGAAATGAGCTCGTGGCGGCGTCCGGAGCTCGGGCTCAGACCAGAACGCGATACTGGGCACGGGACGACTAGGGGATGGTTTGTACGAGCTCCTGGGAACTCCAGGAGTTCATTCATGCTCACGCGCGTGAGCTTAGGGGACTGCACGCATGGCGACGACCGACCACGGCGGTGAGGAGGATTCGGGTCCAACGACTAGGCTACTATGGAGCGAGGAAGAGAGGGGCAACGCAGGGGGAGGGAAGAGGAGCTCACTGCGGATCCAGGGAGCTGGTCAGCAGGCTCGGGGACGCAGCGACGGCGACGAATCGACGTCTGGCGACGGCGGCTTCGCAAGGGGATCAGGAGAGAGAGAGACAAAGGAGAAGGGAGGAGAAGGGAGTTGAAGAGACTTCCAGGCGCAAGGGAGGCAGGGAGGCAGCCTGCTCGGTGGCAAGCAGGAGGTGGAGGCCGGCGACGGCTCGGTCGCCACCTCGACGCCTACTAGCGCGAGGTGGAAGATGACCCTTCCACCCTTAGTGGGCTGGGCTGGGCCTTCCACTCGACCAGGTAAGCCTCTCCCTTTTATTTTTATTTCTGCTTTCTGTTTTCTTTCTAATATTTGTTTATTTCTTGTAGGTCCAAATACCCTTCAAATAATTCTAAAACTTTTTATAGCTTCAAGTTTGAATATTTCAAACTTGTATCAAAAGTTTGAGATTATTTTGAAAGAAATGTTAATGATAATGTTTTTATTTATCATATTCAGAGACATAAATCATTAATTTAAAATATTTCAAATGTTCAAATAATTGAAATGGTTTCTGGTATATCCATGCCCTTAATTATCAGACATAGGGAACATTTTTATGGGCATTTTGGATTTGTTGAAAGTTCACTTATCTGGAATTTCTTTAATTCATGAAATGCTTAGGGTTTATTTCTTTCTCCCCATTTCATATTGATGCAATGATGATGATGATGATGCAAACACAATGCAAACCTAGGACACTTGCTAGGGTTGTGACAAATATATCTTATTGCTATGGTTGGATTTTACCTTAATGAACGTTAGTAGTTGCGGATGCTTGCTAATAATTCCAATCATAAGTGCATAGAATTCCAAGTAAGGGATGACATGCTAGCAGTGGCCTCTCCCACATAAAACTTGCTATCAGTCTAGGAACATAGTCAATTGCTTAGGGACAATTCCGCAACTCCAACTACCACTTTTCCACACTCGTTAAACTAAAGTAATTGTTTCTTTATCTAAACAGCCCCTAGTTTTTATTTATGTGTTATTTATTATCTTGCAAACCTATCCTATCACACCTGCAAAGTACTTCTAGTTTCATACTTGTTCTAGTTAAACCGAACGTAAAGTGTGCGTAGAGTTGTATCGGTGGTCGATAGAACTGGAGGGAATATTTGTCCTACCTTTAGCTCCTCGTTGGGTTCGACACTCTTAATTATCGAGAAAGGCTACACTTGATCACCTATACTTGTGGGTTATCAATGACCGGATCTGGCGCCTCCCTCTCCGGATCTGGTCGCCGGAGGTGCGGGGTGGCGAGAAGAGCTCCTACGGCGGCAGATAAGAAGAGAGAGAGGGCTCGGGTTAGGAGAGGGAGAAGAGATCAGAATGAGGGAGGAGAGAAGCGGGGTGCGAGGGACGGCCGGAGCCGACTCCGGTGTTCGCCGGCGATGTAACATCCCAAATTTTGGAATGTTATAATCAATATTAGAATGAGTGTTTGTTTGCTTGAGTGATTGAATTGAGTGAAATTTGAAACATTTTTTGAAAACTTTTGAATGAGAGGGAATAAAATGACTTTCCCCTTTGTGTTTTATTTCAAATTAATACTTTTCAAATCAGTGAGAGAAGATGACATGACTTCTTCAATATAAAAAGATTTGAAGAGTGAATTTGAAAGTAATTGAAATTTTCTAATATGGGGTTCTTTCATATTTGGTTCCATTTTAAATTTTGAAAGAATTCAAATACCCTTGACAAGATTTTGAGAGGAGTAACTTGACACTCCACACCAGGGTTATTTTTGTGAAGTATTTGAACCATAAAACCCAGGGGTTATTTGAAAATTATTTGCAAAAGGAATGAAAAGCCATTTAGGCATTTTCTGAAAATATATTTTTTTAAAAATATTTATTTTGGGCATGGAAAAATGTTCATTAAATTACATTTATTCCCCTGGTCATTCTGATATAGAAATCATCATTTTTGGAAATGATTTGATTGCCATAAAGATAGTTTCCATTCTGTGATATTTTATAAAAAGGAAAGTATTTTAATAGGAAACCGACCCGAGGCCCATTAGGAAAGACCCGGCCCGTGTTTCCCGCTCGCCAGATCCGAATCTTTTCAGATCGGCCAACTGACCCGACGCTCTCTCTCTTCCACTGACATGTGGGACCCACCATCCGGTCCTAGATCTCCCGCCGGTCACCTTCCTTCTTTCCTCCCTGCCTCTTTCCTTCTCTCGCCGGCAAGATCACCGAGCCGGATCTCCCTCTCCTTTCCTTCCCCGACCACCCCGAGGCCATATATAAGTCCCCTGCCCCCTTCGCGACCAGTTCCGCCCCTCAACCCCATCCCCCATGCCATCTCGCTGCCGCCATTGCTTGCCGGAGCTCCAGCCACCACCGAAGCTCCTCGAGCTCGTGCCGCTCGACCCCGACACCCCACCGCCTTCGGAGCCCACCACCTGCTCCACCTCGCTCACGCGCACCTCCCAGTGCCCTCGCTCGAGCCTCGCACCGAACGGAGCCCCCTTCTTCATCGATACCCGAGCGTCGCCGCCGCCTCCGAGCTCACCATCGTCGCTATCGTCATCCTCGAGCCTCGCCGATGCCACCTACCTCATCGCTGTCCTTGCCCGCGTCGACTGGTGCCATTAGACACGCCGGAGGACCACCGGAGCGCCATCCCCATTGACCTCGCCGCCTCGGACATCGCTGGAGTTTCGTCGGAGACCCCCTCCACCGCAGTAAGTCGCCGGAGCACTCTCTCACCGTTAGATCTAGGATGAACGACCCCGATTAGATCTAGCATAACCGTTTGGTTTAGTATTAGTGACCGGCCGGTTTTCTGTAAATTTTATTAGGCAAATCATTTTCTTTTAAGTTGCGGCCATCCACCCGTTTAGCTCTAGCACACACACCCTGCAACCAATCACAGAGCGCCACGTGTACCCCTGTCCGTTAGAAACATTTTTTTTCTGTTTTAAATTCAGTTACAGAAATAGTTTTGTTTTTGTTTTCTTTATATCTTTTATGTTTTTAATTTTTTTAATTTAATTCTTTTTGCATTATGTCACAAATGTTATGTAGTTTCTGTAGATATAAAGTTTGTCTAAATTTGAATAATTTAAAATTAAATTCAAAAAGATTTGATTTAAATCTTATTTTCTGAATATCTTGAGTTTAAAAATATATTTTTAGTTGATTCTTTTTGCTACTGGTCAGTAGTGACCTTAGTTATCAGTAGGTAGAATTTTTAAATTTTTAGAATAATTTAAATTAGTATTTTAACAAAACAGATTCTGTTTTAGTTTTTTTAGGTTTATTTCTAGTTCTTTTGTTTTAAATTGTTTTAATTTCTTTTCCTTTATATTAGTTGAGAAATTTTACTTTGTTTTCT
The DNA here is from genome assembly GCA_022496015.1 of Hordeum marinum. Taxonomy (NCBI): domain Eukaryota; kingdom Viridiplantae; phylum Streptophyta; class Magnoliopsida; order Poales; family Poaceae; genus Hordeum; species Hordeum marinum. Next base: position 327,217,739 of record CM039676.1, read on the forward strand.
GTTAGTTAGCAGCAGTACTTTCCTTTAAATTTCTGTTAGTTAGCAGCAGTACTTCAACTAAATTTATTTCTATGTTATTTATTATTTCAATAGCATGAAATCAATTCTAGTTTCATAATAACTTGCAAATTGATTTCATTTGCTAGTTAGAATTCTTATTTGAAAATATTTTTATAAATTGTTTTATAAGTTTTACTTTGTGTTAACTTAGTTGTTTTATAATTTGTTTTCTCCTATTGTATTATTTCATTAGTTTTCCTTGTTGTTAAGTTTATTAGGCAAAAACCTATGTTGTTTAGAGTGTTGTTTCATAATTCTTAGTGGTTCTTCAAAAGTAATTCTTTTTGCTAAGTAAAATATTTACTAAAATATTTTTGTTATATTTTTGCTTTGTTTTTGTTTTGTTACTTTTGAAAATAGGATCACTTGTAGAGAAAACCAACCCTTGGTTGTGTTGAAGAAGTCTTATTGTTTTGAGTTTTGTCTTAAGTAATTCCTTCATCACAACCTTGTTGCTTTTGGTTTTGTGTTACTTTTTGGTTGTAGAATTGATTGCTAGTATGATTGCTTATATGAATGAAATGTTTGATTATATAGATTTTCATGGGAGAGTGATGAATAGTCTATCAAGTTATTTCTGAGAGCGATATTATTTTTCATCAACAGTACAGGCAAGTTCACTTTGACCATATATTTCATACCTATGTTTTATTGCATGTAGTGACATCATTCAACAAATCCCTCCAGTAGTGTTATTGAAATTCGTGTAGTTGAGTAGAATGCATGAGGTAGGAACCCACCACTCATTACTAAAGCCCCGGGAACGTTAGATTATTTTAATGCTATGCTAAAGTAGATGGGGTCTGGTATGAGTGTTCTTGAGTGGTGTGAGAAGGAGGACTCCACGTCAAGATGACAATTTCATGAAGGCATCTTCAAGTCCTGCATCTTCAAGACCTCAAGACTTCGAGACTCGAGAAACAAGTTTTCAATACACACTACTGGGTGAAGGATGGTTGAATGGGCATCCCTGGAGTAACCAGTGGATGGTCGGGATGCATGGAGAAGCGCCATAACATCTTGTGGAAAGCTTCACCCAGACTCAAAGAGACGGATGAATACTTCATGCCCGGAAGCTTACCTGTGTAGCCACAAGTCATTATGGGCTCTGGCTTGGTTGATCTTTGTTGTGACTCTGGTTGGGCAGTGCTACGAGATGTAGTCGACGTTAGGAATGGATGGGCACTGACAGTAGTCAGGGAAACACTCTGAAAGACCATGTTTCGTTCGTCATGTTCTCAAACACCCGAAACTGCGAGGACTTACCAGGAGGGAACGAATCTTGTGGGTAAAGTACACAACACTCTACAGAGTTAAACCTAATCGATTAGCCGTGTCCCCGGTTACGGACAATTTTGAGCCTCTGGAATTGGATCCATCTCTAAACTCTCAACACTGGGCTGATAATTAATTGTGGGCAATTTATGATACTTGTGAGCATTGAGACATCGGTTGGCGGAACCATGTCATGTTAGGTAACTCTGTAGTGAAAAACTTCTGATATTCCTTTGTTGTAGGAAAATAAAATAAAATTTTCTTTTATGCAAAAACTCAGACATAGAGCCACAAAGCCTTATTGCATATAGAATAGTATTATCTTATGTACTGCTATGGTGATCTTGCCGGTACATTCAATGTACTGACCTACATGGCTGCAACGTCTTATGTTGTAGATAAGCTCTACGACGGGTAAGAGTATGATTCAGGGTTACGATCTACACTCAACCTGCCGTTGGTGTTATTTGGACTCCACTCCCGTTGACTGTTTCCGCTGAGATTTTAAGGTATATATCAGTTTTACGTTAATTACTTGTGATTGCACTTTGATATATACATTGATGTACTGTGTGTGCCAGTATACTGATCGAGGGATGGCACAGAACACACAGAGGCTTGACTCGTTTTGAGTCGGGTCGCTACAGGCGACGGGGCTCCGGTGGCTGTCCGGCGGCGGCAGGGTCAGGCCAACAGGCGGCTGTGCTGGCTGCGGGACTCGGGAGCGAGCGCTTCGGGGGCGAGCGGCGGCGGTGATCCAGGCCCGAGGCGGGCCCAGATGGGCTTCGGCGGGCTTGGCGGCTGGGAGGAGGGAGGTTGTGGCTCGGTGGTGTTTGCTGGGTGGTTTGGCATGGGATTCGAGGAGGGATTAGGGTTAGGTCCAATTACGAAGGGGAGGGGCCTATTTATAGTTTTAGGGGCTAGGGTTGATGGTTTTCGGAGCCAATTTCGGTCGTGCGATCGCAATCGGACGGCCGGATCGGGGCAAGGGTGGTGGGCTGTGTGTGAAGTGGGCTTTAGGGGAGATGAGAGGGAAAATGGTGGCCCGTGACACGAGTTCAAAACAGCGAAAAAAACGTCCGACGAATAACCGATGACCGCACTGCTACGGATGACTTATGGGGTATCAAACGAACTCGGAATGCGACGAAATTCGACAGGCGGTCTACCTACACTATAATAAGACTGCACGCCAGGTTTCGAACCAATCCAAAAATATTTTCGTGCGCCTTAAAAACGGTTTTTTTAATGATGCCGCGGGCGCGTGCATGTGTGGTTGGTCTCGAAACGGGCAACGGCAAGAACGGAGAGAACCGACGACTACGAACGGATGCAAGTTTGAAAACTCATGTTGAAAAAATGCCGATGCTATGTAGATGATGCGAATGATGCAATGATGAATGCGACAACCAGACGAAACACAAACGAGAATGGAAACAAAGGGGAATCTTCTGGAGCGTCGGTCCTAGGCTGTTACACGCTCTCTCACTCGAGGCCTAAGATCTATATACAACTTCTCCCCCTTTGGCAACAAGTTACCAAAAAGCTCGAAGAGATATAGCTAATCATTCTTCTGCGGCTGATCTCCTTCGGTAGTCGATGTCAGAGTCAAGAGAACTACGTCGGCAAAGACTTCTGCTGATGTCCTGGATGGTGTCAGTGAAGACACTGGAGGCACTGGAACTGATGGAGCTGATGTCACTATGGATGGAGCAAGAGATGAAGGCCTCGTCTCCGGAGCTAGCATTGTAGGTATCCTGCCCTTAGTCATGAACTGGGCAGTCGTCCTGACAGATGCACTATCCTCATCATCATAAGACTCAGACTCTGAAGAGGTGCGACAGATAGGAGCACAATGCTCTCCTGAATGTCCATGATGGTTGTAACATCCCAAAATTCTAAATTTTGTAATGTTATATTAAATAAATAAGTAGGATTGTTTGCTTGAATGTTGTGTGATTGATTGTGTGAAATTGAGTGGAATTTTGAAACTTTTGAAATTTTAATGAGAGGGAATAAAATGACTTTTCCAAAAATTTCTATTTCGAATCCCTATTCAATTTTGAGTTCAAATATTTTCAAAACCCTCTTATAAAATCAAATGAGAGGAGGTAAATGACACTCAAAAATCAGATACAATGTTTTGACTCAAATTTTAAAATAAAAAAACTATTTGCCATTTATTTGAAATTCTAGTTTCTTTTCAGTTTGGAGTTATTGCAAAAAAATACTATTTTTTTAAAGTATTTTATTCGGCCTTAAAAAAATGTTCATGTTTTAGAAAATATTTTTCTGAGAATTCTGATATATAATATGCCTATATAAAATGTCTTTGTGCTTTTTTCTTATTTCTTTTTCTTTGATGGTTTTCAAAAAAAAAACAGGAAACACTGTTCATTGCGGACACTTCATCCGAGAATTAGAAAAAACTGGGCTGCGCCCATGTGCACAGCCTGCTGAATCAGCCCATGTGGCCATCTTCTTCTCTCTTTTCCTCTTTGTCTATGATTTTAGTCCCACCTTACTTAGCTTTAGACATTTGCACCCCCCTTCCACCTATAAATATAGACCCATAGGTGAACCCAAAAGTCATCCACTTCGGGTTGAATCGAATCGTTTCGGTTTGACTAGGTTTTATAAAAAAAATATTTTCTTCTCTCCGGCGGGATTTCTGGAAGCCGTCTCCTCTTTGGATTCATATCTTCTCTGCATTCTAGAGGTATTCTCTTTGTATTTTCTTTTATACTCCTGTAGTTTAATATCCCTAGACTATTATTTCTATAGTAATATACGATAGAGTAATTAGATTATTAATTAGTCTCCGTATTTACTCATTAGTCCTAGAATTCTTTTAGACATATCATTTTCTTGCGTAAAACAGCTTGGCCCAGATTTTTCAAATAGCCATAACTTTTTACTCGTTTATCAGAATTAGATGAAACCAACGTCTAGAGTTTCGTCTTGCCCTCACCTATCCAATCAACCTATCACGTCAACTTTTTTCAAATTTCGAAATTTATTCAGATCTATATTGAAACTTCTTTTAATCATATCTTTTTATCCGTAGCTCCGTTTCCGATGAATCCAATTGCGTCGGATCCGTATCAAAGTAATCTTTCCGTTCACATCCTTAGTGTTATCATTTCAACATATAATTTTGATCTTGCTCATACTTCTCTATTAGTCCTCAAAATGTGTTCACACACCGTACTAAGCTAATTCAATGCCATATTGAATTGCTTATAACTTTCGATCCGTCATTTTGAACCTAGTAATTCTTTTTTCAACACGTTCATATTGACTTCCCATATATAGTAACATCATTAGTTTCAATCTTTGAACCTTTCAAATTGGAGCGATTCAATTTGAATCCGAACCTTCATTTGATCATATCTTGCAAACTGTAACACCTTTTCAATTGATTCCTTTTGCCCCTAAATACTCGTGTCATATATTTCTATTCATAACCATCGTACGTCGGTTCAACTTATTTTGACCTTTGTGAATTCAGATTCAATCCATACTTGAATTTACAATTTATTTCATACTTCAATTCGCTATAACTTGTGTTGTAGTGCTCCATTTCAATTAAATTATTTCTACAAATAAATTGTTATGTCTTATGCTATTTGTCAAACAACATTCATGTTGTTCTCTCATACCTTGGATCATCTTCCGTAGTCTCTCCAACCTAAGCTTATATAGCAATAGTTCATCATCCATTAACTCTTTTGAGTTGATTCCTCCACTTTCACTTTACAACATAGCTAGAACCTATCTTTTCTTATTTAACCTTAGTATGTTGTTATTTTTGCACCAAGACATGTTTTGTTCTTGCGTTTTTCAGCTCTTTGTTTTGGCATGAATGTTTATTGAATGTTATTTGCTTACGATAGATTTTCATCGGAGAGTGACGAATAGTCTATCAGTTACTTCTGAGAGCGATATTATTCTTCATCAACAGTACAGGCAAGTTCACTTTGACCATTTTGTTCATACCTATGTTTTATTGCATGTAGTGACACCATTCAACAAATCCCTCCCGTAGTATTATTGAAATTCTTGTAGTTGAGTAGAATGCATGAGGTAGGAACCCACCACTTGTTACTAAAGCCCCGGGAATGCTAGTTAGTTCAATGCTATGCTAAAGTAGACGGGGTCTGGTATGAGTGTTCGTGAGTGGTGTGAAGAAGGACTCCACGTCAAAACGACGACTTCATGAAGGCTTCTTCAAGACCTGCATATTCAAGACCTCAAGACTTCGAGACTCGAGAAACAAGTTTTTCAATACACACTACTGGGTCAGGGATGGTTGAAACGGTACCCTGGAGAAACCAGTGGATTTGCCTAGTGTTGCTGGAGATGGCCAGTATTCACGTGGAAAGCCTCACCCAGACTCAAAGGGAAGGATGAATACTTCATGCTCGGAAGCTTACCTGTGTAGCCACAAGTCATTATGGGCTCTGGCTTGGTTGATCTTTGTTGTGACTCTACTGGGCAGTGCTACGAGATGTAGTCGATGTTAGGATTGGATGGGCACTGTCGGACAGTCAGGGAAACACTTTGAAAGACCATGTTTCATTCATCCGGTTCTCAAACACCAGGCAGTGCGAGGACTTACCAGGAGGGAACGAATCCTGTGGGTAAAGTACACAACACTCTGCAGAGTTAAACCTAATCGATTAGCCGTGTCCCCGGTTACGGACAATTTGAGCTTCTAGACTTGGATCTATCTCTAAACTCTCAACACTGGACTAATAACTAATTGTGGGCAACTTATGATACTTATGGGCATTGAGACATTGGTTAGCGGAACCATGTCATGATAGGTAACTCCATAGTGAAATTACTGATATTCCTTTGTTGTAGGAAAATAAAATCAGCTTTTATGCAAAAACTCAGACACAGAGCCACAAAGCCTTTGCATATAGAATAGTATTTATTTTTCTGTTCTAACATGGTGATCTGGCCAGTACATTCAATGTACTGACCTACATGGCTGCAACGTCTTATGTTGCAGATACTCTTTAGGTAAGAGTACGATTCAGGGTTATGGTCCGCACTCAACTTGCCGTTGGTGTTATTGGGACTCCACTCCCGTTGACTGTATCCGCTGCTATTTTAAGGTATATATCAGTTTTACGTTATTTACATGTGATTGCACTTTGATATATACATTCATGTAGTGTGTGTGCGAGCATACTGATCCAGGGATGGCACAGAACACACAGAGGCTTGACTCGTTTTGAGTCGGGTCGCTACAATGGTCTTGATGTCCTTCTTCATGTCCATGACAGTTGAAATCAAGAGATCCATCTGCCCGTTCCTGGATCTAGGGACCTGAGCACTAGTGGCTCTAGCTGCCTCTACCTGTGCCTCTACCTGTGCCTGAGCTGCAGCTGATGTCGGATGGTCTGGGTCCATCACCAAAACGTAGTCCTCAAAATCTGGCTGAAGTGGCAAGTGGGGCCTATCCAGAGGAAATATGTTCTTCTCAAGTTTGGAGTTGATAAGCATCTGAATATAGGGTGCATAGCAGCATGAGCGCTTCTGATCAGCAGCAACCCTCTTCACTGTCTCTACTATCAAATCCATCACTCAAATCCTTGTGTGACTATCAAGATGAATGAACATGTTGATGGAGTATCCACGAATCATCTTCTCATCTCCAGACTTGGGCATCAAGGTATGCCGCAGGATAGTGTTCATGGTACGGAGGCCTGCTTGAAGGAAATAAATGGATCCTAACTTGTGAGATTGTAAGTTAGTAGCTGGAATAGCAATGTACATGTCCTTCATAGCATTGTGTCTCTCCTTGGATTTAGAATATAGTCCTAAGATGGTAGCCCACTCATCAAAAGTAGATTCATATCTTGCTCCTGAAATCATCCAGACAATCCTGCCATCTCCATAAAAATCAGTAGTGGAATAGAACTGCATGATCATCTCATCATTCCTAGCAGTGAACTCCTTCCCAATAAACTTGTCAAGTCCAATGCAGTGGAAGTTGTTTTGGACACATGGAAAGTAATCATCATTATCCTTGATATACTTCGAGTCCACATATCTCATGTCACTTACTACAGGGCTCTAGTCAAGCAAAACTGTCTCATAGAAGTCTTGCTGCTCCTTGGTATAAAACCTGTAATCCACAACAGTCTTTATCCTCTATGAATATGGATGAATGGCTCTCCATGCCCTCAGACCTGAATCCTTCCTCTTGCTCATATCCTCAGCTCTAGGATGGCTGGCATCATATACAGGAAGATGAGGTCTAAGCTTCATCAAGACTGACATAGCATCTTCATCATCATCTGCTTCTCTGAAGTGAGCTTCTTGTTCTTCTCAGAAGTAGGAATATCTCTGGTAGTCCTCTTGGACTTCTGTGCAGCTGCTTTCTTGGATGCAGTCTTGGTGCTCTTGGACTAGACTTAGACATAACATCAGCCATAAGTTTCTTTTCCTTCTTTTTAGGAGGCGTGATAGCAGCAGGATCCTCCTCTTCCTCCTCTTCAGTAGAAACACCAGCAGCCTGCTCAGGATCCTCATACATTAAGGTAGGCCTACTAATAACATGGATGATCCTCTTCCTGGCTTTCTTCTTTTCTCCTGCCTTCTTTGGCAAAGTTTTCCTCGGGGGCTCAACAGACATGGTTGCCCTAGCACTCTCATGTGCTTTGAAGGTCTCTGCAGGTGCATAAATTTTGCTAACTACCCTCCTAGATGAGGTATCGTCATTGGCAGACTTCCTTGCAGCCTCCTCTTGCTTCTTAGCAAGAACTTCTTCTAGGACAAAATCAGAATCTCCTTCTTCTGAGTTGAGTCTTTTCCTTGTCCTAGTGGCATCTTTAGGCAACCCATGAGAACCGAGAGTGCCTGGATCGGAGGAAGAAATTGACTCAGGACTAGTGCCTGAACTCATGTCAATGTTCTGCTCCTGCAAATTCTGACTGTCTTCAGCATCTGACATGCCTAACCCTGTGAATATATTGTAGAAGAGTGGAACAGGACAAGTCATCACAAAATCAGAGATTTTTGAAAGTTTGAACAAAAGATTTTCAAAGTTTACATTCTGTCACATGAAAATCAGTACAGCCGAAGCAAAAAATGTCGGAGCTATTGAGACTAACTTTCTCCTTAGTCGAAACTTGGCACCCCTTTCAATGAGACCGAAAGGTGTACTCGGTTTCACCGAGAAAGTTCTAAGCAACACAAATATACAAATCGGTGACACCGATTTGCTCAGTTTGGTTCCACCGAGTTTCATTGGGCGGAAGGTAAACCCTAGAAAATCAATCATTCTCTATCATATGGAATTTTCTTTTGGATGGAAAGATCTCAAAATGTGGCCAGAATAGGAATAATAGGAAAAGTCCCTAATGCGCATGAATCAGAAAGGGAGCGCGAGAGGGGGCCAAATCCATACCCTATTTTGGCGAGGGATCCACTACGGCGGCGACGTCGGAGAAGAATATGCTGAGAGCGGTGATTCCCAGCGGCAAAGGTGCTTAGGGAAGCAAGGTGATGACCAGGGGTCTTTGGGACAGTAGCTAGGGTTGTGAAGGCACGACGTTTGAAGAGTGGATTTCAAAACGTCAGGGTCCATCGATTATATATCCATCGCTATCGATGACACCGATTTTATATTTTCGGTGTCACCGAGTTTCACAACTGCCAGCTGACAGGGAAACTCGGTGTAACGAGAATATGAAATCGGCAGTTCCGAGGTTGGAAAACCATATCAACCCTAGGCATTCAGTGAGACCGAGAATTTTCATTTGGTTCCACCGAGATGCACTTGGCAGGTTTTGATGGTCGGTCCTTTGTCGATACAGAACTCCGAGTTTTCCACACAAAGAGAGATCGAAAAGTACTTGTTCAAATTTTGTGATGCAGCATGAATATAATATGAGGTGAGAAAGCATAGATAGCTAAAGGAGTGGTCCTAGGCATTCTTGTATATCGAATTGGCAAAAGAAAAAATCAAAACCCAAATAGCAAAAATTGGATATCCTCGAATGAGTAAATAAATGCGGACCAACATGCTCACACAATAATATGTCAAATGAAATCATGGCAAACATGCACAAACACAATAGCATCTAGCAAGCACTTTGGCAATGACGGAGTCATCTATATATGAGTATATTGACTTAGGAGCCAAGTAAGAATACTTGATCATAGGTCATACTCATCGTTTAAGCACAATTGGGGTTACCATTTTTACATAAAGCATTTAATGTTGTCACATTATATGAGATGCTTTGACTCAAGACTTTGAGTAAAGCTCCCCCTTGATATGACATCCCCCCATAGGAGGGATAAACTAACCTTGGGTTTTGTCGATGAAGACTTCATGTAGGTCAAGTAGTGGTGCATGCTCAAAGTTGATGAAGATCACCAAGAGTTGGGAGCATCCTTGTTGTTTCATTACTCTTCTCACCTACATGGGTTAGTCCCAACACACAAGAGACAAATGCCAGGATATCTATGGACATGGAGTGCAAAGCATATGTGATGATGTCCATCGATTTGTTGATTACCTTGTCCCTTGCTTACCTTTGAGGGAATGTGTGACTCCTTGAACTATTGCATATAGTTGATGTTGATTGCAAATAGTCCTTTCCAATAATGAATATGAGTGAATTTCATTGGCGGAGTCACCCCTTAAGAACTTCTCTAGTTCTTCTTCTTGGGAACCCACACCAAGTTGATGGGGATCCTTGGTGTTGAACTAGCACTTGTAGAAGTTGAGCTTGTAGTAGCCTTGGGAGCCCACTTAACCAAAGCTCGGGATTCATCTTGATATGAGTCAATGTCCTCTTGAAGCTTATTCTTGCCCTTGAGCTTGGGGTCTTGTGGTGGAAGGTCATCTTGAGACCGTGTTCCCCTGGGGAGAGTATTTTCATACTTCTCCTTTTGAGGAACAAACTTGGGATTGGGATATTGACCTTCTTCCCATTCAACTCCATTAGTGTTGAAGTAGTCAACACTACGATTCTTCCGATATCCTCCATGCTTGCTTATAATCTCGTCAAGTTTTTCGCATCCTTCAAGACTCTTGTAGATACCTTTCTCTATAATACCTTTCAAACATTCATTTTCTTGCTAAAGTGTAACTTGGCTAAGAGAAGAGTTAGTGGAATCAAGAGAACTACTAGAATTAATATCATTGGATTTATAATTTTTATTGCTACTAGTTGAAGTATCTTTCTTTCCTTTGTTACTAGCTTGCTTAGCCTTAACTTGTGGCATTAACGTAGACAAGAGAAGTCACTTGGAAAGATAAGAGGAAGTCTTCTTTCGAAGATCATCATTGATAGCTTTAAGGAACTCTTGATCTTGCTCTAAGTTGATCTTCTCGAAGCGTAGCTTCTCATGTGTCCTTACAAGCTCTCTATGATCTTCTAAAGTTGACTCGTCAACTAACTTAAGAGTTTTTAGTTCTTGAGTTAGTCATTCTATTTCCAACTTATCATGATCGCACGACTTATCTAGAGTGGAATGATTACTAGCAAGTTCATCTTGACTAACATTACTTGATTCGTCAAATAACAAATCATCAACAATTAACAAGTCATCTTCATCACTATTGAAATCAAGATACTCGAGGTCTGATACCTTGGGGCCTTTAGCCATGAAGCAAAATCCACTCCCTTCATTTGGTGAATCAAATGTGTCGTAGGAGTCGGTTGTCACTAGTGCAAGTCCGGCAACACCTTCATCTTGACTATAGTCGGAGTTGGAGTGATAGCTTCACTCGGAGTGGTTGTCGGATTCGGAGCTAGAAACACATTCACCAACATGAGCTTGATGTCTTCTTCTTGAGTAGATCTTGGTGTACTTGTCCTTCTTCTCCAAGTCCCTACTTCTCCTTGAGGGTCTTCATTCATAACGATCATCTCTACTCCTTCTCTCTATTCGAGGTGACTCGTCTCTTGAGCTTCATCTTCTTGGTGACTCTTCTTTCCTCTTGTAAAGATCCGTGCACTCATTGGAGTAGTGTCCGAGCTTCCCACAATTGTAGCTGTTTCGGTCACGACTTGACAAACGCTTCTATTCATATCTTGAGTTGGAGCTTCGATCTTTGCTTCTATTCTTGTACAACTTGTTGAATTTCTTGACCATGAGGCTTATCTGTTCATTTGTATCAAGGTTGTAGCTTGAGGTAGCGAGAGCATCACTTGTGGCTTTGTAAGCACTGCTAGACTTGTGGGAAAGCTCTTCCTTGTCTTTGAGTGTCATCTCATGAGCAACAATCCTACCAACCACTTCTGTTGGCTTGAGATCTTTGTAGTTGGGCATCATTTGGATCATCTGCATATGGTGCCATATCGATCATCCAAAGCTCGAAGTATCTTCTTGATGATGAATTTTTCTGTCATTTCTTCGCTTCCTAAGCCAGCAATCTCATTGGTGATGAGAGCTAGCCTAGAGTACATCTCAGCAACTCATTCACCATCCTTTTTTCGAAGGTGAGACGGTAGGGGAGGTCCCTACTGCATATATATTACTATATCAATGAGAGTACAAATTACATGGTCATTACAATCATACAATCACAATCTCTTTGCTATTGACAAAAATCATATCACAGGAGAAAACTTTATAGACTCAGACTATCCAATAGGGGTGGTGTTTGTGGTTGGGGGAGAGTGTTGAGGAAGTCAGTGATAAACTGCCCCTTCTTCTCAGTAGTCCTATAAATCATGTCTAAAAGGTCTTGGATGAATCTCTTCCTCCAGGTCTCAAACGAGGGGGCGATGTATCTGAAATTATTATTGCTATGTTCTTTCCAGAGACTCTAGGCTGCTACCAAAAACACATCCATGAACATGGGCCTGGTCCAGCATTCCCTCGCTTGCTCCAGGAGTAGGAGCCGATGACTGTGCGTACTCCATCCGATACCCACGTATGAACAACATGGTGCGACAAATGAGTAGCGGAAGAAGAGATGTTCAACCGTTTCTTCCACATGTAGACCACATAGCAGGCAATCCAGATTATCTCCAATGTTATAGTGTCTTCTTTTCAACATATTCCTGGTGTTGGGGATATAACCCCGTGATATGACCCGACTTAGAAGCTCCAGCTTATAATATTGATTCATGAGCCGGCCCAAGAGAGAAGTTGTCAACTGAAGACCCAAGATGATAGGCGGTTCATGAGGTGGGCCGAACGACGGCCTGGACGGTGAAGATCCGGATGCACAAGACGTCTCAAGGATGACTTGGGCGAGGAGATAGAGATAGACTCGGAGATGTAAACATGATCCGGTTAAACAATTGTAAGACCTGACGGTTCTGACCTCTTATATAAAGGCAGACTCGGGGCAACTTAGAGGTTAGGTTATCGAGAGCTAGGTCAAGCTTTTAGCCCCTTGTAATCGATACAACAAGCAATAACAACACAAGTAGGACGTAGGCTTTTACCTCGACTTGAGGGGCCGAACCTGGGTAAACTCGCGTCCTTTGTCCCAATCAACCCCTTTGAGCCCACTACAATGGCGACAACTCCAAACTCAAGTTCGGTAATTAGGACATCTGCCGTGATAAAACCATGACAGTTGGCGCCCACTGAGGGGCTTGCGCTTGGTGGTGTTGAGTTCTCAAAGGGCCCCCTTCCAGGGCTTGAGGGATACGTCGTTGGTAGGATGAGCAAGAGTCGCCGCGGCCGGCTCTACATCGACGATGCCGGCTGGGGGCTTGATGCAGCTTCTGTGGAGTATGGTTTCCGGGTTCCGTTCGACGGAATCCAGGTGTTCATCGGAAAGATCGACGGATCTACGCCTGGGCCAGACGTCTGCACCAACGTCGTCGAGCCGGCTCGGCGTCTCCAACCCGCATGTAAGGTATGCCGTGCCCGTGCCAATCCGGCTCAGGAGCATGTCTTTGTGGGCTTTACTCAAGGTATGGATCTGGAAGCTTCCGGATCTCAAGGAACTCTTGTGCACTCCGAAGATGAGTCTTCGAGTGGGGAAACAAAATCCGTATATCGGCTCAGCAACGGTGGCCTTGGGGGCTACAGCGACGCCTGCCTCGAGTCAGGCCGCAGCAAGTCAGGTGAGCTTGAGAACCCGGTTCATGCAGCGGTGTTCATGGCAGGGCCAGGAGCGGCTGGGTCAGGAGCTAATCCGCCTCCACCGCCGCCGGCTTAGGGTCTCGTAGAGTTGATGGATGAGCTAGAGGCTTTGATGGCTACGGAGGTTACACCGGACAATCAAGCAGCTCGGAATACGGAGATCACAAGGATCAAGGGTCAGATGGCCGAGGAGCGTCAGAGGATAGCTGAACTAAAGGACCAGATGGAGGCAGAAGCGGCACGACTCAAGGCCGACGCCTTCCGTTTGGGGTTAGAGCAAGCATCTGCAGCGGCTGTGCACCGCAGGAGGCATCAATCTCGTTTGCCGGAGCGTTACGAGGCGAGGAATCTTTTCAACACCCTTGGGTCTGGGAGAGCAGCAGCTGCCCCTGAGGAAGGGCGAGCAGCGTCTCACACGGCCCAACCCGGAGGGTTCGCAATGCCGACGGGTCATTATTCTAACCCGGCCAAAAATATGGTGGCGGCGGCTACCCGGCTTGGAACAATTCCTATCCCAGATGAGGCGCCCTTTGCGGAGGAGGTACGGAGCGCTATCGGATATTTCAGACGACCGTGGCTCAACAGGAGAAATACACTCACAGCCGGAGCCGGGTTCACTCTACCCATCTCCATAGTTGAAGTTTCATCCGGCGCTATGAGTCGCCGGCGGCTTCCAGCAGTGGTCCGCATCGTGGGCCGGAAGGGGGACAAGCGGTCTTAGACGCGTAGGCCCTCGTGGACAAGGCAAGGAACAGGCAAGAAGAAGAGGCGGCGATGATTCATCCGGATCCTGGACACTCAGTATCAATGGAGGCCGGGGCCGCTGGTAGCGCTAGGGCCGTGGGAGTTCCATGTTTAACTCCGGCTCTGCGAAGCGAGAGGTTGCCCAAGGATTTCAAGGGACCTTGTAAGGTTCCAAATTATACAGTGGATCTCCCTCCTGAGGCTTGGGTGGAAAGCTACGAGTTGGCTATGGAGATGTTGGACGTCAGTGAGGCGGTGTGTGCAAAGTACTTTATCATGATGCTTGAGGGTCCGGCTCGCACATGGTTGAAGGGCTTACCACCCAACACGATAAATTCCTGGGATGAATTATGGGTGAAGTTCATTAAGAATTTCCAGGGGACTTGCAAGCAACCTGTGACCATTGTAGACCTGGATCATTGTGTTCAGCAGGAGAATGAGTTGGCTCATCATTGGGTCCGGCGGGTGTCGACCATTATTCACTTGTCGGAGTAGATCACGGCGGCTCAGGAAGTGCTTATTTTGGAAAAGAACTGTCACTTTATTCCGCTGAAGCAGAAGCTCAGGCGGCTCAAATGCGCGTGTCAGGATATGGGAGAGCTCATGACGGCTCTGACAAAGTACACCGACTCGGATAGCACCAAGGATCCGGGCTTACATGAGGAAAAATCAAATCAGGGGAAAAAGAACAATCAAGGCAAGAATTTTGCGAACAACGGGAATCAGAAAAGGCAGAAGAACGCTGATGGTGGGTCAGAGTTGGTAGCAAAGACTAACACAGGGCCAAATGCTCCTAACACGACTGGACAGTACAGGCAATATCAGCGTGGAAACAGGGCTCGTTTCAACTTAGAAGTGGCTCTTAGGAAGCCTTGCCCGGAACACAGCACGCCTGACAGGACGGCGACGCATGCGTGGGTTCACTGTTTTATCATGCAGAGATTTAAGAACCAGCACTCCCGGCCACCTAATAACCAGGGTGGTGGTCTGCCCGGCGGCTCAAGGCCCGGCGGCCCAGGGCACGGCGAATCAGGAGCCGGATTCGGTGCCGGCGGCTCAGGAGCTGGGCACCCGAGTCAGAACAACCAAGGGGGACATCAACAACACCCTGGCAACAACAACCATAACAATCAGCAGCAGCAGCGCAACCAGTCTGGATTATAGAGTAATCCGAAGCAGCTCAGTTCAGGACAATATCATGTATTTACAACCGGTCATAGAAAACGAGATGAGAAGCTACGAAGGTGAGCGGTTAATACGGTTGCGCTGGCTCTCCCACATTATTTACCATGGTCTGAATATGATATAATGTGGAGCCAAGAGGATCACCTGCCACAGGTGGACGACCCGGGCCGGTTGGCTTTGGTGGTGGCCCCTCAGATACATGGTTATGGAGTGAATAAAGTGCTCATGGATGGAGACAGCAGCATCAACATCTTATACTATGACACCTTCAGGCGAATGAAGTTGTTGGATAAGGATCTTAAACCTTCTTCCACTGTCTTTCACGGCGTGGTGCCAAGTAAGTCGGCATACCCCGTAGGCAAAATTTCCTTGGAGGTGTCATTCGGTGATGAGTATAACTACAACGTGGAGTCCTTCTGGTTCGAGGTGGTAAAAATCAAGAGTCCCTATAATGCTTTGTTTGGGAGGCCGGCTTACGCCAAGTTCATGGCTTGGCCCTGCTATGTTTACTTGCAGCTCAAAATGCCCGGCTTAAATGGCACAATTACGATTCATGGCAATCGAAAGACGGCTCTTGAGTGTGAGGAAGGAGATGCGGCTTATGTAAAATCTAGCTATGCCCAGGAGGAGCTTAAATTTTATAAAGAGAATGTTGAGCCGGAGGACATGACCCCGCTGAAGAAGCCGACCATGGAGACAGAGCCACCACTCAACTTTTCAGCGGATGATACCAAGGCAGTGGATTTTAACCCAAGCGACTCATCCAAGCAATTCATCATTGGGGCTCACATGGATCCCAAATAGGAAAGCGCGCTCATTGAATTCATCCGTGAGAATCGGGAAATCTTTGCATGGAAACCTTCTGACATGCCGGGTGTACCGAGAGAGTTCGCTGAGCACAATCTTAATGTGAATCTGAAGTTTAAGCCGATCAAACAGCTTCTACGACGGTTCAACGAGGAGAGACGCAAGGCTATTGGGGAAGAAGTTGCCCGGCTCTTGGCTGCAGGGTTTATAGTTGAAATTTTTCACCCGGAGTGGTTGTCTAATGCGGTGTTTGTGCTCAAGAAGAACGACACTTGGCGTATGTGCATAGATTATATGGACCTCAACAAGGCTTGTCCAGCTGATCCTTTCGCGCTCCCCCGTATTGATCAAATTATCGACGCTACAGCCGGATGCGAGAGTTTATGTTTTTTGGATGCATATTCAGGATATCATCAGATCAAAATGGCGGTGAAGGATCAGGAGAAAACGACATTTATTACACCTTTTGGGGCGTTCTGCTACGTCTCCATGCCTTCCGGGCTCAAGAGTGCCCAGACGACTTACCAGCGGTGTGTACAGAACTACCTTCACAGTTAGATCGGCCGCAATGTTCATGCTTATGTAGATGACATCGTGGTGAAATCTAGAAAGAAGGAAACCCTCTTAGAGGATCTGAAGGAAACTTTTGACAATCTTCGGGTCTACAAGATGATGCTTAACCCAACGAAATGTGTTTTTGGTGTCCCAGTAGGAATGCTTTTGGGTTTCTTGGTCTGTGAGTGTGGAATCGAGGCTAACCCAGATAAAATCAAGGCTATCACTTCTTTGCAAGAGCCGACATGCATCAATGATGTTCAGCGCATTGCAGGGTGGATCGCTGCGTTGAGCCAGTTCATAAGCCGACTTGGGGAGAAGGCCATTCCCTTGTATCAGATGATGAAAAAGACAGACAAGTTTAAATGGAGCAAGGTAGCAGCCGAGGCACTTGAAGCTCTTAAGAAGCAATTGACTGAGCCGCCAGTATTAGCCGCTCCGGCTGAGAGAGAGCCGTTGCTCCTTTATATAGCAGCTAACAACCGGGCGGGCAGTGTGGCGATTGTGGTTGAGCGCAAGGAGGCAGGGAAGGAATATCCCGTTCAGAGGCCGGTTTATTATATCAGCGAGCTTTTGGCAGAGTCTAAGCAAAGATACCCGCATTGGCAGAAGCTAGTATACGGAGTTTTTATGGCCAACCGGAAGCTGAAGCTTTATTTTCTGGGCCATCAGATAACTGTGGTCAGCTCTTCCCCATTGGGAGATATCATTCAGAATAGAGAAGCCACGAGGAGGATCGCCAAGTGGGCTTTAGAGTTGGGTCCTCTTAACTTCACTTATGTTCCTCGTACAGCAATAAAGTCCCAAGCCATGGTGGATTTTATAAATGATTGGACAGAATGCCAAGCGCCTGAGGAGAAGCTGGACAACACGTATTGGACTATACATTTATATGGGTCCAAGCAGCTAGAGGGTTCTTGTGCTGGGGTGGTTCTCACCTCCCCCAAAGGTGATAAGTTTTGTTATGTGCTCCGGTTAATGTTCCCTTGTACTAACAATGCAGCTGAGTATGAGGCGCTACTCCATGGTTTGAGAGTCGCTAAAGAGATGAACTTAAGCCGGGTTAGATGCCTGGGCGATTCAGATCTTGTGGCTCAGCAAGTTTCAGGTACTTGGGATTCCAAAGACCCGCGGATGGCGGCTTATCGAACGGCGGTTGATATGGTTGCAGGTCTTTTCAAGGGATATCAAGTGGATCATATAGATCGTCGCAGGAACGAAGCGGCTGATGCGTTATCACGACTCGGATCTCAGCGTAAGCCGGTCCCTCCTAATGTTTTTCTTGACGTGTTATATCATCCAACTGTCAAGATGCCCTCTGAGGTAGATTTGGCTATTCCTGACCCGGAGGCGGCTCTGGTGGCGGCTCTACATGTTATTCTGGATTGGACTACTCCTTATTTAGCGTACTTGATGCATGATGAGTTACCAGAGGAGGAGAGCCGGGCTAGAGAAATCACTCGGCGTTCTAAGTCCATGACGATTATCAATGGTGAATTGCATAAATGCAGTGTGACTGGTGTTTTTCAGCGTTGCGTATCACCAGAGGAGGTCCAGTAGATCTTGAATGAAATTCATGCTGGCGACTATGGACATCATGCCGGGTCAAGATCTTTAGTGGCCAAGGCTTTTCGACATGGTTTTTTCTGGTTGACGGCTCACAAAGATGCGGAGGATTTGGTCCGCAAATGTGACGGTTGTCAGAAGTTTGGCCGACGTGCTCACATTCCGGCTCAGGAGTTGAGGATGATACCAATCACTTGGCCTTTTGTGGTCTAGGTGCTTGATATGGTGGGACCTTTCAAGAGATCCAAGGATAAGAAAACGCACCTCCTGGTGGCGGTTGACAAATTCACTAAATGGGTCGAGGCCGAGCCGGTTAGCAAGTGTGAAGCGGCCACAGCGGTTGAATTCGCTAAAAAGCTGATCTACCGTTTTGGTTACCCACATAGCATCATTACTGATAATGGAACAAACTTGTCCAAGGGAGCTATGAAAGCATTCTGTGAGAAGGAGCATATCCGGCTTGATGTTTCAGCCATGGCACATCCACAGTCTAATGGTCAAGCTGAGCGAGCTAATCAGGAAATCTTGAGAGGGGTTAAACCTTGGCTCATGGTCCCTTAAAAACGGACACCCGGATGTTGGGTTGATGAATTACCTTCCGTCTTATGGAGCATCCGGACTACGCCTAACAGGTCTATAGGTTTTACACCTTTCTTCATGGTGTATGGGGCTGAGGCAGTTTTATCCAGTGTCATCCGGCACGATTCACCGAGAGTGGCGGCTTATGTTGAGACGGACAATGAGACGGCACACCAAGATGCGTTGGACGCCTTGGATGAAGCACAAGAGTTAGCAGCAGCCAGATCAGCGATTTATCCACAAGACCTGCGACGCTATCATTGCCGTAGGGTGAAGACCCGGACATTCCAGGAAGGTGACCTGGTGCTCCGGTTGATTCAAGACCAATCTGGGATGCATAAGCTATCTCCGCCGTGGGAAGGGCCCTTTGTGGTTAGCAAGAACCTTAACAACGGATCATACTACCTCATTGATATCCGAGATGAGTCGGACACCGAGGGTCAGGAGACTTTGTGGCCATGGAATGTCGTGCACCTGCGACCATATTATACTTAATAAGCGATTGAGAGCCGCTATCATTGTATATATCATATTTATGCCAGTATAGAGTAGTATCTCTACCGAGACTTGATCCCCGGCTCTTATATGTATCTTTGTGCAATCAAGATGAAGTTTATCCAGCTCACGGAGTTAAGTTAAATTGATTTGTTGCTGTCAAGCGACTTGTCCATCATCTGGCTTTATGTCCTCGTAGAGCACCGTTGCAGGGAGGCTTCTTGCCTACGGGTATAGCTTACATCTCCCCTGTGCGGTCCGCTTCTTATATTGTTGCAAGGAGGCTTCTTACCTTCGAGTATAGCTTACATCTCCCTTGCGCAGTTGGCTTTATGCCTAGTTTGAGTATGTTAAGCGTTGTTGTTGATGGAGGCTTCTTACCTTCGGTATAGCATAACATGACCCTAAAACAATAGCGTGTACATCAAATTCCAGTTGCTTATCAACTGCGGCCATCGAAGGGGGCTTCTTACCGACAGGTTCGCTTATCTCACCCTAATGGTCGGCTCTATGCCATCTCCGGTTAACATGTTATCCATGGTTGCCAAAGGGGGCTTCTTACCGACGGGTTCTCTTGTCTCACCCTAACAACCGGCGTTGACGCCAAAAACTTAGCTGTTGAAAGAGGCTTCTTGCCCTCAGGTATAGCTCACATCAACTTTCACATAGCCGGATGTTGCAATCAATAGCCGCGGCTGTTGATTGGAGGCTTCTTGCCTTCGGGTATAGCTTACATCACCCACCGATAGTCGGCGTTCGCATATACTCAAGACAACATGTGTTGTGGAAGGAGGCTTCTTGCCTTTGGGTATAGCTTACATCACCCTTCCAACATCCGGCTTTTGTAAATCATTAGCTACGGCTATTGATGGAGGCTTCTTGCCTTAAGGTATAGCTGACATCACCCATCAACAGTCGGTGTTCATATATAAGGTACAATCTTCGCAGCTAAAAGGAGGCTTCCTACCATTAGGTATAGCTTACATCACCCTTCATGCAGCCGGCTTTAGGTCGTCTCCGGTTCATCCAACAACCGCAGTCTATCCATAGAGGCTTCTTACCGTCAGGTTTTTTTATGGTGTTATCCGGCTCTAAAAGCCTATGAAGAAATACAAACACCTCTCATGAAGACCCGGCAAATTTGACAAAGGGAGACATAGAGGCAGAAAAGACTATTCAAAGAAATATGAAACAGCAGGCAAACATTTTTAAACATTATCGACAAGCTGTTACAAAGATGTTCTCAGAAGGAACAGAGGTGTTACTAAAGTTTAAAGCCGCCCACGGCGGGTCATTACAAGAGCCATTGTTCTGAATGTTACAACATCAAATTAGTTGGCCAGCTCACCCTGCTCCGGTTCTTCCGCTGGCTGAATCTAGAGGTTGCCCAATTCCCAATTGCAATTAGACACGGCAACAAAGGTCCCTTCAAAGAAAGGTGATGCATTGAGCTCACAGGGGAAAAGGTCCTTACTATGGGCGGGTGTTAAGTCCTTCCATTCATAAAGAGGCCCTCGGATCCTTTTGTCTTCGCTGTCGTAAGCCGCTTGATAGCTGTTCAGATTTGCTTCGTCAGCCATAACAGACGCCAAGAAGCACGAGTCTTTGACGCATTTGAAATAATCCGTCTCAGTAAATTCTGAGCCGTCGACTTTCTTTGATGGGTAGCCACCCATCATTTCAGCCAGTGTTAGATCCAGCGCAAAGGCCAGAGCCTGGCTCAATGCTGCGACGACTCCTTGGCGAAATGCAGACTTCTTCAGCTCGTCTATTTGCTTTGGCATGGTGGAGAAGAGCTCCAACACCCCTTTCAGAGCAGTGGGGATCTTCTCCTTATACTATACGCTCTTGATGGTAAAAATAGCTCCGCAGTACAACTGCTCAGCGAAGGTGTAGATAGCCTTCAAAGGAAGAATGATGTCCGAGGCAAGCTGCCGACTCCGGAGACTTGTATAAGCCGGAAGAGGCACATGAGTCGCAAAATTTCAGTGAATGGTGTTAACATACATAGTAAGACAAACGACTTACCAAACAAGGCGGCGGACATTTTGGCAATATGCCGTTTCAAGCCTTGGAGTTCTTCGACAACAGCGATAAGCCGTTGATCGGCGTCATCTGCCCGTTTGGTCAGAGCAACTTTCTCTGACTCTGCCGCCTCTTTCAGAGAGGCCAGTTCAGCAATAGCCTTTGGAAGTTCTTCGGCTAAGAGCCGGCACTTTTCGTCTGCGATGCTCCGTGCTTCTTTCTGAGTAGCTAGGTTAACTTTCAGATCCGCCAGCTGAGAGCCGGCAGTGCTTAATGCATCCCACAAATGTCAAAGTACAACATGAGCTGTTATAAAGAAGAGGGCATTGAAATAAGAAGTGTTCATAGTTAAAGTTATGCAAGTCTCAAACAGATTGCAAGCAATATATTTGACACTTGGGGGCTAATGTACATTTTATCCTTTCAAGTACACAGTTTCGGTTCATCTTCTTTGAAATTGATCTAGAACTTGGGGGCTACACTATGGCTCTTTTCAGATAAGAAGCACCGACTCAAATTAAATCTGAGTCGGCCCTTGGGGGCTACAACGAGCTCTTCAAATTGTTTACAAGCAAAAGACCCGACTCAAATAAAATTTGAGTCGGCCCTTGGGGGCTACAATTGGCAGTTTACTATGTCTAGAGCGTACGGTTTGCATCTACTACATTTTAGAAAAGGTGTTTTCTACATAACCTCAAAGAAGACCCGGTTGAACTATACACTAGATTAAATCCGGCTCTTGGGGGCTAGGGAAGGTTATGATAGGAGAAGAGTGACATACCTCATATTTGGTCTTCATCATAGCAACCAGTCGGAGTTCTAAATCCCGGCTGGTGTTGACCCGGTTCATATAACCAGAATGGAGCTCTTCGGCCTTCATCTTTCCATATGAAGAATCAAACTGAAGCTTCCATGAGGCCTCAGCCGGCTTTGGATGCCGGGTTAGTACATGCTCTGGAGGAGGAGACTTTTGGGCAGACCCGGTGATGATGACATCCGGGGTTGCGGGAGTCTTGGCGGGGGTGAACAGCCTTGAAGGAGCCTTTGGAGAACTCTCCATTATAACATCGTCCGCCCCTGGCTCTGTGGAAGCCGTTGGCGGAGCTTCTTCTGCTGGAGCTTCCTCCTGCTGTCCATGGTCCGGTTGAGCCGGGGCCGGCTGTTCGAGCTCTTGGTCTTCAGGGATTGGGCCGAAGGAAGGATGATTGGTTTTGCGGCGCTTCGCCTGAGCACTGCAAGACAAAGGGTCAGCATTTGAAAGAGACTAGTATTGTATCAATAGCCAGACTTTCGAATACTTACAGCGGGTTGATCTTCGGCGGAGGTATAACTGACGCCGAAGAGTCACAAGAGGAGGGGGTCTTCTGAAAGAATAAGACAAGGAAATGAGAGGACGCCTAAACATAAAGAAAAATCAAACGAAAAATAGAAACACAAACCTCTGCAGACCGCTTCTTGGGAGCCAGTGAGTTTGGAAACCCTGACATAAGCTCGGTAGAGCCGGTGCTCCAGGTTTGGTGACGTTCGGCCTGCTGTTGCTTCTTTAAGAAGAAAGCAGGAGCCAGATGAGTGAGAGGGTGATAAAGAGGAAATTTCCTAATAACCCGCAGCGGCTTTCGGATGAAATATTCTGAGTCGGAGTATATATAAGTTACCTCGGGAGCATTGGCATGACTGGTCTCCACTTCTTCCTGTGAACACAGTAAACATTACTAAGGAGCAGAAAGAGCAAGGGGTCAAGCAAGCAAGTCAAGACCTTACCTCTGAATCTGAGGATGCTGACCATTCCAGCCAGTTCTCTTGGGGGGTGGCTTTCTTCTATTTCTTGCTTGCGGCTTTCTTCTTAGCCGCCTTTGGAGGAGGGACATACTCCTTTTTCCAGAAGTCTGAGTTGGCCTGCACAAAGTAACCCAGAGGAAAAGATAGTAAACCAAGCAAAAAGAACAAGTAAACATGCAAGAGACGGATAGGAAAGAGATAAACTTACAAGGGGAGCCGGGTTGGTAGCGCAGAAAGGTGCTAAGCCGATGGCGCTGCAAGAGCCGGAGGCTTCATGGACGAGGCTCCGAACGATCATACAAATGTCATCTTCGATCAAGGTGACCTTGCTGAAGCACAACGAGCTGTCGTACTTTCCTTCATATTCATGCATGAGCCGGCTCTTGTGGCTCAAAGGCATGATCCGCCATTCCACCCAGCAGCGGATCAGATTTGTTCCTATCAGTCTGTTGGCCAAGAGTGCTTTCACTCTGGCGTGAGCTGTCTCATACTTGGCGCGATCTGCGGCCGAGAGCCGGTCAGGGAGTGCCGTGTCTGTCGAGAGCCGGGAAGAACGATAACCCGGCAGGCGGTGTTCGGTCTCGGGAGATGTATCCTTGCAATAAAACCAAGTTTTGTTCCAATCCTTGGGGTGGCTGGGCATCTGGATAGCCGGAAAAATGATGCCCCTTCGGCGCTGGATGGTGATCCCTCCAAGTTCCAGACTCGGGCCGCTCTTGAACTCCCTCTGGCGGTTGGCATAGAAGAATTCGCGGAAGAAGCCAACAGATGGTCTAGACTGAAGATATGCTTCGCAGAGTACTTGGAAGTGGTAGATGTTGGAAACTGAGTTCGGCGCCAGGTCTTGAGAGTGAAGCTTATACAGGTGAAGGATGTCCCGGAAAAACTTGGAGCCAGGCGGTACGAACCCCCGCTCAATGTGATCCGTGAATACTACCACTTCCCCCTTCTTAGGTGCAGGGCGAGTCTCGTCACCTGGAACCCGCCAGTAGATGACCTCCTTTGGGTTAAGGGTGCCAGCAACAACGAGATCTGACAGGTGCTCTTCGGTGACGCAAGAGCCGACCCAGTTGCATGAATTGGTGGCGCGTGTCATGTCGACGGCTTAAAATACTGTGCAAGGTAAAACGATGACTAGTCAAATGAAAGCAGGTGGTCATGAAGGCTTATAGTTTAAAGGGTTCTAAGGATAATCTTGAAGGCTCAGCTTATGAGAGCCGGAGGGAGTCTAACGGGTCACGAGAGAAAGGAGGGCCGAAAATCGGCTAAGACCCAGACAAACATTTTTCACAGACTACTATTAAAGTCACGGATCTAGAAAAGGCAGTAAAATAACTCTTACTTTAACCTAGCGATGAACAGCAGGAAATAAAGTGGGCTAGAGCCCGAACGGTCCGTGCATTACGCATGGCCGGCCCGCGCACGGCGGCGGTGGCGATAGCGCAATCTAAAGAGGCACCAATGGCGCGAGGGTGCATACGTGATGGCCGCACCGGAGCCCGAGCATGCGGCGGCGAAGCTATCGGAAACCCTATTCATAAAGGCCGCAGTCTACAGAGCAGAAGAACTCACCATGGCCAGAGACGGAGGTGGACGAGACTCTGGATCGTTCAGGGTGATGCAGCGGCCAAGGTTGAGGATGAGGTGCGACGGCGCCGGAGCGGAGCGAAGCTTAGAGACAAAGGGCGGCAACAGGAAGAAGACGAAGGGCTCAAGAGCGGGAAGAGTGAAAGGCACTGACCCGTGCGGGTCCTATTTAAGGAGGGAATAAGGAAGGTGCGAAATCCCAGGCGACGACACTGGTCTAACCGAGGCGGACGCCTCGATTCTTGGAGTTAGTGGTTAAATGCGGAGATTTGGTGATACGTCAGCGGATCCCGTGACGTCACGGCGGGTCATTCAATGACGACTCTCAGACGACCGAAAGAGAAGGATGAAATGAGCTAGCTCAATTCAACCTGGGGCCTAATGTTGGGGATATAACCCTGTGATATGACCCGTCTGAGAAGCTCCGGATGATAATATTGATTCATGAGCCGGCCCAAGAGAGAAGCTGTCAACCGAAGGCCCAAGATGATAGGCGATTCATGAGGTGGGCCGGACGACGGCCCGGACGGTGAAGACCCGGATGCGCAAGATGTCTCAAGGATGACTTGGGTGAGGAGATAGAGATAGACTTGGAGATGTAAACATGATCCGGTTAAATAATTGTAAGACCCGACGGTTCTAACCTCTTATATAAAGGCAGACTCGGCGCGACTTAGAGGTTAGGTTATCGAGAGCTAGGTCAAGCTTTTAGCCCCTTGTAATCGATACAACAAGCAATAACAACACACGCAGGACGTAGGCTTTTTACCTCGACTTGAGGGGCTGAACCTGGGTAAACTCACGTCCTTTGTCCCGATCAACCCCTTTGAGTCCACTACAATGGCGACAACTCCGAACTCAAGTTCGGCAATCCAGACATCTGCCGTGATAAAACCACGACACCTGGTATTTTGCCTATCAGACAGTAAGAGCCATCCAAAAATATTAATCCTAGGGATGCAACTAGCCTTCCATAGCCACCTGAAGGCAGCATGACATCTTATCTCTCTGTGATAGAAAGCATAAAAATCTTTGGATTTGAAGTCAGTTGCACCCCATACATACATCCACTTATCAGGTGTCCCATCGGATATCACATGCACCGTCAAGTCAATCTGCATTTGCCTTACCTCCTCATGTGCTTGGGCCGACAATAGAAGGTGAAACACCTTAGCGAGATTGTTTGTTAGAAGAAAGTCAGGAACCGAGACATCCTCATTCCGTGCATATGAGTACGCTCTGGAGTATTTCTCACCGGTAATCTCTTCCAGCCATACATCTTTCCAAAATAGTGTTGTTGTTCTAGAGCCCACCTTGATTTTCACAACCCCACGGTACTTTGGACTGAGCTGAAACACATCTTTCCACCAGTGAGATCCGCGTGGGTCAGTAGCATGCAGAATGCAGTCCTCGTAATATGTCTCCCAGACGAGCATCACCCATGGTATGTCCAGTCTATTGTAGAACTTATGCAAGAATTTTAGCAGCAGTGCTTCTTTTTGCACTTGGAGGTTTAGAACCCCAAGCCCTCCATTCTTCTTGGGTCGGCAAACTAGATCCCAGGCAGCCAAGGAGTTACATTTTTCACCATGCTCAGTCTTTTTGTTCCACAAGCAACATCTTCTAATTTTATCCAAGTGCTCAAGGATTCTTGGGTTGATCTTAATGTAGCACGTTGCATATATTGCTAGGGAGGTTACCATTGACTTCAGTAGAGATAGTTTCTGTCGGGACCCCGATCCTAAGTCATATGATTCCATACTGTAACAAGCCACATCACTTTGCGGCCTCACGCACGGTACTCCATGGCTGCCACCTTACCTTGGTCGGGACCGTTTGCGTCTTTTGGCTCACGTATGTGAACATGTCGCTGGCAATCACACAACAAAGAACCTGGGCCGACATGACTAGTCATAGAACCCAAGTGGCACATCCATATGGAAACAGGCATACATAACCTAGCAATGCAGGTGTCGGCCTCAAGCGTGTGTAGACGAGTCATAGCAAGCTACAAGGACTCCATTACGTCGCGAGACACGAATGTCATCACAGCACGTAGACGAGTCACAGCAGGCTACAGGGACTCCACTACACTGCGAGACATTTTCTCGAAGGGACAGACACAACAACAAAGAAGGATACATGTCGGTCAATCAATGTGTCCGGAGCAGTAGCAAGCTACCATGGCTCCGTGGAAGCACAAAGAGGCAGTTTCCCGTAAAGAGTACTACTAAAGACACACGAATAGGTTTTGGATCCCATACATACCGTTGCACGTCACACGTACGCACGACATGCCCGATATGCATAGATACAACTATGGCATCACAACATAACCATACAACAACATGACTTTTATTTAAGAGGCTCAGAAGAGCCTTGCATAATATGTTCTTACAGATAGGGTCACACGACCCGGCACTCAAGTCATACAAACATAGTCATACAAGACAGCGGAAACTTAAGTTGTTTGAGTACAGACGGCGAAATAGAAAAGAGGCACACGGCCTGACTATCTACAGCCCATCACACGGGCAAGATCGTAGCTGGGACACCAGCTATTCGGCATCGTCAACGTCTAGATAGAACCCACCTGATGGGTCCTGATTCTCTTCTGCAACATTAATTAAGCAAGGATGAGTACAATCATACTCAACAAGTCTTTAAAACAGGCCTAGTCTATTTATGCTCATGTATCAACAAAGGGATGGTGGAGTTTATGCAGAATGCCAGCTTTGACTCATGGCTAACCTACACTTCTCAGTTTTAAACTCTTTGTTACCATTTTAGTTATCGCACACGAGTCCACTATCTCCATCACAATACACCACCATGGATTCACCTTCCCCTTCCAGAAGAGTGCCATCCATGGTACTCACACTTGTCTTGATATTTTTAGAAGTATCCATTTGATTATCTATGAACAGCATAAGTTCTCCAAGTAGTCCTTATCCAAGGACGTGGCTATTCGAATAGTTTCATGCCCTGCAGGGGTGTACTTCTTAACACACGCTCTCGCCACTTATCGCTGTGTGCCATAAACCATGCACCTCGGCAACCTTCAAGCGGATGCCTAGCTAGGGAGTCGGCCACGACCGTCAATCACATAAGACCTCTAGTCCAGGCTACCGCCTATCTGAGACTGACCCTCACGGATGTCCGGCCGAAGTTTCCGCTACGGTCCTAAACGATGTGCACAGGGTTCCCAAGCCCACCATTCGGGTGACCCTTGGTACACCGTGCCACTGCCTACCGCGTCGTAACCCACCTCGAGGGTCAGCGCTACGCACGGCCTCCAGCTTGCTATAAACACCATAAACTACTTGCAATACCTGGACCAAGGACTAAGCGACTGATAAGTCGAGAGGGTCAATTAAGTATCCCAACGTGTGGTAGTATCTCGTCTTGGATCACAAACGCGGAACCCAGTTCGTAACAACGGTCCCAATGAGACAACCCACTATTTACTCCTACATAGCCTCTCATCGCTACCTTTACCAAATCGTATTCATTATGAGCTCATCACATCGGACAACACTGTTTCACTCAGTTCATCACCCAGACGAAACAGACCTGACACAACTCTAAGCATAGCAAGCATAGCAAGCAAAGTAAGATAAGCACATCATGGCACAAGCATCTACAAGGTATGCTAGGTTGCAAGGTTTAGCTATTTACTGTGACAAAATCAGGTCATGCATAAGAATAGGATCATCTACCGTGTATGTCTGACATGTGATCGTTTGTCCTAATGCAATAAACGAGAGCAGGAGCGAGAGAATGGGATGTTATCGGAATGATCAATGGGGTTGCTTGCCTTGCTGAGTTGCGGAGGAGTTCTCTCCTTCGTCGGGGTACGGAGTAGTATCTTCCGGATTAGGGCCTACCGCAATGCAGATAAAAGCATTTAATACAAGCAAATGCAACAATATGATGCATGATCATGGCATAGTAGTATGCATGGGTGAGCTAATGTAACTAGTGATCATGTTAATTTGAAATGAATTTGAATATAGGTTCAAAGTTGTTCTCATTTTCAAATTCCATATATTGACCTAATGTTAAATGGCCATGTTCACCTATTTAGGTTGCCCTAACATGCATGAGAATAGCACCATTGGATTCATTGGATTTTTCTGATAAATTTTCTCATATAAATTATTTTCATCTGACTTACAGATTAATTTATATGATTTTTCAAAGTTTTAAACAATTTCTGGAATTATTTTTAAACTAGAAATTGATTTATTGCATCAGCATGATGTCATGATGACATCAGCTGGTCAGTTGACCGGGCCAGAGTCAAACCTGACATGTGGGGTCCACATGTGAGTGACTGGTTAGCTTAATTAACTAATTAAAACTAATTCTGGTTAATTAACTAATTAGGCCCACCTGTCAGTGTCTCATTAATTAATAAAAAGATTAACATTAATTACTAAATATCCTAAAACTAACCAGGGCCGCGGCCCACCTGTCATTGACTCACAGAGTCAAGCCAGGGCCCACCTGGTCAAACCCGCCAGAGTTTAGCCAACGGCTCATCGCCGGCGACCAACAGACACGGCGGCGACCATCGGGTCTTGCACACAAGCAACCATTCGGCACGCTAAGACCACCGACGCGTAGTCCGTGCACGACCGCATCCATCAGGGGCCACGGGAGGCTAAGGGGTCGCCGGAGCTCGCTGGAAACAAGCTCGTGGCGGCGGCCGGAGCTTGGGCTCGGACCAAAACATGACCGAGAGCACGGGGCAACGCAACGATGGGCTCTACGAGCTCCTGGGAACTCCAAGAGTTCAACCATGGACTCGCACGTGAGCTCAGAGGGCTCTACGCACGGCGGCGACCATCCACGACGGCGGGAGGTTCTCGGGTCCGACGGCTGGGCTAGCTAGGGAGTGCCAAAGAGAGGGGAAGCACAGGGGGGAGGAAGAGGAGCTCACGGCGCTTCCGGGGAGCTGGTCAATGGGCTCGGGGAGTCAGCGACGGAGACGAATCGACGGCCGACGACGGCGGCCTTCGGCAGGGGATCGGGAGAGAGAGATGGGAGGAAGGAAGGGGGAGGAATGAGCTCGGGGGAGAGGGGCCTCGCTTCTTCCAGATGCAGGGGAGGCAGGGACGCAGCCTGCTCCGTGGCAAGCAGGAGGTGGAGGCCGGCGACGGCTCGGTCGCCACCTCGATGCCTACTGGCGCGAGGTGGAAGATGACCTTCCCACCTCTGGTGGGCTGGGCTGGGCCTCCCACTTGAACAGGTATTCATCTCCCTTTTCTTTTTATTTCTGTTTTCTGTTTTCTTTGCTAACATTTGTTTATTTCTTTGCAGGTCCAAATAACCTTTCAAATATTCCAAAACTTTGGTATATTCAAATTAGAATATTTCAAACTTGTATAAAAAGTTTCAGATTATTTTGAAAACAGTAGTAATGATAATGTTTTTATTTATCATTTTCAGAGGCTTAAATCAGTAATTTAAATTATTTTAAATGTTAAAATAATTAGAATGGTCCCTGGTATATCCATGCCCTCAATTATCAGACATAGGGAACATTTTTGATGGGCATTTTGGATTTGTTGAAATTTCATTTATCTTGAATTTCTTTAATTCATTAAGTGCTTGGGGTTTCTTTTCTTTCTCCCCATTTCATATTGATGCAATGATGATGATGATGATGCAAACACATTGCTAGCCTAGGACACTTGCTAGGGTTGTGACAGTTTCCCAGCATACGAAATGGTGGATAGGATGGCAGTGGTGCTTCTTTCAGTCTTACAAACTAGATGCATCAAATCCTGAACCGACGGCCTGGTAGTGCCTAGGGGTAATCCTAGATAGGTAAATGGCATCCCTGCAATCTTGCAGCCTAACACTTCCGCAAGTTCATCAGATTTACCAGGTGGAGTGTTGATGGGAACCAGGGTGGTTTTTTGGATGTTTAGTTTCAGTCCTATCGACATAGCATAGTCCTCTAGAATGGCTTTCATATTTAGAGCCTGGATCCGGCAGGCGGGCATCACAATGATCGTGTCATCCACATATTGGATCATTGGATAGTCTTAGATGCAGCGGGTTTTTAAGAATCCATATTGGTTTTTATGCACTATGTTCAGGATCACTTTTTGAAGCCGATTTGCAAGAAGTTTGATGATTAGCTTGAGGCAGGAATTCAGTAGTGTGATTGGTCTGTAGTCGTTAATGGTTTCAGGCGACCCTATCTTAGGGATAAGGGTAATAAAACCATAATTCAGCCTCTCAAGGTTCACTTTTCATTCATGGAAGTCATATCAGAGCTGGTAGAACTCATTTCTGATGATTAGCCAGCAGGCTTTGAGGAATGTGCCACTGAATCCATCCGGTCCCGGAGCCCTATCAGTAGGCATTTCTTGGACCACATCGTCAATTTATCTTTGAGTGAAAGGCACAGTAAGATCTTCCAGGTGCTGATTGGGTTGTATTAGCTTATTAATATCAAAACGCATATCGTGAGCAGCCATGCTCCCCAATCTCTGCTTGAACATAGAGAAGATGAGTGACTCTTTACCTGCATGATCATCAATCAAAGATCCATCCTTAGCTTGGAGAGTGGCAATGCAATTCTTTCTGTAACATTCAGTGGCAACTGCCTGGAAAAATTTGGTGTTTTCATCCCCAAAGCGTATCTAACGAATAGTGTAGCGTTTTTCCCAATATTGTTTCTGATGTTGCAGTAATAGGAGCAAGTGGGCCTTTAGTATTTTCCTATAACTGGCTTTGGGTAGCGTTAGGGATCTTTTTTCATGGAGCGGTGGGGACGACAGGGTGGCGGGGCAGTGGGTGGGACGACGGGCTCGATGGTGGATGGGGCATGGGGAGGGGGGCGCACGGCGCGAGGAGGAGGCCACTACTAGGAAAAACCTTATAGGCAGAACAATATCAGTAGCGCTGGAATGTAACAGGTGCTGCTGCTAGTTAGCAGTAGCGCTTTATTTAGCAAGCGCTACAAGTAAAGACTTAGCAGTAGCGCTGTAAACAAAAAGAGCGCTACTGCTAAGCGGGAACTCACGAGCCCACCGACACTATTGGTAGTAGTAGCGCTATCCAGAATAAAGCGCTACTACTAATACTCTAGTAGTAGCACTTTATTTGTTGGAACCCCTACTGATAATGGGGCCCACTTAATAGTAGCATTTTTTAGATGTTTGGTTAACTAATTTGGTTACTAAGTAGATGTTAATTAGGTTAGGGCAGTAGTGGTGTTGTTAATTAGATGTTTTTTAGTTAGGGAAGTAGGTTAGGTAGTGGTTACTACGTAGATGTTACTAAGTAGTGGTTACTAAGTAGATGTTACTTAGGTTAGGGCATTTGGTTGAAGAATATCCGAGTCGCCTATGTTTTGTCGGAATGTTGATTCATTTCCGTTCCGGCAAATTTCAGGCGCTCCATATGTTCACTTTTTAGCAAAGGTCATGCTGAAAATTTCCATGATTTTCGGCATGACTTGTGCTAGAAACTAGGACATATGTAGTGCCCGGGATTTGCCATAAGGGGAATGAATCAACATTCTGACCAAATATAGGCCCCTTTTTTCTCTTCATTATATCTTTTATTTACAATTGTTAAATAGGAAACATGTCTAGCCACACCTCAGCCGGGGGTTCTGCTCGCCTCGAAGAAGACCCCATTGAGGCAGCAAATCACTTTTTCGAGTACCTGGACCAACACCAGATGGGGGAGCATGGTGGCGGCAGTGGCACCAACGACCGCAACGCCCACGCCGACACCAGCACCAGCACTGGCATAGGCACCGACACCAACCCCGAGACCAGCAACGATGCTGCCATAGCCGGTAAAGCACCAAAGAAGAAGAGGGCACGAAGACAAAACGCGCTCGGCATCGGACAAATTGTGGTCACGGAGATGAACCCCAAGAAATTAGAGCCAACGGCTCCGGATGAAGCGCGCTCGTGCTGGGGCAATCAACTAGGATGCATCCTCAGGGAAACCGCCAACATCAACGACAAGAAGTTGAAGAAGATACCACGTATGGAGCACATGCTCCTAAAGAAGTTGCACAATAGGTTCATGTTCCCCGGCCGCACAGAAAGCAAAGATCCGTGGGACGATGAAGCCATGACAAAGATAAACAACAAGGCGATGGTGATGTTCACCAATGACTTGTCCGCCTGGAAAGTTCGGGTGAAAAAAGCGATTGATAAGAATGAACCGTGGTCCAAGATTCATGCTGACAATCCGTCACTTACGGAAGAGGACTTTGAAAAATTCAAGGAGACTTGCGCTAAGATGAAACCAAGAAAAAGTCACAGAAAATGAAGGCGCTCCAGGCTAGGAACATGCCTCCCCACCGCCTCGGAAGCCGTGGTTACGAGGAGAAGAGGCACGTATGGGCCAAGGAGGACGCCGAACGTGAATTTCATTAAATCCTAGACCCCTTGGCGGAGTTCACCAACCCGCTGGAGCGTGAC
Source organism: Hordeum marinum (assembly GCA_022496015.1). Classification (NCBI taxonomy): domain Eukaryota; kingdom Viridiplantae; phylum Streptophyta; class Magnoliopsida; order Poales; family Poaceae; genus Hordeum; species Hordeum marinum. The sequence goes on from CM039676.1 coordinate 327,250,939, forward strand.
TGGACCAGGGCCCGATACAAGTGGGACCGCGTCAAGAAGACCTTTTACACGGACCCGAACACGAGGGAGTTCATGAGACTTCTGGTAATTGTTATATTACCACATTATCATATTAGCTTCCAATCAATTCGACTACAAATTTCTTCACATTATTAGTAAACCATCCATGTTCCTTTTGGAGAAAGAGCAGCACCAAAAGGCAGCCAGAAAAGTGACGAGTCGTCACAATCATTGGTGAGGCCCAAGTGGGACACCCATTTCAACCAGGCCCTGAACATACTGAAAAAGGTCCCGGAGGCCACACCGCCATCCTATGGACGTGTGCAAGGGTCAGTGCAGCGGTTACTTTTGGCATTTTTTGAATGGGCAAAGAACAATCCAGATAAAGGGCTAGCAGACTTTCCGATGCCCAGCTACATCGGGAGAAATTCGGTGAACATCTCACCACTAGCACCTACTCATGCCACCGCACATGCTCCCGCTCCTGTTCATAGCAGCCCGTCCTCCGTCTCTGGCCAACTCGGCGGGCCTTCGTCTATGGCCGAGCTCGACGCCCTCACAGTAATTATGCGTCATACCCTTTTCACCAGCATGTATATATAGTCTTCCGTTTCAATTGCCTTTCGGATGTTTGACGTCGCAGACATGTCTTCGTAGGCCAACGATAACCCGTGCACCCTACTGTACGACATCAAGGGCCAGAAGGTGGCTGTGGGAAAGGCAGTGATTGTGAAGCCGAAGGACCGCATGTTCCACCACCGAGAGATGCCCGATGGCGTCTTCAAGGTTAACGTGGCCAGTGTCTTACCGGGCTTCGAGGATTTGACTATTCCGGTACCAGTCGATGACGAGGAGACACCTCAACGTATTGGCGCATGCAAGAGTTGTTTCGTGCCTTGGACGAAGACTCTTCTTCGTGTCGAGGCGCCTAGTATCACACCAACGACAACTTCTCAAGAAGGTATGAACACCACCCCACCTACCAAATTACCTGCACCTGTCGTGGCGGGTGATAGAGGACGATGCGAGGGAGAGCCTCCATTAGTGCCAGATGACGTCGCCCCCATTGTCGAAGAAGCAAATGCTGATGATGACATGCAGGAGGATGATGATGACCAAGACAAGTATTTCAATACCGCCTATGATGATGGAGGATTGATGGCTCAGGACAATGAAGACTCGGGCTTTGAGCATGGAGATGATGACTTGATGCTGCCTGATTTGCCAGAGTCGGAACGTCCTAAGGCGGAATACAAAAAGTCTCTCTTCAAGCGATCCTCGCAGGAGACGCCTCCAGATGCCGCCTCTACCCAGCAACCCCCCGAGGCCCGTCCAATGTTTAGCCCGACGACACTTGGGGTGGTTAGGGAAGGTATGTTGGGCACACTACCGCTGCGACCCAACAAGAAGGCAAGGAGGAGACCGAAAAAGAAAGGCCCTAAAGGCGCCAGAGCTGCTTCAACCAGCTAGGCGCCTCTGAAGCCCCGGGAGGTAGATAGAATACCTATCGTAGGTGCGGAGCGAATCCATGTTGCTGGCCACCCGTTCCTACCTCAGAAAGCGCTAGAGGACATACTGAAAAATGATCTAAGGAGACTTCATGATGATGTGCTGGCCAGACAGAAAAGCCTTCTCATCTCGGGAAAACCAGGATACCAGCTTTACACAGCTCAGGTGCCAGCTGGGAAGTTGGACGTCGAGGGATGGCCCGCGAATAAGTTCATCCAGTGATTTGACTACATCTATGACATGTTCCACATGACCAAGCTGGATTTCCAGTTCATCTGCATGTATGCGCTGTATCTCTACTACATCATCAGGATCGAGAACCTAAAATATATCTGCATCGCGGACCCGTACCATATGCACGAGAGCTTCTTGGATGTCTGCAAAGAGCACCGTGACTATGAGAGCCAGTACATCAGCGGCTTCATGGTCGCTAATAAGGACAAGGAAGAGATTCTCCTGCCTTATCATCCCACGTAAGTCATTCGCGCATATCCTTTCATAAGTGTTAATCATTCCTTTGCAAGCATGGAGTCTAATTTGAGGCGTACTTAATTTGCGCAGAAGGGGGGCGCCGCCCTCATCGTTCTGTACCCAGAATACTCCCATGCTATATACTTGGACTCATCGAAGAACATCAAGAAAAAGGATTACAAGCACATAACGAGTGTTCTTGATAGTGCCCTGTTAACCTTCAGCATGTCTGGTGGATATATCAAGGACAAAAAGTATAGGAGGAACGGGCTGGGTTTCAGCCATAAGACCGACTTCTACTGCATCCAGCAACCGCACATCAGTAAGGCTGATGGATTCTACCTCATGCATCACCTGCTCAAGTTCAAAAGGGATAATCAACGCCTTCGCATGTCAGCTACTACCAATAATGCTAAGATTGTCAACTGGACCACAAGCAAAGGAAAGACACCGGATCATTGACTCCGAGTTGAGTTTTATCACGTGTAGTGTGAACTTGCCCTAGTGATCATGAAGCAGGTCCTCGAACAAACAGGGATGTTCTACCATGGGCCAATCATGCAGGATGATGTCCGAGCACTACTAATCACTCAGCGTCTAGACCTGAAGCCTTTCAAGATGCTTGGGTCCTTCCTCCCTGACTATGAAGATTGGACCGAGGACTGATTGTCATTGACAATATATGTGTCACTAACGTCTAGACGAAACTATGTGATGTAATTAAACCGTGGTCTTGAACTAGCATAGATCGCTCTAGTTAATTAGTTTGGGAATGAGGAACTTCGTCATTTATGTTTACTTACTCTAGGTTGCTTGTATTTTGCTAATTATGCCTCTTTGTGTTCTTAAGTACATTATGTTGCATATTATCGTTCACGATGCAGGTACATAGATCAGAGATGGCGAAGGGCTGCTATGTCATGTTTGTTGGGAAGGTTCCAGGAGTCTACGACCACTGGCCAGACGCTCAAGCCCAGGTGGACAAGTTCCCGGGTGCTAGCCACAGAGGGTTCGACAGCAGAGCCGAAGCGGAAAGGAGTTACTTGAGGTGGCCGCTCTAGCAAGAGCGGGGGTGGAACCGTCGGTGCCTCAAGTACTACATAGTCGCGGTCTTGATGGTGCTGATCGCTCTTCTCTTGTACATCATGGTTTAGATAGAGATGACGAAACTTGTGTGTGTGCCATGACCATGCAGTCGCACTTATACGAGACATGATATGACTTGTGTATCGTTATTTTCGAGATGTGATGATATTTGTGTTGAATGATGATGATGTACTGTATGTGTATGTTTGTTGTGACCTGATGAAACTATTGTATAGAGCATGTATAAATACATAACGAATACGTATAGCGGATATGAATCTGTGACAGCAGGAGTTATAGCAGCAGCACTAGAATACATATAGCAGCAGTGCTGGATTAGCAACAGCACTTGCCTCTTTGCAGCGCTATAGATAGTTAGCAGTAGCGCTGGTAAGTGCAGCGCTACTGCTAACCAGACTTAGCTATAGCGCCTTAGCAGTAGCGCTGGACCCAGTGCTACTACTATAGGTTTTTCAAGCACTACTAGTTGGGTTTCTCCTAGTAGTGAGGGGTCGCGGGGAGGCGGGGCGCCGGGGCGGCGGTGCGGTGGGTGGGACGACGGGCTCGATGGTGGATGGGGAATGGGGAGGGGGGCACACGACACAGGGAGGAGGGGGTCGCGGGGAGGGGTGGGCGGGGAGGCGGGGACGACGGGCGCGATGGTGGAGGAGGTGGTCGCGGGGAGGAGGGCGCGTGGAGGAGGGATAGAGAGATGGGGGAGAGAGGGAAGTTTGGGGTGGGGGTTGACGACAGTTACGGCATCCTCGTTGCCGTCCGCCAACCGACGGCAAAGAGGCAAAAGTTGGACGGCAAAGAGTAGCAGATGGCAAAGAGTCTGCCAGCCAATGGTCTGCTAGCCAACGGTGTAGTGGGGACCACCCCGTGCTCTTTGTTGTCTGCCTTCGGTCTCTTTGCTGTCAGCTAGCGGATGGCAAAGAACTTACTGGTGGCAAATTATGTCTTCCACATCTGCTAGATCTTTGTCATCTCGTTTGTTGCAGCAGTAACAAAGACTCTCTTTGCCATCAACCTGCAAACGACAAAGATCTGGCAGATGGCTAATCCCTGGATTCCAGTAGTGGTATATGACATCATTGTTATCATGGCTTATGTGATTTGGGTTCTAGTGTGAGTGATATTCATTTTACCTTATATCAAGAAATTATGAATGACAAAACATCTGCTGAAATAGAAGATATTGATGTTACTATTAAACTTGCCAATAGAGATACCATCACACCACTTGGTATTGTTAGAGTCGTTAAAGTCTTGTGTGTGCAAATAAAATATCCTATTGATTTTCTAGTTCTTGGTTCCCCACAAGATGACTTTTGTCCCAATATCTTTGGTAGACCTTTCTTGAACACTATTAATGCTAAGATAGATTGCAAAAAACAAACTATCAGCATTGAGTTTGGTGATGTGACTCATGAGTTTAATTTTTCCATGTTTAGTAGACAACCTCGTGATGGAGAATTACCTAATAAGGATGAAATAATTTGTCTTGATTCTATTGCCGTTCCTCCGACTGATCTACTAGAACAATATTTGCTAGACCATGAAAATGTTTTGCACTTTTATGAAAGAAATGAAGTAGGTAAAAATTTCTTTGAACAATAACCTCTACTAAAACACAATTTTCCTATTGAAACTCTTGGAGGTCCTCCTCCACCTAAAGGTGATCCTGTGTTTGAACTTAAACAATTGCGTGACACTCTGAAATATGCTTATCTTGATGAGAAAAAGATATATACTATTATTATTAGTGCTAACCTTTTAGAACATGAAGCAGAAAGATTATTGACAATTCTGAGGAAGCACCGGGCTGCTATTGGATATACTCTTGATGATCTTAAGAGCATTAGTCCCACTCTATGTCAACACAAGATTAATATGGAACCTGATGCTAAACCTGTTGTTGATCATCAATGATGAATCCCAAGATGAAAGAAGTGGTAAGAACTGAAATATTAAAGCTTCTGGAAGGAGGTATAATCTATCCCATAACTGATAGTAGATGGGTGAGTCCCATTCATTGTGTCCCTAATAAAGGAGGTATTACTGTTGTTCCCAATGATAAAAATGAGCTTATTCCGCAAAGAATTGTTACTCCCTATATGATGGTAATTTATTTTAGAAAATTAAACAAACCTACTACAAAATATCATTACCCCTTGCCTTTTATTGATCAAATTCTTGAAAGATTATCTAAGCACACACACTTTTGCTTCCTAGATGGATATTCTGGTTTCTCTCTAATACCCGTGTCAAAATCTGATTAAGAGAAAACCACCTTTACTAGTCCTTTTGGAACCTATGCTTATAGACATATGCCTTTTGGTTTATGCAATGCACCTGCTACCTTTTAAAGATTTATGACTGCTATATTCTCTAATTTTTGTGAAAAGATTGTGGAGGTTTTCATCCATGATTTTTCCGTTTACGGAACTTCTCTTTATGATTGCTTAAGCAACCTTGATCGAGTTTTGCAGATTTGTGAACAAACTAATCTCGTCTTGAATTGGGACAAGTGCCACTTTATCGTTAATGAAGGTATTGCCTTGGGGCATAAGATCTCCGAACGAGGTATTGAGGTCGATCAAGCTAAAGTTGATGCAATTGAGAAATGCCATGTCCTAAAGATGTCAAAGGTACTTGAAGTTTCCTTGGTCATGCTGGTTTCTATAGGAAGTTTATTAAAGACTTCTAAAAAATTTCTAGGCCTCTTACCGATCTTTTGAAAAAGGATATTCTCTTTGTTTTAGATGAGGATTGCATGGAAGCCTTTGAAACATTAAAGAAAGCCTTAACCACTGCACCTATTGTTCAACCACCTGATTGGAACTTGCCTTTTGAAATTGTGTGTGATGCCAGTGATTATGTTGTTGGTTCTATTCTAGGACAAAGATTTGATAAGAAAGTAAATGTTATCCATTATGCTAGCAAAACTCTAGACAGTGCCCAAAGAAATTATGCCACTACTGAAAAGGAATTTTTAGAAGTCGTGTTTGCTTGCGATAAATACAGACCTTACATTGTTGATTCCAAAGTTATTGTTCACCCTGATCATGCTGCTATAAAATATCTTATGGAAAAGAAAGATGCTAAACCTAGACTCATTAGGTGGGTTCTATTGCTTCATGAATTTGACTTACGTGTCGTTGATAGGAAAGGAGCTAAGAACCCCATAGCTAATAACTTGTCTAAGTTAGAAAATAATTTTGATGACCCACTACCTATTGATGATAGTTTTCCTGATGAACAATTACCTACAATAAATGTCTCTGAAAACACTCCATGGTATGCTGATTATGCTAATTACATTGTTGCTAAATATATTCCACCTAGTTTCGCATACCAACAAAAGAAAAAAAAATTCTTATATGACTTAAGACATTACTTTTGGGATGACCCACATCTTTATAAAGAAGGGGTAGATGGTATTATTAGACTTTGTGTACCCGATCATGAACATGAACAAATCTTATGGAAATGTCATTCGAAGCTTATGGAAGACATCATGCTAGAGATAGAACTGCTCATAACATATTACAATCTGATTTTTATTGGCCTACTCTCTTCAAGGATACCCGTAAGTTTGTCTCGTCTTGTGACGAATGTCAAAGAGTTGGTAATATCGCTAAGCGTCAAGAAATGCCAGTGAATTATTGACTTGTTGTTGAACCATTTGATGTTTGGGGTTTTGATTATATGGGACCTTTTCCTTCCTCTAATGGGTACACTCATATTTTGGTTGCTATTGATTATGTCACTAAGTGGGTAGCAGCTATTCCAACTAGTAGTGTTTATCATCATACTTCCATTAAAATGCTTAAAGAAGTTATTTTCCCAAGGTTTGGAGTCCCTAGATATCTAATCACTGATGGTGGTTCATACTTTATTCATGGTACTTTCCATAAAATGCTTGCTAAATACGATGTTAACCATAGAATCGAATCACCCTATCATACTTAATCTAGTGGTCAAGTTGAACTTAGCAATAAAGAAATAGAATTGATAGTACAAAAAACTGCCAGTAGGTCTCAAAATAATTGGTCTAAGAAATTAGATGATGCACTTTGGTCTTATAGAACAACTTATAAAAATCATATGGGTATATCTCCATACAAAATGGTCTATGAGAAAGCTTGTCATTTGCCTCTAGAATTAGAACATAAAGCATTTTGGGCTATCAAAGGACTAAACTATGATTTCAAACTTGCCGGTGAAAAGAGGTTATTTGATATTAGCTCATTAGATGAATGGAGAACCCAAGCTTATGAAAATGCCATGTTATTTAAAGAAATAGTTAAAAGATGGCATGACAAAAGAATATAAAAGCAAGAATTCAAAGTTGGAGAATTTGTTCTTTTCTACAATTCTCATTTCAGATTTTTTGCAGGAAAACTTCTCTCCAAATGGGAAGGACCATATGTTATTGAAGAGGTTTATCACTCTGGAGCTATCAAGATTAATAATGCGAAGGTACTAACCCAAAGGTGGTCAATGGACAAAGAATTAAACACTATATCTCAGGTACGCCTATTAATGTTGAAAGAAATGTTATCCAAACCATGACAACAGAGGAGCATATAAAAGAAACCTTTCGGAACACTCTAGAATCGTGAAAATAGAGAGGTTCGTGATACGGTGAGTAAACTGTCTCCGAAATATACGTAAAACTATTTTTTATCAATTTTCGAATATTTATGAATTTTAGGAAATAAAAAATAAATCGAAGGTAGATGAGGAGGGCACGACACACCAGGGCGTAATTGCCCTCCCTGGCATGCTGTGATGGAGCATGCCCATCTCGGGAACCTTTTTGACTCCGTTTTCCTCTCGTTTGCTTGCACTCCAAGAATAAAAATTCTCTATATATACCCCTGACTGTTTTAACCACCGCATCGCGATATTTTCCTCAGTTCTTGTTTTGTGTTGTTTTTCTGGCAGATCTGTCAAGCCAAGCATCATGTATTCTTCCTCTCCCAATAATGTAGAACAAGATGCTTGGTTGATGAAGATGGAGCAGAAAAGAGAAGATCAAAAATAAGAAAATAAGGAGAACAAGGGCAAGGAGGCTACGCAAAATCAAGTTCAAGAAGGAGGGCAACTCACATGCATGGTGGAAGAGGAAGAAGAAGATATCCTTCGGCCATACTATCCTCATCTTACCCCTCTTGAAATTGAAGCTTTCAGGGCTTTCGAGGAGGTTCGTGTTCAGAATAAATTCCTCACCCATGAAAATATTTTGCTAGAAGAGCATATCACCACCCTCAGGAGCGCCATCCACAAATTAAGGTACTTATTGGAGCTAAAGTGTCACGCCTCATCACCACCACCTCCATCATGTTCACCACCAAAGAAGATCTGAGTACACGGGTATGGGCACTCCCCTTCGCTTGAGCCAAGCTTGGGGGAGGTGCCATGGTATCGTATCACCATCACTTTTACCTTTTTCTTTCAATTTTTTATCCTTAGACTTTTCATGATCTAGTTGAATAAAAGTTCAGTATGATCTATTTTCGAGTGCTAGTTTCGTGATCTATCTATCTATGTAATTGAGTGAGAGTTATATAATAAAGTTTCGTCTGAGCATTTGTCCCTTTAACTTTCTTGTTGCAATCGTGATAAAAATAAATAAATGAAACACATCAGATGCTAATATTATGGTGAGTAATTACATCACAATAAAGAAAAGTATAAGTGGTAAAAAAATTTGGAGATTGACAAACATAGCATTAGTTAATGATGCAACTCATGAAGGAAATAATTAGGAAAGAGAAGATTCACATGCGAATATACTATCATGGACATCTTTTATGATTGTGAGACTCATTAAATATCATATGCCAAAATTGTTGACGTTGGACAAGGTAGACAACGTAATGATTTATGCTTGTTCATATTCACACAGAAGTTATATTGTCATAGACCTTTTAACATTTGGTGCTTTCCAAAAACTTTGGACTAAGTAGAGATACTATTTGTGCATCCAAAAACCTAAGAGGCAAACTCATGTTTGAAAGTCCACCATACCTACCTATGGATTGAATAAGATCCTTCAACTAATTTGTCATCGGTGCATTAAGGCAATAAAAATTGCTTCTAAAAAGTGTTGGATCAATTATTGTAACAGAAAATTGAGCGTTGCACGAACTTGTGATGGCAAAGTAATAAAAGTGACACACTGCATAATAAAAGTTGCTATCACAAGAGGCAATGCAATGTGACGTTGCATCACAAGAGAAACGGATGACCAAAACATGGTCTTCTAAAGGGTTTCCCTGAGACTATGTCGGTGCCCATCTTGTCCTACCATTCGTCTACATCTCGTAGCACCGACAGTTCAGGGTTGCCACAGTGTCCAACCAAGCCAGAGCCCATATTGACTTGTGGCTGTGCAGGTAAGCCTTGGGTCTTGAAGTATCCATCCATCTCTTTGAGCCTGGGTGGATCTTTCCGCGTGAATACTGGCACTTCCCCAGCAACACCTAGGCTAACCACTGGATTCCCCAGGGCGCCGTTCAACCATCATCCACCCAGAGGTATGCTGAAAACTCAGAGTCTTGAAGTCTTAATCATCTTGCAGGTCTTGAAATTATTACCTCACAACTCTCATGGTTCACACAACCAACCGCGTCTACTAATAGCATAGCAAAGGAGATCAACGTTCCCGGGGCCAAGGTGTCAAGGGGTGAGGGGTGCCTACCACGTGATACTACATCAAGTAACCAAGTTTCCAAATTACCTACTTTGCATGCAATTGGGGAGATGGTAGAACTAATGCAATAAAAACATGGTTGAAATATGATCAAGGTGACTTGCCTTGTTGACGGTCCTCGTACTCGATTGATTATAGATAACAAGCTTGGCACTCCAAATGATCTAACGAAATCAAACAAGTGCATACCATAAGCATAAAAACAAAACAATTCACACAATTCAGCAAAGTTTAACAAACAATACACTAACCATTCAATAGTAACAACCAAGAGAAAGAGATCAAACAAAAATTTGACTCACAAATTTTTAGCTGTCAAAAAAATTTACTACTACTAAAACAAACAACCAAGCAATAGCTAGTAGAAAGGAAATAGTAAAGAAGAAACAATTTTTAGTAAACAAAATCAAATTCACTAAAACTTTTGAGTAAAGAAACACTACTAATTTTTTTTATAATTTATAAAATATTACTACATGAGAATAACTAGTATGTCCTATAACATTAGAGTAGGAAACCGAACAACATTATTATTATCACTAATATTATTATCATCATTTTACTTAGCAGAATATAATTACTAAAATTATTTATTAGGAAACATAATTTAACCTTCTAATTAGTTGGTGAAAGTGCAACTAGATTGTTTTTAACAAAGCTCTACCTAATGGAAAATTAAATCTTTTCCTATAACCATAGAGTATAAAACTAAACAATCATTTTTATTATTTGCAAATGATGTCACCTAATGTTTGAAATAATAGAACCTAATGAAAATTATTAAGTAAAGTTAAACTAATTCAGATTCAAAATAAATTAAAATTAAATTAACTAAACTATGTTAAGAACTAAACTGATTCTGTTTTTGTCAAAAACTCTAGTGAAATTTATCCTAAAAATTCTCAAACTCTGTAGAATGATGTTTCTAACTAATACAAATCGGTGACAAAAAGATTCACTCAGAAATAAATTTTTAAACTCATGTTGTACATATTTTTGTAATTTCAGAAAATTTGGTTAGATTCAAATTTTAAAAGTTCAAATTTGAAATCTCATCATACAGACATAAACTACAACAAATTTGGGACCTACAGCAAAAAGAATCAATTAAAAACACCAAATATTTTAAAATATATGATAAAAAGAAAAACATAAAACATTCTGTTTTCTAAAACAGAAAGGAAAAAGAAAAAATGCTAACGATCGGACATGGGCTACGTGGCATGCTGTGACTGGCTGAGAGGGCGTGCGCGTGAGAGCTATTAACCGGACGGCCGAGCCTTAGTGCGTAACGGTTCGGGCTATTTAAATGATCTAATCTCGATCATTGATTGCGGATCCGACGGCTACGGTGCGGTGGTGACTTATAATGGAGGGGGTGTCGGGGTTCCGGCGAGGTCGACGGCCGCCGGAGGTCGACGGTGGCCGTGGGCAATGGTGTGGTGGTCGGGGGCGGCGTCTGAAGTGCTCAAACGGTGGCGGCAAGGCTCCGACGTCGATTGGCGGCGTCGGAGGGGGTCGGGTGTGTTTGTGGCGAGGGGCTCGAGCTCGGGGGGATCCGGTGGGGTGGTGGAACTCCGACAAGGTGCGGGGCAGCGTTCTGGCAAGGGAAAAAGGGGGCTCGGGTGTGGAATGAACAGCGGAGGGTCGAGGCTATTTATAGGAGCGCTGCGGTGGCCGGGGGAGGCAATAGGGGCGAGATCTGCGGGGAGGGGTCGTCAGCGACGACGTCGTCGGCGCGTCAGTGAGAGGGAGGGCGCGGTTAGCGCGTCGGTGGCCGGCCCGGAGCAGTTTCGGGTCTTAATGGCCGTGGGCCGGCCCGTTTCCCTTAATTCCGTCCTATTAATTATTTCCAGAGTGTTAAAAACCCATTTAAAGCATTCAAAACATTTCCAAGTATAGGAAATATATATATCAAAATGATCAGGAGAATTAATGCCATTTATTGAACATTTCTCCTTTGTCATCTGAATACTTTGAAAAAAATGATTATTTTCAGAAAATGCCTAATTGATTTTAAATCCTTTTGCAAATATTTTTCAAAAGACCCCCCTGGTTTATTGTTCAAATATTTCACCAAGATGCCCCTGGTGTGGAGTGTCATGTTACTCCCCTGTTTCTTTGAACTTTTCCAGAGGTTTTCAAGTAGGTGAAACCAGTATAGTGAAAGATGAAAGTACTCATTTCATTCATTCAAGCAATGTGATGATGATGCATAGCTATATTTCATAACATTCCAAAATGGAATTTTGGGATGTTACAAACCTACCCACCTTAAGATGAATCTCGCCCTCGAGATTCGGGTTGGCTATAAAATAGGTGCGGGTGGTGTCTACAAAGATCTTCCTCATGTTCCCAGGTGGCTTCTTCCTCGGTGTGGTGACTCCATAGAACCTTACAGAACTTGATTATCCTACTACGGGTAACTCTATTGGCAGACTCGAGGATTCTGATGGGCCTCTCCTTGTAAGTTAGGTCACTGTCAAGTTGTATGGCCTCTAGGGGTACTGTGTCTCTCAAAGGGATATCGGCCATCTCCGCGTGGCATTTCTTCAACTGGGAAACATGGAAGACGTCATGAACTCCAGACAATCCTTCCGGCAGTTCCAGCTTATAGGCAACTTTGCCTCTACGTTCAAGAATTTTGTAGGGGCCTATGAATCTGGGTGCTAACTTTCCTTTAACACCAAACCACTTGATTCCTCGAAGTGGGGACATATGAAGGTATGCCCGGTCTCCTACTTCATAGGCCACTTCCTTGCGTTTGTTGTCAGCGTAGCTCTTCTGCCGGGACTGAGCTATCTTGAGTCGGTCACAAATCAACTTGACCTTCTCTTCAGAATCTCGGATAAGGTCGGGACCAAAAAGTTTTCGGTCTCCAACACCATCCCACATCAATGGCGTTCTACACCTCCTTCCGTATAAAGCTTTGAAAGGGGCCATCTTCAGACTGGTCTGAAAACTGTTGTTGTATGAGAACTCTGCGTAGGGTAAGTTGTCATCCCAACTGGACCCATAGTCTAGCGCACAAGCTCTCAACATGTCCTCCAAAATCAGGTTGACTCTTTCAGTATGTCCATCGGTCTGTGGATGAAAAGCTATACTAAATTCCAGCCTCGTTCCCAAAGTTTCATGTAGCTGATGCCAAAACTTTGAGGTAAATTGGGTTCCTCTATCTGACACGATACTCCTTAGAACTCCATGCAGACACACGATCCTAGTCATATATATCTTAGCTAACTTAGCACTGGTATAGGTGGTCTTTACTGAGATAAAATGAGCCACCTTGGTCAAACGATCGACCACTACCCAGATGGAATCATAACCGGAATGGGTCCTAGGTAAACCTGTGATGAAGTCCATACCAAGCTTATCCCATTTCCATTCGGGTACCGGCAAAGGTTGGAGTAACCCTGCTGGTTTCTGATGTTCCTCCTTTACTCGCTGGCAGACATCACATACAACAACATGTTCGGCAATATCCTTCTTCATGCCTGTCCACCAGTAACTTTCCTTCAAATCCAGATACATCTTGGTGTTGCCTGGGTGTATCGAGTAAGATGAATCGTGGGCTTCCTAAAGTATCAACTTCTAGAGCTCTGGGTCATTAGGCACATAGATTCGGTTCTCGAACCACAATGTTCCTTGTTCATCCTCACGAAAACCTTTAGCCTTTTCACCCTTCATTCTCTGTTTTATCTCCGTTATCTCCGTGTCCATCTTGTGGGCCTCCCGAATTCTTTCGGTCAAGGTGGACTGGATTTCTAGTGTGGCACCATATCATCTTGGAACTATCTCTAGCCGGAGCTCTCTGAGATCATCGGCTAACTCCTGGGGTAATCCTCCTGCTAGGAGTGTGTTCACATAACTCTTCCGACTCAAGGCATCTGCTACAACATTTGCCTTTCCTGGATGGTAGTGTAATCTCATGTCATAGTCCTTGATTAACTCTAACCATCTCCTCTGTCCAAGGTTCAATTCCTTCTGCGTGAAGATATACTTTAGGCTCTTGTGATCAGTGTAAACATCACAACTGTTTCCGATGAGGAAATGTCTCCAAGTCTTGAGTGCATGCACTATGGCTGCTAACTCCAGATCATGGGTGGTATAGTTCAACTCATGGGGTCATAGTTGCCTGGATGCATACGCTACAATTTTACCCTCCTGCATGAGTACTCCTGTCCTTAGCGTGATGCATCACAATAAACTTGGAAATCCTTCCAAAGGTTTGGTAGGATCAGTACTGGGGTTGTGACCAAACGTTTCTTCAACTCCTGGAAACTGGTCTCGCACTCCTTAGTCCAATTATACTTAGACTCTTTCTTCAACAATGTCGTCATGGGCTTGGCAATCTTTGAGGAATTCTCAATGAACCTCCGGTAATATCCGGCAAGTCCGAGGAAACTACGGATCTCCTTGACTGAGGTGGGTGATTTCCACTCGGTGACTGTTTCAACCTTAGCAGGGTCCACAGCTATTCCATCACGGGAAATAATGTGTCCAAGGAATCCGACTTCAGCCAGCCAAAACTCACATTTGCTGAACTTAGCATACAACTGATGCTCTCTAAGCTTCTCAAGAACTAAACACAAGTGTTCCTTGTGTTCTTCTTCGTTCTTGGAGAATATCAAAATATCATCGATGAACACCATGACAAACTTGTCTATGTATTCCATGAATATTTTGTTCATCAACCTCATGAAATAGGCAGGTGCATTTGTCAAATCAAATGACATGACGGTATACTTATACAAGCCATACCTTGTGGTGAAGGCTGTTTTGGGTATATCCTATTCATGAATTTTCAACTCGTGATATCCTGATCGAAGATCGATCTTGGAGAACACTTTGGCTCCCACCAATTGATCAAACAAGTCATTAATCATCGGCAGAGGGTACCTGTTCTTGATAGTGACCTCGTTCAATGCACGATAATCGACTACCATCCTCAAGGTTGATGTGTGGCAAAGCGCACCTTTTCAGCTTCAGTGCATCCAGCAGTGATGAGTTCTCTCTCCATCTTCCGGAGCCAATCATCGGCCACAATGGGCTCAGTGCTGCTAGAGAAAATTGGTGGTCTCAGCCTCAGAAAACGGGTGAGGTTGTCACCCTGAGGTGGAGGGTTGTTGTGGTGGGTGTTGTTCTGGTTGTTGGTCTAATTCTGGATCAATAGTTGCATCAGGGCATTCTGCTGCTGGAGGAGTTGAGTGAATTCTGGAGGAAAGGTGAATTCTGGTTCACGTCGAGGAGGCATCTTGCCGTTTTCAGAGAGATGAGAATTAGAATAGAACAGGGGCCTAGGAGAAGTTCACTACCCATATGCAATGCAACAAACAATTCACACCAAACATTCATTCATTTATTCAACACAAGGTTCAAACATCGAGATACAAATCTCCAATCAAGCTAAGCATCGACCTACGCTTTAACGTTGAAAAGAAAAGATACATGGGGGGCTTGACTAAGGTTCTCCTCAGAAGTACATGGTCGAGGGTTCTCCGGTGGTGCTCTCCTCATAGTCATCTTCGTTGCTGATCAAAGGGGCCTCATCTCCTTCTGGGTGAAGGTTTTCTCCCATGTCCAGCTGCTCCTCCAGATTTTCAATGCGAGTGTTCAGCTTCTCAATCCTCTTCAAGAGATCCTTCGCTTCATGCTCCTTCTCGTACTTGGCTTCCCGTAGGTCAGCCTCGAGGTCGAGCTCGTGGTTCATCAGTTTCTTGATCGTCTTTGTGTCAGCACGTATCTGAAGCTCCAATGTCCTGATGTGAGTCTCCAAGGTCTGGATATAGGAAATGTTGGAGTCTTCAGAGGAGGTGATAATGACATTTCCATTGGCATCCCGGCGACAAACCATGTTGACTCCTGGTGAAATGAGACCACCTCGCTATTCCTCCTGAATACGTTCGAGGGCACGGTGTATCGCCATGTTCCTTCCAAGAATCCAGCTGGGCGCCACAAACTTGAAGTCGAGAGGCTCTGTGCGATAACCAAAAGTCCTTCCGGGAATACGTACTTCGATCCTGTAACGATCTTCTTGAGGGTAAGACATGATCGCATTCCCGGTGATGGTTGGCAGAGCAATCCTTAAGTCCTTGACGATCCGTACCAGCTCCTTGCCAAAAGGCATGGTAGCATCAGGCTGGCAAAACTCGATGAAGCGAACTGGGAGAAGGTGGCCATCTAGAAAGAGTAGAGAAGTCAGATGTGAGCAGATGAGAGAATAAATATTTTAAATATGAGAGAGTATAATTGATCCTAAGGCTTTTCCAATCCTAGGGGTTACGTCCTACGGTCCGCGTGTGCTCTGATACCATTTCTGTAGCGACCCGACCTGAAAGGTCGAATCTCCGGTGTTTCCGTACCATCCCGAGATCATGTTGGTACACACACGGTACATCAATGTATATATCAAAGGGAAATCACACATCATATATTAATAGAAATCTCATATTGAGTCCTTTATTACAATAGGAATTACAATAAAGTGGCTGAAGGCCAACTCATGAGATGATCTAAACCAAAGTCTTGCGGAAGCATCGAGGTAGTTGAGTCCATCCTACTCCAAGGGCATCTCACCGAGCGTAGAGCGTAATCCTCACTCCTGGTCGGAAAATTACTCTGCAACATGATACGTTGTAGCCGTTTAGGTTAGCATATTGAATATGTTGGCAACGTCACCAAAGAGAAGGGGGAAAAGGTAATCATCCATACTATATGCAAGTATAGCAGTGGTGGTAAGTTTTTGCGTAAAGCCAATTTTTCCTACAACAAGAGGGGCAAAGCAAAAGTTATTACCACAATGTTGGTTGATTAATGAGATGGTTCCGCCAACCAATTCTCATACCCAAGTTATTATTAACCCTCATCAATATTGTACGGGGTGTTGAGAATTCCAGACAGTTCATTTCCTTCGGCTCAAGTTGTCCATGACCATGGACACGGCTAATCGATTAGGTTTGGGTACTCTGTGGAGTATTGCACACGTTCCCCACAAGATTTGATCGCCTCCGTTGGACTTCTCGCACTTCAGGGTGTTTGAGAAACGGATGACCAAAACATGGTCTTCTAAAGGGTTTTCCTGAGACTATGCCGGTGCCCATCCTGTCCTACCGTTCGTCTACATCTCGTAGCACCGACAGGTCAGGGTTGCCACAGTGTCCAACCAAGCCAGAGCCCATATTGACATGTGGCTGTGCAGGTAAGCCTTGGGTCTTTAAGTATCCATCCATCTCTTTGAGCCTAGGTGGATCTTTCCGCGTGAATACTGGCACTTCCCCAACAACACCTAGGCTAACCACTGGATTCCCCAGGGCGCCGTTCAACCATCATCCACCCAGAGGTATGTTGAAAACTCGGAGTCTTGAAGTCTTGATCATCTTGCAGGTCTTGAAATTATTACCTCACAACTCTCATGGTTCACACAACCAACCCCGTCTACTAATAGCATAGCAAAGGAGATCAACGTTCCCGGGGCCAAGGTGTCAAGGGGTGAGGGGTGCCTACCACGTGATACTACATCAAGTAACCAAGTTTCCAATTTACCTACTTTGCATGCATTTGGGGAGATGGTAGAACTAATGCAATAAAAACATGGTTGAAATATGATCAAGGTGACTTACCTTGCTGACGGTCCTCATACTCGAGTGATTCTAGATAACAAGCTTCGCACTCCGAATGATCTAACGAAATCAAACAAGTGCATACCATAAGCATAAACACAAAACAATTCACACAATTCAGCAAAGTTTAACAAACAATACACTAACCATTCAATAGTAACAACCAAGAGAAAGAGATCAAACAAAAATTTGACTCACAAATTTTTAGCTGTCAATTTTTTTTACTACTGCTAAAACAAACAACCAAGCAATAGCTAGTAGAAAAGAAATAGTAAAGAAAAAACAATTTTTAGTAAACATAATCAAATTGACAAAAACTTTTGTGTAAATAAACACAACTAATTTTTTTATAATTTATAAAATATTACTACATGAGAATAACTAGTATGTCCTATAACATTAGAGTAGGAAACAAAACAACATTATAATTATCACTAATATTATTATCATCATTTTACTTAGAAGAATAGAATTACTAAAAGTATTTATTAGGAAACATAATTTAACCTTCTAATTAGTTGGTGAAAGTGCAACTAGATTGTTTTTAACAAAACTCTACCTAATGGAAAATTAAATCTTTTCCTATAACCATAGAGTATAAAACTAAACAATCATTTTTATTGTTTGCAGATAATGTCACCTAATGTTTGAAATAACAGAACCTAATGAAAATTATTAAGTAAAGTTAAACTAATTCAGGTTCAAAATAAATTAAAATTAAATTAACTAAACTATGTTAAGAACTAAATTGATTCTGTTTTTGTCAAAAACTCCAATCAAATTTATCCTAAAAATTCTCAAACTATGTAGAATGATAGTTCTAACTAATACAAATCAGTGACAATAAGATTCACTTAGAAATAATTTTTTAAACTCATGTTATACAGATTTTAGTAATTCAAGGAAATTTGGTTAGATTCGAATTTTAAAGTTCAAATTTGAAATCTAAGCATACAGACATAAACTACAACAAATTTGTGACCTACTGCAAAAAGAATAAATTAAAAACACCAAATATTTTAAAAGATATGATAAAAACAAAAACAGAAAACATTCTGTTTTCTAAAACAGAAAGGTAAAAAATGCTAACGAGTGGCATGCTGTGATTGGCCGAGAGGGCGTGCGTGTGAGAGCTATCGAGTGGACGGCCGAGCCTTAGTGCGTACCGGTTCGGGCTATTTAAATGATCCAATCTAGATCGTTGATTGCGGATCCGACGACTACAGTGCAGTGGTGACTTACAATGGAGGGGGTGTCGGGGTTCCGACGAGGTCGACGGCGGCCGGAGGTTGACGGTGGCCGTGGGCGACGGTGCGGTGGTTCGGGGCGGCGTCCGAAATGCTCAAACAGTGGCGGCGAGGCTCCAGCGTCGATTGGCAGCGTCGTAGGGGGTCGGGGTGTGTGTGGCGAGGGGCTTGAGCTCGAGGGGATTCGGTGGGGTGGTGAAACTCCGGCGAGGTGCGGGGCAGCGTTCTGGCGAGGAAAAAAGGGGGCTCGGGTGTGGAATGAACAACGGAGGGTCGGGGCTATTTATAGGAGCGCTGCGGTGGCCGTGGGAGGCAATAGGGGCGAGATCCGCGGGGAGGGGTCGCCGACGACGACGTCGGGCGCGGGGAAGGGGACGAGTGCGGTAACCACGCGGTCGGATGGTGGGTCCGGCGCGTCAGTGAGAGGGAGGGCGCGGTTAGCGCGTCGGTGGCCGACCCAGAGCAGTTTCGGGTCTTAATGGCCATGGGCCGGCCCATTTGCCTTAATTCCGTCCTATTAATTATTTCGAGAGGTTAAAAACCCATTTAAAGCATTCAAACATTTCCAAGTATAGGAAATATATATATCAAAATGATTAGGAGAATTAGTGCCATTTATTGAACATTTTTCCTCTGTCATCTGAATACTATGAAAAAAATGATTATTTTCAGAAATTGCCTAATTTATTTTAAATCCTTTTGCAAATATTTTTCAAAAGACCCCTTGGTTTATTTTTCAAATATTTCACCAAGATGCCCCTGGTGTGGAGTGTCACGTTACTCCCCTCTTTCTTTGAACTTTTCCAAAGCTTTTGAAATAGGTGAAACCAATATAGTGAAAGATGAAAGTAGTCATTTCAGAAAATCCAAGGAAACACTTCAACTATTCCATTCATTCAAGAAATGTGATGATGATGCATAGCTATATTTCATAACATTCCAAAATGGAATTTTCAGATGTTACAGGCGGAGATCGCCATCGATATGTACGTGTGCTAAACGCGGAGGTGTCCTCCATTCGGAGCCAGATCGGGACGGATCGTGATTGGATCGCGGGACGCTCGGAGATTTGGATCGCGAATACGTTCGACTAAATCAATCGCATTTCTTAACGCTTGCCGCTTAGCAATCTACAAGGGTATGTACATCCAATCTCCCTCTCATAGATGCTCATTACCATGGATAGATCTTGTGTGTGCGTAGGAATTTTTTTGGTTTCCCATGCAACGTTTCCTCCCTTGGTCTATGTGTAGATGAGATCACGAGTAGAACACAAAGGATTTTTTGGGTGTTGATGCTCAGATTGCTTCCTCCCTTGGTCGTGTTTTGATTCAGCGGTATTGTGGGATGAAGTAGCCCGAACCAACCTTACTCGTATGCTTACGAGAGACCAGTTCCATCGACTGACGTGTAACTTTGTTGCACAAAGATGGTTGGCGGGTGTCTGTCTCTCCTACCCTAGTTGGATCGGATTCGACAAAGGCGGTCCTTGAGAAGGTTGAATAGAAATTTGTGTATTACCGTTGTGGTTTTTGCGTAGGTGAGAATTGTTCTTGCTAGATACCCGTAGCGGCCACGTAAAACATGCAAGAACAATTAGAGGACGTCTAACTTGTTTCTGCAGGGTATGTTGTGATGTGATATGGCCAATTCCATGATGAGATATATGTCATGTATGAGATGATCGTGTTTCGTATAGAATATCACAACTTGCATGTGGATGAGTACGGCAACTGGCAGGATCCATAGGGTTGTCTTTAATTATTGTCGCCATTTTTGCTTTACTTTATCGCTATGAGTTAGCAATAGTCGTGGAAACAACAGTCGTGATAAGCCCAATGATGACATGTTGATGGAGATCAAGATGATGGAGATCATGGTGTCATGCCGGTGACATTCGAGATCATGTCATTGCTTTGAAGATGGATATCAAAAGCACAAGTTCATGGCCATATCATGTCACTTATGATTTGCATGTGATGTTAATCCTTTTATGCATGTTATTTTTCTTAGGACGAAGGTAGAATTATAAGATGATCCCTCACTTAAATTTCAACATAAATTGTGTTCTCCCGGAGTGTGCACCGTTGCGAAAGTTCTTCGTGTCGAGACACCACGTGATGATCGGGTGTGATAGACTCTACGTTCACATACAACGGGTGCAAGCCAGTGTTGCACGTGGAGAACACTCAGGTTAAACTTGACGATCCTAGCATGTATAGACATGGCCTCGGAACACAAGAGACCGAAAGGTCAAACATGAGTCATATAATAGATATGATCAACATGATGATGTTCACCATTGAAACCACCTCAACTCATGTGATGATCGGACTTGAGTTGGTGAAGTTCGATCATGTATCACTCAGATGATCCGAGGGATGTCAATTTGAGTGGGAGCTTTAGTAATTTGATTAACTAAACTCATTATCTTGAACAATAGTCTTAGTAACCTTTGCGTATTTATGTTGTAGATCAATGGCTCGCGCAGTAGTTCCCCTAAATTTTAATGTGTTCCTAGAGAAGGACAAGGTGAAAGATGATGGAAGTAACTTTGTGGACTGGTCTCGTAATCTGAGGATTATCCTCACGGCTTCCCAGAAGGATTATGTCCTTGATGCACCGCTTGGTGACCCACCTACTCCCGTGTCATCCGAAGACATTAAGGACGCTTGGGAGGCATGTTTGGAGATTACTCAATAGTTCAATGTGCAATGTTGTATGGCTTAGAACCGTGACTTAAAAGACGTTTTGAATGCCATGGATCATATGAGATGTTCCAGGAGTTGAATTTTATCTTTGAGAAGAATGCCCGGATCGAGAGGTATGAGACCTCCGATAAGTTCTATGCTTGCAAGATGGAGGAGAACGGGTCTGTTAGTGAACATATACTCAGAATGTCTGGGTATTCGAACCGTTTTACTGAGTTAGGGATGCCCCTTCTACCAGAGGCGATCACTGATAGAGTTCTTCAATCATTGCCACCTAGCTACAAGAGCTTCGTGATGAACTATAACATGCACAGGACGAACAAGTTAGCGTCGAGTTGTTTGCGATGTTGAAAATCGCTGAGTCTGAAATCTAGAAGGAACATCAATTGTTGATGGTCAATAAAACCACTAGTTTCAAGAAGAATGGCAAGGGAAAGAAGGGTAACTCCAGGAAGAGTGGCAAAGAGGTTTCCCCTCCCGTGAAGAAACCCAAGGCTAGACCCAAGCCAGAAACTGAGTGCTTTCATTGCAAGGGAACTAGTCACTAGAAGCAGACCTGCCCCAAGTATCTGGCCGACAAGAAGGCGGCCAACACCAAACAAGGTATATATGATATAAATGTTATTGATGTGTACCTTACCAACTCTCGTTGTAGTGCTTGGGTATTTCATACCGGTTCGGTTGCTCACATTTGCAACTCAATATAGGAGCTACGGAACAGAAGAAGGCTGGCTATGGACGAAGTGATGATGCGCGTGGGAAATGGTTCCAAGGTTGATGTGATCACCGTCGGCACGCTCGCTCTTCGATTACCATCGGGATTAGTTATGAACCTAAATAATTGTTATTTGGTGCCTGCGTTAAGCATGAACATTATTTATGGATCTTGTTTATTGCGATACGGTTAATCATTTAAATTAGAGAATAATGGTTGTTCTACTTATATCAGTAATATCTTTTATGTCATGCACCCAATGTGAGGGGTTTATTCGTATTAAATCTCGATAGTGATGATACACATGTTCATAACATGGATGCCAAAAGATGTAGAGTTGATAATGATTGTACCACATTATTGTGGCATTGCCGTTTACGTCATATTGGTGTAAAACGCATGAAGAAGGTCCAAGTTGATGGACATTTGAAGTCAGTTAATTTTGAATCACTTGACACATGTGAACCATGCCGCATGGGCAAGATGACTAAAACCCCGTTCTCTGGAACAATGGAACGGACAAGTGACTTGTTGAAAATCATACATACTGATGTGTGCGGTCCGATGAGCATTGAGGCGCGCGGTGTATATCATTATTTTCTCACCTTCATTGATGACTTAAGTATATATGGGTATATTTACTTAATGAAACACAAGTCTGAAACGTTTGAAAAGTTCAACAATTTCAGAGTGATGTTGAGAATCATTGTAAAAACAAGATTAATTTCCTACGATCTGATCGGGGAGGTGAATATCCGAGTTATGAGTTTGACATTCACTTTAGATAGTGTGGAATTTTTTCACAATTGACACCGCCTGGAACACCACAGCATAATGGTGTGTCCGAACGTTGTAATCGAACCTCATTAGATATGGTGCGTTCTATGATGTCTCTGGCCGATTTTCCAGTATTGTTTTGGGGTTATGCATTAGAGACAACTCCATTCAATTTAAATAGGGCACCATCGAAATCCGTTGAGATGATGCCATATGTATTGTGGTTTGGCAAGAAGCCAAAATTGTCGTTTCTTAAAGTTTGGGTATGTGATGCTTATGTCAAAAAGCTTCAGCCTAAAAAGCTGGAACCCAAAGCAGAGAAATGTGTCTTCATAGGATACCCAAAAGAGACAGTTGGGTATACCTTCTATCTCAGATCCGAAGGCAAAGTGTTTGTCGCTAAGAACGGAAGAATTCTTGAGAAAGAGTTTCTCTCGAAAGAATTGAGTGGGAGGAAAATAGAACTTCATGAGGTTATTGAACCTTCACTTCAACCAGAGAGTAGCACAGAACAGAAAGATGTTTCTGTAGAGCCTGCATCGGTTGAAGAGGAAGTTAATGATGATGATAATGAGGCTTCGTATCAAGTTACTATCAAACCTCGTAGGTCGACAAGGCCACGTACTACTCTTGAGTGGTATGTCAACTATATCTTGGAGGTCATGTTGTTAGACAACGATGAACCTATGAGCTATGGAGAAGTGATGATGGGCTCAGATTTCGAGAAATGGTTAGAGGCCATGAAATCTGAGATGCGATCCATGTATGAAAACAAAGTATGGACTTCGGAAGTATTACCTGAAGGGAAAAAGGCCATTTAGAACAAATGGATCTTTAAGAGGAAGACATATACGGACGGTAATATCACCGTCTATAAAGCTGGACTTTGGCAAAGGGTTTTTCACAAGTTCAAGGAGTTTACTACGATGAGACCTTCTCACCCGTAGTGATGCTTAAGTCCATCGGAATCATGTTAGCAATAGCTGTGTATTTCGACTATGAAATTTGGTAGATGGATGTCAAAACAACGTTCCTTAACGATTTACTTAAGGAAGAGTTGTATATGATACAACCGAAAGGTTTTGTCGATCTAGAGAATGCTAACAAAGTTTGCAAACTCCAGCGATCCATTTATGGACTGGTGCAAGCATCTCGGGTTGGAATATGCGCTTTGATGAGGTGATCAAAGCGTTCGGGTTTATACATGTTTCTGGAGACGCTTGTATTTACAAGAATGTGAGTGGGAGCTCTATAGCGTTTCTAATATTATATGTGGATGACATATTGCTAATTGGAAACAATATGGAAATGCTGGAAAGCGTGAAGGAATATTTGAACAAGAGTTTTTCAATGAAGGACCTAGTAGAAGTTGCTTTCATATTAGGCATTAAGATCTATAAAGATAGATCGAGACGCTTAATAGGACTTTCACAGAGCACATACCTTGATAAAGGTTTGAAAAAGTTCAAAATGGATCGGTCCAAGAAGGGGTTCTTGCCTGTGTTACAAGGTGTGAAGTTGAGTAAGACTCAATGCCTGGTAACTGCAGAAGATAGAGAAAAGATGAGTGTCATCCCCTATGCTTCAGCCATAGGCTCTATCATGTATGGAATGTTGTGCACAAGACCCAATGTCAGCCTTGCCATAAGTATGGACAGAAGGTTTTAAAGTGATCCAGGAATGGAGCACTGGACGGCGGTCAAGAATATCCTTAAGTACCTGAAAGGACTAAGGAAATGTTTCTTGTTTATGGAGGTGATCAAGAGCACGCCGTAAAGGGTTACGTTGATGTAAGGTTTGACACTGATCTGGCAAACTCTAAGTCGCAAACCGGATACATATCTATTCACAATGTGGGAGCAGTAAGCTGGTGAAGTTCCAAACAGAGCGTGGTAGCCGATTCTTCATGCGAAGTGGAGTACATCGCAGCCTCGGAGGCGGCTAAGCAAGGTGTCTGGATGAAGGAGTTCATGATAGATCTTGGAATAGTTCCCAGTGTACTGAATCCAATGGATCTGTTCTGTGACAACACTGGTGCCATTGCTCTAGCCAAGGAACCAAGGTTTCACAAGATAACCAGACACATAAAGCGACGCTTAAATTCCATCCACGAGTACATCAAGGAGGAGCACATAATTATTTGCAATGTGCACACGGATCTGAATGTTGTAGACCCATTTACTAAACCTATTCCAAGGGCTAAGCATCATCAACACCAGAACAGTATGGGTCTTCGATTCATTACAATGTAAATCACATAGTGATGTGAGCTAGATTATTGACTCTAGTGCAAGTGGTAGACTGTTGGAAATATGCCCTAGAGGCAATAATAAATGGTTATTATTATATTTCCTTGTTCATGATAATTGTTTATTATCGATGCTATAATTGTATTGATTGGAAACACATTGCATGTGTGGATATATAGACAACATTGTGTCCCTAGTATGCCTCTAGTAGACTAGCTCGTTGATCAAAGATGGTCAGGGTTTCCTAGCCATTGACATGAGATGTCATTTTATAACGGGATCACATCATTGGGAGAATTATGTGATGGACAAGACCCAAACTATACACATAGCATATGATCATGTCAATTTATTCCTATAGTTTTCTGCATGCCAAGTATCTGTTCCTATGACCATGAGATCATGCAACTCATTAACACTGGAGGAGTACCTTGTGTGTATCAAACATCACAACGTAACTGGGTGACGATAAAGGTGCTCTATAGGTATCTCCGAGGGTGTTCATTGAGTGGGCATGGATCAAGACTGGGATTTGTTACTCTATGTGGAGGAGAGGTATCTCAGGGACCACTCGGTAATACAACATCACAAACAAGCCTTGCAAGAAATGTGGCTAAACTGTTAGCCACGAGATCTTGTATTACTGAACGAGTAAAGAGACTTGTCAGTGACGGGATTGAACTAGGTATACAGATACCGACAATCGAATCTCGGGCAAGTAACATACCGATGAACAAAGGGAACATCATATGGGATTAACTGAATCCTTGACATAGAGGTTCAACCGATAAAGATCTTCATAGGATTTGTAGGAACTTATACAGGCATCCAGGTCCCGCTATTGGTTATTGACCGTAGACGTGTCTCTGTCATGTCTACATAGTTCTCGAACCCGCAGGGTCTGCACACTTAAGGTTCGGTGACGTTTCAGTAGTATAGAGTTATGTATGATGGTGACCGAAGGTTGTTCAGAGTCCCGGATGAGATCCTGGATGTCACGAGGAGATCCAGAATGGTACGAAGGTAAAGATTGATATATAGGAGGTCCTTTTTTGGTCACCGGAAAAGTTTTGGGCTCATCGGTAGTGTATAGGGAGTGCCGAGAGGGTGTCGGGGGACCATCAGGAGGGGTGTGAGGGATTCCTAGATTAAGGGTTCCTCGTATGGCCGGCCTATTGTCTATAGGTCAGACTGTATGGGCCGCAAGGTTAGCGTCAGACGATTAAGGACCAGCGGCGCCAATGGAAGCTTTGAGGAGCCGTGACATACTATTCAAGTTAATATTTGTAGTTAGGCATGTTTATCTCTTCGGCATGTAACCGACCATGCGTAGATTCAGGGCACCCTCGACGTCTATATAAGCCGGAGGATTTTATGGTATAGAGGGCACAACTCATCTAGGGTTAGCAAGACGATCTCGAGGTAGATCAACTCTGTAACCCCTTACATCATCAATACAACCAAGAAGGACGTAGGATATGACCTCCATAGGAGGGCCTGAACCTGGGTAAACTGGTTCCCTTTGTCTCCTGTTACCATTGATCCTTGTCTCACAGTTCGGGACTCCCTACCTGAGATCTGCCGGTTTTGACACCGACATTGGTGCTTTCAGTGAGAGTTCCTCCGTGAGCGCCGAATGAATCGATGGCTCACCTCGCCTTGAGCAACGAGATCTATGATCGAGGGATTTTCCCCTCCGATCAGGATCTCGCCAGCAATGACATCTTATCACGGACCGACCTGATCATTTGTCATGGCCAGTTCGGAAACTTCTCCCTTGATCAAAGGATCAAGTTCAGAACCTTAGAGTTCATTACTGATTCACGAGGAGAACTAGTTCTGGTGGAACCCTCAACCCTTGAGGAAAAGCTTATAAGTTCAGACATCTCGACACCGAGCACATCAGGTCCCATGGTGAGATGAAACTCGGATCCGCTTTTCCGTAGCTTCAAAACAGTCATGCCGCTCATCGAAGCTACTCGCCTCAGCGACGCGCATCCTACCATCGCCTCGTTTTTAAACTAGTTGTTAGATCGGATCGAGGCTATGCGTATATCAGATGACCAGGTTCCGATCTATGATTAGCTCGGGATTAGACCCAATGATAGGGAGATTCATGTCCCTCCGGTCACCCACCTTGTCGCTACTGTCGAGTGTCCGACTGCGGATTCATGTCGACCGCCTGAATTGAAAAAAGTTTACACCCGTGTCTTTGATCACCAAGACTACATAGACGAACTAGACGCCAGGGATCACGTAAAACCGGAACGTCATCAGTCCAAGATCTACGCCATAGTTTGGAGTTCCCGTTTCCGAACAATCAACGTGATGTAGAATCCAATTTTTCCTACCCACCGCCCAGGACGATAATCCCAGTGTTTCACTTCTACTTCTCGAGCATGCGTTGGTTTCCCATGAAGAACAACGGATTGATGCAGAAAAGTAGGTAAGTATTTCCCTTAGTTTTTGAAAACCAAGGTATCAATCCATTAGGAGATACAAGCGAGTCACCAATAGATCTACATGCACAAACAATCAAACGCTTGCACCCAACGCTATAAAGGGGTTGTCAATCCCTTCACAGTTACTTGCAAGGATGAGATCTAATAGAG
Organism: Hordeum marinum; assembly: GCA_022496015.1. Taxonomy (NCBI): domain Eukaryota; kingdom Viridiplantae; phylum Streptophyta; class Magnoliopsida; order Poales; family Poaceae; genus Hordeum; species Hordeum marinum. Next base: position 327,278,659 of record CM039676.1, read on the forward strand.
ATAGATATAATAGGATGCTTGAATGGAAAGTAACACTAAAAGCAAAAATAATGCAGAAAGTATTTTTGGTATTTTTGGTTTTAGATCTGAAACTATAATATGGAAAATAGACCCAGGGGCCATAGGTTTCAAAAGATGGCTTCTCTCATGATGGCAAGTATTACGGTGGATGAACAAATTACTATCGACCAATTGATAGAAAGGCGAATAATTATGAAGATATCCAAGTCAATGATTATGCATATAGGCATCACGTCCTTGACAAGTATAACAAAATGATTCTGCATCTACTACTACTACTCCACACATTGACCGAATCCTGCCTGCATCTAGAGTATTAAGTTCATGATGAACAAAGTAACGCATTAAGTAAGATGACATGATGTAGAGGGATAAACTCAAGCAATATGATGAAAACCCCATATTTTTACCCTTGATGGCAACAATACAATACGTGCCTCGCTACCCCTACTTTGTCACTGGGTGAGGACACCGCAAGATTGAAACCAAAACTAAGCACTTCTCCCATTGCAAGAATTACCAATCTAATTGGCCAAACCAAGCCAATAACTCGAACAGACTTGCAAAGATATGAACTCATGCATATAAGAATTCAGGAAAGACTCAAATAATATTCATGGATAATCTGAACATAAACCCACAATTCATTGGATCTCGACAAACACACGGCAAAAAGTATTACATCAGATAGATCTCCATGAATATCATGAAGAACATGGTGTTGAAGAGCAAAGAGAGACAAGAAGCCATCTTAGCTACTAGCTTTGGACTCGAAGGTCTGAGGTGAACTACTCATGCATCATCGGAGGGGCAATGGAGTTGATGTAGATGCCATCCATGATCGAATCCCCCTCTCGCAGATTACTGGAAAAGGCTCCAAGATTGGATCTCTCGGGAACAAACGCTTCTGGTGGCGGAAAAGTGTTTTTGTGGATCCTTCTGATAATGATGGAATATTTGGGAATTTATAGACCGAAGATTAGGGTTAGGGGAGCAGTCGTGGGCCCACAAGCCTGCCGGGCGCGGCCACCCCCTGGTCGCGGCCCTATGGCTTGTGGCCTCATGGAGGCTCCTCTGCCTTGGTTCTCAAGTCTCGTCATTTCCTTTTGTTCCAGAAAAAATCATTCTGAAGGTTTATTTTGTTTGGACTCCGTTTAATGTTTGTTATCTGCGAAATAAAAAACAAGGAAAAAACAGAAACTGGCACTAGGCTCTAGATTAATAGGTTAGTCCCAAAAATAATATAAAATAGCATATCAATGCATATAAAACATCCAAAACAAATAATATAATAGCATGGAACAATCAAAAATTATAGATACATTGGAGACGTATCAGCATCCCCAAGCTTAATTCCTACTCTTCCTCGAGTAGGTAAATGGTAAAAACAGAATTTTTGATGTGTAATGCTACCCAACATATTTATCCATGTAATATTCTTTATTGTGGCATGCATATTCAGATCCGTTAGATCCAAAATAATAGTGTAATATTGATATAATAATAGTAATACTTTGAGCACACCAACAAGGTAGTCGTGTCCTTGCAAAATAACATGGCCTTATAAAGTCATCCCTACAAAATCATATGGTCTAGCTATGCTCCATCTTCCCCACACAAAGTATCTAAATAATGCATAACCCCCATGAACAAGTCAAGCAATTGTTTCATACTTTAGGTGTTCCCAAACCTTTTCAACTCTCATGCAATACATGAGCATGAGCCATGGATATAGCATTATAGGTGGAATAGAATATAGAGGAGGTGCAAGGGAAAAGGGAGAAGATTGTCTCACATCAACTAGGTGTATCAACGGGCTATGGAGATGCCTGTTAATAGATTGAATAAAAATATCATGTGGTGAATAAAAATATAGCCTCAAGTAAATTTTCCAATGGATTGAAGACGAAAGAGGGGATGCCTTCCAGTGCATCCCCAAGATTAGGCTTTTTGGTATCCTTTAATATGACTTGGGTGCCTTCGGAATCCCCAATATTAGGCTCTTGCCACTCTTTATTCCATAGTCAATCAAATCTTCACCCAAAACTTGAAAACTTCACAACACAGAACTCAACAGAAAACTCATGAGATCCTTTAGTACAAGAAAAATAAATCATCACTTTAGGTACTGTTGTTAACTCATTCTTCAGTTGTATTTTTTTGATACCTATTGTATTCTAACTTTTCCATGACGCATACACCCCAATATGAACCATAGATACATCAAAATAAGCAAACAACACAAAGAAAACAGAATCTGTCAAAACATAACAGTTTGTAGAAATCTGTAAACATCGAATACTTCTGGAACTCTAAAAATTCTTAAACATTAGTAAAATCAGTGCAATTTGTACATCAATCTTGTGTAAAAATTTCAAATCAATTCAACACTCTAAACAATTTGGACAATTCCTGGACTGAGTGCAAAATTTTCTGTTTTTTAGCAGGATCAAATCAACAACTACCATAGATCACCCCAAAGGTTTTACTTGGCTCAAACACTAATCAAAACACAAAAACACAATTATAACATAAGTAATAATGTTCCAAACACACAAAAATATAAGCAAAAAAGCAGAAAGCAAAATAAAATTTGGTTGCCTCCCAACAAGCGTTATTGTTTAACGTCCCTAGCTAGGCAAAACACAATAGATCTAGGTATTGTCATCTTTGGTATTGGCAATTTTTGTGAGGACCTTCTCAAATCCAGGAGGTTCTTTCCTCTTTCCCCCACTTTTAGGGGGAGGATCAATCTTGGCGTCCAAAATGTCCAAACGCTTATTGCCAAGGTTGATCAAAGTATTGAAGCGATTAAGGTTCCCGTTAATATGTTTGAGGGGTTCATGATGTTGTTCTAACTCGACCAAGTGCTCATGTAAGTCACCCAATTTGTAGAGGACTTTAACTCCCTGTTGAGAGAAAGAAAAACCCCTTTTTGGTGGAGTAACCCCCAAAATCCCTTCTAAAACTTCATAGGTTGCATTCATGACAAGTTCAATAAAATTTCATCTTGAGGCGAAATCTAAAAGCTCCCTATGATGCAAAGCCAATATAAAAAATTTGAGCAAAAAATTTTCATCCCCTTTTAGATTAGAAACACGATAAGATTACATTAGCTTATACCAAGCATCCTTCAAATTTTCCCCTTGTTTTTGTTTGAAGTAAGGAACTTCCAAGTCTGGCGACAAGGGGGTGTGGTGATGTTCGACATAGTTAGGTAATCAGAAAGACAAGCGAAAGAAGGGCAAACAAAAGGCAATCTTTTTGATGTTTTCTTAAAATCGTTTTAGAAGTGGGGGAGAGGAAAACGAGAGGCAAATGGCAAATAATGTAAATAAAAGAGATGAGTTTGTGATGGGTACTTGGTATCTTGACTTGTTATGTATCTCCTCGGCAACGGCGCCAGAAATCCTTCTTGCTACTTCTCGAGCATGCGTTGGTTTCTCGTGAATAGGAACGGTTTGATGTAGCAAAGTAGATAAGTATTTCCCTTAGTTTTTGAAAACCAAGATATCAATCCAGTGGGATATACAAGCGAGTCACCAATAGATGTACCTGCACAAACAATCAAACTCTTGCACCCAACGCCATAAAGGGGTTGTCAATCCCTTCACGGCTACTTGCAAGGATGAGAGCTAATAGAGATAGATATAATAGGATGATTGAACGGAAAGTAAAACTAAAATTAAAAATAATGAAGCAAGTATTTTTGTTATTTTTGGTTTTAGATCTGAAAGTATAATATCAAAAATAGACCCGGGGGGCATAGGTTTCACTAGATGGCTTCTCTCATGATGGCAAGTATTACGGTGGGTGAACAAATTACTGTCGAGCAATGGATAGAAAAGTGAATAATTGTGAAGATATCCAAGGCAATGATTATGCATATGGGCATCACATCCGTGACAAATAGATCGAAACAATTCTGTATCTACTACTACTAATGCACACATTGACCGACTCCTGCCTGCATCTAGAGTATTAAGTTCATGAAGAACAGAGTAATGCATTAAGTAAGATGACATGATGTAGAGGGATAAACTCAAGCAATATGATGAAAACCCCATATTTTTACCCTTGATGGCAACAATACAATACGTGCCTCGCTACCCCTACTTTGTCACTGGGTGAGGACACCGCAAGATTGAAACCAAAACTAAGCACTTCTCCCATTGCAAGAATTACCAATCTAATTGGCCAAACCAAGCCAATAACTCGAACAGACTTGCAAAGATATGAACTCATGCATATAAGAATTCAGGAAAGACTCAAATAATATTCATGGATAAGCTGAACATAAACCCACAATTCATTGGATCTCGACAAACACACGGCAAAAAGTATTACATCGGATAGATCTCCATGAATATCATGAAGAACATGGTATTGAAGAGCAAAGAGAGAGAAGAAGCCATCTAGATACTAGCTATGGACCCGAAGGTCTATGGTGAACTACTCACGCATCATCGGTGGGGCAATGGAGTTGATGTAGATGCCATCCGTGATCGAATCCCCCTCTGGCAGATTACCGAAAAAGGCTCCAAGATTGGATCTCTCGCGAGTGGAGGCTTCTGGCGGCGGAAATGTGTTTTCGTGGCTCCTTATGATAATGATGGAATATTTGGGAATTTATAGACCGAATATTAGGGTTAGGGGAGCATCCCTAGGCCCACAAGCCTGCCCGGTGCGGCCACCCCCCTGGTCGCGGCCCTAGGGCATGTGGCCCCATGAAGGCTCCTCTTCCTTGGTTCTCAAGTCTCATAGTTTCCTTTTGTTCCTGAAAAAATCATTCCAAAGGTTTTATTTCGTTTGGACTCCGTTTAATGTCCGTTATCTGCGAAACTCAAAAACAAGGAAAAAACAGAAACTGGCACTAGGCTCTAGATTAATAGGTTAGTCCCTAAAATAATATAAAATAGCATATCAATGCATATAAAACATCCAAAACAGATAATATAATAGCATGGAAATATCAAAAGTTATAGATACGTTGGAGACGTATCAGCATCCCCAAGCTTAATGCTTGCTCGTCCTCGAGTAGGTAAATGATACAAACAGAACTTTTGACGTGTAATGCTACCCAACATATTTATCCATGTAATATTCTTTTTTGTGGCATGCATATTCAAATCCGTTAGATTCAAAAGAATAGTCTAATATTGATATAAAAACAGTAATACTTCAAGCACACCAACAACATAGTCGTGTCCTTTCGAAATAACATAGCCTTAGAAAGTCATCTCTACAAAATCATATGGCCGGGCTATGCTCCATCTTCCCCACACAAAGTATCTAAATAAGGCACAACCCCAATGAACAAGTCAAGCAATTGTTTCATACTTTTGGTGTTCTCAAACCTTTTCAACTCTCACGCAATACATGGGCGTGTGCCATGGATATAGCATTATAGGTGGAATAGAATATAGAGGAGGTGCAAGGGAAAAGGGAGAAGATAATCTCACATCAACTAGGTGTATCAACGGGCTATGGAGATGCCCGTAAATAGGTATCAATGTGAGTGAGTACGGATTGCCATGCAACAAATGCACTTAGATCTATAAGTGTATGAAATTTCAAAAATAAAACTAAGTGGCCGTGCAAGATGAATATCCACTAGTTATATGAAAGTGGCAAAATAGGAGAGACTCTATCATGAAGATCATGGTGCTACTTTGAAGCACAAGTGTGGAAAAAGGTAGTAGCAATTGTCCCTTCTCTCTTTCTCTCATTTTTTTATTTTTTATTTTGGTGGGCTTATTTGGCCTCTTTTATTTTTTTTGTATGGGCTTCGCTGGCCTCTTCTATTTTTGTAATGTTCGGATACTCGTCCCTACTTGTGAGGGAGTCGTAGCCTCCATCTTCCTTTTCTCTCATGTGACAATGCTCTATTAATGAAAAATCATCACACTTTTATTTACTTATAACTCAAAGAAAAATAAATTACAACTCAATTCTTATGATAAAATATGACTCTATATGCAATATGAAGTGATGATGCAAGTCATAGAAAAACTACATGGTGGAAGTTGCATGGCAATATATCTCGGAATGGCTATGGAAATGCCAGAATAGGTAGGTATGGTGGCTATTTTGAGGAATATATGGTGGCTGTTTTGAGGAAGGAGGGTTTGGTGTACCAGCGAACGCTGCACGGTACTAGAGAGGCTAGCAAAGATGGAAGGATGAGAGTGTGTATAACCCATGGACTCAACATTAGTCATAAAGAACTCACATACTTATTGCAAAAGTCTATTAGTTATAAAAGAAAGCATTAGACGCATGCTCCTAGGGGAGAGGTTGGCAAGAGTTAACCATTGCATGCTCCCGACCCTCACACAAATATCGACCATCATTAAACAAATCATGCTCTGACTTTGTTACATAATGGTTCACCATACATGCATGCTATGGGAATCACAAGCTTTAACACACGTATCTGTTCCAATTCACAACTACTCACTAGCATGACTCTCATATTACCATCCCTATTATCTCAAAACTATATGCAAGGAATCCAACTTCTCATAGTTTTTAATGCACTTAATATGGAAGTTTTTATTATATCTCTCTTGGATGCCCATTATATTAGGACTAAATTCATAACCTAAAAAAATTACCATGCTGTTTTAGGAAACTCTCAAAATAATATAATTGCGGAATGAGAGTTCAATAATTTTTATAAAATATAACACCACCATGCCTCTATGAGGATATAAGTGAAGCACTAGAGCAATATTTTCCTAGCTCAAAAGATATAAGTGAAGCACATAGAGTATTCTAACAAATTCACGATTCCACATGTCTCAAATTCCATAGGTCTATGGTGAACTACTCACGCATCATCGGAGGGGCAATCGAGTTGATGTAGATGCCCTTCGTGATCGAATCCCCCTCCGACAAATTACCGGAAAAGGATCCAAGATTGGATCTCTCGAGGACGGAGGATTCTGGCGGCGGAAAAGTGTTTTCCAGATCCTTCTGATAATTACAGAATATTTGGGAGTTTAGAGTCCAAAGATTAGGGTTAGGGGAGCAGCCGTGGGCCCACAATCCTGCCCGGAGCGGCCACCCCCTGGCCACGGCCCTAGGGCTTGTGGCCCCATGGAGGCTCCTCTACCTTGGTTCTCAAGTCTCGTAGTTTCCTTTTTTCCAAAGGTTTTATTCCATTTGGACTCCATTTAATATTCCTTATCTGCAATTCTCAAAAACAAGGAAAAAATAGAAACTGGCACTAGGCTCTAGATTAATAGGTTAGTCCCAAAAATAATATAAAATATCATATTAATGCATATAAAACATCCAAAACAGATAATATAATAGCATGGAACAATCAAAAATTATAGATACGTTGGAGACGTATCATTCACCAAAGCCTGTGTCTCTGGACCTTCGGGACATAAATAAACTACGAGGAGAATCATTCCACCACTTGTGGGCCAGACTCCTGGTTGCCAGGAGCAGAGTAAAAGGTCTTAGTGACCCAGACATAATGGCAATTTTCATTAATAATTGCCATGATGAAGGGATTCGTAATGCCTTGGCCCGCCTATGCATAAGTAACTTTTCGGAGTTATCCGATTTGGTACAAAAGTATTGTAGCGACCCGACCTGAAAGGTCGAATCTCCGGTGTTTCCGTACCATCCCAAGATCATGCTGGTACACACACAGTACATCAATGTATATATCAAAGGGAAATGACACAGCATTATATTAAGCGAAATCTCATATCGAGTCCTTTATTACAATAGAAATTACAATAAAGTGGCTGAAAGCCAACTCATGAGAATATCTAAATCTTGCGGAAGCGTCGAAGGTAGATGAGTCCATCTGACTCCAAGGGCATCTCACTGAGCGTAGAGCGTATCCTCACTCCTGGTCGGAAAAGTACTCTACAACATGATACGTTGCAGCCGTGTAGGTCAGCATATGGAATATGCCGGCAAAGTCACAAAATAGGGGTGAAAAAGATAATCATCTAATCTATATGCATATATGGCAGGTGGGGTGGTAAGTTTTTGCGTAAAGCCAAGTTTTTCCTACATCAAGAGAGGGCTAAGCAAAATTATTACTAAGTTGGTTGATTAATGAGATGGTTCCACCAACCAATTCTCATACCCAAATTATTAATACCCACATCATCATACTAATTGTGTTGAGAGTTCCGGAAGTTTCAGTTCCTTTGGCTCAAGTCATCCATGACCGTGGACACGGCTAATCAATTAGGTTTGAGTACTCTCCAGAGTTTTGCACACGTTCCCCACAAGATTTGGTCGCCTCCGTTTGATTTCTCGCACTTCAGGGTGTTTGAGAAACGGATGACCAAAACATGGTCTTCCAAAGGGTTTCCCTGCGACTCTGTCGGTGCCCATCCTTTCCTATCGTTCTTCTACATCTCGTAGCACCGCCTGTCCAGGGTCACCACGATATCCAACCAAGCTAGAGCCCATAATGACTTGTGGTTGTGCAGGTAAGCCTTGGGTCTTGAAGCACCCATACATCTCTTTGTGCTTGGGTGGATCTTTCCGCGTGAATACTGGCCATCTCCAGCATCACCTAGGCAAATCCACTGGTTTCTCCAGGGTGCCGTTCAACCATCATCCACCCAGAGGTATGTTGAAAACTCGGAGTCTTGAAGTCTTGATCATTATATAGGTCTTGAAATTATTAACTCTCTCAACTCTCATGAATCACACAACCAACCCCGTCTACTAATAGCATAGCAAATGGTAAAACAACGTTTCCCGGGGCCAATGTGTCAAGGGGATTGAGAGGGGTTCCTAACACATGATGCTACTACAATGTAACCAAGTTTCCAACTAACCTATCTTGCATGCAATTTGGGGAAGATGGTAGAACTAATGCATATAAAACATGGGTAAACATGATCAAAGTGACTTGCCTGATTGCTGATCTTCGTACGTGAGTGACTCTAAGTAACAAGCTTCGCACTCCGTTTAATCTAACGAAGCAAACAACAGCACTCAAATAAGCAAACAACAAAATATTGTAACTCACAACCATCAACCATGAACTAGTAAACAATCAAGAAAAAACAATGCACAAATCACAAGTAAGAAAAACACCAAGTTTTCTTTTCTAGAAGATGATTGATAAAAACACTACTAACGTAATGAAACCTGTATGTAATAACAGAACAATAGTTGACAGCAAGAAAACAATAAAAAATATTTTATTAATAACAGAATTGAATTCAGTAAAGTTTGTAGGGAAAATCTTTAGTAAAGTTTTTTAAAAGTTTTGATAAACACTATATGGAACAAATATAGTTTTACTAACAAAAGAGCAAAACAAAACTTATTATTTATTAACAAAACATGTTCTTAACAGAAAAGAATTTACAAATAAACTTGTCTTAGAAAACAGAATTTATTTATATAAAACTTTGTTCAAAGAAATCTATTGCAAAACTAGTTGTTTTAATCAAATTAAACCTATTTGAAAAGAAGTTGTGATTCCTATATTAACAAAGAAATAAACTAAACAATTTTATATTTTTATTAACAACAAGTAAAACACTAAATGTTTAATCAACAGAACCTACTAAACAAATTAAGACTAAATCTAAGTTAAACTAACTAAAACTAAGTAAATAAAACTATACTATAATACTAGGCAGATTCTGTTTATAGCTAAAACACTAACAATAATCATCCTAAAAATCCTCAAACTAAACATGGTGATAGTCCTAACCAATATCGAACAGTAGCAAAAAGATTCATCTCAAAATCTATTTTCAAACTCTAGTTATTCAGATTTGAATGATTTGAGAAAATTTGACTCAATTCAAATTTTAGGGTTCAAATTTTAAATTTAAAAGCACAGGGTGAAACTACATGAAAAATTTGAGCTATGGAAAAAAGAATCAACTCAAAACATTAAACAGATTAAAAGTTATAGCTAAAACAAATTTGAAAAGTTTCTGTTAACTAAAACAAAACAGAAAAAGGAAAAATCTACCGGACGGCCAGGGGGTGACGTGGCACTATCCTATTGGCTGGCTAGCGCGTGTGTTGGATGGTTGCGGGCGGTCGACCGGACCGAAAAGGAAAACGATTCAGGGATTAAGTTGATCTAATCTAGGCCGTTGCGTCTGGATCGGAGGGAGGGGGTGAGCTCGAAGATTTTTTTTTACCGGAGGGGGAGGTGGACTCCGGTGATGGTGACGGTGGACGGTGGTCGAGGACGTCACCGGAGGTGGCTCCGGTGGTCGAAATGGAGCGAGGACGGGCCCAGACGGCGGAGGAGGTCCTCCGGTGCCGATTGGTGGTGTCGGAGAGGGGCGAGGATGACCGAGGCGATGGCTACGGGCGATGGGAGCTCCGGTGGTGGTGCAACTCCGGCGAGGAATTTGGCAGCGTGTCGGCGAGGGAGAGAGGGGATTTCGGGGGGGAATGGATGCGGGGAGTTGGGGCTCTATTTATAGAGTGCTCGGGGTGCGAGGAGTTGAGAGAGGAGGGAGATCCGCGGGGAAGAAGAAACTGCCGGCGAGGTCCGGCGTCGCGTGCGGGGAGGAGAGGGATGACCGCGCGAGCGTTACAGGCGGTCGGGGTGGGACCCGGTGTCAGAGAGAGAGGGAGCGTCAACTGCGCGTCGGTCGACCGATCGGTATTAATTTCGCGAATAACTGCCCGTGGGCCGGCCCGTTTAATTACAAAACCGTTACTGCTTTTAATAACTAGAGCAGCAAAACGTATTTAAAAACATTCAAAACATTTCGAAATATAGGAGTATTATATATCAAAATTCACAGAATAATAAATGCCATTTATTGAACATTTTTATTCTGTCATTTGAACACTTTGAAAAAAAATATTTTTAGAAATTGCCTATTTGATTTTAAAACCTTTTTGCAAATATTTTCAAAATAACTCCTGGTTTTTATTGTTCAAATATATCACCAAGATGACCCTGGTGTGGAGTGTCATGTTACTCCCCTCTTATTTAGAACATTTTACCAAGATTTCAAATAGGTGAAAGCAACTTAGGGAAAATAGAAAGGGGCTTTCAGAATGTCAGAAGAAGCTTTTGAACAATTACATGTATTCAAGCAATGATGATGATAGATGCATAGCTATATTCATAACATTTCAAAATGAAATTTTGGGATGTTACAAACCTACCCACCTTAAGATGAATCTCGCCCTCGAGATTCGGGTTGGCTAGAAAATAGGTGCGGGTGGTCTCTACAAAGATCTTCTTCGCGTTCCCAGGTGGCTTCTTCCTCGGTGTGATGACTCCACAAAACCATAGAGAACTTGATGATCCTGCTGCAGGTAACTCTGTTGGCAGTCTCGGGGATTCTGACAGGCTTCTCCTCGTAGGCCAGATCATTCTCAAGTTGTATGGCCTCTAGGGGCACTGTGTCTCTCAAAGGAATATCAGCCATCTCAGCATGACATTTCTTCAGCTGGGAAACATGGAAAACATCATGAACTCCGGATAATCCTTCCGACAATTCCAGCTTGTATGCAACTTCGCCTCTACATTCAAGAATGTTGTAGGGGCCTATGAATCTGGGTGCTAATTTTCCTTTAACACCAAATCTCTTGTTTCCTCGAAGCGGGGACACACGAAGATACGCTCGGTCTCCCACTTCATACGTCACTTCTTTACGTTTGCTGTTAGCATAACTCTTCTGTCGAGATTGAGCTATCTTGAGTCTGTCACGAATCAACCTGACTTTCTCTTCAGAATCTCGGATAAGGTCCGGACCAAAAAGTTGTCGGTCTCCAACACCATCCCACGTCAACGGTGTTCTGCATCTCCTTCCGTATAAAGCTTCGAAACGCATGCTCGTCCACTTCTGAGTGGATATATGTGTCTAAATCATTCCCCGACATGTGAGACTTGCCAGAAGATAAAGGCGAAAATAGAGAAAGTGATGGAGATCACCATGACTCTTGCATAAAGGTAAGTACTAGAAAATAAAAGTGACAGATAGGCCCTTCGCAGAGGGAAGCAGAGGTTGTCATGCGCTTTTATAGTTGGATGCACAATCCCTTAATGCAAAAGAACGTCACTTTATATTGTCCCTTGTGATAGAGAACTTTATTATGCATTCCGTCGCTTTTATTTCTTCCCTATTACAAGTTCATATAAAGTTTATTTTCCTCACACTAATAGATCACGCATATTTAGATAGCAATTTTTGTTGCCTGCACCAATGACAACTTACTTGAAGAATATTATTTGATCCATAGGTAGGTATGATGGACTCTCATGGCAAAACTGGGTTGAGGTGTTTGGACGCACAAGTAGTATCTCTACTTGGTGCGGAAGTCTTGGCTGATATGAGGTAGAAGCAAGCGACACATGTTGAGGGATCTATAACAATATAATTTCTATTCGGAAATAAGCAAACATAAACCATAATGTTGTCTTCCTTGTCCAACATCAACTTCTTAACATATAATATTTTAATGAGTCCTCACAATCACAAAATATGTCCAAGATAATATATTTATATATGAACCTCTCTTTCTTTATTACTTCCTTTTAATTGCCCCAATGACCAACGGCTATGTTTGTCAACCCACAACAGGTTTCAATCAACATACTTCTCGTATGTGAAGTCATCACTCCCCATAATATTATCATATATACTCTTTGCTTTTATTCTACACTTCTTTCTACTTCATATTTCTCAATACAAAGATCATACCAAATAAGAAAAGCCCTCAACTCAAAAGTACTTTTTATTATATAACTCACAGACTTGCTTACATAGGAGGAACCATAAAGCAAAAACTCAAAACTAGATCACATGAAAACTTTATTCTACTATATCAAGATATAACCAAAAGGACTGAACTAAGAAATAATGATAAAAATGAAAATAAAAATAAAAAATGTGATGGTGATACGATAGCGGGGCACCTCCCCCAAGCTTGTCTCAAGCCAAGGGGACTGCCCATACCCATGCATTTAGTTGTCTTGCTTCGGAGGTGATGATGTGGGAATTGTTGATGAGGTTGGCAGCTTGTCCCCTATCTTCCAAGGCATAGGCTCACCATCGTAAAAGAATGAACGAGTCTCTGGAATCCTCAAATCTGCAGCCAAACTCATTCTCTTAAATCTGTATTCATACTCACAGTTTTGGTTTTGTAGCTCATAGATCTGGGCTTGGAGGTGCTCGATTTTCTCGTAAAGCTTGAAGATGTGATCCCCAATGTCCTTGGCGTCTAGCTTGTGTTTATGGGTAAACTCCACGATCATCATATGATTGGCATTGAGTCCTGTTAGTGCATCTAGTGCCCCTTAGTGATTTTGGTATGTTGAAGACTTATAGGTTAAGAGACTAATGCGTTCGTGAGTGTACACAGGCTCTATAAGTCGATGAGGAGGTTGATACAACCGGAGATTACCGACCCCTAAAAATGTATGTCTTCAACTGAAGACTTTGTGAAGACTTTGTGAAGACTTTGAAGACTTTGTGAAGACTTTGAAGACTTTGTGAAGACTTTGCGAAGACTTTGTGAAGACTTTGAAACTGATAAAGTTGGTGTGTCCTTGAAGATATGAACGAGGACTATGAAGCATGAAGACTTGTTTTCGTACTTTCATTTCCTTTCCTTGAGTCATAGGAAACACCGTACTATTAAAGGGGGCCAAGGTAATACTAAGGAAAATTTCCAACTGATGCTCAACTCCAGAATCCTCAACCTACACATCCCCTTGAATGAAGCTTTTGGGAATCTCTTACGGCTCAGTCAAGTTCTTCCGTGACAAAGACGAAGTTCTTCTGGTCTCTGAGGAAATTGTTCTGGCTGAGGAGTTAGGATTTCGCCAATGCGAATTGCCTACAAGTGAGGAAGGTGATATGTCTGAGGACTTTCATTGTTTGAAAATCCGACCGTTGTTGTGCTTAGCGCCAGCTGGCCCCAATCATTCCTATCCACATAACGGTCATATAATTGGGGGCATTAATGTCATATCATGTCGGGATGCGCCCCCGGCTATAAATAGCCACCCCCCACAACCACTACCTGGTTGGCTGCTCCGAGAGAGAATTGAAACTTGTCATTTGAGAGCATCCCATCCTCCGAGGGCTTTTGTCCGAAAGTGAGGAAAAACCCAAAATCAAACCACCAACCCAAAGTGATTGAGCATCACTGAAGAAATTCATGCATGGAACCGACGCTTGTTACCTTTGAGGACTTTGCATCCTCCAGACGGTTAGGCGTCATGGTCTAGTGTGTCATGCAGTCAATTGGGGAGCACGAAGTGACAACGATCTCTGGAGACTATGCTGCAGCTATGTATTCCATGCACTGAGTACTTCTTCCGCTGTTAGTCATTCATCACATTTCAAATTCCTCAAATTCAAAATTCCTCAAGTGATGAATTTATAAAAATTGCCTATTCACCCCCCCTCTTGTCGATATAACACACTTTCAATTGGTATCAGAGCAGTTACTCCCTGTCTCTGTGTGATTTTGGTTTAACCACCTGGAGTTTTAGTTATGTAGACTGAAGGTATGATCAAGGTTTCTGCAGGTTGTCCTACCTTCGATGCGACGGACTATCCCTACTGGAAGAACAAGATGTGTATGCATCTTGAAGCTATTGACAACGATCTCTGGTACGTTGTGGAAAATGGTGTGCCCTATGTCACTCCCACTGTTTCAGCTGCTGATGTGAAGAGATTCAAGCAACTCGACTCTCAAGCGAAGAATATCATCTGCGGCCATCTGAGCAAAGGTTAGTACGACAGAGTGAGTGCTCTGGAGACTGTGAAGCTTATCTGGGATAGGCTGTCCAAGGTGAATGAAGGTGTCTCCACTCAACCGTACTCTCGTGTGGATGTTCTTCGCAATCTCTTCAACCGCTTCAAGAGGCTTGACAATGAAAATGTACAACAAACGTTTGATCACCTCACTATTATTTCCAATGGACTTCAAGCACTGGGTGCCACTGATATCACGGACCATGAAGTGGTGAAGAAACTGCTAAGATCACTCGATTCCTCATTTGATACCTTGGTTTTGATGATTCAAGAACGTGGAGATTACAAAGCTCTTGATCCTGCTGATATTCTCGGAAGACTCAATACACATGAATTCGAACAAGCTGAGAAGAGAGACCTCTACGGACCAAGCTATGGAAGATCTCGTGCTCTAAAGGCAAAAGCAATTTCCTCATCTGAAGAAGAAGATTCTGACAGCAGCCTTGGAGATCCTAAAGAACTAAGTCAGGAACTAGCTATGCTTGTGAGGAAATTCCAGAAGTTCTCAAGGAAAGGCGGATTTCGAAAGTCATCAAGAAGTGGCTTGAGGAAATCAGATTCCTCAGAAGATTACAAGAAAAGAACATGTCATCGATGCAAGAAACCAGGCCACTTTATCTCTGACTGTCCTCTATTGGAAAAGACTCAAAGAATAAGAAGAAATACAAAGATGATAGTTCTGATGACTCGAAGAAAAAGAAGAAATCTTCAAAGTCCTCATCTGCAAAATCCTCATCTTCAAAGTCCTCAAGACACAAGAAGAATGGTTCCAGAAAGGCTCGAGCATTCATTGGCAAAGAAATGGATTCTGAGGAAGAATTTGAAGAATATGAAGAAGAGGAAGAATCTGAAGAAGAATCAGAATCCGGTGTTGCTAGCCTTGCTCTAGCTACTCCTTTCGTCAACAAGTCTATTTCCAACGCTGATGAATCTGACTGCACCAACGACTCCGACGTCAGCAATGATGACTATGCTCCCACCTATTGCTTCATGGCAAAAGGGTCAAAGGTACAAAAACATCATTCCTCTTCTGAATCAAGTGAAGGTGAATCTGATGAATATGTGAAACCTAGCTATGCTAAACTTGTTAAGATTGCCACTAAACAACAAAGTGAACTTGAAAAGCTTCAGAAAATGCTAGACAAAAGCGATGATCTGTTACACCGTGAAGTGGATCATACTCAAACTTTGTCTGTCGATCTCAAAAGTCTTCAGACAAGGTATGATAACCTACAGAGTCATCATAATGACCTCTTAGCCGATCATGAGAAGCTTTCTTATGAATTTCTTCAGAGAAAGCAAGATCTTGAGAAACTAAAGGTGTCACATGAGGATCTCCAAAGGGAAAACGATTCCTTACTGGCTCAACAGTTCAGTACCGCTCAGGAAGGATTTGTCCCACCTTGTTTAAAATGCATCGAACGTGAAGCTGCTAATTCTTCACCTGAATGTTCAAATGCTTCTATTACTGCAAATTCTTCAATCATTCCAGTGGTTTCAAATTCCTCGTCTGAGGATACCACAAGTATCACTGATGACAATGCAGGGTTGAAGGAATTGTATGTGACAGTCATATACAAAAGCCTCAAAGGGCATCAAATCCTTTGCGATGTCCTCAAAAAGCAGATTCTAAACAGGAACCCTAGGAAAGAGGGTATTGCCTTTGCGAGGAAACTCAACGCTGATGGTTCATACTGGACACCTGAGCAGTATCCCAAAACCTCATGGGTTGCTGCAAAAGGCACTCCTGTAGATCCATCTACTTTATCAGGATTTACATGTGAAACTCCATATTCCTCTGATGAGTCACTTGACTCTAACTTCAAATACTTCAAAAATCATAAATGTGAAGTATTTGCTAGATTTGTTGGAACTAACTGCAGGAATGGCTCTCCATTGAAGAAAATCTGGGTTCCCAAGAGCTACCTGCAAAATCTTCAAGTGAATGTCCTCATGACACCACTATTGAAGAAAAGGAACCCCAGATCAAATTCCTCAAGTAGACCAAATTCCTCAAATGGTCAAAATCATCATTCTCGTGCTAATGCTTCTGTTTCGCAGGGAAAACCTAAGAGTTTTGAATATATGCATCATTCTTCAAACAATTATGTTCATAAATCCTTGAATAATTTCTCTGCTTATTCATATGAATACTCTAACCCTCGACCTGTGGAACGAAGTGCACTTGCTTCAATGCCTCCCTTCTCTTATGGTGCTCGCAGGATGATGAACTCTTTACCACCCCTTGAGATGTGGGTGGTGAAGAAAACGAACTAATCGTTTATTGCAGGGTCAGGTCTCCAGATGAATTTGAATATCTGATGAACTTGCTGGAGACCTGAGGAAATGCTTGAAAGGACGCAAGCTAACCATGTAGAAATTAATTCCTCATGTCTCACGTCCTCACAGTACTTGCTTGCTATATTGTGTGATGAAATTCTATCTGATGAAATTGATGTCATATTCTTCAATCTGAAGCATATGAGTTCATAAGTTTTACTAATTCATCTATAGGATGATACTCCAAAAGCTACAGAGTGGGTCCTCGATAGTGGATGCACAAACCACATGACTGGTGACAAAAGTCTTCTGATGAATTTGCCACTAGCTCCATCTCATCTGAAGCATATCACCTATGCTGACAAAGGAAAAAAGCAAGGTATTGGGACTTGGTAAGGTTGCTATCTCAAAGGACCGAACCATGGATAAGGTGATGCTTGTCAAATCCCTTGGGTTCAACCTCATGTCTGTCTCAATGCTTTGTGATCTCGATATGGTTGTGGTATTTGGAAAATATCGTTGTGTTGTCATCATGGAATCTGACAATTCCAAAGTCTTCGAAGGCTTTAGGAGAGGAGACTTGTATATTGTTGATTTCTCTACAGGACCTCAGCCTGCCACATGCCTACTTGCAAAGTCCTCAGAAGGATGGCTGTGGCATCGACGACTTGGTCATGCGGGTATGAGGAACTTGCACACGCTCGTGAAGAGGAAGCATGTCATTGGCATCGAAGGCGTCAAATTCCTCAAGGACCACCTCTGTGGGGCTTGTGAATCTGGAAAGATGACCAGATCCAAGCATCCCTCGAAGACAATCATGACCACTACTCGTCCCTTTGAATTACTTCACATGGATCTCTTTGGTCCCACTCACTATTCCGTACTAACAAATGCTTCAAGTCTGTATGGATTTGTCATTGTAGATGATTACTCTCGCTACACATGGGTGCATATCATTCTGTACAAAAATGAAGTACATGATGTCTTCAGATGATTTGCTTCAAGAGCCACCACCAACTTTGGCGTCAAGATCAAGCATATCAGGAGTGATGATGGGACCGAGTTCAAGAACACGAATCTTGATGAATATCTTGATGAACTTGGTATTACTCATGAATTATCTGCCCCTTATGCTCCTCAGCAGAATGGCGTCGTGGAAAGAAAGAACAGGACTCTCGTTGAGATGGCCCGAACCATGATCGATGAATACAAGACTCCTAGTCGCTTCTAGCCTGAAGCAATCGACACTGCTTGCCACATCATCAATAGGGTATATATTCACAAATTATTCAAAGAAAACCTCATATGAGCTCATGATAGGCAATAAACCCAATGTTAGTTATCTCAAAGTCTTCGGTGAAAAATGTTGGATCAGAGATCCTCACCACAATTCTAAGTTTGCACCGAAAGCACATGAAGGTTTCATGCTTGGTTATGGAAAGGACTCGCACACCTACAAAGTCTTCAACACCTATCACCACAAGGTTGTTGAAACTGTAGATGTGTGGTTCGATGAAACTAATGGCTCGCAAAGAGAGCACCTGCCTTCTGTGATAGATGAACAGTCTCCTGGGAATCCATCAAGCTAAAGGCAACTGAAGATGTTATTCCTACTGAAGAAATCATCCCTGCTCTTGAAGACTCTCATGCAGAGATACCTGAAGAAAATGGTGCTGATGAAAGTCCTCAGACAAGTCAACCTGCACATCCAAGAGTGGAAAATGAAGTTCATATTGACAAAATCATCGACAACATCAATGCACCAGGTCCTCTCACACGCTCTAGGGCTTCTCATTTAACTAACTTTTGTGGGCACTTTGCCTTTGTCTCTATAATAGAGCCCACCAAAGTTGATGAAGCATTCAAGGAGCCAGAGTGGATTCAAGCTATGCAAGAGTAATTGCATCAATTCAAGCTCAACAATGTGTGGGAACTTGTCAAGCGGCCAGATCCTCGCAAACATAACATCATAGGTACAAAGTGGATCTACCGCAACAAGCAAGATGAAAACAGCCTCGTGGTGAGGAATAAAGCTCGACTTGTAGCTCAAGGCTACACACAGGTTGAAGGAATTGACTTTGATGAAACTTTTGCACCTATTGCTAGACTTGAAGCTATTCGAATACTACTTGCTTACGCTAATCATCACAATATCATCTTATATCAAATGGATGTGAAAAGTGCATTCCTCAATGGTAAGATTGAGGAAGAAGTATATGTTGCTCAACCCCCAGGTTTTGAAGATCCTAAGCATCCTGACAAAGTCTTCAAACTCAACAAAGCTCTCTATGGCCTCAAGCAGGCCCCACGAGCGTGGTATGACACTCTGAAGGATTTCCTCATGAAGAAAGGCTTCAAATCCGGTTCACTCGACCCAACTCTTTTCACAAAATCCTATGACAATGAACTGTTCATATGTCAAATATATGTTGATGATATTATCTTTGGATGTACTGACAAACGCTACAGTGATGAATTTGCCTATATGATGAGTGAAGAATATCAAATGTCTATGATGGGAGAATTGAAATTCTTTCTTAGGTCTTCAAATTCATCAGCAAGACAATGTCATTTTCATATCACAAGAGAAATACATCAAAGATGTTCTGAGGAAATTCAACATGCAAGACTGCAAAGGCGTCAAAACTCCAATGCCTTCAAAAGGACACCTCTCCACTGACGAAAATGGTAAAGATTTCGATCAGAAGGTATACCGCTCCATGATTGGCTCTTTATTGTATCTATGTGCATCTAGGCCTGATATAATGCTAAGTGTTTGCATGTGTGCTCGATTCCAAGCAACACCGAAGGAATCACACCATAAGGGTGTGAAACACATTCTTCGATACTTAGCTCACACACCAACGCTTGGATTGTGGTATCCCAAGGGCTCAAATCTTCACCTTGTCGGATACTCTGATGCTGACTATGCTGGAGATCGCGTGGATCACAAGTCAACCTCAAGCACATGTCATTTCCTTGGACGATCATTAGTCTGTTGGTCCTCGAAGAAGCAGAACTGCGTGTCACTCTCTACTGCAGAAGCTGAGTACATTGCTACTGGCTCGTGTTGTGCTCAGTTACTATGGATGAAGCAAACCCTCAAGGACTACGGCATCAAGTTGAAGAATGTGCCTCTCTACTGTGACAACGAGAGTGCCATCAAGATAGCATACAACCCAGTTCAGCACTCCAAGACCAAGCACATCGAGATTCGTCATCACTTTCTTCGAGATCATGTACTCAAGGGCGACATCTCCATCAACCACATTCCCACTGAAGAACAACTGGCTGATATCTTCACAAAGCCCTTGGACGAAAAGAGATCTTGCAAGTTGCGGTGTGAGCTAAATATCTTAGAATCTTCGAATGTTCTTTGAAAAAGAACACACATCCTAACACTTATGCAAAATTGATGACTTAGATGTGCAACACATGAAGTAACGTTTTTCTTCAAAACTATGAAGAATAACTCTCTAAGTCTGAAGAAATTAATGAAGAATTTGATTCTCAAAACCCTACGACAATTGTACGCGGTGTTTGAAATCATCATTCTTATACGGTGGGTAATGCCACCAACCAAAAGTTGAGATTCTTCAAAATTGGATTGTCATCATTTCTGCAAATTCTTCAACTTTCAAATTCCTCAACTTTTCAAATTCTTCAAAACTTTGAGAGACTTATTTTCATTTGACTATATATATATATATATATATCTATGAATTTTCAATGTCCTCAATAGCATTCACTTATTGCTAAATTCTTCAAGTTTGATTTTCATCTAAGTGAATGTGATCGGACCCTATACCTCATCTATGCTAAACTCAACCAAGTCTGTTCACAAATTCATCATATGCGTTCTACTTTGAAACTTATTCAAAGTCCTCACTGTGTCCTTGACAGCTGAAGAATTTGCGAACAGATACTTTAAAACTCTACCAAAAAAATTGGCGGTTCCCGCTCAAACCGTTCCTATTCCAACGACTGGATAACCCACGATCCCCCCATATCTCCACTGCTCAGAACATGGCTGATACCTGTCGCAAGGAGAGGAAGAGTCAGGGGTAAACCTATCCAAAATCCTCGGGTGGATCCGTTTTTACTCTCTCTATACATACCCCTTCACTACAGCTGAGCTCGGTTACTCTCCTCTTCTACCTCTCCCGAGCTCCTGCCCAGCGCCGCCGCTGAAATCATCGTTGTCGGTGAGGAAGAGCTTCACTGCCTCCACCTCGTTATCGCCGTACTCACACCGGCCGCGGAAGTCTTCATCCCGCCGCCGCTGTAGTCGTCTCCCTCTACTAAGTTAGGGCGTGGGAGATCTGAATGGACGAACCTCCCCATTTCACCTCAGAGTTCGTCGTGTTCTTCATCAGGGTAATTAAAATTAATTTTACTGCCCTTGGTTTGATCTTCATTTGACTCTACTATTCCTTAAAAGGTGTTTATTCGTCATATATTCAATTATCAAGCACCTTACATCTCCTCATTCTTGATGATTTTCCCTTAGTAATAATTTTCTTTAAGATCCCTCAATTGTGCGAATTCCCAAATTTTCACAACTCTGGAACCTGAGACAAAGAACACTTAGTGAAACTCCTCAAGACATCCATGGTCAGATTCCTCCAACCTCTTTTTTCTCCAAAATTTCTGAGAACGCATATAACCTCTTCAAATTCCTCGCACCTATACTATGTTCATAGGTACAGATATGTCTGCTGATGAATCACTAGGTTCTCATCAAGTTAACTCATTTGCAGCGCTACTTGAAGAAAAGTTGTGTACCTCCTCAGAATCATCAAGAGTTCAAGATCCTCATTTGAAGAAAATGGCAGACAAAAGAACTCAAAAAGGAGGAAATAAACCCGACGTGCAGACAGCCTTTGAAATCCCTGATGAGATCTATGATGACTATTACACGCCAGATGAAGAAACTCATGGCAAGGAGACAACGAAACAGAGGAAAATTCGTCTGTAGAAGATTGAATGGAGATGGGCTAAGGAGTGGAGAGAATGTCGTTATGTTAATCCCAAGTACATGATGAAATTCGCTGTGAAGCCTCCTTGCAGCAGGCCTCCCATTGCTAAAAATCAGATAGCTGATCCTACTAGTCTCAAGACTGGTGAGGACTTTCCTGCCTTATGGGAAAAGCAGCAGGCCAAGCTGGCAAAGAAGGCCAAGGATGCTGTGAAATTTTTTAATGAGGACTCTGCTGCTGCTGCCACTGCTGGTGCATCCTCAAGTGGTCCCAAGAAATCCATGCTGAAGAAGTCAGCTGTGAAACAAATTTCTTCATCCTCAAAGTCATCACAGCAAATTCCTCAAGCTAGAAGGCCTCTGCTACTGGAACTGTGGCTGCTCAGTCTTCAGCAGCTGTGAAAAAGTCCTCAACCCCAGTACACTTGGCAACATGCAAGAGGACTAAGGGTTTCTCAAGAAAGCTGAAGAGCTCTACAAGCCCTTCTAACACAAAGTCTTTAACCAGTCCCTCTGGACTGAAGCTGTAGAAAGCTGCTGGTAGAGGTCTACGACCAAGTTCCAGCAAGGCCATTGTCACAATTTCCTCAAGAGCTGAGGATGATGATGAAGGAGATGCTGATGATCAAGAGCTTGAAGAAATCATCAGACAAAGTCAGCTGAAGGCTGCCACTGCCAAGGACAGCTCAATTACTCTGCTACTGGATCCAAAGACGATCCTAGACTTCATCGACATATGGCTTGTGGATCCACAGACACCTCTCTCTGCACTGAAATTGCCTCCCAATGTGGACCATGTCCTCACACACTTCATCGCTGAAGAAAAATGGAAGAGAGAGAAAGCCAAGAGAGCCAAGACAAACATTGTACGCAAAGAGAAGTTTCTGCATGACAATGTGATGAATTTGACTCCGAAACAGCTTGTCACTGTTCAGTCTGAGATCCACAACCTCTCTAAAGAACAAGAAAATCTTGATAAAGAATGGAAAGGGACAAAGGATAGATTCATCAAGGCTGCTCAAGCTGCAGTGAAGGATTACAACGTATCCACTGCTGCTCGTACTGCTGCTAGTACTACTGCTCCTCAACCTCTGACTGCTGATATTCCTCAAGCTGTTGACGAATCTACATCTAAAGTTCCTCACCCTGTTGAGGAATCTGCACTAGAAGAAGCCCCACCTGCTGATGACACTGCTTCTACACCAGAAGCTGCTACCAGTGCTGCTGAGGAAACTCAGCTCACTGATGAACCTGCCAGGACAACTGTCACTGTTGTGCCTGAGGAATGTGAGAGGCCAGCTGAAGATTTAGCTGCACCTGAAGAAAAAGATGCTGTTGAGAAAACATCTCTTAAAAGGAAGGCATCAGACTCTGAAGCTCCTGCTAAGAAAAGATTGAATACTTTAACAAGTTCTTCAATGATGACAATTGATGCCATTCCCATTTCCTCAGCACCAACTCTGGAAATAGTTCCCTATGGCGTAGAATACACCATTCCCACGGAAGATGATCATTTTGCTGCTTCCACAGAGCATATGGACGAAGAAATTGAGGTCGAAAACATTTCTTCACCTGCCCAAGAACCATTACTTCAGCTTCAGTACAAGGAAGAAAATGCTTCAGCTGAAGAAATGGATGAAGAAGTTGATGTTGGTAGCACCACTCTTGTCATCCATGATGAATTCTGGGAAACTGCTCATCACACGTCCCCAATAACAACTATGTTGTCCATTATTCCTCAGTTGTTTGTGCAAGCTGAGGATGTACAAACAGACTCTGAACCTCTGTATCTTCCAGACCCTGAAGACATTCCAGCTGATGAAGATATTGATGTCCAGATCACTGATGAAGCTCCAGCTGCTGAGGCTGATGAAATTGAAGAAGTTCACATCACTGATGAAGATCCAGCTCCTATGGCTGATGAAGTTCCAGCAACTGAGGAACCTGCCCTCCAGCTTGTTCCTCGTATACTTGAGGAAATCAAGGGGACTGTCATGCCGAATCTGCAACTTGTGCAGCGAATGCCATTCAAAGGCTCTGGTCGTCCCACATTCATCAAATCCAACTTCTTCAACGAGCACATGTTCTTCTTGGGTTCCAACCCATATGACAATGCTCGAGTTGGTCGCTCACAGTTCTGGACTGCTTCCCAGATGAATTACTATGCATCTGTCCTCTGTGAGAAGAATAAGATATTTGAGCATCATCATATTCCTCACGTGGACATGGAATCAATTCCCTCATATACACCTGTGCTTCAAGTCCTGTATGATGCTGGCTTACTTCCCTTCTACGTTGATATCTGTGATTGGAACAAGGAACTAATTCTTCAGTTCTATGCAACCCCGTTCATCAGTGGAAATTCCTCAGACATCAACTCTTGGGTGCTAGACTGGATGACTGGATCAAAGCACTACATAGCCACTTCATATGAATTGCTTCAAACAATTACTCTTCCAATTCCATCAGAAGAATCTCGTTGTCTATTCAATGATCCACCACTTCCGAATCAACTAATGAATCTGCCAATGAAGAAATTGGCACCTGGAAAGCCACTGAGGACTGTCTTTCTTGTAAAGGACCTGTTAAATGTGCCAAGGACCGTATACAGAATCCTCACCCACACTATGTGTCCTCAGAAAGGGCATAATTCTGAGAACGAAGAAGTTGAAGGAATCATGAAGAATGTGCTTTTCAACATTATCCATGGGATTCCCATCAACTTCCATGATTTCTTCATGAGATCACTCGCACAATCTGCAATGCCTTCATTTGAATTGAAGATCTTCGCTCCATGGATCATGAATTTCAGCAGGTCCAAGTCTTCAATTCCCTACAAAACCGACTTTCAGAATCACTTTGCATTCCTTCCACCGATTGAAGTCCTCAAGAGTACCATTGCTGAAGGAAAAGGCAAGGACGTCATTGATGAAGGAACTCGTCCCATGGATGGATAGTTTTGTCAAGCATCCTCCTACTCAACAAATGATGATTCTGCTACTCAGGACTCTACAGCAAAAGCCTCAGCTCCAAAGCCTCATGCCACTGCCCCTCGTGTGATGACTGACCGAGAACTTCTCCTTAGTCTTCATCAGAAAGTTGACAGAAATCACAAGTGGGTCAAGCGACAGTTGGGTGCTATTCTTCATAACATGATAGTAACTCAAAACTCTGTGAAGAAGAATCACTATTATGCTCATGAAATCTTCAAGCGCACTTGGGCCACTATGTCTGTTGTCTTGCCACCTCATGAACTTGATGAGCTGAATCTTCAAGAAAACTTTGACTGGGCTCGTCAACCACCGAAGAAGTTCAAGAAAGTCCAAGTTCCTCAGCTGGTCACAAGTTCATGTTCTTCATCGCACGAGATGGATGATGCTGAGGACACTGAAGATACTATTGCGCGCCCTGCTTCAACGAACGACCCCGACAATGTTGACGTTCCTTCACCAACACGATGAATTTCTTCAAGGGCGTTAGTCCTCAGTTTTCGTCCCTTTTTGTCTTCAGTGACAAAGGGGGAGAAAATTTGAGTTAGTATTCAAGCAGGTCTATATAAATGGGCAGTTTTTGTTTTAAGTTACAACTCTCGTTCTTCTGATACTTTTGATTGGGTTGTAAACTTAAGTCCGATGGTGGTCTGACTCTTCTAAATTATTTGCTCGCATGTTTAATTCCTCAAGTATCTTAATGCATGCATGCTGAATTTCGTAGAACCCATCTTCTTCACGCATTTTTAAACTTTTCATATCATATATTCAACTGCGTGAATGGATTACAAGATATAGGGGGAGTTCTTCATGTTTTAACCTGCACTGTGCATTTGCAGTCCAAAGCAAATTCCTCAAATATGCACATCTTCCAGGGGAGCTCATCTATATCTTGCAATCAACTTCCTCATACTCTGCACTTACATTCCATATCTTTAATCCCCGTTGAAAACTTAACCTATTTGTCATCAAACACCAAAAAGGGGGAGATTGTTAGTGCATCTAGTGCCCCTTAGTGATTTTGGTGTGTTGAAGACTTATAGGTTAAGAGACTAATGCATTCGTGAGTGTACACAGGCTCTACAAGTCGATGAGGAGGTTGATACAACTGGAGATTACCGACCCCTAAAATGTATGTCTTCAACTGAAGACTTTGCGAAGACTTTGTGAAGACTTTGAAGACTTTGTGAAGACTTTGAAGACTTTGTGAAGACTTTGTGAAGACTTTGTGAAGACTTTGAAACTGATAAAGTCAGTGTGTCCTTGAAGATATGAACGAGGACTATGAAGCATGAAGACTTGTTTTCGTACTTTCATTTCCTTTCCTTGAGTCATAGAAAATGCCGTACTGTTAAAGGGGGCCGAGGTAATACTAAGGAAAATTTCCAACTGATGCTCAACTCCAGAATCCTCAACCTACACATCCCCTTGAATGAAGCTTTTGGGAATCTCTTACAGCTCAGTCAAGTTCTTCAGTGACAGAGACGAAGTTCTTCTGGTCTCTGAGGAAATTGTTCTGGCTAAGGAGTTAGGATTTCGCCAGTGCGAATTGCCTACAAGTGAGGAACGTGATATGTCTGAGGACTTTCATTGTTCGAAAATCCGACCGTTGCTGTGCTTAGCGCCAGCTGTCCCCAATCATTCCTATCCACATAACGGTCATATAATTGGGGGCATTAATGTCATATCATGTCGGGATGCGCCCCCGGCTATAAATAGCCACCGCCCATAACCACTAGCTGGTTGGCTGCTCCGAGAGAACTGACACTTGTCATTTGAGAGCATCCCATCCTCCAAGGGCTTTTGTCCGAAAGTGAGGAAAAACCCAAAATCAAACCACCAACCCAAAGTGATTGAGCATCACTGAAGAAATTCCTATGTGGAACCGACACTTGTTACCTTTGAGGACTGTGCATCCTCCAGACGGTTAGGCGCCATGGTCTAGTGTGTCCTGCAGTCAATTGGGGAGCACGAAGTGACCTTGGTCTAGAGCATCCAGCAGTAAATTGTGGATTGTCGGGTGACCAGTTTGTGAGGGTTTTGGAAGTCTACCCTGATGACTTATCACGAGTGTTGGGCGAGGACTGTGTGATTTTAGCTCAAGGAGAATACGGTAAGGACTATGTGTCCTGGGACTATGTGTCCTCTGGTTTAAATACGAGGCTGCTCCAAACCAGACGTACGACTGTCACAGCAGTTGGAACTGGGTCATCAAATCATTGTCTTCATCAGGCTACCTGGTTCTATTTCCTCAACCCCCTTATTCCTCGTTTACATGTTGATGAAATTGATCTTTACTGTTTGAAGAATTTGAGTGAAGACTTAGACAATTTCCTCACCTCAAATTCTTCTGGTTGCCTTGTTCATCACTACTTATCCTATATCACGCCACTCATAATCTGTGCATGTTTCGTATCATCATGATGACTATGCTGCAGCTATGTATTCCATGCACTGAGTACTTATTCCGTTGTTAGTCATTCATAACATTTCAAATTCCTCAAAGTCGAAATTCCTCAAGTGATGAATTTATAAAAATCGCCTAGTCACCCCCCTCTAGTCGATATAACGCACTTTCAAGTCCCCATTCCACCATCCCTTGGCACTTGAAGACTTGTTGCTCCATTGCTTTGAGCCTTGTCTCCACGCTTCCGGTTCTCTTTGGCCTCTCAACATCACGGATATGCCGCACCCCCTCATGCCTCTCAATGGTTTGAGGGTGTTGCAGCACCTCCGCAAGGTAGGGGTTGATGACCTTCTCGAAGAACTTGTCCTTCGAAGCACTTGGGGACGTCATGTTGATCTAAAATAGCTGCAGAAACAGCTTAGAACAAAACAGGGGATATTGTCGTGATACGAGAGTCAAAACCTTCGGGAGATTATATAATGAAATTTTACCGACCCAAAGGAGTATGCCACACGAAAACGGAGTCCAGAAGGTGCACGAGGTGGACACAAGCCCCAGGGACGCGCCCTGGAGGCTTGTTGCCTCCTCGTGCACTATTCAGACTACTTTAAACTTTCCTAATTTTTTAAATACTCCAAAACAGATAAAAATTGCCATTGAAAAAGTTTTGGAGTATTTTTACTTACCGTACCACATACCTATTCCTTTTCGGAGTTTGAAACATTCTGGTAAGTCTCCCTAATGTACTCCTCCGGAGTTATGGTATTGATGATATTAGTTTCAACATTTATGGGAGTACCTGAGATATAATGTTTTATTCTTTGACCATTCACCACCTTCGGGTTTGTGCCTTCGCCATTGTTAATCTTGATGGCACCGGAATGGTATACCTCCTCGATAACATAAGGACCTTCCCATTTAGACAGAAGTTTTCCTAGGCTTGGGCTCTCCATTCATCAAGTGAGCTGATGTCAAATAACATCTTCTCACCAGCAAGTTTGAAATCATAATTGAGCTCTTTGATTGCCCAATAAGCTTTATGTTCTAGCTCTAGAGGTAAGTGACATGCTTTACCATAAACCATCTTATACGGAGACATACCCATAGGGTTTTTGTAAGCAGTTCTATAACCCACAATGCATCCTCAAGTTTCTTACACCAATTCTTCCTAGATCTATTAACAGTCTTCTGCAAAATAAATTTAATTTCTCTATTTCTCAATTCTACTTGACCACTAGACTGAGGATGATAAGGAGATGCAATTCTATGATTAACATCATATTTAGCGGGCAATTTACGGAAAGCACCATGAATAAAGTGTGAACCACCATCGGTCATCAAATATCTAGGGACTCCAAATCTAGGGAAAATAACTTCTTTAAGCACTTTAATAGAAGTGTTATGATCAGTGCTACTAGTTGGGATAACTTCTACCCACTTAGTAACATAATCAACAGCAACTAGAATATGAGTATACCCGTTAGATTGTGGAAAAGGACCCATATAATCAAAACCCCAAACATCGCATGGTTCAATAACAAGAGAGTAATTCATAGGCATTTCTTGACGTCTACTAATGTTACCAACTCTTTGACATTCATCACAAGACAAGACAAACTTACGAGAATCCTTGAAGAGAGTAGGCCAATAAAACCCAGATTGTAGTACCTTATGTGCAGTTCTATCTCCAGCATGGTGTCCTCCATAGGCTTCAGAGTGGCACTTGCGTAAGATTTGTTCATGTTCATGCTCAGGTACACAACATCGAACAATACCATCTGCTCCTTCTTTATAAAGGCGTGGATCATCCCAAAAGTAATGCCTTAATCATAGAAGAACTTTTTCTTTTGGTGGTATGTGAAAGTAGGTGGTATAAATGTAGCAACAATGTAGTTTGCATAATCAGCATACCATGGAGTATTGTGTGAAGCATTTATGACAGCTAACTGTTCATCAGGAAAGCTATCATCAATAGGTAGTGGGTCATCAAGAACATTTTGTAATCTAGACAAGTTATCTGCCACAGGGTTATCAGCACCCTTTCTATCAATGATATGCAAATCGAATTCTTATAGAAAAAGGACCCACGTAACAAGTCTACGTTTAGCATCTTTCTTTTCCATAAGGTACTTAATAGCAGCATGATCTGTGTGAACAATTACTTTGGAATCAACAATATAAGGTCTAAACTTATCACAAGCAAACACGACTGTTAAAAATTCCTTTTAAGTAGTAGCCTAGTTTATTTGAGCATTGTCTAGAGTTTTACTACCATAATGGATAACATTTAATTTCTTATCGACTCTTTATCCTAGAACAGCACCAATAGCATAATCACTAGCATCACACATAATTTCAAAGGGTAGGTTCCAGTCGGGTGGTTGAACAACAGGTGCGATAATCACGACATTCTTAAGAATTTCAAATGCTTCTACACAATCATCATCAAAAACAAATGGAACATTTTTTTGCAAAAGATTTGTGAGAGGCCTAGAAATCTTAGAGAAATCTTTGATAAACCTCCTATAGAAACCAGCATGACCAAGGAAACTTCTTATACCATTGGTATATGTAGTGCACGACATTTTTTCAATGGCATCAACTTTAGATTTATCAACTTCAATACCTCTTTTAGAGATCTTGTGCCCCAAGAAAATACCTTCATTAACCATAAAGTGGCACTTTTCCCAATTCAAGGGAAGATTAGTTTCTTCACATCTCTGCAAAACTCGGTCAAGGTTTCTCATACAATCATCAAATGAAGTCCCGTAAACGGAAAAATCATCCATGAAAACCTCAAGAATCTTTTCACATAAGTCGGAGAATATATCCATCATACATCTTTGAAAGGTAGCAGGTGCATTGCATAAACCAAAAGGCATGCATCTATAAGCAAAGGTACCGAAAGGGCATGTAAAAGTGGTTTTTTCTTGATCCTGGTTCAATACAGGTATTTGAGAGAAACCAGAGTAACCATCTAGAATTCAAAAATGAGTATGTTTGGATAGTCTTTCTAGCATTTGATCAATAAAAGGTAAAGGTTAATGATCTTTCTTAGTAGCTTTATTTAATTCCCTAAAATAAATTACCATTCTATAACCTGTAACAATTCTTTGCGGGATCAATTCATTTTTATTATTAGGAAGAACGGTAATACCTCCCTTCTTAAGGACACAATGGATGGGACTAACCCATCTGCTCTCAGCAACAGTATAAATTATACCTACCTCCAGAAGCTTTAGTATTTATTTTCTTACCACTTCTTTCATCTTAGGGTTAAATCATCGTTGGTGATCGATAACTGGTTTGGCATCAAGCTCCATATTAATTTTATGCTGACATAGAGTGGGACTAATTCCCTTAAGATCATCAAGAGTGTAACCAATAGCAGCATTGTGCTTCCTCAGAGGTTTCAATAATCTCTTTTCTTCATGCTTTGAAAGCTTTGCACTAATAATAACAAGATATATCTCCTTTTCATCAAGATATATTTCAACGTATCAGGTAATTGCTTGAGCTCAAACACAGGATCACCCTTGGGTGGAGGAGGATCCCCAAGTATTTCAACAGGTAAGTTGTGTTTCAAAATAGGCTGCTGATCGAAGAAAATTTCATCTATATCATTCCTCTCATTCATATGCATATTATTTTCATGGTCTAGAAAATATTGTTCTAAAGGATCGATAGGAGGCACAGCAATAGAAGCAAGACCAATAATTTCATCTTTACTAGGAAATTCTTTGTCATGGGGTTGTCTACGAAATCTAGAGAAATTGAACTCATGAGACACATCCCCAAAACTCACAGTAACTATTTCTTTCTCACAATCAATCTTAGCATTAAAAGTATTCAAGAAGGGTCTACCAAATATAATGGGACAAAAATTATCTTGTGGGGAACCAAGAACAAGAAAATTAGGAGGATATTTTATTTTCCCACACAAGACTTCAACATCTCTAACAATCCCCATTGGTTCAATAGTGTCTCTATTAGCAAGCTTAATAGTAACATAAATTTCCTCTAGTTCAATTGGTGCAATATCATGCAGGATTTCTTTGTATAAGGAATAGGGAATTGCACTTATGCTAGCACCCATATCACACAAGCCATGATAACAATGATCTCCTATTTTAAGAAACAACAGGCAGCCAACAACTGGTGTATGTTTATTCTTAGTACCAGGTCTAGCAATTCTAGTTGCTTCATCACAGAAATGAATGACATGCCCATCAATATTATCAACCAAGAGATCTTTAACCATAGCAATACTAGGTTCAACTTTAATTTATTCAGGGGGTGCAGGTGTTCTAATACAACTCTTACGAACCACAGTTGAAGCTTTAGCATGTTCCTTTATCCTAATAGGGAAAGGTGGTTTCTCAATGTAAGCAGTAGGGAGAAAAGGATCAACATTAAAAACAATAGTTTCCTCTTCAACTTTAATAGGTTCAACTACTTTAACTCCAATGGGAGGATTATATTTAAACCACTTCTCCTTAGGGAGATCAACATGAGTAGCAAAATATTCACGGAAAGAAGCTACTATCTCAGAGTCAAGTCCATATTTAGTGCTAAATTCACGAAAAGCATCGGTATCCATAAAGGATTTAACACAATCAAACTTAAGGTTTATACCTGACTCCTTACCTTCGTCGAGTTCCCAATCTTTAGAGTTGCGTTTAATTCTTTCCAATAACTCCCATTTAAATTCAATATTTTTCTTCATAAAAGAACCGGAGCAAGAAGTATCCAGCATGGATCGATCATTATGAGAAAGCCGAGCATAAAAATTCTGAATAATAATTTCTCTTGAGAGATCATGGTTGGGACATGAATATAACATTGACTTAAGCCTCCCCCAAGCTTGAGCGATTCTTTCTCCTTCATGAGGCCAAAAATTATAAATATAATTTCGATCACGATCAACTAGATGCATAGGATAGAACTCCTGATGAAATTACATTTTCAGTCGGTTGTAGTTCCATGATCCAATATCATCAAATAGCATGTACCATGACAATGCCTTCTCCATCAAATATAAAGGAAAGACCTTCTTCTTGACAACATCCTCGGGCAAGCCTGCAAGCTTAAATAATCCACAAACTTCATCCACATAGATGAGATGCAAATCAGGATGTAGTGTTCCATCTCCTGCAGAAGGATTAGCTAGCAATTTCTCTACCATACCCAAAGGAATTTCATAATAGATATTTTTAGTAGATTCGGTAGGTTGAGGGACAACTCTTTGTGTTTCCGATCGAGGTGAAGATACTCTGAACAAGCCCCTCAAAGGATTACTTTCCATAGTAACAAGTGACAGTAAATTTCAGCACATTATATAAATTTTTCCTTACCAAGTTCCACTCACCAAAGGCGCTTCACTCCCCGGCAACGACGCCAGAAACCCTTCTTGATACTTCTCTAGCATGCGTTGGTTTCCTGAAGAGGAACGGGTGATGTAGCAAAGTAGATAAGTATTTCCCTCAGTTGTTGAGAACCAAGGTATCAATCAGTAGGAGATACAAGCAAGTCCCCAATAGATGTACATACACAAAGAATCAAACTCTTGCACCCAATGCTATAAAGGGGTTGTCAATCCCTTCACGGTTACTTGCAAGGATGAGATCTGATAGAGATAGATTGCTTGAATGGAAATTAAAACAAAAGTTAAAATAATGCATCAAAGTATTTTTGGTTTTAGATCTAAAAGTATAAGATGGAAAATAGACCAGGGGGCCATAGGTTTCACTAGAGGCTTCTCTCATGATGGCAAGTATTACGGTGGGTGAACAAATTACTGTCGAGCAATTGATAGAAAAGGGAATAATTATGAAGATATCCAAGGCAATGATTATGCATATAGGCATCACGTCCGTCTCAAGTAGACCGAAACAATTCTATATCTACTACTATTACTCCACACATCGACCGACTCCTGCCTGCATCTAGAGTATTAAGTTCATGAAGAACAGAGTAACACATTAGGTAAGATGACATGATGTAGAGGGATAAACTCAAGCAATATGATGAAAAAACCATCTTGTTTTCCTTGATGGAAAGAATACAATACATGCCGCGCTACCCCTACTTTGTCACTGGGTGAGGACACCGCAAGATTGAACCCAAAACTAAGCACTTCTCCCATTGCAAGAATTACCAATCTCGTTGGCCAAACCAAACCAATAAATCAAAGAGACTAGCAAGGATATGAAATCATGCATATAAGAATTCAGAAAAGACTCAAATAATATTCATGGATGATCTGAACATAAACCCACAATTCATCGGATCTCGACAAACACACCGCAAAAACAGTATTACATCGGATAGATCTCCATGAAGATCATGAAGAACATGGTACTGAAGACCAAAGAGAGAGAATAAGCCATCTAGCTACTAGCTATGGACCCGAAGGTGTGTGGTGAACTACTCACGCATCATCGGAGGGGCAAGGGAGTTGATGTAGATGCCCTCCGTGATCGAATCCCCCTTCGATAAATTACCGGAAAAGGCTCCAAGATTGGATCTCTTGGGAATGGAGGCTTATGGCATCGGAAGAGTGTTTTCGTGGCTCGTTCTGATATACAGGGAACATTTGAGAATTTATAGGCCGAAGATTAGGGTTAGGAGGGCTGTCGTGGCCCCACAAGCCTGCAGGGCGCGCCCTACCCCCTGGGTGCGCCCCTAGGGCTTGTGGCCCCATGGTGGCTCTCCTACCTTGGTCTCCAAGCCTGGTGGTTTCCTTCCGGTCCAGAAAATCATTCCGAAGGTTTTATTCCGTTTGGACTCCGTTTAATATTCCTTATCTTCAATTCTCAAA
This sequence comes from Hordeum marinum, assembly GCA_022496015.1. Taxonomy (NCBI): domain Eukaryota; kingdom Viridiplantae; phylum Streptophyta; class Magnoliopsida; order Poales; family Poaceae; genus Hordeum; species Hordeum marinum. Next base: position 327,312,902 of record CM039676.1, read on the forward strand.
AACAAGGAAAAAATAGAAACCGGCACTAGGCACTAGATTAATAGGTTAGTCCCAAAAATAATATAAAATAGCAAATTAATGCATATAAAACATCCAAAACAGATAATATAATAGCATGGAACAATAAAAAATTATAGATACGATGGAGATGTATCAGTAGCCAACCTTCTTTCTTGAATGTTTTTGCCCACACCGACCGTGTGCGCATGTTTCTTTTGTCATGTTCTAGCCACAATATGCATCAATTCAAACTAAGCATTTGCCAAGCTGGGTTTCCTTGCTCCTGTGATTACTCTCTATGTTGTCGATTGTTCGGCTAGAGAGTAAAGGGAGCACCTCTGTGATCGTTACGACTGGGTCATCCAGACACATACCTGAAACGGGTGAAGCCAAAATCTAGCTATCTTATGTAGACAATTGGTCGGCTATGACGGAAACACCATATACGACTCCGGTCGTTCTCACCTTTGTTCGGGTCTTTTCTACCCAACGAACAATGCCGCATACTAAAAGTATGTGTACTTCCATCTACGATCCTCGTAGAACCCCGACGAAAGGTATCGATAGAGTTACTATTTTCCTCGGAAGATGTTTCTTACTTTAAGTAGTAATATAACATATCTTTCTGTGTGCTTTATTTTTGTTCGAACCACATGGCCGGATTGCCTGGTTCCCCGAATATAGTTCGTTCTTTCAAAAGGACAAATAAGAAGGAACAATCTCGAGCTCTTTGCACGGGAGGGACAAGCCGATGGCCGGTTAAGACGAAGTTTACAACACGGATTGTTAATACACACGTACATATAAATTACATGTGTGGCTGCTGGTCGAGATTATCGATTATTGTGTCAAGGGGGAAGTCTATTTGCAAGAGATGGGTGGCAGGCATCACTTGGTCATACACCAGGTGGAGGGGCACTTCTTTGCAATCTGATCCCACGGGACCAACTCGTGCCATATGCTCGGGGTTAAGTGTGGTGAAACGGGTCTTGATCATCGCCCATGCTTCCTGTGCTCCCTCACAACAAGCCAAACTCTTCCATAGTTCGAACCTACTTCGTGCTCCCTTGAATTGATCCACGAGCGCGGCTGGCCCTTCAGGTGGCTATTCGGCAGGCCATAGCGCCTTCACCATTCCTTTCATTGCCTTCCGCACACACCCGTGGAGAGAGGTCAGCTCCTTCAGTGGGTCCCCTGGTATGATTCGATCTCCTCTTCAGGATTTCCGCACAAGGTACCTGTACATAAGGCAACAGCGTGCTTACGATTATTCCCTACATCGGATATGTTCTGTACATAAGGAAATAGGGTACTTACCGAACATGCCTCTTGATGTCTACTACGCAACCTTCTCCTTGTAGACGTTGTTGGGCCTCCAAGTGCAGAGGTTTGTAGGACAGTAGCAATTTTCCCTTAAGTGGGTGACCTAAGGTTTATCAATCCGCGGGAGGCATAGGATGAAGATGGTATCTCTCAAGCAACCCTGCAACCAAATAACAAAGAGTCTCTTGTGTCCCCAACACACCCAATACAATGGTAAGTTGTATAGGTGCACTAGTTCGGCGAAGAGATGGTGATACAAGTGCAATATGGATAGTAGATATAGGTTTTTGTAATCTGAAAATATAAAAACAGCAAGGTAATTAATTGTAAAAGTGAGCACAAACGGTATTGCAATGCGTGGAAACAAGGCCTAGGGTTCATACTTTCACTAGTGGAAGTTCTATCAACAATGATAACATAATTGGATCTTATAACTAGCCCTCAACGTGCAACAAAGAGTCGCTCCAAAGTCACTAATAGCGAGAACAAACGAAGAGATTATTGTCGGGTACGAAACCACCACAAAGTTATTCTTTCTGTTCAATCTATTCAAGAGTCCGTAGTAAAATAACATGAAGCTATTCTTTCTGTTCAATCTATCCTAGAGTTCGTACTAGAATAACACCTTAAGACACACATCAACCAAAACCTTAATGTCACCTAGATACTCCATTGTCACCTCAAGTATCCGTGGGTATGATTACACAACATGCATAACACAATCTCAAAATCATCTATTCAACCAACACATAGCACTTCAAAGAGTGCCCCAAAGTTTCTACGGGAGAGTCAAAACGTGTGCCAACCCCTATGCATAGGTTCCCGAGGTCACAAACCCGCAAGTTGATCACCAAAACATACATTAAGTAATCACATGAATATCTCATTCTCACCACAGATAGACACGGGCAAGACATACATAGTGTTCTTAAGACTCAATCCGATAAGATAACTTCAAAGGGAAAGCTCAATTCATTACAAGACGGGAGAGGGGGAAGAACATCATAAGATCCAACTATAGTAGCAAAGCCCGCGGTACATAGAGATCAAGACATCTCAAGAACACGAGAGAGAGAGAGAGATCAAACACATAGCTACTGGTACATACCCTCAGCCCCGAGGGTGAACTACTCCCTCCTCGTCATGGAGATCACCGGGATGATGAAGATGGCCACCGGAGATGGATTCCCCCTCCGACAGGGTGCCGAAACAGGCTCCCGATTGGTTTTTGGTGGCTCTGGAGGCCTGCGGCGGTGGAACTCCCGATCTAGGTTTAATTCGGTGGGTTTCTCTATTTATAAGACCGTGTGGCGTCGGAAACAAGTCGAGAGGGGCCACGAGGAGGTCATGAGCCTCCCATGCGCGGCCAGGGGGGTGGCCACGCCTCCCAGGCTCGTGGCTCCCTCAGGCCCCCTCTCCGGTAGTTTTTCCTTCAGGTATTTTTGATATTTTCCATAAAAAATCACGGCGAAAGTTTTATTTCGTTTGGACTCCGTTTGATATTCCTATCTGAAAAAGGTTTAAAACACAGAAAAAACAGAAACTAGCACTGGGCACTGAGTTAATAAGTTAGTCCCAAAAATAGTATAAAATAGCATATTCATGCATATAAAACATCCAAAGTTGATAATATAATAGCATGGAACGATCAAAAATTATAGATACGTTGGAGACGTCTCAAGCATCCCCAAGCTTAACTCCTGCTCGTCCTCGAGTAGGGAACTGGTAAAGATCGAATTTTTGATGTGGAATGCTACCTAACATATTTATTCTTATAATCTTCTTTATTGTGGCATGAAGGTTCAGATCCATAAGATTCAAAGCAAAAGTTTAATATTGACATGAAAACAATAATACTTCAAGCATACTAGCAAAGTAATCATGAACTTTCGAAATAACATGGCCAAAGAAAGTTATCCCTACAAAATCATATAGTCTGGCTATGCTCCATCTTCCTCACACAATGAATCTAAATCATGAACAACGCCTGTATTGGTCAAGCAATTGTTTTCACACTTTTACTTTTTCAAACTTTTTCAACTCTCATGCAATATATGAGCGTGAGCCATGGATATAGCATTATAAGTGGAATAGAATATGGTGGAGTTTGTGAGGAAAAAAGGAGGAGATGGTCATATCGACTCGGCATATCAACGGGCTATGGAGATGCCCATTAATAGATATAAATGTGAATGAGTAGGGATTGCCATGCAACGGATGCACTAGAGCTATAAGTGTATGAAAGCTCAAAAGAAACAAAGTGGGTGTGCATCCAACTTGCTTGCTCACGAAGACCTAGGGTAATTTGAGTAAGCCCATCATTGGAATATACAAGCCAAGTTCTATAATGAAAATTCCCACTAGTATATGAAAGTGAAAATATATGAGACTCTCTATCATGAAGATCATGGTGCTACTTTGAAGCACGAGTGTGGTAAAGGATAGTAGCATTGTCCCTTCTCTCTTTTTCTCTAATTTTTTTTGTTTACGCTCTTTGGCCTCTATTTTTTTATTTGGTGGGCATCTTTGGCCTCTTTTTTTGGTGGGCATCTTTGGCCTCTCTTTTTTTATTTCCTCACATGGTACAATGCTCTAATAATGATGACCATCACACATTTATGTACTTACAACTCGATACTTAGAACAATAATGACTCTATATGAATGAAACTGATGGCACATGTCATGAGACGGAACGGTGGAAGTTGCATGGAAATATATCTAGGAATGGTTACGAAAATGCCATAATATGTAGGTATGGTGGCTGTTTTGAGGAAGGTATATGGTGGGTTTATGCACCGGCGAAAGTTGCGCGACACTAGAGAGGCTAGCAAAGGTGGAAGGGTGAGAGTGTGTATATACCATGGACTCACATTAGTCATAGAGAACTCACATACTTGTTGTGAAAGTTTTATTAGTAATTGAAACAAAGTGCTAGACGCATGCTCCTAGGGGAAGGGTTGGTAGGAGTTAACCATCGCGCGATCCCGACCGCCACACAAAGGATGACAATCAATAAATAAATCATGCTCTGACTTCGTCACATAACGGTTCACCATACGTGCATGCTACGGGAGTCACAAACCTTAACACAAGTATTTCTAGATTCACAACACTCCACTAACATGACTCTAATATCACCATCTCCATGTCTCAAAACTAGATGCAAGGAATCAAACTTCTCTTATTACTCAATGCACTTGAATATGAAAGTTTTTATTATACCCCTTTTGGATGCCTATCATATTAGGACTAGTTTCATAACCTGAGAAAATTACCATGCTGTTTAAGACTCTCAAAATGATATAAGTGAAGCATGAGAGTTCATCAATTTCTCTAAAATATAAATATTGCAATGCTCTATAAGGATATAAGTGAAGCGCTAGATCAAAAGACAAACTTCTCCAAAAGATATAAGTGGAGCTCAATGAGTAGTTGAATAATTATTTAGATATGTGAGACTCTCCCATCTAAGAATTTCATATCTTAAGTACCTTATTCAAACAAAATAAAATGACACTCCAAGGATAGCACGAATCATGTGAAGAAGCAAAAACTTAGGTTCAACCGATACTAACCGGTAATTGTTGAAGAAGAAAGGTGGGATGACAACCGGGGAATCCCCAAGATTAGACGCTTGAGACTTCTTGAAATATGTATTGGGGATGACTTGGGCATCCCCAAGCTTTAGCTTTTGTGTCTCCTTAATTCTTCTCATATGACGGTTTCCGGAATCTTAAAAACTTCATCCACACAAAACTCAACAAGAACTCGTGAGATAGGTTAGTACAAATCAACGCAAAACTTTATCATCCTCTACTGTAGAAAATCACTAAGATTATTATTTCACATTTCATACTAAATGCCTCTGCATATTTAAAACTCCCATCATCAAATGGAATCATTAAACAAGCAAACATATGCGAACAATGCAAACATAACAGCAATCTGCCTAAACAGAACAGTTTGATAAGAATGCAGCAAGATCCATACTTAATTAACTCAAAAAAATCTTAAACAATTCCACGCTGTATGGAATTTACAAGATCATACTGTGTCCAAATTTTAAGTTATTCTGACATACATAAAATTCTAGGGAATTTTTTCACTACAAGCAAACTTTCTGTTTTGGAACAGCAACTCATATACTTGCAAATTAAGCATGGTAAAGGCTATCCTTGACATTTTTATTGAACTAAATGATGAAAAACATTAACATTAATATAAATAACAGAAATTAAGTACTAATAAAAGAAAATTACGCTCCAAGCAAAACACATATCATGTGGTGAATAAAAATATAGCCCCAAGTAAAGTTACTGATGGATTCAAGACGAAAGAGGGGATGCCTTCCCGGGGCATCCCCAAGCTTAGGCTCTTTGGTGTCCTTGAATATGGATTTGGGGTGCCTTTGTAATGCCCAATCTTAGGCTCTTTTCACTCCTTGTTCCATTGTCCATCCGAACTTTACTCAAAACTTGAAAACTTCACAACACAAAACTTAACGGAACTTCGTGAGATGGGTTAGTATAATAAAGACAAATCATTCATTTTGGTACTGTCAAGAAAAGATTCATAAATTTTCCCACACAATTCCTACTGTATCTTATCATTTCAACAATTTATATCACTTAATATAATCTATGGAAACACTAAAACAAGCAAACTATGCATTGAAAACAGAATTTGTCAAAAACAGAACAGTCTGTAATGATCTGAATGATAACCATACTTCTGCACCTCCAAAAATTCTGAAACAATTACGAAAATTAAGGAAATTTGAATATAAATCAGAATCAAACATAATCAACTCAAAATCTCTCTCTAGATAAAAATGAATAATAATTTCATGAGCACAAAGTTTTCTGTCTTTTTCAGCATGATCAAACAACTATCACCCAAACTAATCATAAAGGCTTTACTTGGCACTTTATTGAAATAAAAGCTATAAAACATGATTAATACAGTATAATAATCATGTGAACACACAAAAACAGTAAGTATACATATTGGGTTGTCTCCCAACAAGCACTTTTCTTTAATGCCTTTCAAGGTAGGCATGATGATTTCAATGATGATCACATAAAAGATAAGGATTGAAACATAATGGAAGCATCATGAAGCATATGACTAGCACATTTAAGTCTAACCCACTTCATATGAATAGGTATTTTGTGAGCAAACAACTTATTGGAGCAAGAATCATCTAGCATAAGAAGGCAAAGCAAGCATAGCTTCAAAAATTTCAACACATAGAGAGGAAACTTGACATTATTGCAATATGTAGAAGCATGTGATCCTCTCTCATAATAATTTTCAGTATCATCATGAATGAATTCCACAATATAACCAGTACATAAATCATTATTTTTATGATTCACAAGCATAGAATTTTTTTCACTCTCCTCATAAGCAGTTTTCTTCTCATTCAAAATAGTGGGAGAAACTCATCAAAATAACTATCAAGACATACTTGATTGACACAACCACTTTGAATATAAAAATCATGATGAAAATTTTCATGGTTACCATTACTCTTTATAGCATATGTGTCATCACAATAATCATCATAGATAGGAGGCATGTCATAATCATAATAGTTTTGCTCATCAAAACTTGGGGGGCTAAAAATATCATCCTCATCAAACATAGCATCCCCATGCTTGTGGCTTTCCATATAATTGGCATCATGGATATTCAGATAATTCATAGTAATAATATTACTATCATGCTCATCATTCAAATATTTAGTGCCAAACATTTTAATAACTTGTTCTTCTAACACATGAGCACAATTTTTGTTTCCATCATTTTCACGAAAGACATTAAAAAGATGAGGCATATGAGGTAACCTTAATTCCATTTTTTTTGTTTTCTTTTAATAAAATAAACTAGTGATAAAACAAGAAACTAAAAGATTAGATTGCAAGATATAAAGATATACCTTCAAGCGCTAACCTCCCCGGCAACGGCGCCAGAAAAGAGCTTGATGTCTACTACGCAACCTTCTCCTTGTAGATGTTGTTGGGCCTCCAAGTGTAGAGGTTTGTAGGACAGTAGCAATTTTTCCTTAAGTGGGTGACCTAAGGTTATCATTCCACAGGAGGCGTAGGATGAAGATGGTCTCTCTCAAGCAACCCTGCAACTAAATAACAAAGAGTATCTTGTGTCCCCAACACACCCAATACAATGTTAAGTTGTATAGGTGCACTAGTTCGGCGAAGAGATGGTGATACAAGTGCAATATGGATAGTAGATATACGTTTTTGTAATCTGAAAATATAAAAACGGCAATGTAACTAATAGTAAAAGTGAGCACGAACGGTATTGCAATGCGTGGAAACAAGGCCTAGGGTTCATACTTTCACTAGTGGAAGGTTTCTCAACAATGATAACATAATTGGATCATGTAACTAGCCCTCAACGTGCAACAAAGAGTCACTCCAAAGTCACTAATAGCGGAGAACAAACGAAGAGATTATTGTCGGGTACGAAACCACCACAAAGTTATTCTTTTTGTTCAATCTATTCAAGAGTCTGTAGTAAAATAAGATGAAGCTATTCTTTCCGTTCAATCTATCCTAGAGTTCGTACTAGAATAACACCTTAAGACACACATCACCCAAAACCCTAATGTCACCTAGACACTCCATTGTCACCTCAAGTATCCGTGGGTATGATTATACGACATGCATCACACAATCTCAGAATCATCTATTCAACCAACACATAGCACTTCAAAGAGTGCCCCAAAGTTTCTACTAGAGAGTCAAAACGTGTGCCAACCCCTATGCATAGGTTCCCGAGGTCACAAACCCGCAAGTTGATCACCAGAACATACATCAAGTACTCACATGAATATCCCATTGTCACCACAGATAGACACGGGCAAGACATACATCAAGTGTTCTTAAAGACTCAATCCAATAAGATAACTTCAAAGGGAAAGCTCAATTCATTACAAGAAGGGAGAGGGGGAAGAACATCATAAGATCCAACTATAGTAGCAAAGCCCACGGTACACAGAGATCAAGACATCTCAAGAACACGAGAGAGAGAGAGAGAGAGAGAGATCAAACACATAGCTACTGGTACATACCCTCAGCCCCGAGGGTGAACTACTGCCTCCTCATCATGGAGATCGCCGGGGTGATGAAGATGGCCACCGGAGATGGATTCCCCCTCCGGCAGGGTGCCGGAACGGGCTCCCAATTGGTTTTTGGTGGCTCTGGAGGCTTGCGGCGGTGGAACTCCCGATCTTGGTTTAATTCTACGGGTTTCTCTATTTATAAGACCGTGTGGCATCGGAAACAAGTTGAGAGGGGCCACGAGGAGGTCACGAGCCTCCCAGGCGCTGCCAGGGGGGTGACCGCGCGTCCGAGGCTCGTGGCTCCCTTGGGTCCCCTCTCCGGTAGTTTTTTCTTCAAGTATTTTTGATATTTTCCATAAAAAATCACAGCAAAAGTTTTATTCCGTTTGGACTCCGTTTGATATTCCTATCTGAAAAAGGTCAAAAACACAGAAAAAACAGAAAGTGGTAGTGGGCACTGAGTTAATAAGTTAATCCCAAAAATAATATAAAATAGCATATTCATGCATATAAAACATCCAAAGTTGATAATATAATAGCGTGGAACGATCAAAAATTATAGATACGTTGGAGACGTATCACCTCCGTGAAGCTTTCGGTTTTCTTCGTGAGCTTGGGCCAATTGAATTTTCAAATTCTTAATCTCTTCACCTGCTTTTGCACAACGAGGCTGCTAGCCTGGTGTTGGGACTTGGCATTCCTCTGCGAATCTCGGGCTTCTTCCAGCTGCCATTCCATGTGCCCTATTGAGTCGGCTGCTACATAGGATCTGTGTGTGAGGCACGATGATACATTAAGATTAGTACTAAGTGCACACTCACCATGGGCCTCCTGCATGAAACTCTTCACTTGTGCCAGTTTGCCTTCATGGCTTGTACTTCCGTATGGCTCTCCTCGAGCTCCTTGGCCACTTGCTCAGACTGTTGCTTTGAGGCCTGCGTTAGCAGTCAAACAGTGCGGAGATCCTTAATTCGTTTATTTCAAACTAAATTAAGGCTTGGGCGCTAGTAGGTTTTACACAGAATGTTTGAATTCTATAAAATCCAATCACTTACCTATATGCTAGTTTCTATTAATTTCATAGCCTCGCCGTACCCAGCTCGGGCGGTGCCAAGTTGAGCGTCAACTGAGCGTACGGCGCCAAACTCCTACTCGGAGAAAATTGGATGCCGCATGGCCTCCCATCGTTACTGATGATGCATGTCACTCTCCACCTCCGATTTGGTGAGGGATACACCATCACCAGATTCGGCGGGCGCCGGATTACCCTTGGGGGCTTCTGTACCAAAAGCCGCATGGGTGCCGGCTCGGGAGCTTCGGGCATCTTCGGACACCCGGGCAACCCCCTAGGGTTTAGGGTTTAGGGTTTAAGGTTTAAGGTTTAGGGTTAGGGTTAGGGTTTAGGGTTTAGGGTTTAGGGTTTGGGGTTTAGGGTTTAGGCGTATGAGGGTTGGGCGTTTTGCCTAAATATTTCAAAAGAGAAACTGCTGTAAGACTCTATTAACCGCAATTATATGTGGATGACCAAACAATGTACCTTCGGGATGAGCGGGCAGGTGGGTTCTCCCCCATAGCCGGTTCCTTCACAGGATCTTTGTTGGCCTCTGACTCGGCCGTGGCTTCGGTTGCCAGTGTATGATGCGCGGATCGATGTCTCTTCAGAGTCGGGACCGGTGCATCTGAGGCGCTCTTGTTGGCGGACCTCTTGTGGGAGGAGTTTTTCTTCTTACCCGCTGCAAGAAGGGAGAATGAGCTAAGGTTATCAACTATGATGGCCACCAAGGATTGGACTATGTTGTCCTAGAAATAGACTCCGTCCTTGAAATCAAGTAGAAGATCAGGGTCCTAGTTGAAGCCCGGGTCATTCTCATGAGCATGGTTCTCGGGCTGAGGTGCCGGACAGTTGGCTGTCTCGGTGAACCTCCTCCATTCCTGTTCATGTCAGACTTTGGTCAAGTAGAATGTGGAATGAAAACCCCAAACTATATTCATATTTGAAAAAAGGCTTACTCATTCGATGGGATTGTGGGCCGAATACCCTTCCTTGGTTGCCTGCCAGACAAAGTCTTCTTTCTCTCCTTTGTATAGGTCGGCGAGAGCGGTGGCCAACGTTGTTGAATCGGAAGGCCCTTATTTTTGGGAGCGTGTGGCGTGGCTTGTCCCATTGTATTGCCATAAGGGGTGCACCCTCTGTTGGAGGGGCTTCACACCCAGGGAGATGGCGGCGGCCATGACGTCAATCATGGTCAATCGATGGTGGGCGAGCATCCACACCTACGTGGTGAGGCACTGCACTTCTATGTTTTCCTCCTGGCACGAGCTCAGGGGTCGCCAGTTGTACCTCTTCTTCAGGAGGAGGTCGGAATATTCGGGAAGACCTGTTCGAGTTGGGTCGAATAGGGGGGAATCTTCGATGTAAAACCACTCCGAAGTCCATGCTTCGGATTTCTTCGGCGTGCCCACCAGATACCCTGTCCCCGCTATACGACATACTTCGGCTCCGCCGACCTCCAAGATGGTCTGGTCCCGAGCTTGGGGGACGAGGCAAAAGTATTTCCTCCACAAGTCCAAATGTGCTTCGCACCCTAACAACATCGCGCAGAGGGCGACGAAGCCTGACATGTGTAGAATTGACTCTGGGGTAAGATGGTGGAGTTGGATCCCGTAGTATTCCAGCAGCCCCCTCAAGAATGGGTGGATTGGGAATCCAAGGCCTCGGAGGAGGAAGGGGACGAAGCATACGCGTTCCCCCTTGTTGGGATTGGGGAAACATTCGTCAAAAACCTCGTCGCCATATGTAAGCAGCCCTGCACAGGTCGCCGCCAGATCCGAAGAGCGAAGATATCCCTGGGTCTCCAGGTTGTGGAGCCGCAGGAGAGTGACGGAGCAGCTAGTCCAGTCTCCTGGACGTGAGCCGTAGGGGCGTGCGGAGGAGCTAGGGACGTTAGCCATGTTTGGCGTGGAGCTTCTACTGGGAGTTCCTTTCAACGAGGAGGAAGAGAAGGTGGTCTGGGCCATGCCTTTGTGTGATTAAATGGGTGGTGCCTCCTTTACGGAGGGGTGGGATTGTAAAAATCATAGACCACTCGCCTCCCCATGACGTGCAAAAATCGAGGATCACGCGCAGTTATTATAACAAGCTTGTGCCTGTGACACTTGGGATCTTACCAAAGAATGGTCAGGTGCCGAACAATAAGGGATGAGGGACTTGCCTCACAAGACGAAGATGAATACATGAGGAGATTACAGGTTATATATCGGCATTGAAGGCTAGTCCGAGGGCTACTTAGGGAGTCCTGGATTAAGGGGTCCTCGGATGGCCGGCCTATTGTTTATAGGTTGGACTGTATGGGCCGCAAGGTTAGCGTCGGACGATTAAGGACCAGCGGCGCCAGATGGAAGCTTCGAGGAGCCGTGACGTACTCTTCATGTTAATAGTCAGAGTTAGGCATGTTTATCTCTTCGGCATGTAACCAACCATGTGTAGATTCAGGGCACCCTTGGCGTCTATATAACCTGGAGGGTTTTAGGGTATAGAGCGCACAACTTATCTAGGTTAGCTAGACGATCTCGAGGTAGATCAACTCTGTAACCCCTTACATCATCAATACAACCAAGCAGGATGTGGGGTATTACCTCCATAGGAGGGCCCGAACCTGGGTAAACTCGTGTCCCCCCCTTTGTCTCCTGTTATCGTCGATCCTAGTCTCACAGTTTAGGACCCCCTGCTCGAGATCCGCTGGTTTTCGATAGGGTGTCTCGACCCAAATGACCTCATGGGATGTGGGAGGAGTCAATCCAGTCCCTAGTGGTCTGGCTGAACCCCCCACTAAGGCCCGTGCGGCTAGGGTGGGAAGAAAACAAAAGGTGTAAAGGGTCCAAGTGGAGAGGAGGAATCCTACTCCTAGTAGGATTGGAGTAGGACTCCTCCACCTCCAATTTCGGCCAACCTTTGAGGGTTTGAGGCTGCCTCCTCCCCTCCCTCTCTCCTATATATACTAGAGGATTTACAGGGGAGAGATAACCCTAATTGCCACGTGCTCCCTCTACTTCATCTAGATGGTCTTTCTCCTCTAGTATAGTTCGGTGGTGCTTAGGCGAAGCCCTATAAGAATAGTACCACCACCATTGCTGCCATGTCGTCGCGCTGCCGGAGACTCATCTACCTCTCCACTCCCTCTTGCTGGATCAAGAGGGCGGAGATCGCCATCAAGCTGTACATGTCCTAAACGCGAAGGTGCCGTACATTCGGTGCTAGATCGAAACAGATCGTGATTGGATCACGGGACGCTCGGTGATTTGGATCGCGAAGACGTTCGACTACATCAACCCCGTTTCTTAATGCTTCCCGCTTAGGGATCTAAAAGGGTATGTAGATCCACTCTCCCTCTCGTAGATGCTCATCAGCATGGGTAGATCTTGCGTGTGTGTAGGAAAAAAATTGTTTCCCATGCAATGTTTCCCAACACTCATGCCCACCTCTGGATCCCATCTTCTGGTATAAAGTCCCAAAAAATCCTATGAAATTAAGAGGAGGACTTTTGGGACGATGCTTAGCCGCCTCAAGGCGGAACTTGGGAGGGAGCACTTTTGCCCTCCGGCGGAGCGATTCCACCGAGGGAACTTCCCTCCCGAAGGCGGAAATTGAAGCCATCGTCAACACCAACAACCCTCTTGTAGGATCGAAAGTAGGTCTAGAGGGGGGTGATTAGACTACTTGACCAATTAAAAATCTACTTCTTCCCAATTTTAAGTGTTGGCACATTTTAGCATTCATAGCAAGTCAAGTACACCCTACACATGCATGTCTAAGAGTATAGCAGCAGAAAATAAAGACAAGCATGTAAGTAAAGGAAGGGTAGGAAGATCAAACGCAATTGGAGACACGATGATTTTTTCCCATGGTTCTGATAGGTGGTGCTATCGTACGTCCACGTTTATGGAGTCTTCAACCCACGGAGGGTAACGATCGCGAGAGTCCACGAAGGTATCTACCCACATAGGGTTCCATGAAGAAGCAACCATGACTATACCATGATGGCCTACATCCACGGAGGACTAACCGAACTCGGGGTAGATCTTCACGAAGTAAGCGATATCCTTGCCCTTAAAAACGTCTTGGTTCACTCCACAACACGAAGTAGGAGGCTCCCAAGTGACACCTAACCAATCTAGGAGGCACCACCCTCCGAAAGGTAATAGGCTCGATAATGTCGATGAACTCCTTGCTCTTGTGCTTCACGATGATAGACTCCTCAACACAAAATCACTCTCTCACAGATTTGGCTTTGGTGGAAGAGATTGGTTTGGTGGAAAGCAACTTGGGGAGGCTAGAGATCAAGATTCATATGGTTGGAATGGAATGGCATGATCTCAACACATGAGTAGGTGGCTCTCTCTCACAAAATTAGTTGGTATGAGTGGGGATCTGTTATGAGTGCTTCTTTTGTGAGTGGGTGGTGGTGGAGGGGTATATATAGGCATCTCCAAAAATCCAACCGTTACACCTAATAAGTCAGACTAGGTGACACCGATGTGTTAATCTCGGTGGTATCGAGTTGCCTCGAAGGTAGCCACTTTTGAATCTCGGTGAGACCGATATATAAAACTCGGTTGCACCGATAAGGTGACCAACGATCAGATTGCCAAACTTGGTGATGCCAATTCAACAAACTCGATGGGACCATGATGTCTACTACGCAACCTTCTTCTTGTAGACTTGTGTTGGGCTTCCAAGCATAGATTTTTGTAGGACTGTAGCAATTTTTCGTCAAGTGGATGACCTAAGGTTTATCAATCCATAGGAGGCATAGGATGAAGATGGTCTATCTCAAACAACCCCGCAATCAAATACAAGAAATCTCTTGTGTCCCCGACACACCCAATACAATGGAAAATTGTATAGGTGCACTAGTTCGACGAAGAGATGGTGATACAAGTGCAATATGGATGGTAGATATAGGTTTTTGTAATCTGAAAATATAAAAACAGGAAGGTAACAAGTAACAAAAGTGAGCAAAAACGGTATTGCAACGCTTGAAAACAAGGCCTAGGGTTCATACTTTCACTAGTGCAAGTTCTCTCAAGAGTACTGACATAGTTGAACCATATGTAAATACCTCTCATGCGACAAAGAGCTCACTCCAAAGTCACAAATAGCGGAGAACTAACGAAGAAATTTTTGTAGGGTACAAAACCACTTCAAAGTTATCTATTCCGATAAATCTTATGAGCTATCCTATAAGTGTCACGAACATCCCTAGAGTTTGTACTAAAATAACACCTTAACACACACATCAACCAAAACCCTAATGTCACCTAGATACTCCAATGCCACCATAAGTACCCATGGGCTTGATTATACGATATGCATCACATAATTTCAGATTCATTATATTCAATCTTCTGGAAATATGCCCTAGAGGCAATAAATAAAGTGTTTATTCTTATATTCCCTTGTTCATGATAATCGTTTATTATCCATGCTATAATTGTATTGATTGGAAACACATTACATGTGTGGGTAAATAGACAACACACTGTCCCTAGTATGCCTCTAGTGAACTAGCTCGTTGATCAAAGATGGTAAAGGTTTCATAGACATTGACATGAGATGTCATTTTATAACGGGATCACATCATTAGGAGAATGATGTGATGGACAAGACCCAAACTACAAACGTAGCATATGATCGTGTCAGTTTATTGCTACTGTTTTCTGCATGTCAAGTATGTGTTCCTATGACCATGAGATCATGCAACTCATGAACATCGGAAGAGTGCCTTGTGTGTATCAAACGTCACAATGTAACTGGGTGACTATAAAGGTGCTCTACAGGTATCTCCGAGGGTGTCTGTTGAGTTGGCATGGATCAAGACTAGGATTTGTTACTCCATGTGACAGAGAGGTATCTCAGGGCCCACTCGGTAATACAACATCACAATGAGCCTTGCAAGCAATGTGACTAAGTGTTGGTCACAGGATCTTGTATTACGAAACAAGTAAAGAGATTGCCAGTAACGATGTTGAACTAGGTATGGAGATACCGGCGATCGAATCTCGGGCAAGTAACATACCGAATAACAAAGGGAACAACATACGGGATTAACTGAATCCTTGACATAGAGGTTCAACCGATAAAGATCTTCGTAGAATATGTAGGAACCAATGTGGACATCCAGGTCCCGCCATTGGTTATTGACCGTAGAGGTGTCTCAGTCATGTCTACATAGTTGTCGAACCCGCAAGGTCTGCACACTTAAGGTTTTGTGACGTTTCGGTAGTATAGAGTTATGTATGGTGGTGACAGAAGTTTGTCCGGAGTCCCGGATGAGATCCCAGACATCACGAGGAGCTCCGGAATGGTTCGGAGGAAAAGATTCATATATAGGAAGTCCTGTTTTGGTCGCCAGAAAAGTTCCGGGCTTATCAGTAGTGTACTGGGAGTGCGGTGGTGTATCGGGAGACCTCCGGGAGGGGTATTTCGACCCAAGAGGCTTCATGGGATGTGGGAGAGTGAATATATGCCCTTAGTGGGCTGGTGGAAACTCCCACACAAGGCCCATGTGGCTGGAAGAAAAAGGCCCAAGAGAAAAAGGTGGAAAAAGGCCAAAATAGGTGAATCCTAGTCCTACTAGGATTGGAGGTGGACTCCACCTCCTCCACCTCCTTCGATCAAAGCCTTTGGCTTGGGAAGCCAAGGCTACCTCCATTCCTCTCTTACCCTTATATATACTAGAGGTTTTAGGGTTTTTGCACTAGATTTTCAGCCACGTGCAACCCTACCCTCTAGTGCATAGTTTCTCCTCTAGATCGGATTTCTGCAGTGCTTAGGTGAAGCCCTGCCGGAATTGCCCCACCACCATTGCCGGAGCGCCGTCACTTTGCCGGCGAACTCTTCTACCTCTCCGCTCTCTCTTGTTGGATCAAGACGGCGGAGATCGTCACCAAGTTGTACGTGTGCTAAACGCGGAGGTGTCGTCCGTTCGGCGCTAGATCGGAAGGATCGTGATCAAGTTCGTGGGATGGATCATGATCAAGTTTGTGGGACGGATCGTGATTAGATCGTGGGATGGATCGTGATTGGATTGTGGGACGCATGGCAATTTGGATCGCGAAGACGTTCGACTACACCAACTGCGTTACTTAACGCTTCCCGCTTAGCGATCTACAAGGGTACGTAGATCCACTCTCCCTCTCATAGATGCTCATCACCATGGATAGATCTGCGTGTGCATAGGAAATTTTTTGTTTCCCATGCAACATTCCCCAACAGTGGTATCAGAGCTAGGTCTATGTGTAGATGAGATCTCGAGTAGAACACAAAAGGTTTGTGGTCGTTGATGCTTAGATTGCTTCCTCCCTTGGTCGGATTTTGGTTCAGCGGTATTGTGAGATGAAGCGGCCCGGACCAACATTACTCGTACGCTTACGAGAGACTGGTTCCCTCAACCGCAACTTTTTGCATAGATGGCTTGCGGGTGACAGTTTCTCTCACTTTAGTTGGATCGGATTCGACAAAGGCGGTCCTTGAGAAGGTTGAAAAGAAACTAGTGTATCACCGTTGTGGTTTTTTGCGTAGATGAGTATTGTACTTGCTAGATACCCATAGCAGCCACGTAAAACATGCAACAACAATTAGAGGACATCTAACTTGTTTTTGCAGGGTATGTTGTGATATGATATGGCCAATTACATGATGTGATATATGTGATGTATGAGATGATCATGTGATGTATAGATTATCACGACTTGCATGTCGATTAGTACGGCAACCGGCAGGAGCCATAGGGTTGTCTTTAATTATTGTATGACATGTGTGTCAATCATTAAGCGCTATGTAATGCTTTACTTTATCGCTATGGTAGCAATAGTAGTAGAAGCATGTTGGGCACGACAACCCCGATGGCAACACGTTGATGGAGATCAAGATGATGGAGATCATGGTGTCGTGCCAGTGACGATGGAGATCATGCCGGTGCTTTCATGATGGAGATCAAAAGCACAAGATCATGGACATATCGTGTCACTTATGATTTCCATGTGATGTTAATCCTTTTATGCACCTTATCTTTATTAGGACGTCGGTAGCATTATAAGGTGATCCCTCACTTAATTTCAAGATAAATTGTGTTCTCCCCGAGTGTGCACCATTGTGAAAGTTTGTCGTGTCGAGACACCACGTGATGATTGGGTGTGATAGACTCTACGTTCACATACAACGGGTGCAAGCCAGTTTTGCCCGTGCAGAACATCGGGTTAAACTTGACGAGCCTAGCATGTATAGACATGGCCTCAGAACACAAGAGACCGAAAGGTCGAACATGAGTCATATAGTAGATATGATCAACATAATGATGTTCACCATTGAAGCCACCTTAACTCACGTGATGATCAGACTTGAGTTGGTGAATTTGGATCATGTGACACTCAGATGACCTGAGGAATGTCAATTTGAGTGGGAGCTTTAGTAATTTGATTAACTAAACTCATTATCTTGAACAATAGTCTAAGTAACCTTTGCATATTTATGTTGTAGATCAATGGCTCGCGTAGTAGCACCCCTGAATTTTAATGCATTCCTAGAGAAAGCTAAGTTGAAAGATGATGGAAGTAACTTTGTTGACTGGGCCCGTAATCTGAGGATTATCCTCACGGCTTCCCAGAAACAATATGTCCTTGATGCACCGCTTGGTAACCAACCAGAAGACATGACCTCCGAAGACGTTAAGTGTGCAACTTTTGGGAGGCTCGTGTTGGAGACTACTCAATAGTTCAGTGTGCAATATTGTATGGCTTAGAACCGGGACTTCAAAGACGTTTTGAACGTCATGGAGCATATGAGATGTTCCAGGAGTTAAAGTTTATCTTTCAGAAGAATGCCCGGATCGAGAGGTATGAGACCTCCGATAAATTCTATGCTTGCAAGATGGAGGAGAATGGGTCTATCAGTGAGCACATACTCAGAATGTCTGGGTATTCAAATCATCTAGCGGAGTTGGGAATTACCCTTCCGCCAGAGGCAATCACTGACAGAGTTCTTCAATCACTGCCACCTAGTTACAAGAGCTTTGTAATGAACTATAACATGCACGGGATGAACAAGTCAGTCGTCGAGCTGTTTGCGATGCTGAAAGTCGCTGAGTCTGAAATCCAGAAAGAACATCAAGTGTTGATGGTCAATAAAACCACTAGTTTCAAGAAAAATGGCAAGGGCAAAGGCAAGAAGGGTAAAACCAAGAAGGATGGCAAAGCAGTTGCTACTCCTACAAAGAAGCCTAAGCATGGACCTAAGCCAGAAACTTAGTGCTTTCATTGCAAAGGAACTGGTCACTGGAAGCGGACCTGCCCCAAGTACCTGGCTGACAAGAAGGTGGCCAACGACAAACAAGGTATATATGATATACATGTTATTGATGTGTACCTTACTAGCTCTCGTAGTAGTGCCTGGGTATTTGATACCGGTTCGGTTGCTCACATTTGCAACTCAAAGGAGGAACTACGGAATAAACGAAGGCTGGCGAAGGACGAAGTGACGATGCGCGTGGGAAATGGTTCCAAGGTTGATGTGATCGTCGTCGGCACGCTCTCCCTTCGATTACCATCGGGATTCGTGATGAACCTAAATAATTGTTATTTAGTGTCTGTGTTAAGCATGAACATTATATCTGGATCTTGTTTATTGCGAGACGGTTACTCATTTAAATCAGAGAATAAAGGTTGTTCTATTTATATGAGTAATATATTTTATAGTCATGCACCCAATGTTAGGGGTTTATTCATATTGAATCTTGATAGTGATGACACACATGTTCACAGCATTGATGCCCAAATATGTAGAGTTGATAATGATAGTACCACTTTCTTGTGGCACTGCCGTTTAGGTCATATTGGTGTAAAATGCATGAGGAAGCTCCATGCTGATGGACTTTTGGAGTCACTTGATTTTGAATCACTTGACACATGTGAACCATGCCTCATGGGCAAGATGACTAAAATGCCGTTCTCTGGAACAATGGAACGGGCAAGTGACTTATTGGAAATCATACATACTGATGTGTGCAGTCCAATGAATGGTGCAGCGCGCGGTGGATATCGTTATTTTCTCACCTTCACTGATGACTTCAGTAGATATGGGTATATTTACTTAATGAAACACAAGTCTGAAACGTTTGAAAAGTTCAAGCAATTTCAGAGTGAAGTTGAGAATCATCGTAAGAAGAAGATTTCCATCGTAAGAAGAAGGTTTCTTTTTGGAGGTTTCCATATTTATAGGTATTTTTGGCGTCGATCTCACGTGAAGGGGGGGCACGAGGCGGTGGCAAGCCTGCTAGGCTCTTTTTTCCCAGCTCCAATGCTTCGGGGGTCTCGTTTCGTCCACAAAAAAATCTTACTAAATTTTCAACCCATTTTGAGAACTTTTATTTCTGCACAAAATGACATCATGGTAGTTCTGCTGAAAACAACAGTAGTCTGGGTCAGTTCTAATAAAATCATACCAAAATCATATAGAATTATTGTAAATATGGCATGAATACTTCATAAATTATAGATACGTTGGAGACATATCAGGCCGATTTTGTGAATTTGCGTAACAGGAAGTTGGCAACCCAAACTCAGTGGCGCCGAAGCAGAATCGGTTGCACCGAAGGGCTAGGGTTTGGTTGAGTCTGTCTGAGGCTGAGAATCGGTGGCACCGAGTGGAAAGCGTTTCTAGCACCGATTTTGGATATTTGGCTTAGGACAGACTTTTGTGGAAGAGCTTGTGAGTGAATGTGGTGACTATCACTTGTGCACATATGAGCATTTTGTGCGCCAACAGTACCTTACCCCATTTTTATAGTATTGGCTTTCCTATGGACTCAAAATGATTTCTCACAAACTAAAATGTAGAGTCCTCTTGCTTGAAACTTTGCCAATCTTTTTCCTTGCATCTTGGGGTATTCCACAATCCTTTTGCCAACCCATCATTAAACTTTTCCTGAAACATGCTTAGTGGAAACATTGGTTCAATGATATATACGTTGTTATTAATTACCAAAACTACCAAGGGAGCAAATGTGCTTTCACCTCTCATCTTGGGGAGGCCATTCTTCATCAATATCTTCAACAACAACATCTCCTCTCAAACCCTAGTTCATCTCTTGTGTTCAATCTTTGTACCGGAACCTCAGTTTGGTAATTGTCGGTGACTAGTAGTGTTGATTACCTTATGTAGTTGATTACTATACAGTTTATTTGGTGGAAGATTATATGTTCAGATCCATTATGTTATTCAATACACCTCTGATCTTGAGCATGCATATTATTTGTGAGTTGTTACTTTTTTTCTTGAGGTCATGTTGCAAGTAATCATGTGAATTCGATATGTGTTCGATATTTTGATGATATGTATGTTGTGATTCCCTTAGTGGTGTCATGTGAACATATATTACATGACACTTCACCATCCTTGGGCCTAAGGGAATGCATTGTGGAGTAGTTATTAGATGATGGGTTGCTAGAGTGATAGAATCTTAAACCCTACTTTATGCGCTACTTTGTAAGGGGCTGATTTGGGTCCACATGTTTAATGCTATGGTTAGACTTCGTTTTAATAGTTTTCTTGTAGTTGCGGATGCTTGCGAGGGGGTTACTCATAAGTAGGTTGTTAGTTCAAGTAAGAACATCACCTTAGCACCAGTCCACCCACATATCACATTATCAAAGTAGCGAACACGAATCAAACCAACATGATGAAAGTGACTAGATGAAATTCTCATGTACCCTCAAGAACACTTTCCTCATCATAAGGGATAGTTTTGGCATGTCCTTTGCCACAAAAGGATTGGACTACCTTGCTGCACCTTACCTATTGTTACCATTCCTTGCTCGTTACAAATTACCTTTCTATCAAACCACTTGCTACTTACAATTTCAGTGCTTGTAGAAATTACCTTGCTGAAAATCACTTATCATTTCCTTCTGCTCCTTGTTGGGTTCGACACTCTTACTTATTGAAAGGACTACGATTGATCCCCTATACTTGTGGGTCATCAGTGAGCAGGGTGCAGAGCGGATTCGTTGCGGTGGGTTGATCAGTTGCCCCGGACATGGTGAGCAGGGAGTGGGTAACAGATCCCGAGCATGGTCTGTTTGAAGCAGGGTAGGTGGTGTCAGAGAGAGGATTTTAAGTGAGATTGGTGCTGGATCAGGTTAGAGGAAATCTGGTGTGGCTGGTGCGGTATTGGTGTAGGGAAATTATTTTCATCATAAAATGCATGCCTCAAAATAAAAAAAATGGCATGAGTTGATATCGAGGCGCCAGTACCCTTTGTGTTAGAGGGTATAACCTAAGAAACACAGCGAGCGTATCATGGTGCCAATTTGTGGGGGGTGGCTAGGATGTTTGGGAAATATAGACAAATGAATGCTCGGAGGTGATCATACGTGGGATTATTGCCAAAATAATATTATAGGGAGTAAGAAAATTTATGGGTGAAAGCACAACTTCTTTTTAGGTGGTTTTGGTAATTAATAACAACATATATTTATTGGACTAATGATTCTACCAAGTATATTTCTGGAAGAGTTGAATGAATGGATTGGCAAAGGATTGTGAGGAAATCTCCTCGATGCTTGGAACATAAATTGGCAAAAGCGTCAAGACTCTACATTTTGCATTTTGTGAGAAATCACATGTGAGTCCTTAGGAAAGCCAACTAGCAAAAATGCACGTGTGTTCGACGGGGAGAAAAATTCACCCCCCATACACACTATCAAGATACCAGTAAATCCTTTGAAATGTTTGACAATGTCACATGACAAATAACATGTTAAGTAGTGTTGCATAGGAAAATGGAATGATTTTTTAAGTATACTCAAGATGTTTTTAATTTATTGAACAACAAAAATACCTACCTTATTGGAGATATCTCATTACTCATTTTTTGCCATTCCTCCTCGTGACACCCAACAGATACATGAAGTATGCTGAAAATAACAAAGTACAATTTAGTAATTAATGATAGCATATTTTTATCGTTCTTGTTTTTTCTTTCTTTCTTTCATATATTTTTCGGGTTTTAAGGTTTTTTGCTTTATTTGTTTTCTGTGTTTCATTTTCAATTTTATAGTTTTTATTTGTATTATTTCTACCTTTTTCTACACACCAAAAATAACTTTTATATACACATTTAATATTTTTCAAATATATAATTAAATTTTTTGAAAACTTATATTTTTTGTGTCTACTTTTGTCATATACATCATACATTTTTTTGTATACATCAAAAAGTTTTTTATGTACATATTTAGTAATTGTAAAATACATGATTAACATTTTGAAAATACATAATTAACATTTGGTAAAATATTTTTTATGTCTACATTCTCCATTAAATTCTACATTTTTGTATAAATCAAAAAACATTTAGATATACACATTTAACATATTCCAATTTCATGGTCAAGATTTTTTAAACATATAGTTTCTTTATGTCTACTTTTTCTATAGACATTCTACATTTCTTGTATACATTATGATCATTTTTATATACATGGTTAATATTGTCCAAGTACAGATTAATATTTTTGGAAACTTGTAATTTTTCATGACTACTTTGTTTTATACATGTTTTATATGTTCTCTATGCATCAAAAACATTTTTTATACACATGTACATTTTTTTAAATGCATGCTTAACATTTATTTTCTAAGAAACAAAAACTTCATTGTTATTTCTTATTTTTGTTTTCCATACACACTACCCATTTGTTTGTATAACAATGGAAACATTTCTCTAGAAAATTTAAACATTTTTGTAGTGCATGATTATTATTATTTTCAAATTTTACATGTAAGTATTTTTTGTAATAAAAATATTCAATGTATTTTCAAAAAAAACAAAAGAAAAAACCGAGTGTAAGAATAAACAGATATGAAGGCCTTGCTCGGCCGGCTGTTAATAAAAAGAATGAAGAAACGAGGGAGTAACGGGGATCAAACATGTGTCTCCTAGGTGGACGAGCAGGCGTCTAGCCACTGGGGGTGTGGTTACATTGGACATATGCTAGCATAGTAGCTTGATGAATGAGGGCACGCGGCTGATTTGCAAAGGAAAGGAAGATGAATCATTTTTACCACTTACGGGTGACATCGGTGGGTAAGTTTTGCTAACTTTAAGGGTAATTTGGATGACGTACGACCAGAAGCAGTACGTGCTTTATTATTAGGTAAAGATTCTATCAAAAGGGGATGACATATCTATGATGATCTAGTTACTCAAGTGCTTACAGTTAGCCACCAAAAACCCACATGAATTCTCCCACAAACATATTATGTCCAAACCCCAAAGCCTAAATTTGGTGCCACGAAGTTTCCACATTCCGCCCTACCAAGTTTTCCTTAGATAGAATCCAGAGACAAACCCTAACCTCTCGGTGACACCAAGTCCCATTTCGGTGCAACCGAAAAACAGTGACCAGCTCACTGGTGTACATTTGCTAAAAATTGGAATTTCCATTTTTTGCAAATTAGCACTCGGAGCTCTGTGTGAGGAGCACTCGGAGATACCGTTTCGACAAAGGCCGACTTCCAAAACCTCCCAAGTGTATCTCGGTGTGACCAACTCTTACATCCCGGTTCCACCGAAGCACTAGGGTTGATGTAGGTTTTCGATCTCGGTGTTACCGATCTCTAAATGTTGGCGTCACCGAGTTGCTTTGTCTCCAAGCAGTTATGCATCTCGGTGGAACCAAAAATTTTGGCTCGATGTCACCGAAAGTAGATGGGTATATATATCCCGCGGGTTCGTACTTTGAAAATCACTTCAAATCCAAAGTCCCGCACCCCACTGTTGTCGCCACCTGCGTTTCCGGGCAATCTCCATTGTCTCCCGTGCGCCTTCGCCACAGGAGTCCAACGCCATCAACGAAATACCCCCCACCCCTTGTCATTGCGTCCATAGCAAAGATCCATCGAATTATGGTAAGTATTTGAACCCTCTTGCGCTCCAACTTATGTTTCATGCCCATTAGGTCTTATTCCTCTTCTTTCCATGGTTTAAAATTTTCCTATCCATGAGAAATTCCGGTAGAAATAGTTGAACAAGAAAACTTAGGTTTAGGTTCCCCCATATGCGTTTCGGCGTCTCTTGCTACCTCTTGAGTGTGTGTTGGTTTTCCCTTGAAGAGGAAAGGCTGATGCAGCAAAGTAGATAAGTATTTCCCTCAGTTGATGAGAACCAAGGTATCAATCCAGTAGGAGGAACGAGCAAGTCACCAATGGATGCACCTACACAAACAATCAAACTCTTACACCCAATGCTATAAAGGGGTTGTCAATCCCTTCACGGTTATTTGCAAGGATTAGATCTGATAGAGATGGATGTAAAAGATTGCATAAAGTAAAAAGGTAAATAAATTGCAGCAAGTTATTTTTGGTATTTTTGGTTTATAGATCTGAAAATAAATTATGGAAAGTAGACCCGGGGGCCATAGGTTTCACAAGAGGCTTCTCTCTTGAAGGAAAGTATCACGGTGAGTGAACAAATTAGTGTCGAGCAATTGATAGAAAAGCGAATAATTATGAAGACATCCAAGGCAATGATTATGCATATAGGCATCACGTCTGTGTCAAGTAGACCGAAACGATTCTGCATCTACTACTATTACTCCACACATCGACCGACCCCTGTCTGCATCTAGAGTATTAAGTTCATAAAAAAAGACTAATGCATTAGGTAAGATGACATGATGTAGAGGTATAAACTCAAGCAATATGATGAAAAAAACTCCATCTTGTTACCCTTGATGGCAACAATACAATACGTGCCTCGCTACCCCTACTTTGTCACTGGGTGAGGACACCGCAACATTGAACCCAAAACTAAGCACTTCTCCCATTGCAAGAATTATCAATCTAGTTGGCCAAACCAAACCAATAACTCGAAGAGACTTGCAAAGATATGAAATCATGCATATAAGAATTCAGAAAAGACTCAAATAATATTCATGAATAATCTAAACATAAACCCACAATTCATCGGATCTCGACAAATACACTGCAAAAGAGTATTACATCGGATAGATCTCCATGAAGATCATGAATAACATGGTATTAAAGCACAAAGAGAGAGAAGAAGCCATCTAGCTACTAGCTATGGACCCCTGATCGAATCCCCCTCGGGCAGATTACCGAAAAAGGCTCTAAGATTGGATCTCTCGGGAATGGAGGCTTCTGGAGGCGGAAAAATATTTGTGTGAATCTTTTTGGTATTGGGGGAATATTTGGGTATTTGTAGGACAAAGATTACGGCTAGGACTCCTACCAGGCAGTCACAAGCCTGCCAGGCGCGACCAGGGGGTGGCCGCGCCCCCTGGATTGTGAGCTCCTGGCATCTTCCTTGCCTTGCACTCCA
Organism: Hordeum marinum; assembly: GCA_022496015.1. Lineage (NCBI taxonomy): Eukaryota > Viridiplantae > Streptophyta > Magnoliopsida > Poales > Poaceae > Hordeum > Hordeum marinum. The sequence continues at coordinate 327,338,713 of CM039676.1, forward strand.
AGCCTGGTAGATCTCTTTCGTTCCAGAAAAAATCATCGCAAAGATTTTATTCTGTTTTGACTGTTAATATTCAGTATCTGCAATACTCAAAAACAAGGAAAAAATAGAAACTGGCACTAGGCTCTAGGTTAATAGTTTAGTCCCACAAATAATATAAAATAGCATATTAATGGATACAAAACATCCAAAACAGATAATATAATATCATGACACAATCAAAAATTATAGATACGTTGGAGACGTATCAGCATCCCCAATCTTAATTCGAGTAGGTAAATGATAAAAACAGAATTTTGATGCGGGATGCTACCTAACATATTTATCCATGTAATATTCTCTATTGTGGCATGAATATTCAAATCCATAAGACTCAAAACAAAAGCTTAATGTTGACATAAAAACAATAATATTTGAAGCATACTAGCAAAGCAATTGTATCTCTCCAAAATATAATGGCAAAAGAAAGTTATCCCTACAATATCATATAGTCTAGCTATGCTTCATCTTCCCCACACAAAGTACTTATATCATTCAAAACCCCGATGAAAAGTCAAGCAATTTTTCACACTTTTATTTTCTCAAACTTTTTCAACTCCCACGCAATACATGAGCGTGAGCCATGGATATAGCACTATAGGTGGAATAGAATATGGTGGAGTATGTGAAGGAAAAGGAGAAGATAGTCTCACATCAACTAGGCATATCAACGGGCTATGGATATGCCGTTAATAGATATCAATGAGAGTGAGTAGGGATTGTCATGCAACGGATGCACTAGAGCTATAAGTGTATGAAAGCTCAAATGGAAACTAAGTGGGTGTGCATCTAACTTGCTTGCTCTTGAAGACCTAGGGCAATTTGAGGAAGCCCATCATTGGAATATACATGAAAAGTTATATAACAAAAAATTCCCACTAGTAAGTGGAAGTGACAAAATAGGAGACTCTCTATCATGAAGATCATTGTGCTACTTTGGAGCACAAGTGTGAAAAAAAGATAGTAGCATTGTCCCTTCTCTCTTTCCTCTCTTTTTTCCTTTTTTTAATTTTGGTGGGCATCTAAGGCCTCTTTTTTTATTTTGGCTTCAATGGCCTCTTTTATTTTTCATAAAGTCCGGAGTCTCATCCACACTTGTGAGGGAATCATAGCTTCCATCATGCTTTCCTCACATGTGACAATGCTCTAGTAATGATGGTCATCACACTTTTATTTACCTACAACTCAAGAATTACAACTCGATAACTAGAAAAAATAATGACTCCATATGAATGCCTCCGGTGGTGTACCGGGATGCAATGATCTAGCATAGCAAATGACATCAAAAAATGGACAAGCCATGAAAACATCATGCTAGCTATCTTACGATCATGCAAAGCAATATGAAAATGATGGTACATGTCATAATAAACGAAACGGTGGAAGTTGCATGGCAATATATCTCGGAATGGATATGGAAATGCCATAATAGGTAGGTATGGTGGCTGTTTTGAGGAAATATATATGGTGGCTGTTTTGAGGAAGGTGGGTTTATCGCACCGGCGAAAGTTGCACGGTACTAGAGAGGCTAGCAAAGGTGGAAGGGTGAGAGTGCGTATAATCCATGGACTCACATTAGTCATAAAGAACTCACATACTTATTGCAAAAGTCTATTAGTCATCAAAGCAAAGTATTAGACGCATGACCCTAGGGGAAAGTTTGGTAGGAGTAAACCATCGCGCGCTCCCGACCCTCACACAAAGGTCGACAATCTATAAACAAATCATGCTCCGACTTCCTTACATAACGGTTCACCATATGTGCATGATACAGGAATCACAAGCCATTACAAAAGTATTTTTACCAATTCACAATTACTTCCTAACATGACCCTTAACATTACCATCTTTATATCTCAAAACTTTATGCAAGGAATCAAACTTCTCATAATACTCAATGCACTTAATATGGAAGTTTTTATTATATCCCTCTTGGATGCCTATTATATTAGGACTAAGTTCATAACCTAATCAAATTACCATGCTGTTTAAAGACTCTCAAAATGATATAAGTGAGGTACGAGAGTTCAATTATTTCTATAAAACCAAACACCACCGTGCTCTAAAAAGGTATAAGTGAAGCACTAGAGCAAAATTGCATATCTCAAAAGATATAAGTGAAGTACATAGAGTACTCTAATAAGTTCACGATTAATGTGTGTGTCTCTCAAAATATGTATGCAGCAAGGATGATTGTGGCAAACTAAAAATAAAAGACTCATATCATACAAGACGCTCCAAGCAAAACACATATCATGTGGTGAATAAATATATAGCTTAAAGTAAATTTACCGATGGATTGAAGATGAAACAGGGGATGCATTCCAGGGAATCCCCAAGCTTAGGCTTGTTCTCATCCTTGAATTTGACTTGGGGTGCCTTGGTCATCCCCAAGTTTAGGCTCTTGCCACTCCTGATTCCATAGTCCATCAAATCTTTACCAAAAACTTGAGAACTTCACAACAGAAAACTCGTGAGATCCGTAAGTATAAGAAAATAAATCACCACTTTTGGTATTGTTGTGAACTCATTCTTTTTTTTTCTATAATACCTACTGTATTCTAGGTTCTCCATGGTTCATATCCCCCAATACAACTCATAAATACATAATAGGTAAACAACTCAAAGAAAACAGAATATGTCAAAAACTGAAGAGTCTGTAGCAATCTGAAAACTTTGTATACTTCTGTAACTCAAAAAATTCTGAAAAATTAGGAAAACCTGGGAAATTAAGATATTGATCTTGTATAAAAAATTCATACTCATTAGACGCTCTGAAAAAATTATAAATTCCTGGACTGAGCGCAAAAGTTCCTGTTTTTCAGCAAGATCAAATCAACAACCACCATAGACCATCCCAAAGGTCTTACTTGGCTCAAAAACTAATTAGAACACCGAAACACAATTACTAAAAAGTAGTAATGTGGTAAACTCTCAAAAACATAAGAAAAAACAGAACATAAAAATAAAATTGGGTTGCCTCCCAACAAGCGATATTGTTTAATGCCCCTAGCTAGGCAAAACACAATAGATCTAGGTGTTGTCATCTTTGGTATGCAATCCAAAAGTAGCTCTCATAATAGATTCATAAGGCAATCTTATTTTATTTCTAGGAAATTGTTCCATGCCTTTCCTTAATGGAAATTGGAATCTAATGTTTCTATCTTTCATATCAATAACTGCACCAATAGTTCGAACGAAAGGTGTACCAAGAATAATAGGACATGTAGGATTGCAATCTATATCAATAACAATGAAATCTATGGGCACATAATTCCTATTTTCAATAATAAGAACATCATTAATCCTTCCCATAGGTTTCTTAATAGTGGAATCCGCAAGATGCAAATTTAAATAGCAATCATCAAGATCATGGTAACCTAGCACATCACATAAACTTTTCGGAATCGTGGAAACACTAGCACTCAGATCACACAAAGCATGGAACTCATAATATTTAATTTTAATCTTAATAGTAGGTTCCCACTCATCAGCTTTCTAGGGATAGAAACTTCCAACTCAAGTTTTTCTTCAAAATATTTCATCATAGCATCAACGATATGTTTAGTAAAAGCCTTATTTTGATTATAAGCATGCGGAAAATTCAACATGGATTGCAACAAGGAAATAAAATCAATAAATTATCATCTACCATAATTAAAGTCCTTTTGATACAAAAGAATAGGTTCATTGCTTTTTAAAGTTTTAACCTCTTCGATCCCACTCTTATCAATCTTAGCATTAAGATCTATAAACTCTGAATCATTGGGATGTATTTTAACTAAAGTTGACTTATCTACAATCCCATACTTACCAAGATTTATATTGGAAACAAAGATTCAATAGGAGTCACATCAATCACTTTAAGATCTTCATCATTATTATCACAAGAACACACTTTTTCAAGCCATTCAATCTTAGCACGTATTCTAGCGATTATTTCCTTAATTTCATCAATAGAAATTCTCATAGCTTTTAAAGACTCCTTAATATGATGCTTGTGTGGAGTATATCTAACTTTCAAACAATCAATCTCAAGCAAAATTCTATCAACGTTCCTAGCCAAATCATTAATCTTGAGCAATTTTTCTTCAATCATAGCATTGAAAACCTTTTGCGAACCAATAAATTCTTTAACAATATTCTCAAGATCAGAGGGCATATTATTATAATTTCCATAAGAATTGTTGTAGGAATTACCATAATTATTAGAGTAATTACTAGGAAACAACATAGGGTTGAAATTACCTCTATACATGTTATTACAAGAATTGTTCCTACCAATAAAATTCACATCCATAGATTCATTATTATTTCCAATCAAACAAGAGAAAGGCATATCTGTGATGCCCCCAATTTCGACCGTACGCTAAACATACACGCAATGCGTACGACCAAGATCAAGGACTCACTAATCAATATCACAACACAACTCTAGACACAAATTAAAGTCATATAGCTTCATATTACAAGCCAGGGGCCTCGAGGGTTCGAATACAAACCTCAACAAGCACGAGTCAGAGGAAGCAAATAATATCTGAGTACAGACATAAGTTAAACAAGTTTTGCCTTAAGAAAGCTAGCACAAACATAACACGGATCGAAAGAGGCGAGGCCTCCTGCCTGGTAACCTCCTAACTACTCTTGAGCATCGGCATTCTCCCTATAGTAGTAGGCTCCTGCGGTGGTGTAGTAGTCGTCTCCTGCATACTCCAACTCCGGGGCTCCATCGTCTGAACGCAGAATCATATCGAGGGGAAGGGAAAGCAAAGCAGTGGTGAGTACTCGTCCAAAGTACTCGCAAGACTGACATCAGAACTATGCTAAGTATGCATCATTATCAAGGAATGGGGTTATATCTGGGCTGACTGCAGAAAGCAAGAATAGGGGGAAAGTCCTAGTCCTATCAAAGACTAGCATCTTCAGCATCTTGCAGAATTAGAAGAGAGTAGACTCGTAACTCACATATAGCAATATTTTATTGTCGAAATTTTATTAAGTAACATGCCCAGAGAATCTGCCTCGACTCCCTGCGAGGAAGCAACGGAGCCAACATTCATTTCAATTAAAATCACAATTTTAGTTGTAGTAGGTCAAGGTACAACTCCAAATCATCCTGTTACCGTGGACATGGCTATTCGAATAGATTATTCATCCCTATAGGGGTGCACCGCATTTCAAACACGCTTGATCACCTCCGGCCAGACACACTTTCCTGGGTAATGCCCGGCCTCGGGATCCAAAACGTCGTCGCCCCACCTTCACTCAAGAAAGAGGCCAGCCCGCCGGTCTAAATCCTAAGCGCGCAGGTTCATGGGCCCACTTCCCCTTGCACTCCTGCACGATGCGCATGCGGCCGAGGTCAGTCCTAGAACCCCTTATAACAAGCGTGATACTGTTGCGGACCACTCAGGCATGCGCCATTCCATTGCTGGCGCCTGAAGAGCTTCGGCTGATACAACAATGCTGAGTACCCCTAACTTCTCCCACGTGAAGGTTTGGTGCATAAAAGGTCAAACGACCAACTCAGATCAAATACCCAACCCATTAGCATTTTATTAATGCGGGGCAAGCGCGACCCATAAAGTGCGGTCCCGTCGCCCCATCTCGAGGATGTGTGGCAAAGGCCTCTCTCGCCAGTCCACGCCTCATCATCACCCTTTTGGATGCCTTACCGGCGCATCCCACCACATCTTACACATGGGTACCCTTGGGGCCGACCCGTGTCAAGACTGTCGGGAACTCAGGTCCACCTCAACCTGGGTGGTACCGCATGTCCCTCCAGTCCCGTCTTTCACATGTAAACAAGGTCAAGTTGAAGTAACTTTGTGTTTATACACCAAGTGGATATCCAAGGAATCACCCTCGATGGATCCCACTTGAAGTATGTGTATTTCAAGAGTCTCTATTGATAAATGGGAAGGAGGAATCACCCTCGATACCCACGATCGTTAGCTACACTATAGATTAAACACCGGGACTGCTAAGTGAGGTATCACCCTCGACATCGGTAGTAGCTCTGCAGTGGCATACTAAAAGGGTGTGCGGTGATGTGAAGGGGCCTGGCTTGTTGGTCGGTTGATCGAGTCTACGGGTCTTCGAGTCATCGAGTCGTCGATGAAGAAGGAGGGGCAACTGGGACTAAGGGGTCACTGGGGATTCATTGATCAACCTATACTAAATAGTTGATATGATTGCAGGTATAGTAGCAGTTTATCAAAAACAGGCTATGCATCAGAAATAGGAGCTAGCTAATGCAGTAGAAAAATCTAATGCAAGAATGAGAGGGAAGAATGGGCGATATCGGAAAGCTCAAGGGGGTTGCTTGCCTTGCTGCTCTGCGGCAAAGGCCTGATCGTCAATGGTGTAGTCGTACCCGGCAGCACCGTCAGTCTCGGGGTCTACTAGAGAGAAGAGGGGGGAAGAAACAACAAATATCACTAGTAGAAAACAGACCTTTCATCCTAAGCATTAGTCCCGGTCTGGTTACGAGCCGGTACTAAAGTCAGTATTAGTCCCCGTTTGTGCCGGCTCCAACGGCTAGGAGTAGGGAAACCTTTAGTACTGGCTCGTGAGCGATCGTTAGTACCGGTTCGTGTCACGAGCCGGTACTAAAGGGGCGTGACAGGCTTTTGGTCAGACTTGGGCCCCACGTGCACCTTTAGTACCTGCTGGTGACACCAACCGGTACTAAAGGGCAACCTTTAGTACCGGCTGGTGTCACCAGCCGGTACTAAAGACTTCCTACAAATACGGTAATTTTTAAATTTTATATAATTTTAGTTTCAAAAATACTAGAGGTTTATAAAAGCTTTTAGAGTTTCTTTTTGCTATTAGAGTTTTATAAAAGCTTTTTAGTTGATTCTTTCTGCTATTGAAGAATATTATAGTTCATAAATAATATTTAAATTGATTATTTTTAGTTCATTCTTTATGCTGGATGCACTTCATGTACAAAATGGACAGTCCCTTTCGAAGTATCAAGGTTTCGGACGAAAACTCGTCTGTTACAAAAGGCATTTCATTTTTTTAAACTTATTTGAACTCCGGGCTTTTTGTGTGTTCAAAATTCACCATTCAAAGCCACATCATCAATTTTCAATCCTTTCTGACTTCATTTGTTATTTTTCATGCAGTTATTGATTTATTTGAGCTAAATGACCCAGAAATTGAAAAGCACTACAAATGTACTCTAAAAAGGTTGAAAGTTGGCATGTTATCATCATTTCACCCACATAGCATGTCCTAAAAAGTTTAGAGGGTTACGGCAAAAGCTGGATGCACTTCGTGTACAAAACGGACAGTCTCTTTCGATGTATCAGGGTTTCGGATGAAAACTCATCGGTTACGAAAGACATTTCATTTTCTTGAATTTATTTGAACTCCAGGTTTTTTTTGTGTTCAAAATGCACCATTCAAAGCCGCATCATCAATTTTGAACCTTTTCTGACTTCATTTGTTGTTTTTCATGCAGTTATTGATTTTTTTTGAGCTAAATGACACTGAAATTGAAAAGCACTACAAATGAACTATGAAAAGGTTGAAAGTTGGCATGGTATCATCATTTCACCCACATAGTATGTGCTAAAAAGTTGAGAGGGTTACGACAAAAGCTGGATGCACTTCGTGTACAAAACGGACAGTCTCTTTCGAAGTATCACGGTTTCAGATGGAAACTCATCTATTACAAAAGGCATTTCATTTTCTTGAACTTATTTGAACTCCAGGCTTTTTGTGTGTTCAAAATGCACCATTCAAAGCCACATCATCAATTTTCAACCCTTTCTGACTTCATTTGTTATTTTTCATGCAGTTATTGATTTTTTGAGCTAAATGACCCTGAAATTGAAAAGCACTACAAATGAACTCTGAAAAGGTTGAAAGTTAGCATGGTATCATCATTTCACCCACATAGCATGTGCTAAAAAGTTGAGAGGGTTACGGCAAAAGCTGGATGCACTTCATGTACAAAACGGACAGTCTCTTTTGAAGTATCAGGGTTTCGGACGAAAACTCATCGGTTACAAAAGACATTTCATTTTCTTGAATTTATTTGAACTCCAGGTTTTTTGTGTGTTCAAAATGCACCATCATCAATTTTGAACCCTTTCTGACTTAATTTGTTGTTTTTTCATACAGTTATTAATTTTTTGAGCTAAATGACCCTGCAATTGAAAAGCACAACAAATGAACTCTGAAAAGGTTGAAAGTTGGCATGGTATCATCATTTCACCCACATAGTATGTGCTAAAAAGTTGAGAGGGTTACGACAAAAGCTGGATGCATTTCGTGTACAAAACGGACAGTCTCTTTCGAAGTATCAAGGTTTCGGATGGAAACTCATCTATTACAAAAGGCATTTCATTTTCTTGAACTTATTTGAACTCCAGGTTTTTTTGTGTTCAAAATGCACCATTCAAAGCCAAATCATCAATTTTCAACCCTTTCTGACTTCATTTGTTATTTTTCATACAGTTATTGATTTTCTTTGAGCTAAATGACCCTGAAATTGAAAAGCATTGCAAATGAACTCTAAAAAAATGAAAGTTGGCATTGTATCATCATTTCACCCACATAGCATGTGCTAAAAAGTTGAGAGGGTTACGACAAAAGCTGGATGCACTTCGTGTACAAAACGGACAGTCTCTTTTGAAGTATGTGGGTTTCGGATGGAAACTCATCGGTTACAAAATACATTTCATTTTCTTGAATTTATTTGAACTCCAGGTTTTTTGTGTATTAAAAATGCATCATTCAAAGCCACATCATCAATTTTCAACCCTTTCTGACTTCATTTGTTATTTTTCATGCAGTTATTGATTTTTTTGAGCTAAATGACCCTGAAATTGAAAAGCACTACAAATGAACTCTCAAAAGGTTGACAGTTGGCATGGTATCATCATTTCACCCACATAGTATGTGCTAAAAAGTTTAGAGGGTTACGACAAAAGCTGGATGCACTTCGTGTACAAAATGGACAGTCTCTTTCGAAGTATCAAGGTTTTGGACAGAAACTCGTCTACTACAAAAGGCATTTCATTTTCTTGAACTTATTTGAACTCCAGGTTTTTTTGTGTTCAAAATGCACCATTCAAAGCCAAATCATCAATTTTCAACCCTTTCTGACTTCATTTGTTATTTTTCATACAGTTATTGATTTTCTTTGAGCTAAATGACCCTGAAATTGAAAAGCATTGCAAATGAACTCTAAAAAAATGAAAGTTGGCATTGTATCATCATTTCACCCACATAGCATGTGCTAAAAAGTTGAGAGGGTTACGACAAAAGCTGGATGCACTTCGTGTACAAAACGGACAGTCTCTTTTGAAGTATGTGGGTTTCGGATGGAAACTCATCGGTTACAAAATACATTTCATTTTCTTGAATTTATTTGAACTCCAGGTTTTTTGTGTATTAAAAATGCATCATTCAAAGCCACATCATCAATTTTCAACCCTTTCTGACTTCATTTGTTATTTTTCATGCAGTTATTGATTTTTTTGAGCTAAATGACCCTGAAATTGAAAAGCACTACAAATGAACTCTCAAAAGGTTGACAGTTGGCATGGTATCATCATTTCACCCACATAGTATGTGCTAAAAAGTTTAGAGGGTTACGACAAAAGCTGGATGCACTTCGTGTACAAAATGGACAGTCTCTTTCGAAGTATCAAGGTTTTGGACAGAAACTCGTCTACTACAAAAGGCATTTCATTTTCTTGAACTTATTTGAACTCCAGGCTTTTTGTGTGTTCAAAATGCACCATTCAAAGCCACATCATCAATTTTCAACCCTTTCTGACTGCATTTGTTATTTTTCATGCAGTTGTTGATTTTTTTGAGCTAAATGACCCTGAAATTGAAAAGCACTACAAATGAACTCTCAAAAGGTTGAAAGTTGGCATGGTATCATCATTTCACCCACATAGCATGTGCTAAAAAGTTGAGAGGGTTACGGCAAAAGCTGGATGGACTTCGTGTACAAAACGGACAGTCTCTTTCAAAGTATCAGGGTTTCGGACATAAACTCATCTATTACAAAAGACATTTCATTTTCTTCAACTTCAGCTTCCCCCATTGCAGCATCACCGTATTCAAGGGGAGGGTAGTTGTCGTCATCCTCTTCTTCTTTGTTGTCTTCGATCATAACCCCTTCTTCTTCGTTGGACCAAGCACAAAGAAAGAGGGGTTATAATGGAAGACAATGAAGAAAAAGAGGATGTTGACAACTATCCTTTCGCCAATACAACAATGAGGGAAGCTGAAGAAGAGGCATCAATGGGGGAAGCTAAAGAAGAGGCATCAGATGATTCCGCTGATGATTTGGGTCGGGTCATTGCTGATGCAAAGAGAAACTGCGAAAATGATAAGGAGAGGTTGAAGTTGAAACGCATGTTAGAGGATCACCAGGGTTAGTTTAATATATCAGAAAAACTAGAGAAAAACTGGGACTCGATTTCACCGGGGTTTACCTAGTGAATTTTTCTTAGATTCTCGAAATCCTAAAAGTAAAAAAAGTTATTTAAAAAAGAAGATTTTTTCCTACAAAATCAAAAAAATAAATTAAAAATAATTTTATTTAAAAATAAATAAATGATGTAATATTTGGATTCCTCACATTTTTCTGATAATAATGGATATATTATTTGTTGAATTTCGATTTACAGATTTAAGGATATTAATCATGCCATATGAATTGAATATATGGCAAAAATGAATAAAATAATAATATTACTTATTTTATTTTCATAGATATTCAATATTATTATTATTTATTTATTTATTTTAATAATTGTTTGGAATTAATTAAATAATGTGACATCAAGACCTAAGGGTTAATAGGATTGATAGTTTACTATTGTCAAGAAAACAACAAGTGCAGACTTGGAAACAAAGGGTGATAGAACTCAAAAGTTAAGCGTGCTCGGGTTAGAGCAGTGAGAGGATGGGTGACCGGCTCGGAAGTTAGATGATTTTGAGTGAGGGGTGATTAGAGATTAAATTGTCCAATAATTCAAAAGAAGTGAAGAGGGGTGGTTAGAGATTAAATTGTTTGGTAATTCACAGAATTGAAAATCAAAAAAAAAATCGAAAAACAAAAATAAAAAAATATTTTAAAAACCGGTTGGTAACACTTAGTACCAACCGGTACTAAAGGTCCTCCACCACCAGCCCACGCAGGCAGCCACGTGGTGGGCCTTTAGTACCGGTCTGTGGTCCAAGCAGTACTAAAGGTCTGGACCTTTAGTCCCGACCCTTTAGTACCGGTTAGGGAACCAGTACTAAAGGCACATCCCAACCAGAACTACTGATCGACATTCTACTAGTGTATAAAGCAGATAAATGCATCACGATGCATGACATGGCAATATGCGAAGCTAGGCATGCACTAACGCAGTATCACACGTCGTAGACTGGTCAGAAGAATATCTGACGATATTTCCCGGGTCTCGGGCTACTACTGGACAGATGAAATCGATGGAAAAGTTCCATGTTCGCTATGCTAGGGGCGCATCACACACTAACGGACAGCGTATTCAGATTCGTGGGATTTTTCTAAACAACTTTCATGTATAAAATATTTTCATCTCACTTACAGATTATTTTATATTAATTTCTAAAATTTTATTAATATTCTAGAATTAACAAATTTAAATTAATTCAATAACGAATTATGACATCAGCATGATGTCATGCTGACATCAGCAATCAACAGTCCTGTTGACTGGTCAAACTGACCAATGGGTCCCATATGTGAGTGTCATAGTCTTAATTATTGTTAAATTAACTTTTAATTAGGGTAATTAGTGGGGTGGGACCCACCTGTCATTTTGTGATTAAAACTAATTAACTAACAGAGAGTTAACTATTCTAATTAACCTTAATTAAGTTAATTAACTAATTACTTGATTAATTAATTAAACTAATTATCAAATTAATTAGTTGATTAATTGATTTACTAAATTATTTATTATTATTATTTTATATCTTTTTAGATTTTTATTTTTTTAATTGTTTTAGGGGCAGTGGGCCCCCATCGTCATACACAGTGGGGTGGGGTCAGTGGGGGGCTAATCCCTCACAACCCAATCGGGCCAGGGGCGAGCGGCTGGGTTCGCCGGAACCCAGGGGCGCCGGCGGCCACGGCTAGGGGATCCCGCGGCCGGTGGAGCGGCGGCAGCGGCGCCGGAAGAGGAGCTGGTCGGGGTAGGGGGTTGCGGACGAGCGGTGCCATGGGTGGGCGCGCGCAGTAGGGGCTTGCGGGGCGGCAGCGGTGAGGCTGCGACGGCGACGCGCGGTGGCATGGCGGAGGCCGGTCGCATGGGGGTGGAGAGGAGGAGGGGAGGGAGGAGCCCCGGGGCCTCACCGTGGTGGTGCATAGGGTTGACAGCAGGCGTGAGGGCGAGTTGGCGAGGTGACACGGTGGCGGGGAGGCCCTGCGGCGGCGAGGTGAGGCGGGGAGGTGCCGGCGGCAGCGTGGCAGCGCGAGGCGGGGAAGGGCATGAGGGAGAGGGTGCCAGGGTCGCCCATATGAAGGAGGGCCGGCGGCGTGGGGAGCGCCGGTGCGGGGCAGCCCCGAGTCGACCCCGGTCCGATCTGGTCATGATCCAGATCGAGATCAGGAGGGAGAGAGAGTGTGTGACGGGGGCGAGTGGGGTGGGAGTGCGGCTGTCGGTGGGGTGGGGAGTGGGTTATAGCCCCGGTGGGCCGGTTAGGTGGGCCGAGGCCCAGTTGGGCCAGGGGGTTTCTTCTTTTTTTATGTTTAAGACTATTTGTTAGCTTTTTCTTTTATTTATTTTAGTTACAATAATGCATTGGTTAAATATGTGAGGTGGCCCAATATTACAAGTGCAATATTTTACAGTGCCATAAAAGTTCGAGAACACTTTTGAATTGTTTGGAAAACTATCAAAATTCAAAAGGGCACTTAATAAATATTTTGGCCCCTGTTAAAATAGATTTGAGGCATTACATGATAAAATGTCGGTTAATTTTATACCAGCTTAGGGAATAATTGCAACCTAGGCATGATTTTTATTTATAGGTTTGCAATATTGTTAAATCCACCTTTTTAAATGAATTTGAAAATCATTAGCAGATTTAAAGGAGATATGATTCCATTGTGGTCAACATGGCTTAGCAAAAATGGATTAGCTTAACCCATAGGTTACTATAGCTTGATTACAAGGATTATTGTAGCTTATTATCTGGGCGTCACAATTCTCCCCAACTAAAATGAATTCTCGTCCCGAGAATTAAGAAGTAGAAGGGAAAAGCCCGGGGTATTCTACACGAAGATGATCTTCGCGTTCCCATGTGGCTTCATCTTCAGAATGACTTGCCCACTGCACTTTGAAGAACTTGGTAACCTTCTGACGAGTCCGACGTTCAGTCTCATCAAGAATGCGGACCGGTTGTTCTTTATAAGAAAGGTCTTGTTGTGGCTCAAGCATATCATGATCCACTGCTCGTGATCCTTGAAGTAGCGACAAAGCTGCGACACATGGAACACATCGTGAACCTGAGAAAGGTTTGGCGATAGTTCCAGTTGATACGCCACTTTACCATGCTTTTCAAGAATAGTGCAAGGACCAATATATCTAGGAGCCAGCTTGCCCTTGATCCCGAAACGGTGTGTACCTCTCATTGGCGTGACTCGAAGATAAGCCTTTTCGCCAGGTTGATAGACCATATCCTTGTGATGACGGTCATACTAACTCTTTTGACGAGACTGGGCAGCCTTCAAATTTGCATGAATAATGCGGACTTGATCTTCGGCATGTTGGATAATACCAGGACCGGTAAGTGTACGTCCCCTAGTTTCTGACCAATTCAGAGGAGTCTGACACTTACGCCCATATAAAACCTCAAAGGGAGCCATCTTCAAACTAGCTTGATAGCTATTGTTGTAGGAGAACTCGGCATATGGGAGAGATTCCTCCCATTCCTTGCCGAAAGAAATGACACAAGCTCGAAGCATGACTTCGAGAATCTGATTGACTCTTTCAACTTGTCCCTAGGATTGAGGGTGAAAGCGGTGTTGAACGACAAATGAGTTCCCATAGCTTCCTGGAAACTTGCCCAGAACCTTGAAGTGAATAAACTGCCACGGTCTGAACTAATCACCAATGGAATATCGTGGAGTGAAACAACTCTGTACATGTAAAGATCCGCTAGCTGACTAGCAGTAATAGTTTCCTTGACCGCCAGAAAATGTGCAACTTTGGGCAGCCGGTCAATGACGACAAGAATAGCGTCATAACCTTGGACGGTGGCTCGCGATTTACATATGAAGCCAAGTGCAACAAAAACTTTGGATTTAGAGATGTATAGGAGAGTCAGGTGTTGATCCTGTGGAACTTTGGGCTATGGGCCTGCCTTGCGGGTTAAGCGTAGGAAGAGCGGTGACATCTTGCACGGTCATGGTAGCAAGAGCTGCTAGAGGAGATCCCATCAGTTAAGTTGGCAACAACGTCGGTACCGAGGGCGGCGGACGAATAGAACCATTTCCTGCTCGTTGAAACGAGGTGGACCAATAGGCAAAGTTCTCGTCCACCGGCGATTACCGGAATGTTATCAACAATAGTAATAGGGCCTTACTGATAGAGTTGATCACCGATGTGTTTACCTAAGCAGGGGATTACCACTGTTCAGATAAGTTAGATTACAAGAATGGGGTAAACAGACCAATTGTAGCGACCCGACCTGAAAGGTCGAATCTCCGGTGTTTTCGTACCATCCCAAGATCATGCTGGTACACACACAGTACATCAATGTATATATCAAAGCAAAATCACACAGCATTATTAAACAAAATCTCATATCGAGTTCTTTATTACAATAGTGATTACAATAAAGTGGCTGAAGGCCAACTCATGAGATAAACTAAACCAGTCTTGCGGAAGCTTCATAGGTAGTTGAGTCCATCTGACTCCAAGGGAATCTCACCGAGCGTAGAGCGTATCCTCACTCCTGGTCGGAAAAGTACTCTGCAACATGATATGTTGCAGCCGTGTAGGTCAGCATATTTAATATGCTGGCAATGTCACCAAAGAGAAGGGGAGAAATTAATCATCTATTCTATATGCAAATATGGCAGGGGGTGGTAAGTTTTGCGTAAAGCCAATTTTTCCTACAACAAGAGGGGGTAAAGCAAAAGTTATTACTACAATGTTGGTTGATTAATGAGATGGTTCCACCAACCAAATCTCATACCCAAGTTGTCATTAATACCCTCATCAATATAATACTTGTGTTGAGAATTCCAGATAGTTTCAGTTCCTTTGGCTCAAGTTGTCCATGACCATGGACACGGCGAATCGATTAGGTTAGAGTACTCTACAGAGTTTTGCACGCGTTCCCCACAAGATTTGATCGCCTCCGTTGGATCTCTCGCACTTCAGGGTGTTTGAGAAACGGGTGACGAAAACATGGTCTTCTAAAGGGTTTCCCTGAGACTCCGCCGGTGCCCATCCTTTCCTACCGTTCTTCTACATCTCGTAGCATCGCCTGTCCAGGGTTGCCACAGTATCCAACCAAGCCAGAGCCCATAATGGCTTGTGGCTGTGCAGGTAAGCCTTGGGTCTTGAAGCATCCATCCATCTCTTTGTGCCTGGGTGGACCTTTCCGCGTGAATACTGGCACTTCCCCAGCAACACCTAGGCTAACCACTGGCTTCCCAGGGCGCCATTCAACCATCATCCACCCAGAGGTATGTTGAAAACTCGGAGTCTTGAAGTCTTGATCATCTTGCAGGTCTTGAAATTATTACCTCACCATCTACTAATAGCATAGCAAAGTGAAATCAACGTTTCCCGGGGCCAAGTGTCAAGGGTTGAGGTGTGCCTACCACATGATACTACATCAAGTAACCAAGTTTCCAAATTACCTACTTTACATGCAAGTGAGGAGATGGTAGAACTAATGCAATAAAAACATGGTTAGACATGATCAAAGTGACTTGCCTTGCTGACGGTCCTCGTACTCGAGTGATTCTAGATAACAAGTCTCGCACTCCGGATGATCTAACGAATCAAACAAGAACACACCATAAGCACAAACACAATACAATTTACACAATTCAGCAAGGTTAAAAAAACAATACTAAAACCATTCAATAGTAACAATCAAGAGAAAGAAATCAAAACAAAATTTGACTCATAAATTTTTAGTGTCAAAACTACTAATACTATAAGACAAACAACTATTTTTATTAACCAAGCAATAGTTAGTGGAAAAGAACTAGTAGAATTAATTTTAGTAAACAAAATCAAATTCACTAAAACTTTTGTGTAAAGAGAAACTACTAAAAATTATAATTTATAAAACACCACTAAATGAAAATAACTAGAATTTCCTATAACATTAGAGTAGGAAACAACACAACATTATTATTATCATTATTATTATTATCATCATATTACTTAACAGAAAAGAATCACTAAAATTATTTATTAGAAAACATAATTTAATCTTCTAAATAGTTTGTGAAAGTGCAACTAGATTGTTTTTATAAAACTATACCTAATGAAAAGGCTTAAAGTTTTACTATAACAATAAGGTATAAAACTACACAATTCTTTTTAATCATAGCAAGTAATTTTCCCTAAAGGTTTGAAACAACAGAACCTAATGAAAACTACTAAAAAATTTAAACTAATTTAGGTTCAAATTAAATTAAAATTAAAATAACTAAACAGATTCTGTTTTTGTTAAAAACCCTAACCAAATTTATCCTATAAATTCTCAAACCATGTAGGATGATAGTTCTAACTAATACAAATCAGTGGCAAAAAGATCCATACAAAAATATATTTTTAAACTCTAGTTATACAGATTTTAGTAATTTAAACAAATTTGGTTAGATTCAAATTTTAAAGTTCAAATTTGAAATCTAAGACTACAGGATGAAGCTACATGAAATTTGTGACCTAATGCAAAAAGAATCAACTAAAAAAACCAAATATTTTAAAAGATATGATAAAAACAAAAATAGAATACATTCTGTTTTCTAAAACAGAAAAGAAAAAGAAAAACATTCTATCGATCGGACAGGGTCTACGTGGCATGCTGTGATTGGCTGCGAGGGCGTGCGTGCGGGAGCTAGCGAGCGGACGACTGAAACTTAACGTGTACAGGTTCGGGGTTTTAAGTGATCTAATCTGACGCGTTGGATTGGGATCGAACAGCTACGGAGGGTTGCGGTGGCTTACAACGGTGGGGGTCGGGGTTCCGGCGAGGTCGACGGTGGCCGGTGGTCGGAGGTGCTCGGGAACGACGGTGCGGTGGTCGGGGGTGGCGTCTGAAAGCTTCAAACGGCGGCGGTGAGTCTCCGGCGTCGATTAGTGGCGTCGGAGGGTGCTGGGGGTGAGTGTGGCGACATGCGGGAGCTCGGGGAGGTCCGGTTGGAGTTAGAACTCCGGCGAGGTGTGGGGGCAGCGTTCCCGTGAGGGAAGAGGGGGTTACGGGTGTAGAACGAAGAGCAGAGAGGGTCGGGGTTTATATAGGCCAGGTGCGGTGGTCGGGGACGGAGAGAGGGGCGAGATCCGCGGAGAGGGATCTCCGGCAAGGTCGTCGGGCGCTGGGAAGGGGACGAGCGTGCTGATGCCACGATCAGACGGTGGATCCCGCGCGTCAGTGAGGGTGGGACACGGGATCTACGCGTCGGTGGCAGTCTCGGAGTGATTTCGGGTCTTAAAGGCAGTGGGTCGGCCTGGTTCGGTTTAATTTATTTCCTTTTTCTATTTCCAGGGCATTTAAAACTGTTTTAATGCATTCAAAATATTTCCAAACATAGAAAATATATATATCAAAATGATCAAGGGAATTAATGCTATTTAATGAACATTTTTCCTGTGTCAAATGAATAGTTTTTAGAAAAAATATTTTTCAGAAAATGCCTAATTGCTTTTAAATCCTTTTGCAATAATTTTTCAAATAACCCCCTGGTTTTATTTGCTCAAATATTTCACCAAGATGCCCCTGGTGTGGAGTGTCATGTTGCTCCTCTCTTTTTTTTGAATAAATCCAGGGTTTTCAAATATGAGAAAGAAGTAAAAGGAAAAGATGAAAGTGGCCTTTCAGAAATTCAATGAAAACACTTCAACCATTCTATTCATTCATACAATGTGATGATGATTCATAGCTATATTTCATAACATTCCAAAATGAAATTTTGGGATGTTACAAACCTACCCACCTTAAGATGAATCTCGCCCTCGAGATTCGGGTTGGCTAGAAAATAGGTGCGGGTGGTCTCTACGAAGATCTTCTTCGCGCTCCCATGTGGCTTCTTCCTTGGTGTGGTGACTCCACGGAACTTTACAGAACTTGATGATCCTGCTACGGGTAACTCTGTTGGCAGTCTCAAGGATCCTAACGGGCTTCTCCTCGTAAGTCAGGTCACTGTCAAGTTGTATGGCATCTAGGGGCACTGTGTCTGTCAAAGGGACATCAGCCATCTCAGCGTGGCATTTCTTCAACTGGGAAACATGGAAGACATCATGAACTCCGGACAATCCTTCCGGCAATTCCATCTTATAGGAAACTTCGCCTCTATGTTCAAGAATTTTGTAGGGGCCTACAAATCTGGGTGCTAACTTTCCTTTAACACCAAACCTCTTGATTCCTCGAAGTGGGGAGACACGAAGGTATGCTCGGTCTCCCACTTGATACGTCACTTCCTTGCGTTTGTTGTCAGCATAGCTCTTCTGCCGATATTGAGCTATCTTGAGTCCGTCACGAATCAACTTGACCTTCTCTTCAGAATCTCGGATAAGGTCAAGGCCAAAGAGTTTTCGGTCTCCAACACCATCCCACATCAATGGTGTTCTACACCTCCTTCCGTATAAAGCTTCAAAAGGGGCCATCTTCAGACTAGTCTGATAACTGTTGTTGTATGAGAACTCTGCGTAGGGTAAATTTTCATCCCAACTAGATCCATAGTCTAGCGCACAAGCTCTCAACATGTCCTCCAGAATCTGGTTGACTATCTCAGTCTGTCCATCGGTCTGCGGATGAAAAGTTGTACTGAACTCCAGCCTCGTTCCCAAAGTTTCATGTAGCTGATGCCAAAACTTTGAGGTAAATTGGGTTCCTCTATATGACATGATACTCCTCGGAACTCCATGCAGACATACGATCCTGGTGATATATATCTTGGCTAACTTAGCACTGGTATAGGTGGTCTTTACTAGGATGAAATGAGCCACCTTGGTCAAGCGATCGACCACTACCCAGATGGAATCATAACCGGAACAGGTCCTGGGTAATCATGTGATGAAGTCCATACCAATCTTATCCCATTTCCATTCGGGTATCGGCAAAGGTTGGAGTAACCCTGCTGGTTTCTGATGTTCCGCCTTTATTCGCTGGCAAGCATCGCATACAGCAACATGTTCGGCAATATCCTTCTTCATACCTGTCCACCAGTAGCTTTCCTTCAAATCTAGATACATCTTGGTGTTGCCTGGGTGTATCGAGTAAGGTGAATCGTGGGCTTCCGGAAGTATCAACTTCCTGAGCTCTGGGTCATTGGGCACATAGATTCGGTTCTCGAACCATAGAGTTCCTTGTTCATCCTCACAAAAACCTTTAGCTTTTCCACCCTTCATTCTCTATTTTATCTCAGCTATCTCCTTGTCCGACTTTTGGGCTATGAATTCTTTCGGTCAAGGTGGACTAGATCTCTAGTGTGGCAACATATCCTCTTGGAACTATCTCTAGCCGGAGCTCTCTGAGATCATCGGCTAACTCCTTGGGTAATCCTCCCGCTATGAGTGTGTTCACATAACTCTTCCGGCTCAAGGCATCTGCTACAACATTTGCCTTTCCTGGATGGTATTGTAATCTCATGTCATGGTCCTTGATTAACTCTAGCCATTGCCTCTGTCTGAGGTTCAACTCCTTCTGCGTGAAGATATACTTCAGGCTCTTATGATCAGTGTAAACGTCACAACTGTTCCCGATGAGGAAATGTCTCCAAGTCTTGAGTGCGTGAACTACGGCTGCTAACTCCAAATCATGGGTGGCATAGTTCAACTCATGAGGTCGTAATTTTCTGGATGCATATGATACAACTTTTCCCTCCTGCATGAGTACTCCTCCGAGTCCTTGACGCGATGCATCACAATAAACCTGGAAATCCTTCCGAATATTTGGCAGGATCAATACTGGGGTTGTGACCAAACGTTTCTTCAACTCCTGGAAAATGGTCTCGCATTCCTCAGTCCAAATATACTTAGCCTCTTTCTTCAACAACGCCGTCATGGGCTTGGAAATCTTTGAGAAATTCTCAATGAACCTCCGGTAATATCCGGCAAGTCCAAGGAAACTACGGATCTCCTTAACTGAGGTGGGTGATTTCTGCTTGGTGACTGCTTCAACCTTAGCAGGGTCCACTGCTATTCCATCTCCGGAAATAATGTGTCCAAGGAATCCGACTTCCGTCAGCCAAAATTCACATTTGCTGAACTTAGCATATAACTGATGCTCTCTAAGCTTCTCAAGAACTAAACGCAAGTGTTCTTTGTGTTCTTCTTCGTTCTTGGAGAATATCAAAATATCATCGATGAACACCACGACACACTTGTCCAGGTATTCCATGAATACTTTGTTCATCATACTCATGAAGTAAGCAGGAGCATTAGTCAAACCAAAAGACATGACGGTATACTCATACAAGCCATACCTTGTGGTGAAGCTGTTTTGGGTATATCCTGTTCACGAATTTTCAACTGGTGATACCCTGATCGAAGATCGATCTTAGAGAACACTTTGGCTCCCACTAGCTGATCAAACAAGTCATTAATCATCGACAGAGGGTACTTGTTCTTGATATTCACCTCGTTCAAAGCACGATAATCGACTACCATCCTCAAGGTTTTATCCTTCTTCTCTACCAAGAGAACTGGGGCTCCCAAGGTGAAGAACTTGGGCGAATATACGCCTTTTCCAATAATTCCTTAACCTACTTCTTGATTTCTTCTAAATCATTTGCGGGCATCCGATAGGGTCTCTTGGAAATTGGGGCTGTTCCTAGCAGTAACTCTATCAGGAACTCAATTTCTCTATCTGGTGGCATGCCTGGTAATTCTTCCGGGAATACATCTGGAAAGTCTTGTACCACCGGCACTTCCTCCTGAACAACTCCTGTGAGAGAATTTAACCAAGCACTCATCCGTGTGCGTCGGGATACATACTTAATTCTCTTGTTCTCGGGGGTGATGAGCAAAATAGACTTGCTGGGGCAATCCAGGTTTCCTTCATACTTGGTCATCCAATCCGTGCCTAGGATTACAGCCAATCCTTGTGACTCTAACACGATGAGGTCGGTGGGGAAAACGTGTTTTCCTATATTGAGTTTCAATGCGTGGCATCCTATTCCTGCCATCATCACGCCTCCCGAGGAACTAACCTTAATGGGCTGACTAAGGGTTCTGGTGGGTAAACCATACTTTTCCACAACTACCCTTGATATGAATGAATGAGTTGCGCCGGAATCAAAAAGTACTGTAACTGAACGTGAGTTCAAAAGAAACTTACCAACCACAGTCTCTGGCTGATCATAGACTTCCTCCACATCAATGTGGTTCACTTGAGCACGGGGAAAAGGGTTGGGCTTCTTGGCTGCTGAGTTGCCATTGTTGTTGCCATTTCCATTTCCCGTCTTGTTCTGAGGGCAATCATTGGCATAGTGCCCGGTCTTCTGGCACTTGAAGCAGGTGATATGGTTCAGATCCTTCTGAGCTGGGGCGGGACGATGCTGGTTGCCATTCCCATTTCCATTCCCATTCTTGGGGTTGCCATTGTTGGGACGATTATTCCCATTGCCTCCATGGTTGTGGCTTCCATGGTTGTGCACGGCATGAGTGTGTCCTCCATACTTACCGGTCCCTGATCCGGTATTTCCTGAGTACGGGGAGTAACGGGGCTTCTGATAAGCTCTAGAGTTAGACTTCCCCTGTCCATACTTCCTCTTGCGGTTCTCGATTTGCTGCTGCTTCCCCTCCAAGATGAGGGCCTTGTCTACCAGCTCCTGGTAGTTGTTGAAAGTTGCTACCATCAATTGCACGCTCAACTCATCGTTGAGTCCTTACAGGAACTTCTCCTGCTTGGCTGCATCATTGGCCACATCTCCTGGTGCATAACGTGCCAACGTGCTGAATTCATCCACATACTGGGCCACGGACCGACTTCCCTGGCGTAAGTTGCGAAACTCATGCTTCTTCAAACTCATGGCTCCAGCTGAGACATGAGCTATGCGGAAAGCTAACTTGAACCGCTCCCAGGTCACATCAGCTATGGGGTATGTGGTGGTGTAGTTCTCCCACCATGCAGCTGCGGGTCCCTCAAGTTGATGTGCGGCAAAGCGCACCTTTTCAGCATCAGTGCATCCAGCGGTGGTGAGCTCCCTCTCCATCTTGCGAAGCCAGTCATCTGCCACAATGGGCTCAGTGCTGCTAGAGAAGGTGGGTGGTGTCAGCCTTAGAAAACGGGTAAGGTTTTCGCCCTGAGGTGGAGGGTTGTTGTTCTGGTTATTGTTCAGATTGTTGTTCTGATTCTGGATCAACAGTTGCATCAGGGCATTCTGCTGCTGGAGTTGTGTGAATTCCAGAGGAAAGGTGAATTCGGGTTCACGTCGTGGAGGCATCTTGCTGTTTTCAGAGGGATGGGAATTAGAATAGAACAAGGGCCTAGAATAAATCTTCACTACCCATATGCAATGCAACAAACATATCACATCAAACACTCATTCATTTATTCAACTCAAGGTTCAAACATCGAGATACAAGTCTCAATTCAAACTAAGCATCAACCTACGCTTTAACGTTTAAAATGAAAGATACATGGGGGGCATGACTAAAGTTCTCCTCATAAGTACATGGTAGTGGGTCCTCCGGTGGTACTCTCCTCATAGTCATCATCGTTGCTGATCAAAGGAGCCACATCTCCTTTTGGGTGAAGGTTTTCTCCCATGTCCAGTTGTTCCTCCAGGGTTGCAATGCGAGTGTTCAGCTTCTTGATCCTCTTCAAGAAATCCTTCGCGTCATGCTCATGATCGTACTTGGCTTCCCGTAGGTCAGCCTCGAGGTCAAGATCACGGTTCATCAGCCTCTTGATCATCTTCATGTCTGTGCGTACTCGAAGCTCCAGAGTCCTGATGTGAGTCTCCAAAGTCTGGATATAGGAAATGGTGGAGTCTTTAGTGTGGGTGTTTATGATATTTCCATTGACATACCTGCGACAAACCATGTTGACTCCTGGTGAAATGGGACCACCCCTGTATTCCTCCTGAATACGTCCGAGGGCACGGTGAATCGCCATGCCCCTACCAAGAATCCAGTTGGGTGCCACAAACTTGAAGTCGAGAGGCTCTGTGCGATAACTAAAAGTCCTTCCGGGAATGTGCACTTCGATCCTGTAGCGGTCATCTTGTGGGTAAGACATGATCGTAGTCCCGGTGATGGTTGGCAGTGCAATCCTTACGTCCTTGACGATCCGTGTCAGCTCTTTGCCAAAAGGCATGGTAGCGTCAGGCTGGCAAAACTCCGTGAAGCGAACTGGGGCAAAGGTGGCCATCTAGAAAAGTTCAAATAAATCGGAGAGAAGTCAGAAATGAGCAGATGAGAATATAAAGATTTTTTAGAGAGAAAAGAAAAAAATGATCCTAGGGCTTTTCCAATCCTAGGGGTTACGTCCTACGGTCAGCGTGTGCTCTGATACCATTTCTGTAGCGACCCGACCTGAAAGGTCGAATCTCCGGTGTTTCCGTACCATCCCAAGATCATGCTAGTACACACACGGTACATCAATGTATATATCAAAGGGAAATCACACAGCATTATTAAACGAAATCCCATATCGAGTTCTTTATTACAATAATGATTACAATAAAGTGGCTGAAGGCCAACTCATGAGATAAACTAAACCAAAGTCTTCCGTAAGCTTCATAGGTAGTTGAGTCCATCTGACTCCAAGGGCATCTCACCGAGCGTAGAGCGTATCCTCACTCCTGGTCGGAAAAATACTCTACAACATGATACGTTGCAGCCGTGTATGTCAGCATATTGAATATGCTGGCAATGTCACCAAAGAGAAGGGGAGAAAGTAATCATCTATTCTATATGCAAATATGGTAGGGGGTGGTAAGTTTTGTGTAAAGCCAATTTTTCCTACAACAAGAGGGGGCAAAGCAAAAGTTATTACTACAATGTTGGTTGATTAATGAGATGGTTCCACCAACCAAATCTCATACCCAAGTTGTCATTAATACCCACATCAATATAATACTTGTGTTGAGAATTCCAGATAGTTTCAGTTCCTTTGGCTCAAGTTGTCCATGACCGTGGACACGGCTAATCGATTAGGTTAGAGTACTCTATAGAGTTTTGCAGACGTTCCCCATAAGATTTGCTCGCCTCCGTTGGATTTCTCGCACTTCAGGGTGTTTGAGAAACGGGTGACCAAAACATGGTCTTCTGAAGGGTTTCCCTGAGACTCCACCGGTGCCCATCCTTTCCTACCGTTCTTCTACATCTTGTAGCACCGCCTGTCCAGGGTTGCCACAGTATCCACCCAAGCCAGAGCCCATAATGGCTTGTGGCTGTGCAGGTAAGCCTTGGGTCTTGAAGCATCCATCCATCTCTTTGTGCCTGGGTGGACCTTTCCGCGTGAATACTGGCACTTCCTCAGCAACACCTAGGCTAACCACTGGCTTTCCTAGGGCACCGTTCAACCATCATCCACCTAGAGGTATGTTGAAAACTCAAAGTCTTGAAGTCTTGATCATCTTGTAGGTCTTGAAATTATTACCTCACAACTCTCATGAATCACACAACCAACCCCGTCTACTGATAGCATAGCAAAATGAAATCAACGTTTCCCGAGGCCAAGTGTCAAGGGTTGAGGTGTGCCTACCACATGATACTACATCAAGTAACCAAGTTTCCAAATTACCTACTTTGCATGCAATTTAGGAGATGGTAGAACTAATGCAATAAAAACATGGTTAGACATGATCAAAGTGACTTGCCTTGCTGACGGTCCTCGTACTCGAGTGATTCTAGATAACAAGTCTCGCACTCCGGATGATCTAACGAATCAAACAAGAACACACCATAAGCACAAACACAATACAATTTACACAATTCAGCAAGGTTAAACAAACGATACTCAAACCATTCAATAGTAACAATCAAGAGAAAGAAATCAAAACAAAATTTGACTCACAAATTTTTAGTGTCAAAACTACTAATACTATAAGACAAACAACTATTTTAATTAACCAAGCAATAGTTAGTGGAAAAGAAATAGTAAAATTAATTTTTGTAAACAGAATCAAATTCACTAAAACTTCTGTGTAAAGAGAAACTACTAAAAATTATAATTTATAAAACACCACTAAATGAAAATAACTAGAATTTCCTATAACTAGAGTAGGAAACAAAACAACATTATTATTATCATTCTTAGTATTATCATCATATTACTTAACAGAAAAGAATTACTAAAATTATTTATTAGAAAACATAATTTAGTCTTCTAAATATTTTGTGAAAGTGCAACTAGATTGTTTTTATAAAACTATACCTAATGAAAAGGGTTAAAGTTTTACTATAACAATAAGGTATAAAACTACACAATTCTTTTTAATCATAGCAAGTAATTTTCCCTAAAGGTTTGAAACAACAGAACCTAATGAAAACTACTAAAAAAAGTTAAACTAATTTAGGTTCAAAATAAATTAAAATTAAAATAACTAAACTACTTTAAGAACTAAACAGATTCTGTTTCTTTTCAAAACCCTAACCAAATTTATCCTAAAAATTCTCAAACTATGTAGGATGATAATTCTAACTAATACAGATCAGTGGCAAAAACATTCATACAAAAATATATTTTTAAACTCAAGTTATATAGATTTTAGTAATTTAAACAAATTTGGTTATATTCAAATTTTAAAGTTCAAATTTGAAATCTAAGACTAGAGGATGAAACTACATGAAATTTGTGACCTAATGCAAAAATAATCAACTAAAAACACTAAATATTTTAAAAGATATGATAAAAACAAAAACAGAATAAATTCTGTTTTCTAAAACAGAAAAGAAAAAGAAAAACATTCTATCGATCGGACAGGGTCTACGTGGCATGCTGTGATTGGCTGCAAGGGCGTGTGTGCGGGAGCTAGCGAGCGGACGACCGAAACTTAACTCATACTGGTTCGGGGTTTTAAGTGATCTAATCTGACGCGTTGGATTGGGATCGGACGGCTACGGAGGGTTGTGGTGGCTTACAACGGTGAGGGTCGGGGTTCCGACGAGTTTGACGGTGGCTGGTGGTCGGAGGTGCTCAGGGACGATGGTGTGGTGGTCGGGGTGGCGTCCGAAAGCTTCAAACGGCGGCGGTGAGTCTCCGGCGTCGATTGGTGGCGTCGAAGGGGGCTGGGGGTGAGTGTGGCAACGGGCGGGAGCTCAGGGAGGTCCGGTTGGAGTTAGAACTCTGGCGAGGTGTGGGGGCAGCGTTCCGGCGAGGGAAGAGGGGGTTTCGGGTGTGTAACGAAGAGCGGAGAGGGTCGGGGTTTATATAGGCCAGGTGCGGTGGTCGGGGACGGAGAGAAGGGCGAGATCCGCGGAGAGGAATCTTCGGCGAGGTCGTCGGGCGCGGGAAGGGGATGAGCGCGCTGATTCTGCGGTTGTACGGTGGGTCCTGCACATCAGTGAGGGTGGGACGCGGGATTTACGCGTCGGTGGCCGTCCCGGAGTGATTTTGGGTCTTAAAGGCAGTGGGCCGGCCCGGTTCGGTTTAATTTATTTCCTTTTTCTATTTCCAGGGCATTTAAAACAGTTTTAATGCATTCAAAATATTTCCAAACATAGAAAATATATATATCAAAATGATCAGGGGAATTAATGCTATTTAACGAACATTTTTCCTCTGTCAAATGAATACTTTTAAAAAATTATTTTTCAGAAAATGCCTAATTGCTTTTAAATCCTTTTGCAATAATTTTTCAAATAACCCCCTAGTTTTATTTGCTCAAATATTTCACTAAGATGCCCCTAGTGTGGAGTGTCATGTTTCTCCTCTTTTTTTTTGAATAAATCCAGGGTTTTCAAATATGAGAAACAAGTAAAAGGAAAAGATGAAAGTGGCCTTTCAGAAATTCAATGAAAACACTTCAACCATTCTATTCATTCATACAATGTGATGATGATGCATAGCTATATTTCATAACATTTCAAAATGAAATTTTGGGATGTTACACCAATGGAAAAGGAAATGTGTGTGTAACCAAGTATTTGAGTATACCTTTCCCAAAGACAAAGGGAGCATGATGTACGTGATGGGACATCAAGTACATCACCATTTAGGTTAGTGGGGAGGAATCCATGATATTACCCATACAATGGCGTTTGGATAATTGGTCAAGAAACATTTAGTATTGCGCTTCCTATGTTCTTGTTGATGATTGGAGTATCACAACCATGCTTCGGGGAAGCATCGACATGGTCATCAGGTAAGATCAGACGTTGGGGACACAAGGGATCCATCAGGAATAACTTATAACATAAGCCTTACAATTTCCTCATGGTCGAAGAGGTGAATCTTGCTGAACAATATACTATACAATAGGTCTTCTGGGAAGGTGTGCTGGCCACATTATCACCTTACCGAGTAACATAGAGACCAGAGTCATAATTCTCAGAAAAGTTCCAACCATCATATCCGCTGAGGTTTAGATCTGGTTGGTCTCAGGATACTTCAGACATAGAAGGCTTGAGAAGAAAAGGATGCAACATAGATCTATGAGATGATTTGCAAGAATCTCGGAATGAACGACGAAAGCAAGCCCTAAATCATGACTTGGAATGCAAGACATATGAACACAATGTCAAGACATTTGTGTCCACATAGAAGTTTTTAGGATGTAAATGCAATCAAGCTCTGGTTCGGAACCATCATAGAGGATATCGAAGTTCCGTGTATAAGCCCGGATAGCTCTTACGAAGAACTTCTTTCCCCCAGTTCAAATCAATCAGTGGCTTGGCGTATTCGGAAATACATATGGAGTGAAGGTAACAAACCTATCAAACCATAGAATACTTTGCACATGCATGAATGAATTAGACGATCCCAGAGGAAGCGAGATAGAATTTCCCCATAACCACGGGGCAATGCGCGTGAACTTAGAGAAGAACACTTCTTTTATCACACACATTCTTCATGAGCTAGTTACGAAGATAAAGCCTTCAAAATTTTACAACACTATCTTAGATGTTCATCATGAACCACAAAGAAGATGAGGATGTGGTTGATGGGCTTAGCAACAATTCATCGAGAATTCCACAAAGGTGGATTTCCACGATAGGGTGAACAAGGTGATAGTATTGGCTAAACCAGATGATATATTGAGGTATGCCCAAGGGAAACATCCACAATTAAACATTAATCGAAAGGTGCAACCAAAATCCGGACTAAGTAGCACGACCAATGATAGAATGTTGATTCAACAGCCAACACACTAAGAATGGGCTTATTGTTCATTTACTCCAAGGTAATAGAGTTGTTATGTCATAACTGTTGAATTTACCCATCACAAACCATTTGTCGGTATTCCGGTTAGAAACAACACGGAAACATAAGAAATGAAAGGTGATGGCAAGAAGTATCACTATATCAAGAATTTTTATGAGGTTTGCAAATTTCACGACATTCTCGATAAAAGATGGTAATAATCCAAGATAGATAAAACACAAGATGGCTAGCAAGGAACTTAAGGTTCAACCAAAGCAAGACCAAGTCTGCGTTTGGAAGAAAGGCAAGGATGTCGTCAACAACAATATCATTACCAAGGGGCAAGGATGTTACTCATCATTATTAATTCAAATGATATTTTGGAAGAGCTTAGAAAGACGATGATGATCACGACACAATTGTCGAGAAGTCTCTTGAAGATGTAATCGGTCAGCGACGACATCAAGTATAGAAATGGTAAGGCGAAAGGTTGTCGGAACCATAGATTGGAGTGCTAGCTCAGAATCAAAATTGTCTTTCAAGACATCCAACATTAGGCTGAAAGCTCGATGTAAGCTTAGTGCACTGTTGGGAGTGTGTTCCGGGGATGAAGGACACAGATGGCATGGTCAAGCTCTAGCATGACAATTATGATGCATCCTAACAACTTGGAATGCCATGATCGAGTGCCAACTCATAAGCAAAGGAGGTTACTAAGAGTTGTTGGATCACAAGGCGTACTCGATTTAGTTATCGATGTCATTGAGTCAAACAACTCAGAACATGAGGAAACTGGAACGAGCGAAATAAAACATAGCTGATGAGGAGCTCATAAGAAGCTATGTAGTTCCCTGATTTACTCGAGATACCAGGGGGGATACTCGGATGTAGATCAGAATTAAAGCTTGGACCGATGTATTTATCTACAGAAGACAAGTTCTTAAACTGTTCTAAAAATAAAATGAAGTAGAACAACCTAGTCGGAACCACGATTGCAAAGGACAAGATCAAAGATACAAGATCAAATCATACAAGGAATGATTATATGAAAGGAGAAGCTTCTATGATAAGATCAACATTGTTTCCATGGGCATGAATACAAGGTTCAAGGTCGACTCCCACTTCATGAATGCATCACCTTACATTTACACCTCGCCTTTGGTGAAATTATAGTTTTGAAAGATTATCTGGCAAATCACCAGAAAAGTATGACTCGTGAAAACGGTCGGGTTCACACGAATTAAGGAAGGCATAGGTCCAACCCATCGGGGCACCTTAGGAACATATACCACAAGTTCAAGAGTAATCAACACATGCTTGACAACAGAGCATGGCTAACAAAAGCATAGGATACAATTTATAAGAGGGAGAAGACACGGTTTACCAATGGCATCATGTATTAGAGGAAGAACATCACAATAATTATGAACGTGAATGATGCTATCAGATAATAACCAAACAATGGGTCTAGCGGTCCACAAAGGACCTGATGTGAGTATCGGTACTCAATCAGAGGGATAAAGGATGCAAGGCATCAGATTATAGAACATCCAATTAAATCTATGCTTAAATAACCAAGGAATTAAGATTTCCCAATTTGGTGTATCAGAATTAGATGCTCCGATCAAATACAAGAAAACCGAATGGACTTAGTTGGACAATCAATCGAAGTTGATTTGTCAAGAACCAACTCATGTTTGGAAAGACGCTTGAGCTGGACAGATAATTTATGAGAAACAACTGATGACTGCGTGCATTCACACGCAAGTTGAATCAATAAAATCAAATGATAACCACAAAGGATTTACTTAATATTGCTAGACATATGGAATTAACCATAATGCAAGAAGGTGAGGAAGGTCAAGAACAATAGGCTACTGAGAATTTCGGAAGATCGAATAGCAATTCGAAGGACTAGCAAAACCCATGACAACTGAGGACGAACGAATCCCCGGTAAGATAATTCGATGTACGTTATAATAACAAGAGCAACTGGAAATGAGTACGAACGACCGTTGTATGTAGTTATACATAGGGGTTGACGGTGGAAGGGAATCGCAAACGCGATGAGCACAAGTTCTAGGGAGAACATCAGAGAGTATCTTCAGAGTCTTCTGATGAATCAAGCTGTCATATGGAATGAGGGGCTCTCCGGGAGGAAGTAGTTATGAGAACCTAGAGTTAGAGTTAGCAAAATCTTTAACCCGAAAGAGGAGAGAGATCAGAACCCAGAGTATAGGCGAGGAATAAAAAATCCTAATACCACCCAATTGAGATGTGGGCCCATAAGCCACACAGCAATGTTAGTAAAAGTTTTTCAATGACTAGACTCAAATTCGGCCAAGGAGTTGGAAAGGGGGTACCTACATGCAGTTGGCTCTGATACCAACTTGTGACGCCCCCAATTTTGACCGTATGCTAAACATACACGCAATGCGTACGACCAAGATTAGGGACTCACTAACCAATATCACAACACAACTCTAGACACAAATTAAAGTCATAGAGCTTCATATTACAAGCCAGGGGCCTCAAGGGCTCGAATACAAAGCTCGACAAGCACGAGTCAGCGGAAGCAAATAATATCTGAGTACAGACATAAGTTAAACAAGTTTTTCCTTATGAAGGCTAGCACAAATATAACACGGATCGAAAGAGGCGAGGCCTCCTGCCTAGGAACCTCCTAACTACTCCTGAGCGTCGGCATTATCCCCGTAGTAGTAGGCTCCTACGGTGGTGTAGTAGTCGTCTCCGGCATACTCCAACTCCGGGGCTCCATCGTCTGAACGCAGAATTGTATCGAGGGGGAAAGGGAAAGCAAAGCAGCGATGAGTACTCATCCAAAGTACTCGTAAGATTGACATCAGAACTATGCTAAGTATGCATCATTATCAAGGAATGGGGTAATATCTGGGCTGACTACAAAAAGCAATAATAGGGGGAAGGCCTAGTCCTATCGAAGACTAGCATCTTCAGCATCTTGCAGCATTAGAAGAGAGTAGACTGGTAACTCACATATAGTAATATTTTATTGTAGAAATTTTATTAAGTAACACACCCAGGTATTCTTCCTCGACTCCCTGCGAGGAAGCAATCTCGGAGCCAACATTCATTTCAATTAAAATCACAATTTCAGTTGTAGTAGGTCAAGGTACAACTCCAAATCATCCTCTTACCGTGGACACGACTATTCGAATAGATTATTCATCCCTGCGGGGGTGCACCGCATTTCCAACACGCTTGATCACCTCCGATCAGACACACTTTCCTGGGTAATGCCCGGCCTCAGGATCCAAAATGTCATCGCCCCACCTAGACTCAACGAAGAGGCCAGCCCGCCGGTCTAAATCCTAAGTGCACAGGTTCATGGGCCCACTTGCCCTTGCACTCCTGCACGATGCGAACGAGGCCGAGGTCGGTCCTGGCACCCCTTATAACAAGCGCGAAGCCATTGCAGACCACTCGGGCGTGCACCGCTCCATTGCTGGCGTCCGAAGAG
This sequence comes from Hordeum marinum, assembly GCA_022496015.1. Lineage (NCBI taxonomy): Eukaryota > Viridiplantae > Streptophyta > Magnoliopsida > Poales > Poaceae > Hordeum > Hordeum marinum. The sequence goes on from CM039676.1 coordinate 327,370,766, forward strand.
CTTTGGCTGATACAACGATGCTTAGTACCCCTAACTTCTCCCACGTGAAGGTTTGGTGCGTAAAAGGTCAAACGACCAACTCAGATCAAATACCAAACCCATTAGCAATTTATTAATGCGGGGCAAGCGCGACCCATAAAGTGTGGTCCCATCGCCCTGTCTCGAGGATGTGTGGCAAAGGCCTCTCTCGCCAGTCCACGCCTCATCATCACCCTTTTGGATGCCTTACCGCCACATCCCACCACATCTTACACACGGGTACCCTTGGGGCCGACCCGTCTCAAGACTATCGGGAACTCAGGTCCACCTCAACCAGGGTGGTACTGCGTGTCCCTTCAGTCCCGTCTTTCACATGTAAACAAGGTCAAGTTGAAGTAACTATGTGTTTATACACCAAGTGGATATCCGAGGAATCACCCTTGGATCCCACTCGAGGTATGTGTATGACAAGAGTTGCTATCGATAAATGGGAAGGAGGAATCACCCTCGATACCCACGATCGATTAGCTACGCTAAAGAATTAACACCAGGAGTGCTAAGTGAGGTATCACCCTCGGCACTCAGTAGTAGCTCTATAGTGCCACACTAAAGGGGTGTGCGGTGATGTGACGGGCTTATCTCGTTGGTCGGTTGACCGAGTCTTTGGGTCTTTGAGTTGTCGAGTCGTCGATGAAGAAGCAGGGGCAACTGGGACTAAGGGGTCACTAGGGATTCATTGATCAACCTATACTAAACAGTTGATATGATTGCACGTATAGTAGCAGTTTATCAAAAACAGGCTATGCATCAAAAATAGGAGCTAGCTAATGAAGTAGCAAAATCTAATGCAAGAATGAGAAGGAAGAATGGGTGATATCGGAATGCTCAAGGGGGCTGATTGCCTTGCTGCTCTACGGCAAAGGCCTGATCGTCAACGGTGTAGTCGTACCCGGCAGCACCGTCATTCTCGAGGTCTATCAGAGAGAAGAGGGGGGAGAAATAATAAATATAAAGCAGACAAATGCATCATGATGCATGACATGGAAATATGCGGAGCTAGGCATGCACTAACGCAGTTTTACACATCGTAGACGGGTCAGAAGAATATCTGACGATATTTCTTGGGTCTCGGGCTACTACCGGATAGATAAAATCGATGGAAAAGTTCCATGTTCGCTATGCTAGGGGCACGTGACAAACTAACGGACGGCGTATTTGGATTCGTGGGATTTTTCTGAAAAACTTTCCTGTATAAAATATTTTCATCTGACTTATGGATTATTTTATATTAATTTTTAAAGTTTTTTTAATATTCTAGAATTAACAGATTTAAATTAATTCAATAACCAATTATGACATCAGCATGATGTCATGCTAACATCAGCAATCAACATTCCTGTTGACTGGTCAAACTGACCAGTGGGTCCCATATGTCAGTGTCACAGTTTTAATTAGTGTCTAATTAACTTTTACTCAGGATAATTAGTGGGGTGGGACCCACCTGTCATTCTGTGATTAAAACCAATTAACTAACTGAGAGTTTACTATTCTAATTAACCTTAATTAAGTTAGTTAACTAATTACTTAATTAATTAAACTAATTATCAAATTAATTAATTGAGTAATTGATTTACTAATTAAACATTTTTACTAAAATATTTATTATTATTATTCTATATCTTTTTTCATTTTCATTTTTTAATTGTTTTAGGGGCAGTGGGCCCCCATCGTCATACACAATGGGGTGGAGGTCACTGGGGGCTAATCCCCGCCTACCCAATCGGGCCAGGGGCGAGCAGCTGGGCTCGCCGGAACCCAAGGGAGTCGGCGGCCACGGCCAGGGGACCCTGCGGCCGGTGGAGCGGCGGTCGGAAGAGGCGCTGGCCGGGAAAGGGGGTCGTGGACGAGCGAGGCCGTGGGTGGGCGCACACGGCGAGGGCTTGTAGGGCGGTGGCGGCGAGGCCGCGACGACGATGCGCGGTGGCATGGCGGAGGGGGTGGAGAGGAGGAGGGGAGGAAGGATCCCCGGAGGCTCACCATGGTGGTGCAGAGAGTTGGCAGCGGGCGTGAGGGCGAGTTGGCGAGGTGACGCGGTGGTGGGAAGGCCCGGCGACGGCATGGAGGCGCGAGGGAGAGGGCGCCGGGGTCGCCGATGGGAAGGAGGGCTGGCGGCGCGGGGAGCGCCGGTGCGGGGCGGCACAGGGTCGGCCCCGATCCGATCTGGTCCCGATCCAGATCTGGATCGGGAGGGAGAGAGAGCGTGTGAGGGGGTGAGTGGGGTGGGAGTGGGGTTGTCGGTGGGGTGGGGAGGGGGTAATAGCCCCGAGTGGGCCGGTTAGGTGGGCCGAGGCCCAGTTGGGCCACGGGGTTTCTTCATTTTTTTATGTTTAAGACATTCTTTTAGCTTTTTATTTTATTTATTTTAGTTACAAAAATACATTGGTTAAATTTGTGAGTTGGCCCAATATTACAACTGCAATATTTTGCAGTGCCATAAAAGTTTGAGAACACTTTTGAATTGTTTTCAAAATTGTCAAAAATCAAAAGGGCATTTAATAAATATTTTGGCCCCTGTTAAAATTGATTTGAGGCATTAAAATACATGATAAAATGTCGGTTATAATGTTATACCAGCTTAGGCAATAATTGCAACCTAAGCATGATTTTTATTTACATGTTCGCAATACTGCTAAATCCACCTTTTTAAATGAATTTGAAAATCATTAGGAGATTTAAAGGAGATATGATTCCATTGTGGTCAACATGGCTTAGCAAAAATGGATTAGCTTAACCCATAGGTTACTGTAGCTTGATTATAGGGATTATTGTAGCTTAATTATCCAGGCGTCACAGTATCATTAGGATCAATAGGAGCACCCTTATTAGCAAACAATTTCATCAATTCATCCATATTTTCACTCAAAGTATTTATTTCTTCGATAGCATGCACTTTTTTACTAGTAGGAGATTTTTCGGTATGCCTTGAGAGTAATTTTCCATAATATTATCTAGGAGTTTAGTAGCTTCTCCTAATGTGATTTCCATACAAGTACCACCCGCGGTTGAAACTAAAAGATTCCAAGATGCAAAATTCAATCCCGCATAGAAAATTTGTATAATCATCCATAAACTCAAACCATGTGCGGGGAAATTTCTAATCACTAATTTCATCCTCTCCCAAGATTGTGCAACATGCTCACGATCAAGTTGCTTATATCGTTCCTAAGGGAGATGTCTTAGTGGGCAAAAAGTACTTGGAGATAAAAGCATCTTTACACTTATTCCACGAATCAATACTATTTTTAGGCAAAGATGAAAACCAAGTTTTAGCACGATCTCATTGTGAGAACGGAAATAGCTTCAATTTAACAATGTCATTATCCATATCTTTCTTCTTTTGAATATCACACAACTCAATGAAAGTATTTAGATGGGATGTGGCATCTTCACTAGGAAGGCTAGAAAATTGTTCTTTCATAACAAGAATAAGCAAAGCAGCATTGATTTCATAAGATTCCGCACTAGTGGCGGGAGCAATCTGAGTACTAATAAAATTATTATTTTTAGTATTGGAAAAGTCACACAACTTGGTATTCTCAAACATTGTGACAAAGCAAGCAATCAAGCAAACAAGCAAACAAAAGGCAAACGAAAAGGCAAACTGAAGAAGGGCGAATAAAAAGGAAAATCTTTTTAGTATTTTATGAAAATAATTTTAGAAGTGGGGGAGAGGAAAATGAGAGGCAAATGGCAAATAAAGTAAATGCAAGAGATGAGTTTGTGATGGGTACTTGGTAGACCTGATGTATATCCTCCCCTACAACGGTGCGAGAAATCCTTCTTGCTACCTCTTGACCATGCGTTGGTTTTCCCTTGAAGAGGAAAGGGTGATGCAGCAAAGTAGATAAGTATTTCCCTCAGTTGTTGAGAACCAAGGTATCAATCCAGTAGGAGGAACAAGCAGGTCATGAAGGGATGCACCTACACAAACAATCAAACTCTTGAACCCAACGCTATAAAGGGGTTGTCAATCCCTTCACGGTTATTTGCAAGGATTAGATCTGATAGAGATAGATGTAAAATATTGTGGAAAGTAAAAAAAGGTAAATAATTGCAGAAAGTTATTTTTGGTATTTTTGGTTTATAGATCTGAAAATAAATTATGGAAAGTAGACCCGGGGGCCATAGGTTTCACTAGAGGCTTCTCTCTTGAAGGAAAGTATCACGGTGGGTGAACAAATTACTGTCGAGCAATTGATAGAAAAGCAAATATTATGAAGATATCCAAGGAAATGATTATGCATATAGGCATCACGTCTGTGTCAAGTAGACCGAAACGATTCTACATCTACTACTATTACTCCACGCATCGACCGACTCCTGCCTGCATCTAGAGTTTTAAGTTCATAAAGTAAAGAGTAACGTATTAGGTAAGATGACATGATGTAGAGGGATAAACTCTAGAAATATGATGAAAACCCCATCTTGTTACCCTTAATGGCAACAATACAATGCGTACCTCGCTACCCCTTCTTTGTCACTGGGTGAGGACACCGTAAGATTGAACCCAAAACTAAGCACTTCTCCCATTGCAAGAATTTTAATCTAGTTGGCCAAACCAAACCAATAACTCGAAGAGACTTGCAAAGATATGAAATCATGCATAGAAGAATTCAGAAAAGACTCAAATAATATTCATGGATAATCTGAACATAAACCCACAATTCATCGGATCTTGTCAAACACACCGCAAAAGAGTATTACGTCGAATAGATCTCCATGAAGATCATGAAGAACATGGTATTAAAGCAAAAAGAGAGAGAATAGGCCATCTAGCTACTAGCTATGGACCCGTAGGTCTGTGGTGGACTACTCACACGCATCATGAGAGGGGCAATGGAGTTGATGTAGATGCCCTCCGTGATCGAATCCCCCTCCGGTAGATTACCGGAAAAGGCTCCAAGATTGGATCTCTCGGGAATGGAGGCTTCTGGCGGCAGAAAAGTATTTGTGTGGCTCTTTTTGGTATTGGGGAATATTTGGGTATTTATAGGATAAAGATTAGGGCTAGGACTCCTACCAGGGAGTCACAAGCCTGCTAGGCGCGGCCAGGGGATGTCCGCGCCCCCTGGCTTGTGACCTCCTAGAATCTTCCTTGCCTTGCACTCCAAAGCCTGGTAGATCTCTTTGTTCTAGAAAAATCATCGCAAAGATTTTATTCTGTTTGGACTCCATTAATATTCCATATCTGCAATCCTCAAAAACAAGGAAAAAACAGAAACTGGCACTAGGCTCTAGATTAATAGGTTAGTCCCAAAAATAACATAAAATAGCATATTAATGGATATAAAACATCTAAAACAGATAATATAATAGCATGACACAATCAAAAATTATAGATACGTTGGAGACGTATCAGCATCCCCGATCTTAATTCGACTAGGTAAATGATAAAAACAGAATTTTGATGTGGAATGCTACCTAACATATTTATCCATGTAATATTATCTATTGTGGCATGAATATTCAGATCCATAAGACTCAAGACAAAATCTTAATGTTGACATAAAAACAATAATATTTCAAGCATACTAGCAAAGCAATTGTATCTCTTCAAAATATAATGGCAAAACAAAGTTATCTCGACAATATCATATAGTCTGGCTATGCTTCATCTTCCCCACACAATGTATTTATATCATGCACAACCCCGATGAAAAGTCAAGGAATTGTTTCACACTTTTATTTTCTCAAACTTTTTCAACTCTCGTGCAATAAATGTGCGTGAGCCATGGATATAGCACTATAGGTGGAATAGAATATGGTGGAGGTTGTGAAGGAAAAGGAGAATATAGTCTCACATCAACTAGGCATATCAACGGTCTATGGAGATGCCATTAATAGATATCAATATGAATGACTAGGGATTGCCATGCAACGGATGCACTAGAGCTATAAGTGTA